>CM046880.1:377823537-379037605 GCA_025667525.1 Glebionis coronaria | reverse complement strand
TATATATATATATATATATATATTATATCGACTGTTTTTAAAAGAATAAAAGTGTAAAAGTGTACGTAAGAAGGATTTACTAAATTGAGAATGGTGTGAGTTTAATTTTGACCTTGAGTTATTTATTTCATTTTATTAAGTATGAAATATTACTTGGATGTATTATTAAAGGCACGTGTTTTATTTTGATAGATTGTGTGATAATCCGTCAATTTATGGTCGATATTTTATTCTTAAGTATTATTTAAAAACATTACTTTAATGTTATATTATGAACTCACTTATTTTTGGGAAGAAATTTGGGTTTACGTCTTGAAGTAGCATCGACTACGTCTAAACCGGGAGGACACTACGTTACGTGCTTACGTTTAAATACACCGTTTTGGTGACAGTCCGACATTTCAGGAAATAAATTTATCCGTGAATATTATTTTGGGATTTTAAATTGGTGTTGGTTCATAAACTCACAAATTTACAAGAAGAGATTAGGACTTACGTGAATAATTTAACGTCCTTTACGACTAAAACCGGAAACCTTAGGATTACGTATTTACGTTTTAAAACTCCGTTTTTTTATGAGATAATTTTTTATTAGATTCGTTTTGTGTTGTTGATTCATAATTTATAAAAACGTTTTTCGTAAAAACGGACCCGAAGACACGCAAATCGAGGAATAACCGTAAATTAGTGGGATGAGACAAGTATACACTTGCCCCACCCCACTCAAAGGGACGGCTAAACAAGGACACCACACCCATGAGGTGTCAAACTTGTAGCTTACAAGTTACACTTGTTAACTTAACTTAGCTAAGTTAGCTAAAAACCACAAAACCATTCCATCAAAACCATTTCTCACATTCAACACATGCAAACCACCCAAAAACTCTCTCACCCTCTCTACCATTGCTGTCCAATATTATCACCGCACACCCCATTTTGATCAATTTTAACCATGAATCTTGTGTTATCTACACATATGATGAAGAACCTTTGAAGCCTTGTTGATTGGTGATCATTATAACATCCAAGGAGGTGATTTGCTTGTGTCCTAGGGGTGATTTCTCAACAAGTGTTTTTGGTGAAAGGTGTAAGTCCCTAATCAATGCTAGAAACCCTAATCTTAATTTAATCAACACAAGGTATTACTTTTCAAACGTAATTCTTATTATTGTATAATAAAGAATTACAAGTGTTATGGATAACACCGTTTGATGACAATGTGTTGTGCACACTTTGAACAACTATAAACCCTAACTTATGAATACAGTCGTAGCTGTTTGATTCACTAAGTTCTATGCAATAATGTTATGAATATCTCAAAGTGTTGAACATTAATGCAAGGATACACATCCTATTTGTAGTGTTACGAGATTGACCTAAATAGTACTTGATGGTGACTACACAAGCTTTCACAAGTTCCCACATCAGTCACATGATGTTCTTCTATTCTTGGTAGTCTTCCATTATGCTTTAAGGAAACGGTTGTCAAAACAGTTTCCTTTTTCTTCATAGTCTCGAACACACAAATGGCATGTCCAAAGTGTGCTGAGTGTTAACAGGGTATTGCCACCCCCTGTTAACCCTCAACCCCTCAGAGTCCCTGATACATCTTGGCTGTTATCCATCACAGCCAATGAGTATGTCTTCAAGTAATCTTTGACTTCCTTGACAATGTCCTCTGACATGGACTCCTCTAAGGTTGCTTACAAAGGACTTGGATCTCTGTAAGTCTTGTGATACTTGCCTGCCTCCTAGGCACAGGCAAGGGACTATCTAACAGCCTAATTATGTTTAAATCTATGATCAGGGAATCTAACAAGTTTAGATTCCCCAACAATCTCCCCCTATTTGAACATAAATATTGCTAGATCTAACTATGTTAAGGTAAGTGAGTTAACAGCTCTTCTTACTCATAACAGATCTAAACAAACATTACCTCATGATTTTATTAATACTTAAAGAAAATTACAAGTACATTACATAAGTAAAATAAAAGGTGAAGGTAAAAATGGGCTGTGTACATCTTCAATAGTCATCATTTTTAATCCTTTCTTCAGCTTCAACCAAGTCCAATCTGTTATCTAGTTCTTCCTGCAAAGTCTTTGCAAACTTCTTGGAATACTCTGTGTTGATCTTGAGTGACTTCTTGTGACAAAGTAGCTGAATTGTTGAAGCTAAGCACAGCTTATCTTCTCTTTGAAATGCATACTGGCAAGCCCTGTTCATGAATGCCATTCCTCTTTCAGGCTCTGTGTATGTCTGACCATCAACAGGACCAACTATACCATTAGGAAGGATAAAATCCCTGTGCATGCCATCCACTTGAACATCATCTGTAACAAAAGTTTCTTTAACAAGTTGAGAAATTCTTCTTCTTTTGTTGCCAGTCTTTGGGGGTTCTTGTTCAAAAAGCTGTGGTGGGGGATCAATCTTGAGTTTGGCAACTGTTTCTTTGATCCAGGTAAACTTGGCCTTGATAGTCTTAAGTAGAAGAAAGTTAGCCTGTCCAGTTCTTTTGGCAGCTAATGCTTTAAGTTCGAACCATTCTGATAACCCAAGTGTCTTTAGCCTGAAGTTGTCAAACACATTCATATTTCCTGGTTGGTCATCCCTCCATAAGATCATTCGTGGGGTGTTTGTGGATTTATGAATGGTGTATTTGAACTTGGTTATCTTGCCAGGGGCATATCTGTTGTTAACGCAGGCATCATAGTCAGCTTTGACTTTCCTTAGTGCCTCAGCGTGTTTTGCTTCCATTTCCCTCAACCTTTGTTTTTGCTTTTCTCTTTCAGGTGGAGTCATCTTCCTTAGAGTAGCTTCATTTAATTCTTTGGCTGTCTTGATTTCATTTAATCTTTTGAATTCCTCAGCATGTTTCTCTATTTCTTCAGGGGGTTAAAGGAATCTCATTGGAAGGTGTAAAGGTTGAAAAATGGGAAAGGTCTGTGGTGGATCCTCCTGTCTCTAGCATCGCAGCTATCTTCTTGAGTTTGGTGTCTGTGTCAACCAAAACAATCTCCTTTCCTTTCTTCGAGACAGAGGACTCCACACTTATGTTTTTCAAAACATCAGCTCTTCTGATAAATGCTGTCTGAGCCTGAGTTTGTATAGCTTTGGGAAGGGAGCTAACAGTGAACTTTAGCTTCTTGGCAGCTGGTTCACCATCATCCCCAGGCTCGCTGGTGTTAACCAAAGCTAGGGACTTTGATGAGTCAGCTTCATCTTGATTCTGTTGCTCCCCCTGAGTGTTTTCCTCATCATCAGGTATGGTGATTGGTGTGATGACTTGAAGAGGAACAGGTGTGATGGTGTTGTCAGCTGATGATGAGCCTTGTTTAGCAGATGCAAGGTTAAGTGTTGTTTCTTTCTCCCCCTCACGTTCATCATGGCTCCGCAGACGTTTGGATGAACGTGTTTGAAAATGCCTTGCAATCTGTTCAACAGAGGCAGCCATGGCATGTTGCCTTTTCCTTGAAGCCCTGGCAATCTTCAGCAGAAGATTTCCATTTGCATTAGTATTGGCCTGAACTCGACTGACAATGAAGTTTGCATGACGGTATTGCCTGTTGCGAACAGCATCAAATTCCTGTGCATAATTAGCTCATGTTCATGGAACAAGGCAGGGACCTCTGAGTCAATGACATCCTTCATTCTTGTGGAAAGGTGACTGAGTCCTTGGGCTATGTAGAAATGCTAATATGGATCCGGTGGTCTAATGTGGTGGTAAATGGTGGTGGAAGCCATTGATGGCTTAGAGAGAGAGAAAGAGAGGTTGAGAGTAAAAGTGTGTGTGTTCCCAAATGAACAAAATACAATCAACACCCCTCCTTGGAAGCTAAGGAGGGGTATATATAGTCACGCACACAACCTAAACTATACAAAGAGCCTAGTCTAGTCTAAATGTGCGTGACTATGATAACTAACGGGAATTCTTAAATGTCGTCACATAAAGTGAGTTTCCAACAATCTTCCCCCATGGGACGACGTGTAGAATTCCTTACAATATTCTACCTAACAAGTACAAAATAATTAAGAACAAGAGCTTTCATGAAGCATCCAATGCTGATGAAGTCTTCTGAGGCCTTTGACTTCAAAACGACTCATCTTTAACTTGTAGTAGAAATACTGTAACGGCACGAGCTAAGTAACCCATACACTTCTGGTTAAGGAGAAGCTTCTGAATTAGCTTCCCCCTAATTCATGCCACGTAAACTTGATGTAGAAGCATTTTAAATAGCTTCCCCCAAGTAGATCAACAACTTTTCATCTCACGCTTGAATAATTCTTCAGAATTTTTCTTCCCCCTGAGAATTCAAGTTATGCATACCAGAAAGAATCAAGACACTTCTTCCCCCACATAGTTGAAGAAGGTAAATCAATCCCAATTATGAAGCTCAAATACTAAAGTGGACACTTTTATCCCATTCATGAAGTCGACATCGTAACACCAGAGTCAATCAAGTCCCGGAAATGCACACGTCTTCTTCCGGAGATGCATCAGAGTCAATTAAGTCCCGGGAATGCATATAGGATAATGATGATGTTTAATTGCAACAATCAAACAATTAAACCTCGAATCAGTAGTGTACCGTTTGGAGATTGATAACGACACGAGTTAAAACACTGATTTTCTCTGCGGCTATGACAAATGTCATCCCGGAATATCTTCAAATCAAAAGAAGGTATGAAGTTCATCACGTGTACTCGTTGTGCGTTCAATGTGTCTTCTTCTTCCCCCTTGATGGTTTCGAAATTCGGAACCATCAATAAATTGTACGCACATGAACCTGAAATCTCGTGAGAATAATAAATAAGCTGAATTATATATTTGGTGGGAATCAGCTGTTGATCAAAAATCTCTTCTCATAAACTCTCCATGGCCACCTTTACCATCCCACGTGAAAGCAATTTGAAGTGACCACTGAAAGAATGAATCAGATACATCAAACATGAAGCTGAATAAATATCCTTCGATCTTGTGACTTAAGCTTGCACTATTGCTGAATGAAGAACGGTGGAGAAATCTCTAAGTACTCAATGCATCACTGAATAAGTCTATAAGCACAACACCTCTTGAAATTATCCACGTCAACTAAGCGCGTGACACTGAGTACAACAATGTAACCCCTTTAAGTGATAGTTATCCGAGTCATCAACCATCCACCCCGAACCCGGAAACCAGATAACCAAGTCTTCATTCTAGGATTAAGCACGAGCAAGTTATCTAGTAAAAGATAAAATAAATACACGCCTTCGAAAAATCCGTCTTCAACGTCACGTAATTAATACCCGATCAAACAAAATCTGTAGCCACTAAAAAATCGCCCATTTTTCTTGGTCTCGTCTCAAATAAATCCTCCTCACATTTGTCACTTCATTTTGTCGCGTCACATTTCTCGTCAGCCCATCAGTTTCAAGAAAGAATTAAAGAACCACAAATGCGACAAAAAAACTACAAATTCAAAAAAAGGAATTTGTTTGTTTGAGCATCCATTCTCCTTAACAATATCTCGTCACTTTTTGTCTCGACCCGATGTCACAATGAATTAAAACTTAATACACAACAAATTTATTTAAAAATTTGTATGTTTTAAAAAATTTGTGTGTATGTGTTATAAAGACACACGGTTCAAATCAATCCCAATTAGCCAAAGTTTATAAAATAAAACGAGTGTCCAAGGCCCAACTCATTCTAAATCCACGTCTGGCCCAATTGACACAATGTGAAACCCGGTCCAAGACATGTCCAAAACCCGGTCTAGAATTTTGAGTTATATAACCCATCCAATCCTAAATAAACGCACTAAGTCATAACCCTAGAACACTCTTAGATATTTCCGCCTGTCAAACTCATCTTCATCTCCTCACCCTAAGTATCCTCTCACCAAACCCCCACTCTCATCCCTAACCTAGATACATCCGCCACCCACTTCTGTCACTTCTCCCACTTTTCACCTAGTAATCATCGCTTCCTTTTCTCTCACTACAACAGCCACAAAAAAATCCTTCCCCTTATATTCACCCAAATCTCATCTAAACTTATCTATTTTCACAAATCTTCACATCATAAACAACCATAACCAATCGGATGAAAGAAGAAACCCACAGATTGAAGGTCATCTTCACGATCTTCACGGCATCAAGATCAAGTTAAATTGATCTCGGGTAAGTGGTGTAATGAATGCATGTCGTATATGGTGAATTAAAACGAATCAAAGATCGAATCTAACAATCTTGTTATGATTCGTTCTTAAGATTTGTAAATTAAGATTAGGATTAAAACCCAACATGGATTTATGATGATTAAGTTTTTTCGTTTTTCAACCGAAACAAAGTGAGAAAAATAACATATTTGTTATGATTCTGGCTTTACTTTCGAACATAAACAAAAGGGTTGAACCCTCTACAGATCTGTGAGGAAGAGAGTTTTCTTGTGTAGATCTTAACAGATCTTGCTATGCATGTGAGAACAAATTCTGAGATCAATGGTTACTTTTCAGTTTGATTGAGTCTAGATGGGATAGGTGTCGAAGGGTATAAGGGATAGATTGATGGTGTTGAGATGATATAAGGATGGAATGAGTTGGTCGACTCAGTGAGTTAAACTCAGTTGGGTTGACTGAGTCAATGAAGAGTTATGGTCGACTCAGTGAGTTAAACTCAGTCAATGAAGAGTTATGGTCGACTCAGTGAGTGATCTGAGTCAACTCGGTAATTACCGAGTTGACTCGGTTGGGGTGATTTTGGTTTTGAGTCACATTTTTGTTACACAAGTGTTTAACGAAAACAATCCAATCGGAATGTAAAATACAATCCAATCGGAATGTTTAAGTGAGTGGTCTCATCGGAATATTTATTAAATTGGTCTCATCGGAAAGTTTGTTTTATGAGTCAAAAATTATGTCCTACAAGTGAATCCCATCGGAAAGTCAATCGGAAATAAGCATACACCCCCATCGGAATGATCAATCCGAAAGAACAATCTGAATATTCAAACGGAAAGACCAATCTGAAAGTCCAATCGGAAAGGCAATCTGAAACCCAATCTGAATGTGCAATATGAATATCCAATCTGAAAACCCAATCTGAAAAGGGTTTTGAAGGACCCTAAAATAGTGGATCTGCATATTTGTCCTTATCTATCTGCATAAACCCAGAAAGATAAACCCAGAAAGATTGACCAAAATTGTATGACTTTTGACCATGAAGATTGATGAAACCGAGACACAAATAGATATGATAAGACCCAAAAACGTGTGACTGAATGGACAGATGGACACAAAAATCTGACGTGACCAAAAAAAATTGTGATAAAGGACAGAAATATTATAACACGAGACACAAGAATGAATTAGACCACCAAATCGCATAAATAAACACGATCCAAGGATAGAACCGAGGCTCTGATACCAAATGTAGAAATGCTAATATGGATCCGGTGGTCTAATGTAGTGGTAAATGGTGGTGGAAGCCATTGATGGCTTAGAGAGAGAGAAAGAGAGGTTGAGAGTAAAAGTGTGTGTGTTCCCAAATGAACAAAATACAATCAACACCCCTCCTTGGAAGCTAAGGAGGGGTATATATAGTCACGCACACAACCTAAACTATACAAAGAGCCTAGTCTAGTCTAAATGTGCGTGACTATGATAACTAACGGGAATTCTTAAATGTCGTCACATAAAGTGAGTTTCCAACAGGCTACACCTTTCCTGGCACCATCCTTGATGGGTTCAGTAACCGCCTCAGCCACAGCCTTTTGGATGATCCCTGGAAATGTGACGGTGAAGTTGTGCATTTCAGACTTGATCACATCCAGCTTCCTTGATAGGCGTTCAATGTCTGATTGATGATGAACAGGCTGAAGATTATGTATGTTGAGGCTTTGTTGAGCAAAATCATCCCCCCTTGGTAAAAGATCAAAGTTGGTTTGGGCAGGATGATCAAACATCAGAAATTCAGCTGTTGGATCATAGGCTGGGCGTTGGAAGACTGTTGTTGTTGAGGTAGCAGAGTTTGGAGTAACAACAGCGTCCTTGGGAGGAGGAGTAGTATTTCCAGCTGGTGTGGACACAACTATTTCCTTGGAAGTAGAGACAGAGTGCTGATCCTCCTCATCTTCTTCATCCTCCTCCTCAAACATCCCTTCAGGGATTTCATCATCAGGCATTGACTCAAGATCAGAGACATCATCCTCCAATGATAACATTTTTTCATCAGTATTTAGCAAAGGCTCATCATCATTGGGCTGGTCTTGAGTAATTGTATCAGCCTCCTTCTCTTGTTGTACCTGGGATTCAGTGACTGGCTGTACAATTTTAGCCTGTAAATTGTTATAATTAGTAACAGGGAAAAAGATAAGGGGAATGGTCGCCATTTCGCTGTCCCAGAGAGGCTGAGGGTGATTACTCAGCCACTCCAAAGGATAAATCCTTGGGATTCTTTTAAGTGTGAAAAATATATGGTTAATGATCGCCATTCGCTGCCCCTAGGAAAGCTGAATGTGATTATTCAGCCACCCCAAAAGGTTAAAACCTTTGGGACTCTTTTGATTGTGAAACATATGTTGTTTATGGATCACCATTCGTTGCCCCTAGGAAAGCTGAGGGTGATTAAATTTTTAGTAATTGGTACATATTTTGTTAAACCCCTCAACCCCTTCGGTTAACTATATTCAGCCCCCCCAAAAGGTTAAGAAACCTTTGGGACTCTTTTAAGAGTGAAACATATGTGGGTTAAGGTCGCCTGTTACGCTGCCCCTAGGAAAGCTGAGGGTGATGATTCGGCTCCCCTTGAAAAGGATAAATCCTTTGGGGTTCTTTTTAGGAGGGAACCAAGAGGCTGTGTGAAGTACAGCTGATCAAGGTTGAGACATAGGTGTATTCAGGTTGTTGTTAGCCTGAATACTGTCTAGAGGGTGCAGGGTCATCGGGGTGCTTTATAAACACAAATGAATCATTCCCTGGTGCAAAGACAGGGTGTACAGAAGTCTTAAAGAGTTCTAAGTGCATGGAAAGACTTCTATGGGTCGAGGATTACCCTAACTTCACCACTCTCTCCTACAGACAAATGAGAGTGGCTGCTTGTGAACCTCTAAAAATGTACACTGATTACCTGTGAGATATCATCTGGATTAGGCTGGTTTCCTATCGTCTCAGCTGACTTTGAGACACTAGACTCCTGTTGTTAGTCAGCAGATGTATCTGATTCCACATAAGTATCTGGAACAGAGGAGGTGTCAGTCTTCTTTCCCTTGGCCTTAGTAACAGCTTTGGTGTGGGAAGAAGAGGGGATTTTCTTCTTCTTGGGCTGTTGGCCAGAAGAATCCTTGGACTTGGTAGTGTGCTGCCCAGAGGTCAAAGACTTAGACTTGCCAGACACACTAGAAGTATTCACCTTCTCAGAAGAAGGGAGCAAGGGCTTTTCAGCTGTTGGTAGTTTGTTGGCCACATTCATCATATGAGAGGTGACAGGGACATCTTCAGCTCCTATTTCTTTGTAGATGGAACCTGTGATACGGTAGGGCTTCAGAGCAGTCAACGCAGTGTTGTGGTAGTTGTCTCCCAACAGACTTTCAAAGATCAGAGACAAGAAGCGAACATAGCATATATTCTTTTCCCTGACTTGATTTCTTCCCTTCAGCTGTTCTACAAGGTTGGAGAAGAGAATGCTTCCAACATCAACATCAGCTCCCTAGATCAGCCCATATGCAATAGCTTGATGGTTAAAGGACATCTGATCTTGGGATCCCTGCATTCCTCCCAGGGATTTAACAATGTAGGTGAAGAGGACACGCCACATGGGAGTGAAATACTTAATCTTCAAAGGAGATTTGGAGAGGACCTCAGCTAGTGTAAGGGCAGGGTTTACATCATGGCAGGGTTTGAGTGTGGCCAGGGCTTCTTTGACAGACATTTTATCAACGACCTTAAAGCATTCATCTCCATGTTTCAATCCAGCCACACTCGAGAAATCTTTAAGGGAGAAAGCGAATGGGTGTTCATTGCATGAAAGGCTAAAAGTTATTGTGTCATCTACCACTTCAGCAGAGTACTAGAATTCCCTAAGGTATTCTTGGTAAAAGGTAGATGGGGATTTGGTGAAGGCTTCACTTAGGTCACAATTTTGCATGAAGCTAACCAGATCTGAGTAGGTGCTATTAGGAGCCTTTATCCATCCAATGGCGTTGTTGGAGGCGAGGATGCTTTCGTTGATCTCGAAGTTAACATTTGCTTCTTTGGGAACTAAAAACGCCATGGATTTAAGGTCGAAGGTGAAAGAAAATGGAGGATGGGTTAAGAGAGAGAAGTACTTAGAGAGAGAAATAGATTTGAGAAATGAGAATGGTGGTGGGTGAGAAGAGAAGAGAGACAATATATATATTCAAACTACATAAACAGTTATTCAACCGCATTAAATGCAAAGTGAGAAAATGACTGCTCAAGTGGGTCCCTTGACCTTTCAAAACTTATTTGTCTCCTCGTTATTCGAAAAATAAATGATTAAATATTTGAGAATGTTTTTTGCATTTACTTGGAAAGTAACTACCTAGTTTCATGTGAAAAACATTTAATATAGAATCAATCATTTAATGAACACATTTAATATCAAGCCACAGGCTTTGAGATATTGAGCATCCCTAGCTCAGCAACTAGCCTGTTGAACGAAGGTTCAGCCAAAGGCTTTGTAAAGATATCAGCTAGTTGTAGCTTTGTGGGAACAAAATGCAGCTCAATATCTCCCTTCATTATATGATCCCTGATAAAATGATACCTGGTATCAATGTGTTTGGTACGAGAGTGAAGAACAGGGTTGTTAGATATGGCAATGGCGCTGGTGTTGTCACAAAAGATTGGCAATTTGTCATATAAAATTTCATAATCAGCCAATTGACTTTTCATCCAGAGCACCTGAGCACAACAGCTGGCTGCAGCTACATATTCTGCTTCAGCTGAAGACATAGCCACAGAGTTTTGCTTCTTAGCACTCCATCCAACCAATTTTCCTCCTAGGATTTGACAGCTGCCTGAAGTGCTTTTCCTGTCAATACAACATCCAGCATAATCTGAATCTGAATAGGCCTTGAGATCAAAGCCTGATTCCTTTGGATACCATAGGCCTAGGGATGGTGTTCCTTTGAGATACCTGAAAATTTTCTTAACAGCAACTAGATGGGATTCTTTTGGGTTAGCTTGGTACCTTGCACAGAGACATGTGGAGAATTGGATATCAGGACGACTAGCTGTTAGATACATGAGTGACCCAATCATGCCTCTATATAAAGTCTCATTAACAGAGACCCCTGACTCATCAGGGCCCAAGTTGTTGGGTGGAAGCATGGGGCATTTCACTGATGCACAATCAGCTAAGTCATATTTTTTAAGTAAATCCTTAACATAATTTTCTTGACAAATTGAAATTACCTTAGGACATTGTTTAATTTGAAATCAAAAAGTAAGTTAATTCAACCATCATACTCATCTCATATTTCTTGGTCATTAATTTAGCAAAACGTTTACTAAGATTGACATTCGTTGACCCAAAGATGATATCATCCACATAAATCTGCACAATGATGAAATCACTCTTATCCTTGAAGGTAAAGAGTGTTTTATCAATAGAACCCCTGACAAATTTATTTTCAGTTAAGAAATTGGAAAGAGTTTCATACCATGCTCTTGGAGCTTGTTTCAGCCCATACATGGCCTTGTGAAGTCTGTACACATGGTTGGGAAACTCGCTGTTCTCGAATCCTTCAGGTTGTGCAACATACACTTCCTCAGCCAAATCACCATTGAGGGATGCACTCTTTACATCCATCTGATACACAGTGATGTTCATATAGGCAGCATAAGCAAGGAAGATTCTGATGGCTTCAAGTCTTGCAAATGGAGCAAATGTTTCATCATAATCAATTCCTTTAGTCTGAGAAAACCCCTGTGCCACCAGTCTGGCCTTGTTTCTGATGATGTTCCCAATTTCATCCATCTTATTTCTATAGATCCATCTAGTGCCTGTGATATTCTTTCCAGGTGGAGCTGGCACTAGTGTCCATACTTTGTTCCTTTTGAACTGATTAATTTCTTCTTGCATAGCAGCTACCCATCCTTCTTCTACCAGAGCCTCAGCTACCCTTTTAGGTTCAATTTGTGAGAGAAACTCAGCAAAGAGACATTCATTGGATGAGGCAGACTCTGAGTCATGGATTCGCTGTCTAGTTGTGACCCCTGCATTAGGTTCCCCAATAATGTTGACAAGAAGAATGTGTTGATCTCTTGACCACTTATTTTGAGGAGTTGGGGACTCAAGGACAGGAACACCTGTGGGCACATCTGGTACAATTTGAGTTTCATCCTGCTGACTAGGAGGGCTTTCTTCAAAGACTACTTCAGTGTCAAAGTCTTCTTCAGCCATATCAAGAGGTACAACTTCATTATCAGCAGGAGAGTCTTCAGGGATTTGAAGAATTAGTGAGTCATCAATAGCATAAAAAGGAGAAGGACTACCAGAGGTTTGTGGTTCTTCTTCATCAAGTTCCTGAGAGGTAGGAACTTCTATGTTGGAAATCGACAGAGGGTCAAAGGCAGGGACATAAGGAGTGAGAGTGTTGGAGTGATGATGACTGGTAGGTCTTGGTTTTGTGAACTCATCACTTGGGAAAGATACATTTTCATTAAAATCAATTTCATCACCCTCTGTTCATGTTCTCTGTATGACTTCATCATCTTCATTGAATCTAACATGGAAGGTTTCTTCTACTTCTTGTCTTCTGATGTTGAATACTCTGAAGGCTTTGGCTGTTGGAGAGTATCCCAAGAAGAAACCATCATCAGCCTTTTCATCAAACTTTCCAAGTTTATCCCTGTAGTTATAAATGAACACAGGGCATCCAAACACATGAAAATAGCTGACATCTGGAGATCTTTTTCTGAAAACTTCATAGGAAGTTTTACCATGTCTTTTGACAATGATTGATCTGTTTTGTGTGTAGCAGGCAGTGTGAACAGCTTCTCCCCAAAATTGCTTTGGTAAGGCTGCACCATTCAACATAGTTCTGGCTGCTTCAATCAAAGTCCTGTTTCTTCTTTCAGCCACACCATTTTGTTCAGGGTGCCAGCTGAAGAGAAGTTCTGTGAAATCCCTTTTTCATCACAAAAAGATTCAAGTTGATGATTCTTGAGTTCAGTACCATTGTCACTTCTTAGAGCTTTGACTCTAACATCATTCATATTTTCAACCTGTCTGATGAAGGACATGATGGTTTCAGCTGCATCACTTTTCCTTCTGAGGAAGAACACCCATGTGTATCTTGAAAATTCATCAACTATGACCAAGGTGTATTTGTTGTGATTAATGGTCTGAGGTTTGACAGGCCCAAACAAATCCATGGAAAGGAGATGTAAGCACTTGTCAATAAAGAATGATTGCCTAGTCTTGAATGAAGACCTGTGATGCTTTCCTTTGACACAGGTAGAACAAGTCTTGTCTTTAGAAAACATTAGTGAAGCTAGACCAGCAACCAGGTTTTGAGTGGCTATCTTGTTGATGTTCTTGAAGTTGAGATGAGACAGTCTTTTGTGCCACAGCCAATTGACACTTTCAGAGGCTTTAGCAAGAAAACAATTTGAGCTGTCTTCAGAGCAAACAGCCATGTCGATGACATAAACATCTCTTCTTCTAGGTGCAATAAGCACAACATCATTGTTTTTGTTGAATATGGTTCCCTGAGTCTTAGTAAACAAAACCTTATAGTCAGCATCACACAATTGGCTGATGCTAATAAGATTGTGTTTAAGACCATTCACATATGCAACCCTGGTGAATGTAATCCCATTGTAGTTCACTGAGCCATATCCTTTTATGTCACCTGAAGAGTTATCTCCAAACACCACTTTAGGACCTGGCTCCTTTGAGTATCTATGCAGGTATTGTTGAATCCCTGTCATGTGTCTAGAACAGCCACTGTCTAGATACCATACCGATTACTTGAGATATTTCTGCACAGATACATAGAAACAGGTTAGTTCCTATGGTGAACCCACTTTCCAGTGGGTTCCCTGAATTGCTGATTAGCAACTCTTGTGTTCCTGTAGAACTTTTGGCGTTAGGAGGGACAATTCACTATTTCATGGTTATAACTTCCACAGATATCACACCCAGGGAAGTCACCACACTCGTCTGAGTGATGGTCTGTGAACCCATAGAATTTACAGGGAGGATAAGGTTTGTAATTTCCCTGTTGTCTTTTGGAACTCTGTGGTCTATCCCTAGAGGGTGTCTGAGCTCTTTTAGCTGCCATGTGTCTGTCATGATCTAAAGTCATATGGTGAGAGTTTTTACATACATTTCAATAAGGTTTGATTAACCTTTCCCCTTTGGGTTCACCTAGGACTGACTTAGGTTCATGTGAAGTAGAGCATTCAGCGGAAGGCTTAATGTGTTGTTTCAAAAGTTCTACTTCTTTCATTAGAGACAACAGGCGATCTTCAGTGGTAGGGTCAACCTTATTCACAGCTTTAGTAGCAACAGGCTTAAAAGCTACTTGTTTACCAGTTATTTTAGCAGGCACATGAAAAACTTTAGCTGGAGGTTTCTCAATATCTGTTCTAAGTTCACCCTTAGCAGCTCGGGAGGAACGGCTAGGTTCAACTCCAGAGAGTTTGGTCAAAGGTGGTAACTCAGCCACATCTTCAGAGACAGGATCATTAGTCAAAGTGGTATCTGACATATGAATTGTCTCTGTAGATTTGAAGACAATGTCTTTGGGTTTGGTGAGAATTCTCAGCTTATTTTTCTTAGCAGATATATCCCTTTTAATGTCAGCAGGCACTTCATCATTAAGCAATTGATCTATAGTGAACCTAGCACACAACCATTTTTCAATAACCTTGTTTAATTTAGAGACTTGATCATTTAAAGCAATGTTTTTCAAGGTCAATCTAGCTACCTCATTTTGCAGGGATATTTTCTCTAAATTAACCCGCCTGAGAGTTTCACATTCAGATTTATCATTTAGCAATTCTGATTTAACAGAGTGAAACTTATCCAGTAGGTTCTTTCTTTGTTCCTCAACAAAGTGTAAATCAACAATGGTGTAATCAAGGACATGCTTACGTTCATCACTATTAGACATAGATAAAAGCCTGTGTACCTTTTTCATTGTGATGTCAACCCATTGCCCTGATCTTGCATCACCTTTTCCAACAGCTGGTTCATCCTCAGCTATCGCCATGAAAGCCCTGACTCTGGTGGTATCTTCTTCATCTGAAGTCAGTGGCTCATCATTCCAATCATAAGCTTCAGCGACCAACCCTTTCTCTGTCTTTTTATCACCACCATTCTTCTTGGACAGAGCTTCAAGCTTCAAGTTCATTTTTTCTAACTCAGCTTTAAGTGCCTTGTACTTGTTTTTGTAATCCTTCTTCTCAGTGTTTGATGAATTGGATTGGTGAGATGAGTTGTTATGTTGTTTGAACTTGTAAGGTTTGGATGAAGATGATGGATAAGAGGGTGAGGATGTCTTGGTGGAAGGACGGTCTTTTTGAAAATGTCCAAGCTTTCCACAGGCAAAGCAAGTTTCTTTTGACATGTCAGTTGGTTTACTAGCTGATCTAATTCTTCCTGATCTTTTGAAGAATCTTCTTTGGTTGGCTAGCAAGGCTCTTTCATGAAACTCTGCATTAACGTCTGTGATTGTAGAGGTTTTACTACCCTTTAGGAAAAGAGCGTAAATAGCGGTAAGTATCGAGTGACGGTTTAGGAAAACCGTGCACTAATGACCTTGCTTTAGGAAAAACAAGCAACTAAATATGAGCGGTAAGTATCGAGTGACGGTTTAGGAAAACCGTGCACTAATGACCCTCAATCACTTAAAAAGATGAAAGATTCGTTTCCCAAGGAGGTATGGTGTTGTGAATTAATTTGTATTTCTTTGAGATTAATATTGAGAAGATGGAATGACGGTTTCTTGGAAATTACACTATGACGTAAAAAATGAAAACGTAAAACCGTAGAAAAACCACTAAAATTAAAAATTTATTAAAACCAAAAACAAAATCAAGAAAAAGATTAAAAAGACTAAAACAAGTCTAAAATAATATAAATAAAGACAAAAATCCAATAAAGATATTTTAAAACCTTTTATTAATTAAATAATTAATTTTAAATGCTAATTAAAGCCCTAAAATTAAATTTAATTAATTCAAATGTCAAAAATATGATTTTATTGAATAATTACTCAACTTATATTATTATAAGACTAAAGAGTAATTTTCTAAAAATTAAAACCTATTAAAATTATTTTTAAAACTTTAAAAATGATTTAAAATAAAAACTAATTAAACTTAAAATAATTATAAAAATAAATCTAAAAGCTAGAAAATTATTCTAAAAATGGAAATAGTCCTAATCAATGACAAAGAACCTAGGAAAAATGAAAAAAGAAAGAAAAATAAAATTTTGAAAATTAATTAATAAAATATTATTAAAACACTGTCTTGCGCCGCAGTGCTTGGGTCTTGCGGCGCAACGTGTGAAACGAGATACCCAAGATCAGCAGAACCTTCAGTTGCGCCGCAACGTTTATTCCTTGCGCCGCAACAAGTGAAACGGGAAATCCAAAATCTGCAGCTCCTTGTGTTGCGCCGCAACACTTTGGTCTTGCGCCGCAACTTGTGTGACGTGCCAGTTGAATTCTGAACACTAGCAGGTTATGCTAAGTTCTTGACCAAGAGGACTTGGCAATGTGCTTTGTTTGGTGATTATTTGGACAATTGGGCACCCTTGAGCTTATTGAAGCTCAAGGAGTCAAGTAACACACAAATAACAACAAGAATCAAAGATCAACAATCAAAGATCATGCACAAAGTTCATCACAAATCAAGCAAATTAGCAATATGCAGATTTTTAACACCCTTTATCCTTTTAAAATCAACAAATTTGTTCAAATCTTGTTCCAAACTAATTAACTACTTACTAATCACCTTAATCAACCATAAACAAGCAATCTAACACCTTTTAATTATCACTAATAAAGACTATGTCCTGCTAAAACGCGTTGCCAAACACCACTTTTAAAATCTAAAAACCAACTTTTAACATACCAACATGCTTACAAAAGCTACCAAATTGATTCCAAGTGCATCTAACATGTAAACATACACACTAGAACACAAATCATGCAATATAAACACACTTAATCACCAAATCACTTAAGATCATACAACTAGCTATTTTTGAACTTTTTCAAGGTAAAAGGAAGATACCTTAGGTTCTTACATCCAAGAACCTAGAGGATGAAAATCCTCCTCCAATCCAACCCGGGTTGGAGCTGAACTAAATCAACAAGCCTTCAACCTATTTGAACACAAAACAAAGAAACAAGAACAAAAATAATATGAAATGATATGATTCTTTTTATTTTTCCTTTTTCTTCTTTCCAAAATACTTTCAAAACCTTAACCAACCTTCTTAAAATGTTTCTATAACACTTAAATCACCAACAAACATGAACCATAAACACCAAAATACCTTTTGAGAAGATTTTACCAAAATCTCTCAAAATCACAAACCTTAAACAACTTTGAAAATCAAAGTTGCTTAACCAAATAAAAGTGGAACTCAGAATCAATCTCCTCACAACACACAAACTTTTAAAAACAATAAAAAAGGAATTACACTTGAATATTTCAAAAACCAAACTTTTTATTTCTTTAAAAAGGAATTACATGTGAGAGACTAGAAACTGGAACAAGGGCTTCACACAAGTTGTGAGCTCCTTTTATAGAGTCCTAAGAACATCCTAGAAGCATAAAAACATAAAACCCTAATACATAGAAAATCCCAAATGTGCCCTTGAGTGCATTTTGTCCTCTCATTTGATCTTGGCCTTTAAATTTTGCTTTGTGAGCAAGCATATCATCTTGGACGTTCATTTTGCCACGTCACTAGTCTTGGAGGTTAAGAAATGATGTGATTGGTGGATTGGGGAATTGGGGTTTTGGTGCACATGAGTGGGATGCAGGTTTTTAGGAGTGGGAAGGGTTTTGGAGTGTGTGAATTAAGTGTGTGCAAGTTTAATTGAGTTTTACCCAAGTAAATGTGAGGGTAAAATCTGGGGTGGTAAGAAGGTGAATAGTACTCATTTGATCCGAATTTTTGGGGGTGGGATGGTGTTAGGCGCCTGATTTTTTTAAATGTTTCAAGTTTGGCACTTTTGGTCCTTGTCTTTTGGAATTTTTGGCTTTTAAAGATTTTCAGCCTAAAATTCGTCTCTCCCTTGTATTTAAGTTTCATCACTTGACAATTTTGGCACAAACTTTCCATAAAGATGTTTCAAAGGCAATTTTTTGTCATTTGGTGATTTTTCAAGGACTAATCTTGGACAATGTTGATCTTCAAAGGTCTTCAATGAGTCTTCCACTTTATGAGGGACCATTGTTGGCAATTTTGAATTTGTTGAGGGACTAATCTTGCCATTTCTTCAATCTTGAAGGACCTTTTTGCAATTTTGACAAACTTAAGGGACCAAACTTGTACTTATCAATATACAAGGGTTTTAAGTGTCATTTCTTCATTCTTGGAGGATCAATCTTGTATTGTCTTCAAGTCTTCAAGGGTATTTAATGAAAATTCCATGATTAGGGCCCGGTTCATTGTACGGCTTCGTTTCTCGTGTCCGTTTTTCCTTGTATCTTGTGATCTTTTGTCTTTTTCACGATATCCATACCTAAAATACACAAGTAAACAAACACAAGCATATATATGGTATTTTATGACATTTTTATGCATTTAAAGCCCGAAAAGAACGATGAGATCATGTATAAATGCCATCTCATCACTCCCCCATACTAAGCCATTGCCGTGCCCTCACGCAATGCTAGAATAAAGTATCTAAGCATCACCAAAGTTCAATTTTATTAACTTTTATTGAAGAGTAAAAGAAAACTTGCAACATACTACGAGAATGTGTAAAGACATAATGTATGATTTTCATCACCAAAAGGTGACTTTTAGGGTCAAAGAATAGAAACAAGTTAATGTCCCTTAGAGTAAATTTCGTCATCCTTGATTGTCATACATTCCATGCTAAGTGCAAAAACAAGATCATTGTTGGTACAAGTCACAATGCTAACACTACTCATACGTCCAAATTGTGTAATACTTTTTCTCCCCGCAATCCTAGTTATTATAAAAGGAAATGGGTTACTAGCATTTTTTATCTAATTGTCATGGATCACAAGTGATTCATATTGACTTATTTAAGTAGTTATTAGTCCGAAAGTAAAGTAGCACGATTTGATCAATAGTTAGCCGAAGGACAAAATCTTTTAAAACGGCTTCTCGTGTATCTCCTTAAGTTCATATCTTGGCATAACTCGTTTCACGATTTGAGACCTTTCTCGGACCGATATTTGGCATGTACTTCATACTTCAAATCTTGGGAAGACGTTCTCGAAATTATGGTCTTCTCTTCATATAATTGGAATTTCTTCACTTGACGTTTTTGAGAGATTCTTCATATAGGACCACGACTTCATCATTTTTCTTCAATCTTTACTTTGGATTTTGATATACAACGATCCGCCTCCTTTTCGGACTTGGATATATTTATCCTCATACCTTGTTAGGGTCTTTTTGGATAGACTTTCTCCATTCTTTAGGGGAGTAATAGCTTCTCGTCGTGTGTCTCGATCCTTCATATTGATTTTGGAACAATGATACTTCACATCATCTTTGGATCTTTAGCAAAAATAGAGCTCCTCATGCCTTGTTAGGGCCTTTTTGGATGATCGCCAATCTTCGCGTCCCGTTTCAATAAGTTATGCCTTGGCTATGAACTCTATTCAACCCCGAGCAACTTTTAAACGATCTTGCGCTAGAGGCTAAGTAACCTTTCAAACCGTACGACCTTACTTATTGCAATTATGTTTTATTCCTAATGCATTGATCTTATGGGAAGAAAAAGCCACAATTAAAAACATATGAGTTTTTGAAAGAACACTTTTATGTTCTACGTTTAGCATGATCACTTGTCTAACTCTATCATTTCTCGTTCTTCACTATTTAAAGACCTCTAATTAAAGAGACTCGTGAATACTTAGCCGTGCAAGTCAAAATTAAGCCAAATTTGGATTAGCTTTCATTAAGACTATATCAAATCAAAGTTTTGGGTTTTCAAGCCACCTATAGGATCTTGCACTTTCTTGGACTTTTTCAAGTTTAGAGAATGCGTTTTAAAGTTCCCTTGATAAGTGACTTTCTAGAATCAATTATAGGAACTTGCGAAAAGTTCTTGTTCTTAATCCGAATGAATTAAGACTTTCGCGTTTTAAAGCTCCCTATATAAAAGTCTAGCAAAACTTGAATTGAGCGGGTTAAGGAATGTAAATGGCTCCAAATGCCCATCAAGTCAAAAATTAACTCTTATTCTACCCATCGGAAAATATACATTCGTGTCTTAAAAACACTTATGAAAACTAAGAAAAATTTTAAAATTTGGCCATTTTTAGCCTTATTAGCAAAACAAAACATTGAAGGTTGGAACACGTGAGGGCGTAGCAAAGCAAGTACCTATTCACCCCCCCCATACTAAAAGTAAACATTGTCCTCAATGTTTCGAGTCTAAAGGTGGAGCACCCCCATACTAGAGACGAAGAATCGAATGCTTAGGATCTAGCATGGAAAGGGTGATCAACAATATATCTAAAGCCGTTTATTAATTATGCTAAAAGATAATTGTTAGAACAATAAAGGATATGTCATGGAATCGTGAAAAACTTCTTCAAACGAACGATGGAGGCTCACGTAAACGAACACGAGAGTCTTCAATCGTAGACGATGATGATGATCTAGATAACACAATCACAAACAACCACGAGACAACGAGTTGGAAGGGTACAAGTCCCCTTATTAGTGAACATAAAGCATAAAGATAAGCATGGGATCTCCCCCACGAGGCACCTCGTTTTTGATTACCGAGTCATGAGCTCGACTCGATCCCCTCAAAATGTGAACATTTAGGGATATCATGGTGTGGTCAATTTTTGATGGGGCTTACATGATAAACAAGGCCCAAAAAGCAACCGGTATAAAGGACTAAGTCCTTAAGTGATGCAAAATACCGGGGTCGAAGATGGCGTTCTCGTTTTCATGGAAAAAACAAATTAACACCACTCCAACATGTGCCATAAACTCAAAGAGTTTGAAGAAAATAGATGAGAAGTAGAAGGGTGAGACAATTGGTAAGACAAACGTTTGAGCTACTCGAGGTAGACTCGCACCAAGCAAATAGATAAAGTTTCCATTTATTGCATCGGTGGAAGACCGAGATTTCCCTTTACATGAAATTCCGGGGTCGAATATCTCGTCCTCGGTGGACAAGGATGAGGGAACATAAGGGGCTTCCCCCATACTAGAACCACACAAAACATCGTCAAAAGGAGTAGACGAGTTTGTAGTACTCAAATCACGCGGTGATGACGGAGTTAGATTTGTAGAAAAATCAATTAAATCACATTTAAGATCTTTTCCTTTTTTATCTTTTAAACTCTCCTTATGAAAACCCTTGTTAATTATGTCGAAAACATTTGGTGTTTCTAAGACGATGTTAGTCACACTAAAAATTCTCACATTTTGAAATCGTTTTGGTTTTGGTGGTGGCAAGTTCTCAAAACGTTTATCGACGAAGAAAACCTCCCCATCGGGGTCAACATATTCATCATCCGAAAGATCTTCCGTAGAAACCGGCAACTTATCAACACTTTTCAAGAATGAAGGTGAAGGATTTTTCGATTCAAGTATTGATGGTTTCTTCTTTGTAGGCTTAGCACTCATAACCTCCACCGGCGGAGGAAATGGTAAATTGTTTTTGGAGACATTCCCTAAAACTCTTGGTGAAAATTCTTTGCAAACGACATTGGTCGAGTCACCATGGTTTAAAGTTGCAATAGAATATACATGAGAAAGATTGGAGTTTTGTGTTGCATTGATGACAAGTTCTTCTTCATTGAAACGAAGGGTGATTTTTCGAGCATGAACATCGATAAGTGCTCGTGATGTATCCAAAAATGAACGACCCAAAATGAGAGGAACTTTCCGATCGATGGGAATATCTACAACGATAAAGTCAACGGGATAGTAAAACTTTCCGACTTTAACGAAAACGTCCTCGGCTACTCCACATGCCATGATCGTAGAATGATCGGCCATCTCGATGGACATGTTCGAAGGAGTAAGAGCCGGAAGCGAAAGCGATTTGAAAATCTCGAGAGGCATTAAATTAATACTAGCGCCAAGATCGGCCAAGGCGTAGCATTCCTCCATATCTTGTATAGCACACGGAATCAAAAATTTACCGGGATCACCGACTTTTTGTGGTATGCGGCTAAGAAAAACCGATGAACAACTAGACGATTGTTGTAACTTTTCTTTGTTGTTTAGCATACTTTTGAAGTTTGCGGCGAATCGAGGCATCATAATTAAAGCATCGGCAAAACTTATGTTAAAATGCAAATCACGAAACATTTTCATGAATAGCTCAAATTGATAATTGTTCCTTTCTTGTGCTTTCTCTTTGTTACGTCTCGAAGGGTAAGGTAAAGGTGGTGTGGGTTGGTCATTAGGCAACGGCCTTGGAATCTCGGGTTCCATAATTGGTATTGGTGTAACCGTAGGTGTGGTTTGAGCGGTACTTCGTGGGATTGTAATGTGCTCCTTTTCGACCATCACCTCGGGTTCTTTCTCGATTTCCTTCTCCGTAGAAGTACTTGGACGAGAGATTGGTTCCTTGAAAGTTTTACCACTTCGTGTAGTAATAACCTTCATTTCTCCCTTCGGGTTTGCAATGGTATCACTAGGAAGACCACCCGAAGAAGAGGGTTTACACATGATAGCTTCAAACATCTTAGCCATTCGGTCCTCAAATTTTGATTGCCTAGCATCCGCTTTCAATAACTCTTGCTTAATCTCATGTTGTCCTAATTCCATCTTTTGTTGGTTTTGTTGAAGACGTTGGACATTTCCTTCCATTTTATTTGCATGAGTTTTAAGTTCATTAGCAAGTTCATTTTTAAGCTCGTTTTTCAACTCGGACCTTAAGCTAATCATCTCACGTTGCATATTATCAAATTTAGCATCATTTGCTTTTGCATAATCTAAAAATTCTCCTTGCAAATTTTTCGTGTGAGCATTTTGAAAACCTTGTGTAGTATTTTGAAAATCACGGTTTTGGTTTTGATTAGAGATTTGTCCATTCCCACTTTGATAATTCCCTTTGTTGTAATTGCGTGTGTTGCCTTGGTAATTACCTTGGTTGTTGTTTCGATAATTGTTAACATTTTGATTTGGTGGAGCTTGATTTTGGCGGGAACCTTGGCCGTTTTGGTTGTAAGTTCCCGTGGCTACGTAAGCACTCGAAGTGTTACCATCCGCGGTAATGCACTCGGATAAATCATGAGCTCCTCCACACGATAAACAACTCTTAGCAACCGCTTTAACCGAAGCGGAATTGGAAGCTTCTTGAGCCTTCCAATGGGACATTAGATTAGCAAATCTATCAAAAAACCGATTTTCCTCATTAGCTTCATCATGTAAGGCATTAATGCTACGAGACGATTGTGATGACGATGACGAACCCATATTGGCAACACTCGGTGTGTTACGAGGGCTATAAACCTTAGATCGATTCTCAATGATTTGTAAAGCCTCATTTGTCGTCTTGCACAAAAAATTACCACCCGCGGCGGCATTCAAATAATCTCGTTCATGATCATTAAGCCCATTATAAAAAGTATCTATTTGATGCAATTCCGAAAAATCATGATGAGGACATTCATGTAACATTTCCTTAAATCGTTCCCATGCCATTGAAAAACTTTCATTGTTACGTTGCACAAATCGTGAAATCTCATTTTTTAAGTGTGTTGTTTTCGATGGTGGAAAAAACTTGTTCACAAACTTAGAGACGAGATCGGCCCATGTCAAAATCGAATTTGGCGGTTCTTTCTCGAGCCAAATTTTTGCGGGTCCATCCAACGAATATGGAAACAACATCATCTTAATGGCGTCATGCGGAACATCTTTGAATTTGCTAGTGGCGGTGAGACGGTTGAAATTCCTAATATGGTAATGCGGGTTGTCTTTCTCGTGACCTCGAAATTTGTTTGCTTGTAGCATCGACATTAAACCCGTCTTAATCTCGAAATTCTCCGCAAGGATGGCGGGAATAACAATTGCCTCTCCAAAACCCTCGGTGGGTGCTTGTAGCAACTCCATCATAGTACGGTTAGCCATTACGACTTCTTGTTCTATAATAGGTTCAACAATTGGAGGTTCTTCAACAATCAACGATCCTTGATTGGCTTGCTTTTGAAGTCGTTTACGAGCTCGTTTAGCTTGATTACGAGTGATCATAAACTTCACGAAGAATGGGAGGGAAGCAAAGAAGATTCTTTTTGGTTGTTTTGTGAATTTTCAATTTTTTTGTGTTTTTGATGATATTTAATTTTTTTTTGGTTTTTGGTGTATCTTCGTAGACAACAATCTACAAAATCTCTCCTCGAATCAAACTCTTGATTAAAGAAGCCTCAAAGGAATGAAAACGATCACGTGGAGTGAACACCTTCGAATGACTTTAGAACTTTGGTGAAAACCAAATTGTTCACGAGGGTTTAATCACAAAGAAACCAAGCAAATATAGTATACGTATTAATACTTTGGGCGGCAAAACCCTCGATTAGCCTTCAATCTCAAAATACTCACAAGCAAGCGGGGAAACGAGGCGGCGCGAAGCACTTAAGAGCCTTTTTCCTTAGGGTATATTTTATAATACCCGCCTTATACCCACCTTATAGTTCGTATTTTTCAAAATCGAGCTTCTCGAAAGTATTTATCTATTTTTGCCTTTTCTTTTTGTTTGAGATTCGAATACAATGATCGAGTGATGAAATCCCGAATCAAGGTTGTGTTTTCACACTTTTGGAGATATTGTATATTGGTTGTGATACTTAATACAATATATTAATAATATTCACAAAGAAAAACCGAGAAAACCGATAATACGTGTTAAGGGAGTTCCACTTAACACAAATATTATTATGGATAATATTAAAAACAAAATTTTCCAAATTAAATCACGACACACCTCCCCGGCAGCGGCGCCAAAATGATTGTAGAGGTTTTACTACCCTTTAGGAAAAGAGCGTAAATAGCGGTAAGTATCGAGTGACGGTTTAGGAAAACCGTGCACTAATGACCTTGCTTTAGGAAAAACAAGCAACTAAATATGAGCGGTAAGTATCGAGTGACGGTTTAGGAAAACCGTGCACTAATGACCCTCAATCACTTAAAAAGATGAAAGATTCGTTTCCCAAGGAGGTATGGTGTTGTGAATTAATTTGTATTTCTTTGAGATTAATATTGAGAAGATGGAATGACGGTTTCTTGGAAATTACACTATGACGTAAAAAATGAAAACGTAAAACCGTAGAAAAACCACTAAAATTAAAAATTTATTAAAACCAAAAACAAAATCAAGAAAAAGATTAAAAAGACTAAAACAAGTCTAAAATAATATAAATAAAGACAAAAATCCAATAAAGATATTTTAAAACCTTTTATTAATTAAATAATTAATTTTAAATGCTAATTAAAGCCCTAAAATTAAATTTAATTAATTCAAATGTCAAAAATATGATTTTATTGAATAATTACTCAACTTATATTATTATAAGACTAAAGAGTAATTTTCTAAAAATTAAAACCTATTAAAATTATTTTTAAAACTCTAAAAATGATTTAAAATAAAAACTAATTAAACTTAAAATAATTATAAAAATAAATCTAAAAGCTAGAAAATTATTCTAAAAATGGAAATAGTCCTAATCAATGACAAAGAACCTAGGAAAAATGAAAAAAGAAAGAAAAATAAAATTTTGAAAATTAATTAATAAAATATTATTAAAACACTGTCTTGCGCCGCAGTGCTTGGGTCTTGCGGCGCAACGTGTGAAACGAGATACCCAAGATCAGCAGAACCTTCAGTTGCGCCGCAACGTTTATTCCTTGCGCCGCAACAAGTGAAACGGGAAATCCAAAATCTGCAGCTCCTTGTGTTGCGCCGCAACACTTTGGTCTTGCGCCGCAACTTGTGTGACGTGCCAGTTGAATTCTGAACACTAGCAGGTTATGCTAAGTTCTTGACCAAGAGGACTTGGCAATGTGCTTTGTTTGGTGATTATTTGGACAATTGGGCACCCTTGAGCTTATTGAAGCTCAAGGAGTCAAGTAACACACAAATAACAACAAGAATCAAAGATCAACAATCAAAGATCATGCACAAAGTTCATCACAAATCAAGCAAATTAGCAATATGCAGATTTTTAACACCCTTTATCCTTTTAAACTCAACAAATTTGTTCAAATCTTGTTCCAAACTAATTAACTACTTACTAATCACCTTAATCAACCATAAACAAGCAATCTAACACCTTTTAATTATCACTAATAAAGACTATGTCCTGCTAAAACGCGTTGCCAAACACCACTTTTAAAATCTAAAAACCAACTTTTAACATACCAACATGCTTACAAAAGCTACCAAATTGATTCCAAGTGCATCTAACATGTAAACATACACACTAGAACACAAATCATGCAATATAAACACACTTAATCACCAAATCACTTAAGATCATACAACTAGCTATTTTTGAACTTTTTCAAGGTAAAAGGAAGATACCTTAGGTTCTTACATCCAAGAACCTAGAGGATGAAAATCCTCCTCCAATCCAACCCGGGTTGGAGCTGAACTAAATCAACAAGCCTTCAACCTATTTGAACACAAAACAAAGAAACAAGAACAAAAATAATATGAAATGATATGATTCTTTTTATTTTTCCTTTTTCTTCTTTCCAAAATACTTTCAAAACCTTAACCAACCTTCTTAAAATGTTTCTATAACACTTAAATCACCAACAAACATGAACCATAAACACCAAAATACCTTTTGAGAAGATTTTACCAAAATCTCTCAAAATCACAAACCTTAAACAACTTTGAAAATCAAAGTTGCTTAACCAAATAAAAGTGGAACTCAGAATCAATCTCCTCACAACACACAAACTTTTAAAAACAATAAAAAAGGAATTACACTTGAATATTTCAAAAACCAAACTTTTTATTTCTTTAAAAAGGAATTACATGTGAGAGACTAGAAACTGGAACAAGGGCTTCACACAAGTTGTGAGCTCCTTTTATAGAGTCCTAAGAACATCCTAGAAGCATAAAAACATAAAACCCTAATACATAGAAAATCCCAAATGTGCCCTTGAGTGCATTTTGTCCTCTCATTTGATCTTGGCCTTTAAATTTTGCTTTGTGAGCAAGCATATCATCTTGGACGTTCATTTTGCCACGTCACTAGTCTTGGAGGTTAAGAAATGATGTGATTGGTGGATTGGGGAATTGGGGTTTTGGTGCACATGAGTGGGATGCAGGTTTTTAGGAGTGGGAAGGGTTTTGGAGTGTGTGAATTAAGTGTGTGCAAGTTTAATTGAGTTTTACCCAAGTAAATGTGAGGGTAAAATCTGGGGTGGTAAGAAGGTGAATAGTACTCATTTGATCCGAATTTTTGGGGGTGGGATGGTGTTAGGCGCCTGATTTTTTTAAATGTTTCAAGTTTGGCACTTTTGGTCCTTGTCTTTTGGAATTTTTGGCTTTTAAAGATTTTCAGCCTAAAATTCGTCTCTCCCTTGTATTTAAGTTTCATCACTTGACAATTTTGGCACAAACTTTCCATAAAGATGTTTCAAAGGCAATTTTTTGTCATTTGGTGATTTTTCAAGGACTAATCTTGGACAATGTTGATCTTCAAAGGTCTTCAATGAGTCTTCCACTTTATGAGGGACCATTGTTGGCAATTTTGAATTTGTTGAGGGACTAATCTTGCCATTTCTTCAATCTTGAAGGACCTTTTTGCAATTTTGACAAACTTAAGGGACCAAACTTGTACTTATCAATATACAAGGGTTTTAAGTGTCATTTCTTCATTCTTGGAGGATCAATCTTGTATTGTCTTCAAGTCTTCAAGGGTATTTAATGAAAATTCCATGATTAGGGCCCGGTTCATTGTACGGCTTCGTTTCTCGTGTCCGTTTTTCCTTGTATCTTGTGATCTTTTGTCTTTTTCACGATATCCATACCTAAAATACACAAGTAAACAAACACAAGCATATATATGGTATTTTATGACATTTTTATGCATTTAAAGCCCGAAAAGAACGATGAGATCATGTATAAATGCCATCTCATCAGTCTGTCAAGAACTCTTGGCTCCTACGGGTGTCTTCTTCAACATCAGAATCACTGTCATGAGGATGTGTTGCAGAGATCAAGGCTTTGGAAGATGCTCCTTGGACCACAAATCTTTTAGTCTCTGACTTGTAAATAGTATCAATCAGCCCTACTTCATAATTATACTTTCTATAAAGCTGAGCAAGGGTGTCATTTTTGATTGAGTTGTTAGCTCTCTGAGTCTGATTCATACTCAGCCACTTTCTTAGAAGGCTGTTGACAAATGTGGCATTGATCTCAGCTTAACCAATAGTGACGTCATTCATTGCTAGCTCATTGAGAAGAATCTTCAGCCTTGTATAGGTTTGCTGAACCTTTTCACCTTCAAGTGACTTGAAGGCATTGAACTGAAGTCTGAGTGCCTAAATCTTTGTCTCTCTTGTTTCAGAGGGTCCTTCATGGCCAAGGATGAGGTCTGTCCACATTTGTTTGGCTGTCGGACACTGAATGACAGACTTCATGATATGTTTGGAAAGACAGGATATTATGATGCTCTTGAGACGT
Source organism: Glebionis coronaria (assembly GCA_025667525.1). Lineage (NCBI taxonomy): Eukaryota > Viridiplantae > Streptophyta > Magnoliopsida > Asterales > Asteraceae > Glebionis > Glebionis coronaria. The sequence goes on along the minus strand of CM046880.1, from coordinate 379,008,753 downwards.
TTATCTTGGTTTGCCAATTTTCTATCAGCTGGAGTCCATTGTTTGAGAGGTTTGGGAAGAGGGTTTTCTTCAGTGGATGTAAGCGCCATGGGAATATAAGGACCATTTTCTAAAATTTCTAGAAGAAAAGGTTCAAGTTCATCGAGATACACAAGAAATTGACTCTTCCAACTGGCAAAATCTTCTTCATCAAAGACTGGTACACTTGTGATGTGTGATCCACCTCTTGAGTCAAGAAGTTGGTGTAGATCATCGTCATTGGCAGGAAGGTTGAGTCTTGGTGAAGATGGGTTTGTGGAAGGTGATTGTGGTGGGTTAGAAGTTTCTGGCATGGTGGATCTTGATTATAAAACTGAGAACGATGTTTCTTGAAGGTTTTAATATCAAACACCACTCTGATACCAATTGTAAGTCCCTAATCAATGCTAGAAACCCTAATCTTAATTTAATCAACACAAGGTATTACTTTTCAAACGTAATCTTATTATTGTATAATAAAGAATTACAAGTGTTATGGATAACACCGTTTGATGACAATGTGTTGTGTAACTTTGAACAACTATAAACCCTAACTTATGAATACAGTCGTAGCTGTTTGATTCACTAAGTTCTATGCAATAATGTTATGAATATCTCAAAGTGTTGAACATTAATGCACGGATACACATCCTATTTATAGTGTTACGAAATTGACCTAAATAGTACTTGATGGTGACTACACAAGCTTTCACAAGTTCCCACATCAGTCACATGATTTTCTTCTATTCTTGGTAGTCTTCCATTATGCTTTAAGGAAACAGTTGTCAAAACTGTTTCCTTTTTCTTCATAGTCTCGAACACACAAATGGCATGTCCAAAGTGTGCTGAGTGTTAACAGGGTATTTCCACCCCTGTTAACCCTCAACCCCTCAGAGTCCCTGATACATCTTGGCTGTTATCCATCACAGCCAATGAGTATGTCTTCAAGTAATCTTTGACTTCCTTGACAATGTCTCGGACATGGACTCCTCTGAGGTTGCTTACAGAGACTTGGATCTCTGTAAGTCTTGTGATACTTGCCTGCCTCCTAGGCATAGGCAAGGGACAATCTAACAGCCTAATTATGTTTAAATCTATGATCAGGGAATCTAACAAGTTTAGATTCCCAATAAAAGGTGATCTTGAAGATAAATTTGGTGTACCACAAGGTGTTGTCATCAAAAGACAAGTTATAGTCTTGGTTGGTAAACAAGATCGTTCTTCCCATTTTCATTGTTATTTTGTAAATGTAAAATATATTTTATTTCCTAATGTATATGTATATGATGATATATGATGATAAAAACATTGTGTGGGGAACAAGTGTTGATAAACATGGGTAAAAAGATAGAAAATCATATGTAAAAAGATTAAAATCTTACTTAATCTAGTTGGCTGTATAAAAACAGTAAACAACCATATGTTAAACTGCTAAAATGGTATAGTTGAATCAATATACAGTAAGTATTAAGTCTTGTACACATGTGAGAGTTGCCATGCAATGGAATCATTATAATGAGTGAGATATGATCAAAACAAAATTGATGTACCAATCTGAAAAGTCTGTTTTGTGAGGACTGTTAGGGACACTTAGACTTGGATTAAGCAGTAGCTAAAACTAAGTTATTTGTAGCACATAATATGAAGTTTATGTCATCCAAAAACGAGTTTCTATCTTTTTGTAGAACTCAAGATATGATAAAAATGGTGAAAGTGAAACTAAAAATCAGATTTATGAAATTAAAGTATAATAATATTATAATAGCACTCAAATAAATATAGTATAAAATATAAACTAAAACCCACTAACTTATATATTACATTTATATAAATATGTACAATAATAAATAAATGAGACATTTTATAAAAATGGTAATTTGATAAGTTTTATAAGTTATAAAACTATAAACATGATTTTTACGTCTTTTCGGCTAAAACCGTAAAATTAACGTTTTCATCAATTAAAACTTAGACGGTCGGACCCGTCTAATGTAAACTTTTTATAACTCATATACTGATATATAAGTACATATTACAAGTAAAAACCGATAAAATCCGAGCTTTATAACATACGGACATTAACGGGCCAAGTTAGGTTTATTGGACTATTAATCCAACTAATTTGGCTAAACACTTATGAACTTACTTATTAGCCTTAACCCACTTGGGCCTAACATATAAGTATAGGACTGATTATAAAAGTGTAAAATAGACTAATATAAGGTAATGGGCTTATAATAGGCTTATTTGGCCTTGATAAGTAAAGAAAGTAAACTAGTGAAACTAGTATAAAAATTTACCAACACTTGACACTATAATGAGTAAATAAAGATGTACAATCCCACTTGATCATCATCATATTTATAAAATCATCATTTGTATACATAGCTATTGTTTTTATAAAGTCATTGGACAAAAGTCTAAGACGAGTATTATTTGTCTAGGTTTCCGTGATTAAAGCACGTACCGTACATCCAAATCACCGATAACCGCCTTTCCCAATCAACGTGAGTTCATAGCCTCGCACTTTTTTAAATGTTTTTATGAAATGTTTTATAAACCCGCGAGGGAGATAACATGTTAGTTTTGATAAAATAGGACACCATTTGTCCCGATTATTTGCTTACTGATTTGGACCCGGATGATTGTATGACCCAATGAATGATTATATGACCCGATAAATGAAATGAAATAGATTATTAAAGTTAGGTTATGTCACTAAAAGTCCCATTAGTATGAATTGTGAACTACCGGGATTTGGTAGACGCTTATGCATATAATAGTACCTATTTGGGGACGATCACCCCAGTTCGCGCCTTGACGGTTGATCCCCGTCATGCCACATTGATTGGTAAGCGAATTTATGTATGAGAAGATTTCCATAGCGTGATTTTTGTGACGACGCGCTAACTTAGATGGGCAAATTGAGTTTCGGGTTAGCTACCCGTTGTTTGTTATAGTAAGGTAGCAATGTCATGCGGCTTATAATAATCCAAATAACGAAAATACTGCTATACGCATTGAATTACGATATATTGCCTGACTAGCAATACGGGGTCTTATTATTGATATTATGTTCGTGTTTTGGTTTTACATAACCATATTCATATAACGGTTTTTATTTGACTCTATAAGACGTTATAAAATGTATTGTATGATGTTTTTACGACATTGGTTCGTATGATGGTTTTGAAGGCAAAAGCCTATCGTATGAATTACAACAAAGATTTGTATAAAATGTTTCTGGCTTATTTTATGGCTTACGACAAAGAATTGTACAAAATGATTTTCGGTAATAATTTTATACCGATGATATATTAATGGATTTCATTAAACTCTATGAATTCACTCGACATTTTCGCTGACCTTTTCTTTTAACATGTTTTATCTCATGTACTTGAAGGTAATTCTCTGGAAGACGACAAGAATTTATGGCCCGCACTTATATAACAATTTCCATTCAAATGCTTTGTAAAATCTGTATGAAATACTATCACTTGGGATCTATGTAAATTTTATATTCATGAATGGAAAATGCTTTATTATTAAACGACGCGATTTTAAGCGTTGTCTATGATTTGAGTAATGTGCTATCCCGTAACACCAACGACTCTTCCGCTGAACTAAAGTATGAATATTTGGGGGTGTTAAGGTTTGGTACCAGAGCTCTCGTTATAGAGAACAAAAGATTTTTAAAACCAAGGTTTTGAATAAAACATTTCAAAATCTTTTAATTATAAACATTTTTTTTAAAATCTCTAAAAATCTTTTGACTATAACGGTGCCGAAGAATTCCCGAGTTACCGACAAGGCCAGACTGAGAAGTGTTATTTTAATGTATATATATATAACTTGGATTATATATATAGTGTAAGGTTATTTTCAGAACCAAATAAATGTACAGAACTACGAGAACCACCTTTATACTCTTAAGAATGCATATGTATTTTTATTATTATGCTTAAGCTAACGTTTAATAATTGTTTTATTTGTTATAGATCTAAGTATGATGAGAGATATGAAGAGTGCACATGTGTTTTCATATTATCTAACAAAAAGATGTTATAATATATATAAAACAAATACATGTGCATGGTCCTAGGATACATGTTCCTAGTGACCTACGACAATGAAAATTCATGTATTTCCACCTAATGAACTAATTCGATGAATATACATGTGCAATTTAAGTGTAAAAAGGTGGTTCTCGCAGATCTGTACATTTATTTGGTTCTGAAAATAACCTCACCCTATATATATATATATATATATATATATATATATATATATATATATATATATATATATATATATATATATATATATATATATATATATATATATATATATATATATATATATATATATATATATATATATATATATATATATATATATATATATATATATATATATATATATAGTGTAAGGTTATTTTCAGAACCAAATAAATGTACAGAACTGCGAGAACCACCTTTATAATCTTAAAAATGCATATGTATTTTCATTATTATGTTTAAATTAACATTTAATAATTGTTTTATTGGTTATAGATCCGAGTATAATGAGCGATATGAAAAGTGCACATGTGTTTTCATATTATCCAACGAAAAGATAGTTATAATACATACAAAACAAATACATGTGCATGGTCGTAGGATACATGTTTCTAGTGACATATGAAAATGAAAATTCATGTATTTCTACCTAATGAACTAACCCGATGAATATACATGTGCATTTTAAGAGTAAAAAGGTGGTTCTCGCAGTTCTGTACATTTATTTGGTTCTGAAAATAACCTCACCCTATATATATATATATATATATATATATATATATATATATATATATATATATATATATATATATATATATATATATATATATATATATATATATATATATATATATATATATATATATATATATATATATATATATATATATATATATATATATATATATATATATATATATATATATATATACTCCCTTATAAAGCATGCATATCCCAACCAAATCCCAACCCTACATCTTTAAGATTCAGACTACCAAACCAATATCAAACTCTAAATTTACACACACCAAACCAACATCCGATCCTAAAAATATTATCAAACCAAAAACAATATAAAACCTACAATACAAACAAATACCCCACACACTCACAACCTCTCATACATTTCCACTACACCTACAATAAAATATACTATTACACAAAAATACACACACACACTAAAAGAAACACTCACTGGACAAACAACAATACACATCCACCACCAAAATTCTTACTACCAACTACGCAATAAAAACATCACGTGATTCACTTGAACTATATTTCTCAGATTGTCTAATAACACTCCACCAAAGCTATGGCCGATTTTATCAAAAAAAAAACTATGGCCGGTTGACACCACCCTAGGTCGCCACAACGCCGGTCGGACGTTACCCAGGTCCCCACCACCGAACCTCACAACAAGTCGCCGCCGAATGGCATCCGCAGGTTTGTTTTGAGTTAATTTAATAGATCTTGATTATTAATAAAGTTTTGATGGCATTTTTTTTATAGATCTATAACTTTTATATATAAATCTATAGATTTTATAGTTAGATCTATTTTTTATATTTGATATCGATACTTTGATATATAGATCTAAATTTTTACAATTTTTATTTGTGTGTTTTTCTAGGCCAGTCGCCACGTTACCGGAAATAGCTCTAGCTTTCTCGCCAGAAATACTCGCAGCTTACGCAGCGGAATCGCCGGAAAAGAACCCTTCGCTGTCGAAGTTGACTTGCCGGAAAAGGTCAAGGCCACTCTCGCTAAAATATTTCCACCACTGTCACTGAATTGACACAAGGTTCGTTTTATAGATCTATGAGTTTTACGTCTAACATTTATTAGTTTGTTTTATGTTTTTATTTTATTTTATATAGGTCTAACTTTTTTTTAATTTTCTTGTGTTTTTTGTTACACTGTAGTTGACGCTATTATGTCACACGAAAAGTGTTTACAGCGCTGCAGTCTCCCCGAAAACCTTGCTACTGCCGACGGCGAAAACTTTGCTACCGCTGCCGCATAAGCGCTTGTGATGTCGGGATGTGCATGGTTTATTTCTAAATTGTTGACATTTGTCATTTATTATAAAAAGTAAATTTAATTTCGAATTTAACTTTTAAAATTTTTGGAACTAGATTTTTGGTAACTGGTACACCCAATTTTTTTAAATTTTTAATTGATTTATTAATTTTTTAAATTGATTTATTGATTTTGGAGCTGTATTGGGTTTTCATCGGATTAAGTGAGTATTATTTCATGGAACTACAGCTGGAATTTTTTTGTATTTATTTAAGTTAATTTGCTTACATATTTTGTGAACGTGTGTCATTCTTTTGATTTGTGTAGGACTCGCCGGACCATCAAGACCAAAAATAAGGTATTTATGTTTTTCTTGATAAATCTATAACTAATAATGTAACTTTTAAGTTTTTTTTATAGATTTGTTATTTTTATTTGTAGATCTGCTTTTTTTATTAGTTTTGTTTTTGTTTTTTTAACAGCAACCAACTCTGCAGTCGTAGTCGTTAACGCCGGAAACTGCTTCATCGACGCCGAAAAATATTTATATAAAGTTGAAATAAAGTTTGCTTTTTTTTAACAAATGTTTTAGTTTTTTAGTAAATTTTTTTTATATATATGCAATTTGTATGTTCTCTAAATTTGTTTATATTTTACATTTTTAATAATTAAATACAAGTAATGTTGTTAGTAAATTATTTGTATCTAATGTTTGATTGCTTTCTTCTATTTTGTACTCCAATATTTAGAATCTAATCAGATTATTTTTTATAATTTTTTCGGAGTAAAATTTAGTTTAGTATAAAACTTTTTCAAACAACTATAAAGTTCGAATTTTGTTACAGTAAAATATTTTGCCTCGAATCTAACGTTTGGAATTTTGAGGTTCATATCTTGAAAATAAATACTCCAATTTTAAAACTTTATGAAATAATAGTGTCAGGAATCTTGACCAAATACAGTAAAAAGTTCGAGTTGGGAATTGATATGAGAGTGACATAAAGTAAAAGTGAAAGATAATTTTTTTTCTATATATTTAAACTTTTTTCGTTTTTTTTACTACTAGAAACACTCTACTTAAATGTGTCTTCCAAATTATACACAGGACAAGAATAATAGACTTAGTACTATTTTTTTATTAGTACTCTCTCCGTCTTATAATTATAATTTATCGATAAAAAACACACAATTTAATAAAAACATAAAATTTTCAGCTTTTTTTCTTCTTATTTATACATAATGACAATTTTACATTTAATCAGTTAATTTACAACATTTTATTGTTTAGAATAACACCTTAAAGTGAGTAATAAGATAAATATAATTTAAATTTCTTATCTATTTTTTTGAAGTTGACTATTAATTTGAGACGTCCGAAATTAATATAGTGAACTATAATTTGAGACGGATGAAGTATTATTTTAATAAAATAACAATTGTATCTTTATTTAACTAATTAGTCATTTTAAAGTCTGAACTTGTGATATGATAAATTTTGTCAAGAGGAACATGTATACATAATAAATTAAAAACGAAGGAAGTAGTACTTATTAAAAAACCTAATTATTTGTTCAACTTATACTTATCTATAATTTGATTGATAGTCACGATGATGATTCTTCACTAAGAGAACATTGCAACAATGATGGAATTTAGAAAACTATACGCTGCTGTTAAGTATAATGTTCGGCTATATCATTGTTACAGCTTTATACGATCAATTTAAAATGAGCTTTCTCAAAAAATATGCAATCATGCTATTAGAAAAACAACAAATAAAACATGCACTGGAAAAATTACCCGCAATCAAAAATCAAAATTATATTGAAACTAGACATCGCTGCCCTTAGCCGCGAAGGTGGGCATTACCGCTACCGCTAGGCACGAAATGTGGGCAAATGCGAGAAAAAACTTAACGCGTTACTCTTACAATGTATTTAAATAAAAAAAATATCAGCCATATTTTTTCTCTTCAAATTTTGTTACTCAACTAATAAAATATATTTTTTAATTATTGTTTCTCGATAAAAAACACATTTTAAAAAGTGTATTTATTATAAATGGTGGACAAGAAAAATAGGATGGATGGATTATTATTTTCTCTTACTTTATTATCCTTTCATTCTAAACCTATTCAATATTTTGATTCTAAACTTTTAATAAGAAACCAAACAACACCTTAACGCTACAAATATTTTTTTGTTAAAAAATATTTTTTCGTGGATGGATATTTTTGGTTCTCTTTTTATTAAGTTGTCTGGCGCAATAAGACGTATTTGACTAATTAATGTAACGCTCAAAAGTATTATCATTACTACAATTTTAAATGACTATTGCAACATAAAACTACACCACCAAACTTAAAAAAACAATGGAATCATTCTCTTAAAGAATTAAATGTTATGAAATTTGGTCAAAAATAGACACCGCTATTCAACCATGTCATCAACAGAAAAATTCATCGAAAATAATTCCCGAGCACTACAAATTCATTTTTGGATAAAAAATCACTTGCCGTAATAATTTTGTCGAACACTAGACATAGCTGTCGATAGGTGCGGGTACTCGGCTAGTATATATATATATATATATATATATATATATATATATATATATATATATATATATATATATATATATATATATATATATATATATATATATATATATATATATATATATATATATATATATATATATATATATGTTGTAATTGGATTACATGATTGTTTGATGATTATTTTAATATTTATACGAGGTATTTATACGACGTAGATTGTCACAATAAACCCTAACTCCCCTAGCAAATCAATCGAAGCTATTCTCGTAGGAATTTTAGCTATTCCAGATCTAAACCAAGTTGTGGATATTTATGATCCCAACAAAATGGTTGATATTCGTAGAAATGTTGATATTAGTTGATTGTGATATTAAAGAAGAATTGGCGAGATCAAATCTGATATCGATGTCATGACGATCTTTCCTTATAGAGTGGAGTTTGACAAAACGTTACCACATGGAAAGGTGTCATCTGATTCGGTGTCACCCAATTCTCAAATTTGAAATCGAAAGGGTGAATGTTGCACTTGAGGCTGTCATTGGAACCATTACCCAAAAGCCTCATGCCACTAGTATCTTTCCGAGAAGTCTAATTGAATGTGTGAGTCATTTCATACTAGTGACTCATTTGATAATTATTGTTGTAAGAGCTATAGGATTGAAAATTAAGTGTTGATCATATCAAGCTGTTATTGCCCTTTTAAGGTTTAAGAATAAGGTTGAAAGTATTGGAGAATGAGGTAGGATATCGCATTGAGTATGATTTAGTTGAAACATGAATGAAGTAAAAATTTAGCTCGTATGGAATAAGAAATTGTTAAAAGGAAGTTATTAAGTCCTGTGATTGAATTATAAGGTTCTAAATGATTGTTGGTTCGTGTTAAGGGTTGTTCCTAGACCATTATCCAATGATGAGGATGCCCAGTGTCCAAGAAATCAATCGAATAAATCTTCTTCTGAATTGGGACCGATGGATCTTTCGGGACAGATGGAACACCTAATGACTCTTGTAGATTAGTATTCATTGTGGTATCTTTTTAAAATCTCTAACTTAACTGAGACATCAGTTGGTAGGATGAGTTCTTGGAATTGTATGACATGGTAACACATAATGTGTTACTGTACAATTTTGACTTGTTTGTGATTAATGAAAAGACTACCTTTGGTTACTAAATCCTACATGTATCGATGTTATCTATCTTTTATTGCTTCATCCTAATGTTCACATTAGTGATGCAACCATTGAACAAGTACTCATCTCGATTTGAGTTACGTTGTGGATTATTCTTTTTGAGTGCCATCGAGGTCATGAACCTCATGATTAATTGGCTAAGCTCATTTCCTATGATATTGTAGTTAGTTCTTGGTGAACAACTTTTCATCACTCTTTTGCAGATCACTCATTGTTTTTATAAGTTAAAACAGTATACCTTGAGAAAAATTGAATTTTCATCACCATAAGGACTATTTAAAGTGAGATTTATAAATAATCGTTATAGAAATAAAGTCGTTTATGAAACACTTTGGAAAACATAATTGTTTCCATAACAAAGAACATCTTTGTAAATTCATTTTGATTTTTATTTCTTAATTAAGCATGAAAATGTTTTTATTTTAAACATGATGACAAAGTTTTGACGAACTGAGTATTGCATCGTTAATCCTAAAATTGTATATAGTTGCGCGCCTACATACAATTTTGGAAGGGACCATGCAAGGCTGATTAGTAGTCACCATAAAAATTGATTAATAAACATTACATTTTCTTTGAAGTTATGAAGGATTAAATTTTATGAGATCTGCAAGAATTGCAAAATAGGGACATATTGTTAGAGACACCTACATATGTGCCTGTACCATTTATTCTTCTAGGTCGAATTTACTCAGCTGTGGATATTGTCTTAAATGACAATTGATATCCCCTCCTTGTCCAATTCTTCCGTGGTGAAATTCTTTGGAAAAGTATCTAATTACCAAGTGTTGATACCCGACTGGGTGTATCGACGTTCATATCATTTCTCTGGATTAGATTTCATTTGAATGACCTGGGTAACGATCCGAGGAGCTTTCGAATGCGTACTCAATTCATGAAAACATGGGATAGACTCATATTCGTTAATGTTTTCGTTTGTATCTGATTTGAAATTCTCTCGCGTAGATTCTGTGTTGACCTTACTCTTTTAAAGGTTAGTTATGTCTCCAGATATCCTTGAATTTGTGAAAGGATTATGAGTTATTATTAGTCTTTTGAGAAATTCACATCTTATCGACGGCAATAAAACTGAAAAGTTGATAGTGCCAGTAGAATGGATTGATTGATTATGACATGACGACATTGTCTTAATTGATGGGAACTCGAGTAGAATTCCCCTAAAAGATAAGATGTTGATTATCAAAAGTGATCTAAATAATTCTTGATGGATGACCATATCCTGCATTTTGATTTGAAATTATACCACGGATGATTATAAACTGATCATAGATCTTGTAACCTAGAAAGAACTTAAGGTAAATGTATTAAAAGATGTTTCTGTTATTTGAAACTTTCGGAGGTATTTGCTGGTAAATTACCTAGACTTTCGCCATTAAGACAAGTTGAATTTGGTATTGATTATATTCCCGGTGCTGCACTTGTGGCCTGTGCACTGTACGTCAGCACCATCTGAATTAAAATAATTACCGTACAACTAAGAGAGTTGTCGGAGAAAGCTTTTATTCTACCAAGCTCGTCATCATGAAGAGCTATGGTGCTATCATTCCTTATATTTGTTGAATTACCGTGAACTAGGTAAATTGATGATCAAAATCTATATCCACTACCCAAGATGATAGATTTGTTCGATCATTTACAAGGTTCTAGCGTATATTAAAAAATTTGATCCACGACATGGTTATCATCAACTTCGCGTCCGCGAAAAAGATTGTCTATTCCAATCACTACATCCGGGACTCGTAATGAACATTATGAGTTTCATGTTATGTCGTTTGGATTAACCAATGCACATGTGGCATCCATATATTTGGTGAATCACGTGTGTAGGATGTAATTTGATAAATTCATGCTCGTGATCATTAAGGACCATTTGTTTGTTTCTAGAAATAAGAAGGAGTTAATAATCATTTATAGACCGCCCTTAGTTGGCCGGGCAATGAAAAGTTGTACCTTGAATATTTAACATGTGATTAAAGGCTTAATCCTTTACATTATTTAACAATGTGATTAATGGATAATGGAATCTAAATTAACTCTTCAAAGATCAGAGCCATTAAGACTTAGGGTTATACCAAAAAGAAAGTGCAAATATATTTTGACAAATGTTTTAACCAAGGATTTTTAAGGAATCATTCCCTTATACCCAAATCATTTAACTAAACTCCTTTAGGGGTAAATGTTTGTGTATACCTTAAGACAACCTAAGAGGGATTGAGGAAACCATTTAAACCATGACTTGGAATTTGAAACGATAATTTTTGCTTTTCAACTAAGAAAATTTTGACCAAAGTATAAACAAAGAGTTTTTCGAACATTGACGGATCTTATTAATTATTTTCGATCAATCAACAAAAATCGTGTTAATTAAATTCAAATTTATTTTGAACATTTTTCTATAATTGGACGAACTGAGAAATTTAAAAAAAATAATTTACGTTGACGTTTCATAAAATTAAATATTTATTATTTAATTACTCGTAATATTTATTGACGCTTTAAACGTCGGATTAAGCAAAACTGATAAAAATAATAGTTGAGACGAAACTAAAACTTAGAAACTGTGAAGAAAGAATTTCTGAGTGATTTTGGTTATGATAATTATATCATCAGGAAAGGAGAATGTAAATACTGACGCATTATGTAAAAAGGATAAAGAATCAATTAGGATGTGTTCATTAATAATGACTGTGCAAAATAAACTACCGAGCAACTTATAAATATAGCTGATGCTTGTAAGAAGGATAATATAGAAAATAAAAAGGGGTTCGCGGCTAATGTGAACCATTAGAATTAAGAAGCTGATGGCGTTAAATGTTTTAAAGGCCACTTGTGGTTGCCTAAATATGGAGATTTTGAGATTTAGTCATGTTGGAATCTCATAAGATTAAGTATACTATTCATGCCATTTCTGATTTAACGTATCTTTATCTAAGGAAGTTGTACTGATGGCAAATTATGAAGGCAGACATCGCCTCATACATTAGTAAACGTCTAACCATTGCAAAGGTCATCATCTGAATTTGATTCGATTTGGGTCATCGTCGACAGACTGACCAAATCTACTCATATCATTTCCGTTAATGATAGATTCTCGATGAAGAAATTGACTCTTTTGTATTTAAAGGAGTTGTGTAAACATAGTGTGCCTGTATCAATCATCTCTATCAATATCCTCGCTTCGCATCGAATTTCTAGAGATTTGCTCAGAAGTCATTGGGAACGAACCATGATGAGAGTACTGTTTACCACCCCAATTGAAGGGACGAGGTAAAGTAACAATACAAAACACTAGAAGTGTTGTTTTATGCTTGAATGATTGACCTTTGGTAATAAACCGTATAATCGCTTTCCTTTGGAGAGATTATCATTGATAATTATCGTATTAGGATCGAGATCGAATCTTGTGAGGATCTATATAAAGAGCATCTATAGGTAGAAGTTGGGATGAAGACACCCGACATACACCCATTGTGAGTTGGACATGTCTTTTAGGTTTAAGGTTTCCTATGATGACAAACCTAACCTTACAAAATAGCCGGCCCGCGAGACCTGAAATGATTGTTGAGATTAGGATCTGATTATTGACTGTCAGTAGTGGGCAGGAGGTTATGTGAATATGAAATGTAGATTTTGAAGTGCAGGATGGGCAGCGAGGTTATGCCAAAAAAAATTTACCATGGAAAAGTGAATTGATGATCTGAAAGATCATGGGAAATAAGTCCCCGTTGTATGGGACCATTGAGATGATGTAAAAGTTGGTTTGAAAGGCATAGAAGCTGGATCTACCCTAGGACTTCAAGGGCTGTGTGAATTATGTTTCGTATATTAAACTTGATAAAATGTTTATCAAGTGAAAATCTGATTATTCCTTAATGAAGTTTAGATCGGCGAAAAGTTGCATTCATCAAAAACCCGTGAACATCATGGATAGAGAAAGTAAGTCAACATTAAGCCTGATAGTATTCCCGTAGTTACGTTTGATGAAACTAGCGTATTGTAATGAATTACACTTGTGAGAAAAGACAGAATGTGGAGGGAATACCCACATGGCTCTAACTATATAAGAAGCGAGTAGTAAGATAAATCGATCTTTGAGGACAAAGATCCTGTTTAGGGGTAAATGTTGTGACAATCCGTCAATTTATGGTCGATATTTTATTCTCAAGTATTATTTAAAAACATTATTTTAATGTTATATTATGAACTCACTTATTTTTGGGAAGAAATTTGGGTTTAGGTATTGAAGTAGCATCGACTACATCTAAATCGGAGGACACTACGTTACGTGCTTACGTTTACATACACCGTTTTGGTGACAGTCCGACATTTCTGAAAATAAATTTGTCCGTGAATATTATTTTGGGATTTTAAATTTGTGTTGGTTCATAAACTCTAAAATTTACGAGAAGAGATTAGGATTTACGTGAATAATTTAACGTCCTTTACGACTAAACCGGAAACCTTAGGATTACATATTTACGTTCTTGAACTCCGTTTTTGATGAGACAATTTTTATTAGATTCGTTTTGTGCCGTTGATTCATAATTTATAAAAATGTTTTTCGTAAAACGACCCGAGGGCACGCAGATCGAGGAAACTATAATCGAGGAATACCCGTAAATTAGTGGGATGAGACAAGTATACACTTGCCCCACCCCACTTAAAGGGACGGCTAAACAAGGACACCACACCCATGAGGTGTCAAACTTGTAGCTTACAAGTTACACTTGTTAACTTAACTTAGCTAAGTTAGCTAAAAACCACAAAACCATTGCATCAAAACCATTTCTCACATTCAACACATGCAAACCACCCAAAAACTCTCTCACCCTCTCTACCTTTGTCGTCCAATATCATCACCACACACCCTATTTTGATCAATTTTAACCATTAATCTTGTGTTATCTACACATATGATGAGGAACCTTTGAAGCCTTGTTGATTGGTGATCATTATAACATCCAAGGAGGTGATTTGCTTGTGTCCTAGGGCTGATTTCTCAACAAGTGTTCTTGGTGAAAGGTGATCCTGAAGATAAATTTGGTGTACCACAAGGTGTTGTCATCAAAAGACAAGTTATAGTCTTGGTTGGTAAACAAGATCATTCTTCCCATTTTCATTGTTATTTTGTAAATGTAAAATGTATTTTCATTCCTAATGTATATGTATATGATGATATATGATGATAAAAATATTGTGTGGGGATCAAGTGTTGATAAACATGGGTAAAAAGATGGAAAACCATATGTAAAAAGGTTAAAATCTTGCTTAATTTAGTTGGCTTTATAAAAACAGTAAACAACCATATGTTAAACTGATAAAATGGAATAGTTGACTCAATATACAGTAAGTATTAAGTCTTGTACACATGTGAGAGTTGGCCTTGCAATGGAATCATTATAATGAGTGAGATATGATCAAAACAAAATTGATGTACCAATCTGAATAGTCTGTTTTATGAGGACTGTTAGGGACACTTAGACTTGGATTGATGATGTAGTGAGGAATGTATATGTATTAATTAAGATACGTTATAGGGTATATTAGAAAATTACTTTTAGGAAAAAGTAATAGACTAAAATTACCAAAGACGAATTTAATTAAACACGATGATGAACCAAGTTCGTTGTACACGAAGATCGAGTGAATTTGAGACGTTTTGTTTCGATATGGACAATCGATTTCAATTGGTTTTCGGTTTTTAAACTAAAATTAATCCTACAATGTATTAATCCTAAGTGCATGAATCGTAAACCCAAAATTTATTTAATCTAAAAACAATTACTTTAAAATAAGAGCAATTTAAAATTTTAAACTATTTAAAAATTTATTTAAAATAAACTATTTAATTAAATTACTTTTACACTATTTAAAAATCTATTTAAAGAAAATTAAAAAACTATTTAAAATCTATAAACTAATTAAATCTATTTAAAATTTTACTATTACCTTTAATAAACCAAATCTATATAAAACTATTTTTATTTCAAACAAAATTAATTAAAACTTTTTTATTTAAAAACTAATTTAAATAACAATTTAAATTTCTAAATAAAATATATTTTTATTTTTGTTTTGAAATTATTTATTATTTTCAAAACTTTATAAAAGTAAATATTATAAAACTATTAATTAAAATTAATTAGACTAAAAACTAGAATTTATAATACTATTAAATCTGACATCTAAAATTAACTAAGCTATATTAATTAAACAAAAAATATTAAAACAAAAACAACTAGCTGGATGAGATGGTAAAATCGTATGATTGTTACCCTTGAGGTCAAGGGTTCGAATCCACTAGGGACATTTTTGGATGGTTAATTTTTTTGATAGTTTAAAATGAAACAGAATAAGATCACAGGGGTGACCTTTGTGTAGACTATTTTTAGACTGTCCAGTTTCCAAACTAAGCGTTTGGAACACTGACTAATTTGTAACAGATAAATAACAAAATGCAGGCAAATAAAAGCAACAAATCAGTATCACAAATTCAGATCAATGTCAAAACCAAGCATACTCATAATATTATCAGCAGACTAAATGAAACTTAGCAGCAAACATACTAAGGATAAGAGATACATAATAAGCAGACTATAATATAATATCATACCATATTCCAACTTCTAAATCTCAAATACAAATCATATAAGTAGTTTTTAAATGCATTAAATGTAACAAATAAAACCTCAAATCTCAAAAAACTAAAGCAGATAAACAAACTTCAATAGAACACAGAACAGTTATATCAGCTAACGAAAAACAAATAAAAATCAAGCAGATCCACAATTTCAGCTAACTCCAATCGCAACTAACAGATAAACAATTCCACAAATCAACTAAGCTTAAACAAAGAGCAATAAAAGAAGATTAAATAAAATCAAGACCTCAAATAAACTCTAGGTAAACAGCAGATCCAAACAACTATACACTTAAACTAAATGAAACAGAGAAACAAATCCAACATCATTATCATTCAAACTTAATCAGAATATCAGTCATAAGCTCATCCATAAATGCATAAACAAAAAACAGATTATCAACTAGTAAAAAAAACGTTCAAACCTAAATCATCCACAATACAAATCTAATATTTGCATCACATATCACTTAAACAGATTGAAAATAAAATATAAAATAACATAAAATATAAACTAGAAACTCACCTAATGTAGAAAACCGTTGAGAAGAGGTGCAGCGCTGAGCTGACCTAGTTAACCGAATCAACGCCACCATTTACCACCATTCATCGAACCACTAACATCATCCATTCGAACAAGCTTTTACTGATTGTTAAACTTTCCAGTGGGGAAAGCTTTACCCCAAATTAACTTTAATTACTTAATAAAAGCTATTTAATTAGCTTTATCAAATAACTTTCCAAATTATAATATCAAAAATTAGATAGTAAGAAAAATTGTAAGAAACTTAACAATAAATAATTCAAGATAGATTTAACCCAAAAGAACTTTTATTAATTCAACTGGAAAATGATTACAATACTAAGAAAACTGAAAATACAATAATTCCTAATCTATTTTCTGCATTATAACAGTAAAGTAAAAGTGGGATGAATTTTACAGAAATAATGGGGGTTTTTATAGGCTAACCCCAAACCCTCTTGGGTGAATTTGTTGAGGAGAATCTTCTATCTCAGCCCTTGATTTATTCCTTCTTCTCTCTCATCTTGATCTAACGGTGGAAATACCACTCCCTTGCACACGGATTACAAACATGGCAAGGGAGTGTGTTTGTTGTGCTAGTTTTAGGCTGACTTGGCCACTCCTTATTGGTGGGTTGGGGAATGATTGGCTGTCACAGCCAATCAAATCAATAGATGCCCTCCATCTTCTTGATCTGGAATAGAGGGGTATTTAATTCCCCAAGCGTGTACTTCACGCGCTATGAACCAATGAAAGCCCCATATTAATTTTGTAACTAGGGTTAGGGTGAACAGTACTCTGGTTATTATGGTTTTTGGGGTGAGAGATGAAAGTGAAGGAAACTTTGTTAATATCGAAAAGGTGAAAAGATTGTGTGGTTAAAAGTTTCGTTTGTTTGACTGAAAAGTTTAATATAACTTTTACTCGTCTCAGTTAACCTAATGGGTTGCTTAAAGCCCATTATTCTTCACGTCTCAATTGTAACTTGGGCTTTTTACCCATTACTTCAATCCGTTTCATTTATAAAGTAAATGGGCCAATTTTGGGCTTTTGGTTTACAAGGTAAATAAATTGAACTCCTTATTGGGCTTTTTAGGCCCAATACCCAAATGTCGGACCCACTTGGCCCAAAATCTCCTCGTAAAGATTAAATCCGCTAAAAATCGAGCTTGAAATTGGCTTTATCGATCTTTTCTTCATACTCGTGTCCGTTTTTGTCGATTTTCGCGATCTTCGGTACCTACACACACGAAACGACAAACAAACATATACAAGGCATTTTCATTGATTTATATGCATTTAATCATCGTTTTTAGATATAAATGATATGAGTAAAATCACTCATATCAATTGAGTAGTAGCTAAAACTAAGTTATTTGTAGCACATAATATGAAGTTTATGTCATCCAAAAATGAGCTTCTATCTCCTTGTAGAACTCAAGATATGATAAAAATGGTGAAAGTGAAACTAAAAATTAGATTTGTGAAATTAAAGTATAATAGTATTATAATAGCACTCAAATAAATATAGTATAAAATATAAATTAAAACCCACTAACTTATATATTACATTTATATAAGTATGTACAATAATAAATAAATGAGACATTTTATAAAAATGGTAATTTGATAAGTTTTATAAGTTATAAAACTATAAACATGATTTTTACGTCTTTTCGGCTAAAACCGTAAAATTAACGTTTTCATCAATTAAAACTTAGACGGTCGGAACCGTCTAATGTAAACTTTTTATAACTCATATACTGATATATAAGTACATATCACAAGTAAAAACCGATAAAAACCGAGCTTTATAACATACGGACATTAACGGGCCAAGTTAGCCTTATTGGACTATTAATCCAACTAATTTGGCTAAACACTTATGAACTTACTTATTGGGCTTAACCCACTTGGGCCTAACATGTACGTATAGGACTGATGTTAAAAGTGTAAAATAGACTAATATAAGGTAATGGACTTATAATGGGCTTATTGGGCCTTGACAAGTAAAGAAAGTAAACTAGTGAAACTAGTATAAAAATTTACCAATACTTGACACTATAATGAGTAAATAAAGATGTATAATCTCACTTGATCATCATCATATTTATAAAATCATCATATGTATACATAGCTATAGTTTTTATAAATTCATGGGACAAAAGTCTAAGACGAGTATTATTTGTCTAGGTTTCCGTGATTGAAGCATGCACCGTACATCCAAATCGTCGATAACCGCCTTTCCCAATCAACGTGAGCTTATAGCCTCGCACTCTTTTAAATATTTTTATGAAATGTTTTATAAACCCGCGAGGGAGATAACATGTTAGTTTTGATAAAATAGGACACCATTTGTCCCGATTATCTGCTTATTGATTTGGACCCGGATGATTGTATGACCCGATGAATGATTATATGACCTGATAAATGAAATGAAATGGATTATTAAAGTTAGGTTATGTCACTAAAAGTCTCATTAGCATGAATTGTGAACTACCGGGATTTGGTAGACGCTTATGCATATAATAGTACTATTTGGAGACGATAACCCCAGTTCGCGCCTTGACGGTTGATCCCCGTCGTGCCACATTGATTGGTAAGCGAATTTATGTATGAGAAGATTTCCATAGCTTGATTTTTGTGACGACACGCTAACTTAGATGGGCAGATTGAGTTTCGGGTTAGCTACCCGTTGTTTGTTATAGTAAGGTAGCAATGTCATGCGGCTTATAATAATCCAAATAACGAAAATACTGCTATACGCATTGAATTACGATATATTGCCTGACTAGCAATACGGTTTTTATTTGACTCTATATGACGAAAATACTGCTATTCGTGTTTTGGTATTACATAAACATATTCATATAACGGTTTTTATTTGACTCTATATGACGTTATAAAACGTATTGTATGATGTTTTTCTGACATTGGTTCGTATAATGGTTTTGAAGGCAAAAGCCTATCGTATGATTTACAACAAAGATTTGTATAAAATGTTTCTGGCTTATTTTATGGCCTACGACAAAGAATTACAAAATGATTTTCGGTAATACTTTTATTCCGATGATATATTAATGGATTTCATTAAACTCTATGAATTCACTCGGCGTTTTCGCTGACCTTTTCTTTTAACATGTTTTATCTCAGGTACTTGAAGGTAATTCTCGGGAAGACGACAAGAATTTATGGCCCGCACTTAAATAACAATTTCCATTCAAATGCTTTGTAAAAAATGTATGAAATACTATGACTTGGGACCTATGTAAATTTGATATTCATGAATGGAAAATGCTTTATTATTAAACGACGCGATTTTAAGCGTTGTCTGTGATTTGAGTAATGTGCTATCCCGTAACTCCAACGACTCTTCTGCTGACCTGAAGTATGAATATTTGGGGGTGTTACAGATTGTGAATTTCGTGTTCGCCGGGCATCATCGATCGTTGAAAGTCGTCTTACTATTGTTATTACTCAAGGTGAATCTATAGCCTCGCTTTCTACTTGTTTTAATGATTTTAAAACCCGCGAGGGGGATACATGCTATTTGAAGTAAAATGAACACATGTCATGAGTAATTGTTGGACCCGAATGTTGCCTTTGTTGCCTTTGTTGCCTTTGTTGTTTTGAATTGTATAAGTACATATGTTGCAAAAGTCCCTAAATTCACGAGCCATTAACTATCTTCTGACTTGATGTTGTGAGTTGGGAATAGCCGCTTATTCTAATGATAGTACTATTGGGCTGACGACCCTATCTGAGACTAGGGCTTTATGCTGAGTAACCTCTAGGAAGGATAATTTTACGAGAATGAGAATGTGGTATACTTGCAACTGATACCCTAGTAGGGGCACTGGATTCATATAGTCATGCTGGCATTTGGCGTGGGTGACTAAGTTAAGGGGTCGGTGTCATAAGCTTAAAACAATTCATTAGCTATTGCTAAAAGATGAAATGCCTGATTAATAGATTGTATGGCCGCAATGCTATTAAACAATTGTGAATGATTTTTACGATGTGTTCAAATATATTTTATTAAACCTATAGACTTGCTCAACCGTTGTGTTGATGATTTTAAGCATGTATTTCAGGTAATTGAAGTTGATGAATTGCGGAGCTTGCTGGAGAGGGATTGCGGGATTGCTTTGGTAGTAATTTGGTCTAAAACAGATTTCTTTCCCGTTTGTCATAAATTTATAGTGTATGGTCAAGTATTTGGTAAAAGGTTTGTCGATTGGTTGAGATCTTTGGGGAACCTAAACGCTATTCTGGTATTTTCAAACTGATTTTACTTGGGATTGAAGGTTTTAGACATTGATTTAAATTATTTCCTTATTATATTCCTAAATGTACTATTTTAAGGTCGTAAGAGTATTGTGAAATGAAGTTTGAGACTAGCACCCAATTGTGTGTTTCTGCTGTGCAATGTAATTTGGGGGTGTTAGAGATTGGTAACTAGAGCTTTTTAGTTATAGCGAATTAGGTCGATTTTTGAAAATGTCCTAAACTATAACTTTGGTGTCAAAATTTTATAAAAGCAACGCAACTTCTCTGCAAGGCTTCGGTAAGATTATTTATTTTTGTCATGCTTTGTTATTATAGATGTATCCCTCAAAACTGTTCTGAATCCCTGAGTATTTATTAAGTAAATACTACGATAAGGTATTGGTATTAATGAAAGGACGCGGAGTGCTTTCATCATAATTTCATTTATTATGAGTATTGCATAATTATCATTTGCATTGCATTGCATTGCATCGCTTACATATATATTGACATACGTAAATCATTTGCATTTGCATGACTATGCATTGCATATATATTTTTTTAATAATGACCTTATGTACCTTTGAATTTTCTGTAATTGCAGAAAATGGCCGACATACCACCTAATAACAATAGGCAGGGATACGTTGTAGGCAAGCTGGGTGTTCTATTTCCGTGGGGTAAAGGTGGATGGTTGGATAGTGAGGATGATACGGACGATAAGAAATTTTTTATGAAATCTGAGAGTGATAATTCTAGGACTGAGAGTGAAGTTAGAAGAACTGAGGTTAGAGCTGAGGTAAGAAGTTATGGAACTGATTTTAAGAAATATCAGGAAGAGAGAGATAGGCTTCGCAGGTTAAGTGATTATGTAGCTCACCTTGGGCCATGATGTTCGTTTGCAAGTCTTAATTTTTATTCAAGATATTACCACACAAATGACTTGAAACATAAACACGGGCAAGTATACCCTTTCATGTATAGCATAGCTTAACGGCAAAGTCCAGTTCGTTCTACGGGATTGTTGTTATCACAATATTAAAAAATTACCTCTAGGGTGTCACAAGTTCTAAAGATATACTTAACAATTGGTATTAAAGGGTGCGTTTGGCTAAGGTCATAACCATATGATAGATAGGTAGCAAGGATGAAGTATAAGCACATAAACTATGTATGACAACATACCGATTATTAGTCATGCATGCAACATCTAATCGATATGACAAGAATCCGGTTAAAGACTTCGTCATATCAACAGCATTAAGATATGTTTATGCTTGATTTTGATAACTAAGGTAGTACATGATATTATGCAAGAGTTGGTATATGTTTTAATCCTCTAATCGTTACAAAAGTTATTAACAAGATTCATTTATTAGATGACATGAAACTCATCCACTCACATGAGTATTAGTCGATGATCATGGGTGAATCCAACATATAACAATGGTCTTACATAGTAACACATAATACATGAGTATCCAATCCACACTTATATTCACGAACCCAGGGAAAAAGTGCGCCGCACAAAACTAATTGTGCGCCGCACTTTGGCCCAACAAAGCTAATATTAAGTATCTAACCATAAGGCTATTAAACCTTAACCAAGTAAACATCACACTACTCCATAATAACAGTAAATAAGATCATTTCAAACATATGCAAATAAAAGTAAAAGATTGACATAATTGAAATAAGAATTATACCACAAGATTATTCAATAATTGCTTCCAAAGGTTTTATAAGTCTTCGAACTTATTACAAATGGCTAGCAACACTTTTGAGTTTTCTTGTTCCAGCACCAATACCATAAACCAACTAAGGTTTACTAACTCTAATGACTATGATCAAGGATTTGGAGAAATCCTTGATTAATGCTTATCCTAAACAATGGAGAAGGATTGGAATGAGATATGATTATGCCTGGCCAAGGGCTCTATTTATACTTGAAATTTTGTAGGTTTAGAAGCCCTGGAAGTATATCAAAGGTTCACCATTTTATCCATGCATAATTGCACTTAATTGTGTAACTGCAGTGAAATGTGCGCCGCACTTGTTCATTTGTGCGCCGCACTTCATCAGGTATAAAGGTGCGCCGCACTTGCGAAATTGTGCGCCGCACTTCTTGTTATTCTCCACATTCGGGGTACTTTGAAGGTACGCC
The DNA here is from genome assembly GCA_025667525.1 of Glebionis coronaria. NCBI lineage: Eukaryota > Viridiplantae > Streptophyta > Magnoliopsida > Asterales > Asteraceae > Glebionis > Glebionis coronaria. Next base: position 378,985,287 of record CM046880.1, on the reverse strand, counting down.
ACACAAAACAGAATGTGCGCCGCACTTCTGCTCCTTTTCAGCATAGTTTCTTCTTTAGCCCCTTTATTCTTTATTTCTTCATTATTTTCCTTTATGGTTTCTTCCTTGGCTACAATACAAATAATACCTTTTATTAGTATCAATTCAATACATAATTTATTTATTTACATAACAAACAAGGACAAATGCATCATTACAAACATGTATAAATGAGGCGTTATCACATTCCCCCATACTTAACTTCTTGCTTGTCCTCAAGTAATGAAAAATATATTTTTGATAAGTGTCGAAAGAATAGATAAAGCTAACAATCGAAAAACAAAGGTAACGCCATAAAACACCTCACGAAGAAGATATTTTTATTTCACACACTCTCCCTATTATGGGTAGATTATCGCTCAATAGCACGGTCATGAAAAGTAAATTACCATAGGCTTGTGCAAGAAACTAAACTAAAACAAATTTTGGCGTAAGCACCAAGTAGAATATCAAAAGAGGTCTTTTTCAAAAAAAACTTTTATTACCACCGCATGTTTTAAAGAATAATACATCATCTTTTTCATGTTGTTACTTTTGCGAATAACTTAAAACTTTTTAGGCTTCCTTTTGCCTTTTATTATTTATTTATTTTTCCCTTTTTGGCAGGGCATGCTTTCTCCCATACTTATGATATACTATCATTTCCCAATATGGTTTCCAACAATATAATTATCCTAAAACATCGACAAAACTTTCAAATTTTTCTCTTTTATTTATTTTGCCTCTTTATCATTTAAAATACCTTTTATCATACAAGTATGATCCCACTATGGTCTCGTAAAGATTATCAAGCACAAGTTCTAGAATTAAACTAATCATCGGCACACACAATTTTTAAAATGTAAGAATACTTACGGAAAAGATCCTCACAATTATGAATATAATTTTGTGTAAATAACATTATCAATTTCGAATCAAAATAGCTTTACAATTATAAGAATTATCAATCCTTTGACAAAAATATTTTTTTTATTAAAACTGTACAAAAATTTTAAAAATTCGCCCAGAAAGTGCGGCGCACAATTTGAAATGTGCGGCGTACTTCTGGGTACAGAAATTTCAGAAAACTAATTTTTCAAAAACAAGCTTTTATTCGATCTTATTTTCACTCAATCACCCCCATACTTATTATGAGCATTGTCCCTAATGCAAAACATATGGAAAAAGAAAAATTAGAGGGAGAATAAGAATAATACTCCCCTTTTATTCCAAGTCGTAAGCGAAGTCGAGAGCTTCAATCTTCTCCTAAGCTCGCCTTGACTCGCTTATTTTCTGTAAATTGACACAAACAATATATACAAACATATTTCACATACCTTAAAAAATAAAAATCCCACACACAAAGTATTAAGGTGTCCTAAATGCCAACAAAGGCCTATTACAAAGCCCAAATAAAATGTTTTCAAATTGTTTCAAATGTGACTAACACAAAAGTCACACACATACGAGGCTTCACATATCCTCTTTTGTTTCATCATTCCTTGGAGCTTGAGATGGGTAAAAGTGGGGTGGATAGGGTGGTGGTTGTTGGGTATAGTAGAATGGCTCATGGTGATACCCGGGTGGTCCATAAGGTCCACTCATCGGAACATGATATTGTTCCGCCATCTTCTCAAACACTGTAGCGTATCGATCCATTGATGAGATGGCATTTATACATGATCTCATCGTTCTTTTCGGGCTTTAAATGCATAAAAATGTCATAAAATACCATATATATGCTTGTGTTTGTTTACTTGTGTATTTTAGGTATGGATATCGTGAAAAAGACAAAAGATCACAAGATACAAGGAAAAACGGACACGAGAAACGAAGCCGTACAATGAACCGGGCCCTAATCATGGAATTTTCATTAAATACCCTTGAAGACTTGAAGACAATACAAGATTGATCCTCCAAGAATGAAGAAATGACACTTAAAACCCTTGTATATTGATAAGTACAAGTTTGGTCCCTTAAGTTTGTCAAAATTGCAAAAAGGTCCTTCAAGATTGAAGAAATGGCAAGATTAGTCCCTCAACAAATTCAAAATTGCCAACAATGGTCCCTCATAAAGTGGAAGACTCATTGAAGACCTTTGAAGATCAACATTGTCCAAGATTAGTCCTTGAAAAATCACCAAATGACAAAAAATTGCCTTTGAAACATCTTTATGGAAAGTTTGTGCCAAAATTGTCAAGTGATGAAACTTAAATACAAGGGAGAGACGAATTTTAGGCTGAAAATCTTTAAAAGCCAAAAATTCCAAAAGACAAGGACCAAAAGTGCCAAACTTGAAACATTTAAAAAAATCAGGCGCCTAACACCATCCCACCCCCAAAAATTCGGATCAAATGAGTACTATTCACCTTCTTACCACCCCAGATTTTACCCTCACATTTACTTGGGTAAAACTCAATTAAACTTGCACACACTTAATTCACACACTCCAAAACCCTTCCCACTCCTAAAAACCTGCATCCCACTCATGTGCACCAAAACCCCAATTCCCCAATCCACCAATCACATCATTTCTTAACCTTCAAGACTAGTGACGTGGCAAAATGAACGTCCAAGATGATATGCTTGCTCACAAAGCAAAATTTAAAGGCCAAGATCAAATGAGAGGACAAAATGCACTCAAGGGCACATTTGGGATTTTCTATGTATTAGGGTTTTATGTTTTTATGCTTCTAGGATGTTCTTAGGACTCTATAAAAGGAGCTCACAACTTGTGTGAAGCCCTTGTTCCAGTTTCTAGTCTCTTACATGTAATTCCTTTTTAAAGAAATAAAAAGTTTGGTTTTTGAAATATTCAAGTGTAATTCCTTTTTTATTGTTTTTAAAAGTTTGTGTGTTGTGAGGAGATTGATTCTGAGTTCCACTTTTATTTGGTTAAGCAACTTTGATTTTCAAAGTTGTTTAAGGTTTGTGATTTTGAGAGATTTTGGTAAAATCTTCTCAAAAGGTATTTTGGTGTTTATGGTTCATGTTTGTTGGTGATTTAAGTGTTATAGAAACATTTTAAGAAGGTTGGTTAAGGTTTTGAAAGTATTTTGGAAAGAAGAAAAAGGAAAAATAAAAAGAATCATATCATTTCATATTATTTTTGTTCTTGTTTCTTTGTTTTGTGTTCAAATAGGTTGAAGGCTTGTTGATTTAGTTCAGCTCCAACCCGGGTTGGATTGGAGGAGGATTTTCATCCTCTAGGTTCTTGGATGTAAGAACCTAAGGTATCTTCCTTTTACCTTGAAAAAGTTCAAAAATAGCTAGTTGTATGATCTTAAGTGATTTGGTGATTAAGTGTGTTTATATTGCATGATTTGTGTTCTAGTGTGTATGTTTACATGTTAGATGCACTTGGAATCAATTTGGTAGCTTTTGTAAGCATGTTGGTATGTTAAAAGTTGGTTTTTAGATTTTAAAAGTGGTGTTTGGCAACGCGTTTTAGCAGGACATAGTCTTTATTAGTGATAATTAAAAGGTGTTAGATTGCTTGTTTATGGTTGATTAAGGTGATTAGTAAGTAGTTAATTAGTTTGGAACAAGATTTGAACAAATTTGTTGAGTTTAAAAGGATAAAGGGTGTTAAAAATCTGCATATTGCTAATTTGCTTGATTTGTGATGAACTTTGTGCATGATCTTTGATTGTTGATCTTTGATTCTTGTTGTTATTTGTGTGTTACTTGACTCCTTGAGCTTCAATAAGCTCAAGGGTGCCCAATTGTCCAAATAATCACCAAACAAAGCACATTGCCAAGTCCTCTTGGTCAAGAACTTAGCATAACCTGCTAGTGTTCAGAATTCAACTGGCACGTCACACAAGTTGCGGCGCAAGACCAAAGTGTTGCGGCGCAACACAAGGAGCTGCAGATTTTGGATTTCCCGTTTCACTTGTTGCGGCGCAAGGAATAAACGTTGCGGCGCAACTGAAGGTTCTGCTGATCTTGGGTATCTCGTTTCACACGTTGCGCCGCAAGACCCAAGCACTGCGGCGCAAGACAGTGTTTTAATAATATTTTATTAATTAATTTTCAAAATTTTATTTTTCTTTCTTTTTTCATTTTTCCTAGGTTCTTTGTCATTGATTAGGACTATTTCCATTTTTAGAATAATTTTCTAGCTTTTAGATTTATTTTTATAATTATTTTAAGTTTAATTAGTTTTTATTTTAAATCATTTTTAGAGTTTTAAAAATAATTTTAATAGGTTTTAATTTTTAGAAAATTACTCTTTAGTCTTATAATAATATAAGTTGAGTAATTATTCAATAAAATCATATTTTTGACATTTGAATTAATTAAATTTAATTTTAGGGCTTTAATTAGCATTTAAAATTAATTATTTAATTAATAAAAGGTTTTAAAATATCTTTATTGGATTTTTGTCTTTATTTATATTATTTTAGACTTGTTTTAGTCTTTTTAATCTTTTTCTTGATTTTGTTTTTGGTTTTAATAAATTTTTAATTTTAGTGGTTTTTCTACGGTTTTACGTTTTCATTTTTTACGTCATAGTGTAATTTCCAAGAAACCGTCATTCCATCTTCTCAATATTAATCTCAAAGAAATACAAATTAATTCACAACACCATACCTCCTTGGGAAACGAATCTTTCATCTTTTTAAGTGATTGAGGGTCATTAGTGCACGGTTTTCCTAAACCGTCACTCGATACTTACCGCTCATATTTAGTTGCTTGTTTTTCCTAAAGCAAGGTCATTAGTGCACGGTTTTCCTAAACCGTCACTCGATACTTACCGCTATTTACGCTCTTTTCCTAAAGGGTAGTAAAACCTCTACAATCATCCATACTATAGCATTGGCGCTCCATCATAAACCCAAGTTGGTCTTGCCTAACCTCCATCCTTCCCATTCTATCACAAACATCTTGGAGTGATGCACGAGGAGCTATCCCCATACCTACACGAGGTGCTCTAACATGTCTGTCTTCTCTCATAGACCTTCCATCCGCTCCAATCAAATCTCTCAAGGTAATTCGGTCAATGGTATCACAAACAATCGGTAGATTAAGACTACTCATAACTTGATAACTTAAAAGCCCCATTCTTCGAGATAACCTAGTCACAAACTGTCCACACACAATTATACTACCCGCTTGACTACCAGGACCTTTCCTTTTCATCCATTTTGCTATCACCCAAGCCACATTAGCGTATTGATCACGGTTCTTGTTCCTAAACATGCTCAATAACCATAAAGCATTCTTTTGTATTTTATCATATCCCGTGGTTGGCAAACGGCATAAGCAATCATCTTTTGAAGCACTCTCAAAAGTGGACTAGAAATTCTAGTGGCCGAGCTCCTAGATAAGCTCAATGGATCCTCATCCGGGCAAATTGATGCCCAAAATTTATTAGCATTAAAGTCTCCATGATCACGTTCCCCTCCTTGGAAATAAACCTCAAATCCTTCCGCTCATCGCTCCTCTCTATTATACAACTCCAAGTACTTAGCAAATTCTTTCAAAGTCAAAGAATGTCCCTTTCCACAAAGTCTAAAAGTCAAAATCTTCTTAGTCAACAACTCATCTCCTTTGGCATCTTCATCAAAATTAAAAGTAGAGAAAAACTTGAGAACAAGCTCCACATAGATTTTCTCCCTACAAGTAAAAGCACGAATCCAAGCATCGGATTCAAACAAGACTTCATTACCTCCAGCCTCTATCACTACTATCCTTAGCATCTCCCTTATTTGAGCTTCACAACCAAGCTCGTTCAAAACTCTAAAATCCACAATGCTAGGTGCAAAAATTTGTTTTGGCATTAAAAGACTGAGAGCATTGTTGTAGATGGTTTTGGTATCACTTGTAAATCCAGGCCAGTTCAAAATTGATGATTTGGTGTCCCCATGAGCGCGACACTCGTCGATTTGGTAGGCCTTCGCTTCTTTCCTCGGCTAGACGAGTCGGTTTCGTAATTTCCAGAACCTGGAGTCTGCAAATTTTTCATCACATACAAACATGTATAAACATTAGATAAGTGTTAGAGGTCAACGGTGATCCTATGGTCATGTTCTGATCATTCTGTTTGTTTTTCAGACGAAAAGTGCGGCGCACAATTTGGAATGTGCGGCGTACTTCCTTGGAAATTTTCATTAGAAGTGCGGTGCACAATTTGGAAGTGCGGCACACATTCTGGGTTTTTCAGCAAATGTCGTGGTAACACTAGTAGCTAACCAAATCCACAAACTAATTGGTCACAAACTAATAACACTGGCTAGAATCAAACACTAACCCATCCCCAATTCGCTCTAATCCACGACATTGCCTTATCTCAAAGGTTTTTCAAAATCCCTCTTTTTTTTAATTTACTATAATCTGAATCTTTTACTAATCCTACATTACTAATTCCTAATTGAATTATAATTCGTTCTTCAATTACTAAGAACCCTAATTGAAAATTAATAAAAAATTAAAAACTAATTAATTGAAACAAACATGAATTAGATATAAAAACTTACCATAGACATGATCTCGAATGTGAAATTGGAGTGAAGACTCGAAAATATTTTTGGTGATGATTAAAAATCGTCAGGTGGTTCTTGTGTGTTTTTTAGTTCTAATGAGAGAAACGGGGTATATACAAAAAATCCGCCCAGAAGTGCGGCGCACTTTCTGAAATGTGCGGCACACGTTCTGTGCATCCAGACATGGTTTACTGTATTTTCATTTTTAAAGTATACAAAACACAAAATTTTAAAAGAAAACCTCCAATTTCATTTGATAGAAAAAATAAAAACTTAGGGAGAACATTCCCTACTTCTAAGACCATCCTAAAACTTCTAGGACTCTTAGACATCATTTCGTTTTATTTTATTATCTACATACAAAAGGATAAAAATGCATAAAAGTAACTAGGAGCCAATGATGCACTCCTCTTTTCTTCCTTTCTTCTTAGTTGTAGCAAAAATTCAAAGGTGACATGATATCACTCTCCGTGTAACGTCCCGAGACCTCTCTATTGGTGTCTTTTGTCTCGTACACTTTTTCGTACCTTTTTCCACATGGATCAACAATGACTATGGCAACATGCCATTCACTATCTCCATCTTTAGCAATATTTTCGAATTCTCGCTTGTTACCCACTTGCCAATCTTTGTACTTCAATGATACGGGAAGTACTCCAAGCATCCCCACAATTTTCTTGTACACACAAATATCAAAGAAAGGGTTATGGTAGCTCCTTTCACTTAATGAAGCATCAAATAGTTCTTCCGGTTTCGTCCATGGTTGCAAATGTGGACCATAAATTGGCATACCATTTTCATCTATTTTGTGGTATAGTACTTATCATCTTCATCATCACTATCATCATGTTCTTTTGCTTTTAGCACATTATATGTTTGATGGACAAACCCATCAAAGCTAGTCATGATAGCTTTTCCAACATCTACATTTGCACCAACGGTGTGCAAAAACTTCCTTCCAACCACTAGTTGAATATCAAGATCAATAGGAATATCGAGAAGCATAAAATCGGCTTGTATTGTGGTTGTCCCTATTTGACATAAAACTCCAAGCAAACGCCCAAATCCCTTCGCGTAGGAGTGATCAAGCATTTTTATTCGATCAAACCTTGGTTTGACTCTTCCAACATCTAACATTTTAAAGATTCCATGTGGCATGATATTAACATTCGAACCGGTGTCTACCAAAGCATTGTATGTAGTTTTACCTTCCAACCTTATAGGTAGGACAAAAAAACCCAGATCTTCTTTTTCTTTCATTACTTTGTTTTCACGGAGCATTTGGATAGCCACATCCTCATATTCCGAGGTTAATCCATCTTCAATCTTCAACTTATCAAGTAAGACCCCATCGACAATCATTTTATACTTATCACTATATTTTAATGTTTCAATGATTGGTCGATTCATGTTTAACAACATTACTCTTTCTTCAACGTCCTCTCTTAATTCTTCCATTGTTAGTTCTTCTCTAGTTAAGGGTTTATTAATTGTAAAACCCGTATTTAAATCAGAATGTAAATACGCGGTTTAATTATTTAAACTAATACATATAATTTATGGACGAAAACAAACGCGGGAAATTATATACAAGTATATAAAAAAAGGAATAAAGAAAATAAAAGGGCCTTATGGCCGATTTTAGTTTAAAGAAAGGGAAGAAAAGAAAATTTTTGGGCCCAAGCCCATTGTAAAAAAAATAAAACACGGGACTTAAACCCTCTCCCATAATCAGACGACACAAAAAAAAGGTGCTAGGGTTTGTGGCCGCCGGATTAAAGAAAAAAGGACGAGAGATTCGGCTCGGGTTTCTTCTAATAATTCACGTGTGTTCTTCGTCCTTTATTAATTCCATAACGGTATCATTTTATTTTATGTTTCAGTCCATGATTACCACGAATCTAAATGGTTTTAATGTTTACAAACGAATCTTATTTTAAAAAACAAGGAAAGGTGTCGCGGGTGGGCTGTTTCACGAGGAAACCGAGACCATTAGGGTCTCGGTGTGATGTTCATAACTGTCGTGACCCATCAGGGGGTCGTGGTGGTGCTTTCTCTTGGGCCAGCCGCGAACAAAACCCACCCCACGCAAGGGGGTTATTTTGATTTAGGGTCGGGGTTGGTGTAAATGTATAAAACCGAGACCATAAGGTCTCGGTGGTCCCTTCTCTGCCCAGCCGTGACCTGCACAGGGGCGGCTTAGGTCTGTGTTTCAGCCATCGCAGCCAACAAACCCCATCGGGGGGTAAATTAATTAAGGGGGTGTTTGGTTGTGTTGAAAACGGTGGGAACTTTACCAAAACGGTGGGAACATAGTATATAACAGTGGATATTCATTAAACAGGAAATTAAATGAAGTAAAATCCAGATTAGCGACGCTAAATTCTGTCGCAGTTTAATAGTGACAGTTTTATTTTTTTTATAGTTTTTAAGGACAGCTTTTAGCGACAGTTTTAGTGACTCAGTTTTCTGTCGCAGATTCATATAGGCAGAAAAAATCATAGTTTGTTGATTTGTTTAGTGCTACCGAGATGGGGTATCTCGGTAGGCTCGGGACATTATTATAATAAATAATATGAATATTTTTATATTATACCTTTTTAAACTAATTGTTTTATAAATGTTTAAAATATATTTTAAATGTCTTAAATTAAAATAGATCTTTAATATTTTAAAAGGGTATAATTTTATTAAATGAATTAAATTATTTTGGGAACTTTCTAATTTAAGAAACTTTCTATTTTTAGCGGGATACTTAGTATAGTATTACTATAGCGTCAGAAATACGCTTGTACCGTAACTAATAGTAGAACGATAATACATTAAAATGAATTATTATAAGATCAGATTTATCAGTTAATATACATACAGAATTTCAGAAATAAAATAAATAAATGAAAAGCCAATAAGAACATGGAATTAAATGAGCGAATATCAGTTTACTTATTCACGTCCCTTATTCATGTTGCTCGCGTGAAACCAGAGTAGACTTTCTGTCAGTTGATCTCGGTCGGTTACTGGACACGAGGTACGGATTTCCGTCCTTTCAGTAAGGACTTCCTTTCTATGCATGATTAGGAATTCCCGTCTGCAGCCAAATGTTTTCCCCGTATGTGTTTAAGCTTATCATAAATCATGTTAAAAACGAAATAAGTTGCCTGAGCATTATATACAAGCACGACCAGTTTATGTACTAGTTACAGAGGTACCGTAACCACGGCACTAGAGGCACCGGTGTCGTGACTCACATGCAGGAGAGTGATATCCTGCATCGTCCCACTCATGTTCAGTTTGGCCATTTTTATATGTATGTTTAGTGGGGCGTATGGATGCATCCTAGGCTTATCAGTTTACAAGTTATCAGGGTGAATGTGGTGTGTGCTCTACATCCTTCACATTGGAGCTGATCCCTCCACCCAGCACATTATTTAGAGGTCACCCCTGTACAGTTATTTAGAGGTCACCCCTCTACAGCATGACGAGGTCACCCCTCCAGTTATTCATGCACGGTTGTTACAACATGTGTCCTATATAAGCTCTGGCAATTAAAATACAGTAAATGCATGTTTTCAGATTTAATAGTTATAATTCAGTTTTAGTATGTATGAACTAGGTTTCTCAGATTTTATACAGAGTTCTACCACATGTTACATATCAGTCTCATAGCTTCATTTGTTGTCATGTATTCCATTACTTTCAGTACATTCTTATCATGCTTTTTATCCGTTGACTGAGCGTTATGCTCAGCCGTAGTTTCCTTTCATGTTTCCAAACGGCAGGTACACAGGGACGATCTTAGGACTTCTAAGAGAGTACGTGCATTTGGATGGGAGCTATCCAGACTCCTTTATTTTTATGCACACATTACATTACTTTGGTTGTTTGGACACTGTTTCGTCCTTTTCTTTCAGTACTTAAATCTTTATTTTTGAGCTTATGTTTGGACTACCGATGTTTGATTCCGGTATTTCCACATGGTCAGTTAATGTTTAACACATTGCCTTGCATGCTTTGATGACATGCCATAAATACACGTAAGGGTCCATTTATCCAAGTGGGGTGTTACAATTATGGTATCAGAGCGCAATGTTCGACGTGTAGGTTCTAAAACTTGACCTGTGACTAGTGGGTAGTCACCAAGAACTTCCTGTATTTGGCGTCTTCATCTTCTATGCTACTCATGTATTTTATCAGTCGGACTTTCAAAATTTTGATTAAGTAAACGGTTGGTACAGGACTAGCCAAACTTAATCGCATGTGCTTTTCAGCGAACTTCATTTTGGTGAACTGACCATAGGCGTTCACCCTTGCCCGTTTAAATTTTGTATAGATGAACTGACCACAGGCGTTCATCCTTACTCATGTCAGATTTATGTTTTAGTAAATTGTCATTTTGTGAACTGACCCTAGGCGTTCACCAGTATTCATGTCATATTTTGTTGGCTATGCCTTCATGAATTACACTATGCATATTCAGATTTATTACTCCAGGTTCTGACAGTTTTATCAACTTATCCTCTGTTATTTCAGATGCCACCCAGACGCGAAACCGAGAATGATCCTAACGCAGCTGCCATTGCTGCTGTTGTTCAGGCTGCTATACAAGCCATGTTACCCTAAATTCGTGATGAGATCCGAGCTGAATATCAAAATGGACCTCAGCAGAATAACAACCCTCCTGCTCCACCACCTGCCACTTTAGTCGCTTGGCTAGATTTGTTTAACAAATAGAAACCCCGACTTTTTGAGCAAACTGTAGCTCCAACTGACGCGGAAGACTAGATCTATCATGTATAGAAAATTTTTGGAGCTATGGGTTGTGGTGATGCTTTCAAGGTTAGGCTTGCAGTTTACAAATTAGAGGGTCCTGCTCTGCATTGGTGGAGGTCTCAGAAACTGTCCAATGGGGGAGATGCTTGGGAGCTTGCATTGACCTGGGCACGTTTCAAGACGATGTTCTATGACCAGTTTTTCCCGCATGCGGAGCAAGCTAAACTGAAGAGGGACTTCCACGTCATTCGTCAGAATCATGGCGAGAACAGTATAGAGTTCATGCACCGATACCTCAGGATGGCTGGATTCTTAGGGGAGGATGCGGGTACCGCAGAGGAGCAAGCGAAGCAATTTCGCTGGGCTCTTCACTCTAGGACTGTAGATAGGCTGGTGAGTGCCACATTCACTAATGTGTCACAAGTAGCTAATGCAGCTCGTGATATTGAGATGCTTTTCGATAGGGATGAGCTCGAGAATGTAGTGCGTCCGGAGAAGAGGTACATCTCATCCAACAGACTTAAACCATTTAACTCCATTATTACTTGTCAACCTATATGTTATGTCTTATCCAATTATAATCTTACAGGCACAGAGGAGGAGACCGATCCCAATCGGCTACTCCACATCAGAACTACAGGAACCACGGTCAGTCATATGACCGTAATCGATCAGATAAGGGGAGCGGTGGTGATAACTACCGCGGCAGCTCAAACTCATCTGGCAACTACAGGTGATTCTTTAAGCTCCGGAAATACTAGACTATCGTGTAAAACAGATCTTAAATTTTTTATTTTTTTTGTAAATTCCAACAGAGATGTTGGACAGGGGCGTGACCAAAACAACAGAGGTCAGCAGTTTGCCCGACCTGCAAATTTTGGTAATTTTAAATTTCAGCCAAACAGCCTTATTTCAGTTAAGATATCAGAATCGTGACACGTGTTTATCCTCGTAAATCAGGTTCTCAGCAAACCAGAGCTGCTTCTACCGGGTATTCTAATCTCACTTGCATCACATGTGGGAAGAAACACACAGAACCTTGTCATCGTGGTACGGGTAGTTGTTACAAGTGTGGTCAGCCGGGCCATTTGAAGAGGGATTCCAAGAGCGGGGATGATGCCGGTACCTCAGGCCAGATTCCTCAGATTTTACCTCCACCACCACCAATACCACCAACCACTGGTCGTGTCTACACTACTACCCGTGAGCAAGTAAATAAGACCACAGGTACCATTATTGGCATTTTATTTATACACGGACAGTCTGCCTGCGTGCTTTTCGATACAGGCGCCACACACTCAGTTATATCTACTTCATATGTTGTTAGAATAAACATGACTCCTACGCCACTAGACAGTGTACTTAGTATATCTACCCCCATGCGAGACTCTGTACTCATTACCCAGGTGTATAAGGATCTCCCTCTTGAGTTTGATGATAAAATCCGTCCAGTCAATGCCCTTCCTTTAGATATGTGTGAATTCGATATTATTTTGGGTATGGATTGGTTGTCGGTTCATCGTGCCACCATAGATTGTCATGCTCACCGGGTCATCTTTGGTGATGTCCAGACACCAGAGTATATTCACCGGGGCTTCCTACCAGGAAAACATGTTCAGATCATTTCAGCTTTACAGGCTTGTACCTTACTATACCATGGTTGTGAGGGTTTCCTAGCTACAGTTCATGACACGACTTCTGAGGCACCTTCAATTCATGATCAGCCAATGGTGTCAGATTTTCTAGATGTCTTTCCAGAGGAACTCCCAGGCTTACCTCCCATGCGAGAGGTAGAATTTGGTATCGATCTCATTCCAGGTGCATAACCAGTATCTAAAGCTCCTTACCGTATGGCTCCTGTAGAGCTTAAGGAACTGAAAGATCAGCTTCAGGAACTTCTAGAAAGGGGTTTCATTCGTCCAAGCGTGTCACCTTGGGGCGCTCCAGTTTTGTTTGTCAAGAAGAAGGATGGTAGTATGCGTTTGTGTATTGACTATCGTGAGTTGAATAAGCTCACTATTCGTAACCGTTATCTACTTCCTCGTATTGACGATTTATTCGATCAGCTTCAGGGTGCCAAGCACTTCTCAAAAATCGATCTACGATCAGGCTACCATCAGCTGCGTGTAAAAGAGCAGGATATATCCAAAACTGGTTTTCGTACGAGGTACGGTCATTACGAGTTTGTTGTTATGCCATTCGGTCTCACGAATGCGCTTACAGTATTTATGTACTTGATGAACAGAGTCTTCCACGAATTTTTAGACAAGTTTGTGATCGTATTCATCGATGATATCCTTATTTTCTCCAAATCCAAAGAGGAACATGAGAATCATCTCCGTACAGTTTTGCAGATTCTCAGACGAGAAAAGCTATATGCTAAATTTTCGAAGTGCGAGTTTTGGCTGAATACAGTGGCGTTTCTAGGTCATATAGTTTCTGCAGAAGGAATCACTATGGATCCTGCAAAGGTGGAGGCTATCACCAAATGGCCGAGACCGACGTCTGTCACAGAGATACGTAGCTTTCTTGGGTTGGCGGGTTATTACCGCAGGTTTGTGGAAAACTTCTCACGTTTGGCGTTACCTTTGACACAACTTATGCGAAAAGGTGAGAAGTTTATATGGATCGAGGAGAGAGAAAAGAGTTTTGAGGAACTCAAGCATCGATTGATCTCAGCACCGATACTTACTCTTCCATCTGGTACAGGTGGTTATCAGATTTACAGTGACGCTTCAGGAAAGGGCTTAGGTTGTTTTCTTATGCAGCATGGGAAAGTCATTGCTTATGCTTCGCGTCAACTGAATCCGTATGAGAAAAATTATCCTACTCATGATCTAGAACTCGCAGCAGTCGTTTTCGCCCTTAAAATCTGGAGGCATTATTTATACGGTGAGTCGTGTGATATATTCACCAATCACAAAAGTCTCAAGTATATATTTACCTAGCGAGAGATGAACATGAGACAGAGGCGATGGTTAGAACTGCTGAAAGACTATGACACTAATATTCAGTATCGCCCAGGTAAAGCAAATGTGGTAGCAGATGCCCTTAGCCAAAAGTCAGGAATGATAAATGGAATCAAAATTCAGGAAGAAATTATTTGGGACTTAGAGTGGTATGATATTGAGCTCTTAGTACGCGGACAGAGGGGATACTGGGCTAGTCTGAGGGTAGAACCAGATTTACTCTCTAGGATTAAAGCCGCACAAAAGGATGATGGTGAAATCTGGGCGATTGTCCAGAACATTGACCAGCAGACCGAATTTCGCATCGATGACGATGGTATCGTATGGCACGGTACCAAACTCTGCGTTCCAGAAGACCCTGCTCTCAGAGAAACCTTAATGACTGAGGCTCACAGCTCTCCGTTCTCTATCCATCCAGGTTCCACTAAATGTACCACGATCTTAAGCAGCATTTCTGGTGGAGTGGCATGAAACAGGATGTCGCAACTTTTGTGTCTAAATGCTTAACCTGCCAGCAGGTTAAGATAGAGCATCAGCGTACTAGTGGTCTTCTTCAGCCGTTAGACATTCCAATGTAGAAATGGGACAAGATCTCTATGGATTTTGTCACTGGACTACCACAAACTCAGCGGAGACATGATGCAATCTGGGTTATTGTCGATCGTTTGACCAAGTCGGCACATTTCATTCCTATCCATAAAGATTTCGCAGTCAGTAAATTAGCAGAACTATTCACCAAGGAAATTGTACGGTTACATGGTACACCTTCAGAAATTATATCAGATAGGGACCCACGTTTCACTTCTCATTTCTGGGAAGGTTTGCATAAAGCTTGGGGAACTAGGCTCAAGCTCAGCACAACTTTCCATCCGCAGACGGACGGTCAGTCAGAGCGTACCATCCAGACCTTGGAGGACATGCTACGCGCCTGTGCATTAAAATGGACAGGACACTGGGATGACTATATTTGCTTGGTCGAGTTTGCCTACAACAACAGTTGCATGCTAGTATCAAGCGTGCTCCATTCGAGATGTTATACGGCAGGAAATGTCGTGCTCCTATTTGTTGGGATCAAGTAGGAGAACGGTTGATTGAAGGACCAGAATTAATAGAACTGACCAATGAAAAGGTCGCCATTGCTAGGGCAAAACTGCAAGAAGCGCGTACTCGCCAGAAGAGTTACACCGACAAGCATCGCAGAGATCTATCATTTCAGACTGGGGATCGTGTGTTCCTCAAAGTATCACCCACACGCGGCGTCAGACGTTTTGGCCTCAAGGGCAAGCTCAGCCCTCGTTACATCAGACCGTTCGAAATCCTTGAACGTATTGGTGAAGTGTCATTGATACACGACTTTTAGATGGGTTCTAATTCTCTCACAGTCCTCTCGAATTGATCCCGACTTTAAGTGGAATGATTGTTCTTGGTTACTAAAAAAGGGGTGGTTTAGTTATCTAGTTTACTAAAAGGTTTAAATGTATTAAAATGAAAACTTAAATCAAAGATAATTAACTTAATGACAATTAATAAAAACTTGAACTTGAATTAAAATTAAAAGTAAAATTGAAAGTAAAGTATGAAATAAAAATGAAGAAACAGAAACAGTAACAATTAATAATGCTCAAAAGAAGAGTGATTCGGAAGTTTTACTTTGATTCGGAACTTTACTCGGATCTTTCACTCGGAAGTTGATTCGGAAGATTCACCCGGAACTTTGGAGAAAACATTCATTCGGAACTCTGGAAAATAAACATTCATCCGGAACTTTGGTTGATTCGGAAGATTTAGGTTCATTCGGAACTTTGGTTCATGCGGAAGTTAATGCTCATTCGGAAGTTTTTGATTCATCCGGAACTTTAGACTCATTCGGAACTTTTGACTCATCCGGAACTTTGGTTCATTCGGAAGATTAGGTTCATCCGGAACTTTCAGTTCGTTCGGAACTTTATACTGATTCGGAACTTTTTAAAACAAAAACTCACTCGGAACTTTTTATAAAAACACATCCATTCGGAACTTACTGTTCATTCGGAAGATTGTAACTCATCCGGAACTTTGTGGTTCGTTCGGAAGTTTGTGACTGATTCGGAACTTTTCAGAAACAAAACTCATTCGGAACTTAGGTGTTCATCCGGAACATTTGGTGTTCATCCGGAACCTGGGAACACAGATACAGTAATATTACCCGAAGAACAAGGAAAACTAATTTTAATCCAAAATTCACCAAGTTTTTCACCAAATCTTAAATAAAACTAAACACAAAGCATCTACTAACGATAAACTACAAATCCCATTAACAAAAACACAAATCCCAACAACTTTTGAAGATCAAACTCAATAAAATGAAAACTTAAGAACTTGAAGATAAAGATGATGATGAATAAGATGAAATGGAGAGATTAAACAAGAACTTGTATTGATGATTGATGTTTTAACAATAACAAAACAATGATTAAAATTACAAGATTGGAAAATCAAAGATCAAAATCACCAATCACCCTAGTGGTGATGGTGATGCTACGAACAAGAAGGGAGAAAAAAGGGGAGGAGAGGAAAACTAAAAAACTAACTGGCTAAAATGTGTGAGGGTGGATTATTTATAGGCTTTTCTTTTGGTTGGTGAGTGGGCTTTCTCCCGTTCTTCTTGTCTTCTCGTCTTTTCAGAAAAGTTGACATTTTCGATTCTGGTTCGGGATTCGTCGTCGATTAAATTCAACTCGTCTTTTAATTTCTTCGTTTAATAGACTTGAGTTTCTTCGACTTATGTAAATCTTCCATCTTTGGTCCTTTTCTTCGATAAATCTTCGAATAGGCCCAGTGACTTCAAATCTTTTGCATCTCTTGGACAATAGACTTTATCTTGAGCCCTTTTCTTCAGTAAAACCCGTGCAATCCCATGTTTTCTTCAATAATCATCCGGTTGGCTCTGAAAACACAATAAACACAAAAACCACGCATAATTCCAAACAAATGATATTAAATACGTGTTTTGGTCTCGTTTTACTCAGAATTAAGTGGTAAAAGGATGGGTGTTTACACACCTATCAAATCCCCTACACTTAACCATTGCCATGCCCTCATGCAATGCTTAGTGATAAAGCAATTTTACACTTTTCTCATAATTAATCAACCTTGGCCTTATTTAAATTCCACTAAACAAAAAATTAAAATACTAATAGAAATTAAACTTTAAAGGAAACAAAAGAATGGAAATAACTTGCAAAGAGATCAATGACTTACATTAGGGCTTTGGTGTTGCGAAGATTTATCACCCTCAAGTTTCACGTTCCCCAAACTAAGCTTAAAAACGAGATCATTGTTATTATAAGTTAGCAATTCAAACACTTACACACATGGCTTAATTAAATGCTTAAACTCCCTTATTCCTAGGTGTATCTCTTATATTTTATTTTTGTCTTAGAATGATCATGAAGATGCATTTTTGGACTTATTTTGATAGTTTATTAAGGCTGAAAGCAAAGTAGGACGATTTGATCAATAGTTAGCTAAAGGACAAAATCTCTTAAAACTGCTTCTCGGGATATCAAAAAGTTCATATCTTGGCATAACTCGGTTCACGATTTGAGACCTTTCTCGGGCCGATATTTGGCATGTACTTCATACTTCATATCTTCGAGAGACGTTCTTGAGATAATGGTCTTCTCATCGTAATAGAGTTTCTTCACTTTGGAGACTTTTGAGGGGTACTCCAACTTTGTTGACCACGACTTCATGATTATTTCTTCCATCTTTATTTGGGATTTTGAGATACAACGATCCGCCTCCTTTTCGGACTTGGATCTATTTGTCCTCATACCTTGTTAAGGTCTTTTCGGATAGACTTCTCCATGATCTTTATGGGAGTTGATTGCTTTTCGTCGTGAGTCTTGATCCTTCATATTGACTTTGGGAATAATGCTTTTCACATCACTTTGGATCTTCAGCAATAAAAATGAATCCTCATGCCTTGTTAGGGCCTTTTCGGACTCGCCAATCTTCGCGCCCCGCTTTATAAGTTATGCCTTAGCTATGAACTCTTATCATTACCGAGCAACTTTTAAACGATCTTAGGCTAGAATCTAAGTAACTTTTCAAATCGTACGACCTTACTTATTGCAGATAATTATTAGCAAGTGATGGGAGAATAGGCAAATAATTACACCAAGTGAGCTTGTGCAAGAATACCGACTTATAATTGACTCTATCATTTCTCGTCCTCCACAATTTAAAATCTCAAGTAATGAGACTCGTGGACACTTAGCCTAATAAACCAACTAAGGTCTACATGGTTAAGGATACTAGCTAGAATAAACTTGGATAAGTCTATTCGGGTTGAGTCAAAATAAACGCAACGTGCCTAATATGTCAAAGACTTCTAAACTAGCTACACCACTTTATTAATATTTTTGACTTTATTGCGGGATATATACATATGAAAGCAACAATAAAAATTTAAAAATTATGGCCAAAGTTAATAAAAATTTGAAAAATGTTGAAAAATAGGATTTTCTGGTTAAATGAAGGCATTTTCATGGAAAAGTCCACTTAAAACTTCGATAGAAGTCCCCCCTACACTTAAGATAAACATTGTCCTCAATGTTTAAGCATGTGGGAAAAATCTCCCCTACACTTATTACATTGTGCACGTTGGTTAACTCAAGTTAAGGAAGAGACGACTAAAGTGATCAATTTCAAATGTGAGTATGAAGAAAATTGAATCACGATAGTTGAGAGATAGAACCGGATTTCGGATAACACGGGAGCACGGTTCTTCAAAGTTCCAAGAGTGCACTTATCCCTGTAATCACATCACCACACAAGGACAAACACCCATACAGGTCCCCCTACACTTAGGAGGTTAAAACATAAAAGGATAGATACTCGGGCTGCCTCCCGAGGAGCGCTTGTTTTTGATAACCGAGTCACGAGCCTGACTCGGCCCAAAATTAGTTCATGGGGAACGTGGTGAGGGATGGAATCACCTCCTGAGAGGTGTCCTCACCAAAGTACAACTTCACTCGTTGGCCATTCACCTTAAAATTCGGTCCATTAGGTTGAGCGAGCTCGAGAGTACCATATGGAAAAATTTGGGCAATGGTGAATGGACCGGACCAACGAGATTTAAGCTTGCCCGAAAAGATTTTCAACCGAGAGTTAAATAGTAAGACTTTGTCTGCAATATGGAACTCTCGGTTTTTGATCTTGGAGTCGTGAATGAGCTTAGTCCTTTCCTTATAGATCAAAGAATTTTCATAAGCCTCATTACAGAGTTCATTGAGCTCATTGAGTTGGATCTTGCGTAGGTCACCGGCTTTGTTAATATCAAAATTAGCCCACTTCAAGGCCCAGTAAGCCTTGTGCTCCAACTCAATGGGGAGGTGGCACGCTTTCCCGTACACAAGACGATAAGGCGTACAGCCGATCGGGGTCTTGTAAGCAGTACGGAAAGCCCACAAAGCATCATCAAGTTTATCAACCCATGAGGAACGATGCTCTCCCACGGTGCGTTCCAGAATTCGCTTAAGTCCTCGGTTGGATATTTCAGCCTGGCCATTAGTTTGTGGATGGTAGGCTGTGGAAAGACGATGATTTACACCGTACTTAGCCATGACTCTAGCAAATTGGTCATTGCAGAAATGAGTCCCACGATCACTAATAATGGCAGAGGCACACCGAATCTAGCAAAAAGAGCTTTCAAAAAGTTACAAACCACCCTTGCGTCATTAGTGGGTAAAGCTTTGGCTTCAACCCATTTGGAGACGTAGTCAACGGCTACAAGGATGTATTTGTTTCCTTTAGAAGAAGGGAATGGCCCCATAAAGTCGATACCCCAAACATCAAAGATTTCACATTCTTGAATGAAATTCTGAGGCATCTCGTCTTTATGTGTGATGTTGCCTTGTTTTTGGCAAACATCACATCATTTAACCATATCGTGAGCGTCACGATATATGGAGGGCCAATAAAATCCCGAATCAAACACTTTTTTGGCGGTGTAGTTGGGACCAAAGTGACCACCGGTAGGTCCTTTGTGGCAAGCATCAAGGATTTCAGACGCTGCCGGTCCGTCAACACATCGGCGGATAATCAGGTCGGCACATTGTTTGAATAGGTAAGGGTCGTCCCAAAAGTAAGTCTTAATGTCGGTGAAGAACTTTTTCTTTTGTTGGGATGTCAACCCTTCCTTGAGAATTCCACCCGCCAAGTAGTTTGCAAAGTCCGCAAACCACGGGGTTTCATTAGGTTTCGAATTTATAGACATTAAGGTCTCCAAGGGAAAAGAATCATTGATTTCTTTATTCGGATGATCCCCTTGGTAAGGATCCTCAAGTCTGCTGAGATGGTCCGCGGCTAAATTTTCTGCTCCTTTTTTATCGTGGATTTCGATTTTAAATTCTTGGAGCAGCAGAACCCAGCGAAGAAGTCTTGGTTTGGAATCTTGCTTTGTCAACAAGTACTTCAGCGCGGAATGATCGGTATACACAATTGTTGTAGAAAGGACAAGATAGGGGCGGAATTTTTCAAAAGCATAGACAACAGCTAAAAGCTCTTTTTCGGTTGTCGTATAATGCAATTGTGCCCCTGTCATTGTCTTGCTAGCGTAATGGATTGGTTGGAAGTGTTTATTCACTCTTTATCCCAGAACCGCTCCAATAGCAAAATCACTAGCATCGCACATCAACTCAAAAGGCAGCTCCCAATTAGGGGTAACTAAGACGGGTGCTTTAGTAAGCTTATCCTTAAGCGAGTTGAAGGCTTCAAGACACTCTTCGGAAAAGGTAAAAGGAGTATCTTTTCCCAAGAGGTGGGTCATCGGGCGAGCGATTTGAGAAAAATCTTTGATGAATATACGGTAGAAGCCCGCATGACCCAGAAAACTTCTCACACCCTTCACGGTTGAAGGTGGAGGCAACTTTGCGATAACATCGACTTTAGCACGGTCAACTTCAAGACCGGCTTTCGAGATCTTATGTCCAAGCACGATGCCTTCTTTTACCATAAAATGGCATTTTTCCCAATTTAGAACAAGGCGAGTGTCTTCGCACCGCTTAAGCATACGTTCCAAATTGGCAAGGCAAGAAGAGAATGAATCCCCGAAGACCGAGAAATCATCCATGAAGACTTCCATAGTTTGTTCAACCATGTCATGGAAGATAGCTAACATACACCTTTGGAAAGTCCCAGGCGCATTACATAAGCCAAAAGGCATTCTTTTGTAAGCAAATGTGCCATAGGGACAAGTGAATGTAGTCTTTTCTTGATCTTGGGGATCGATGGGTATTTGGAAATAACCCGAGAAACCATCAAGAAAGCAGTAATATTCATTACCCGCTAATCGTTCAAGCATTTGGTCCATAAAAGGTAGAGGGAAATGATCCTTTCTCGTGGCATCATTGAGTTTGCGGTAGTCTATACAAACTCTCCACCCAGTAACGAGACGAGTGGAAATCAACTCGTTGTGTTCATTGGGAACAACGGTTATTCCGCCCTTCTTGGGCACACAATGGATTGGACTAACCCATGGTGAATCCGAAATAGGGTAAATCATACCCGCATCAAGAAGTTTGATAACCTCTGTTTTGATGACTTCATGTATCTTTGGATTCACCCTTCGTTGGCTTTGAATTATGGGCTTAAAGTCGTCCTCCATGAGAATTTTGTGTGTGCAGAAGTGAGGATCAATTCCACGAATATCCGAAATCTTCCAAGCAATAGCCTTCTTATGATCTTTCAACACGGCGACAAGTCGGGCTTTCTCTTCATCCATCAAATCCTTAGCAATGATGACTGGCGACTTCTTCTCTTCTTCAAGGAATACATACTCAAGATGGGGCGGCAACTCCTTAAGTTCTAGATCCGGAGGATTGTCGACGGGAGGCGTATTCGAAGTCGGAGTATCGATAGCAATAACCGTGGGAGATGGAGGAGAAGGATTGTCTTCTTTGAGAAGGTTTTCAATGAAGCTGAGATCTTCATCCCAATTGGTAGTAGAATCGTCATTGGCTAAATGCACATCTCCCATGGTGGCTTCTAAATCTTTCCAAAGGAAATCACTTTCTCCAAATAGAGATAGTGATGAGTCGATAGAGGAAACGGTCTCAACATTGGGAAGAGAGGTAGGAATACTTTTACAAGCATCTTTGAAGTGTTCTTCACAAGCCTCATCAAGAACGTCAATACAATTAACACTCTCGTATGAATAAGGCTGTTTAGAAAGCTTTCCCATGTTGAAGACTACTTTATCGTCACCCACTCTCATGATAAGCTCACCGGCTTTAACATCGATGAGAGTGCGACCGGTCCTCAAGAATGGACGACCAACAATTAGTGGCACACGGGGGTCCATCTCGTAGTCGACGACAACGAAATCAGCAGGGAAGGTTAATTTGTAGACTCCTACAATGACGTCTTCGGCTATCCCCACTGGATAAGCAACCGTACGGTTAGCTAATTCCAAAGTCATTTTGGTGGGGACTAGCTCTGGGAGAGATAATTGCTTCCAAACGCTTAGAGGCATAAGATTAATACTGGCACCTAGATCGGCTAGGGCCATGCACTTCTCTACTCCCGGGAAATTGCAAGGGATAAGAAAACGACCCGGATCACCAAGCTTGGTTGGCAATTTCCTTAAGAGCACTGCAGAGCAATTCTCATTAAGTTGGGTGTTGGTAATATCGAGGAGCTTTTCCTTGTCGCTCAGAAGATCTTTAAACATTTTTGCATATTTAGGCATGTGTGCGAGAGCCTCAGCGAAGGAGATGTTGAAATTCAATTGTTTGAACATTTTAAGGAAGTTCGAAACCTGAATATCATCCTTGCTCTTTTGCTTCTCTTTCCTCAACCTAGATGGATAAGGTATATTGGAAGAAGAGGAAGGCTTTGGGAGAATAGGATCACTCAAATCCTTGGGTGGAGGAGGGGTAGAAGGAAGAGGTGGAGAAATTGGGGAAGGAGAAGGATGAGGAATAGGAGCAGGTGACTCGTTCTCCTTAGTCACAACCACCGGTGGAGGTATAGGAAGCTCGGGGTCCTTGGTACCTTTACCACTTCGAGTAGTGATTGCTTTCATCTCCCCTCTTGGATTCGCAACGGTGTTACTCGGAAGAGTACCCGAAGAAGAGGGTTGATTACCTTGGAAGAAACCAGCCATCATGTTCCTCAAGTCATTAGTTTGGCTATCCAATGTATTTCTCATGTCGGCTCTCAAATCGTTTCCTTGCTTGACCAAGTCCGCTTTCAGGTTGAGCACTTCTCTCTGAAGATTTCCCACTATCACATCGTTAGTCCTCATATAGGTTTCCACTTCTTGGTGAAGAGCGGTGGGTTGGTTGGGAGGAGCATTGTATGCGGGTGGTTGATAAGCAGGTTGTTGGTAGACTTGGTTGTTTCGTTGAGGTGGTTGTTGCTGTTTGTGAGGAGGTATGTATGGTTGTCGAGGTTGTTGTTGTTGAGGAGGGCGGTTGAGGTTTTGTTGTTGGTTTGAGTTGTTTGGAGGAAAACCGGGTGGTGAGAGGTAGTTGTTGGAGCGGTAGCTAAGCAAATTTCGGTCACCTTGAGGTCTAGCTTGATAAGCAGGTTGAGGATAGGTGCCATATGCCGCATTCACATTCTCAGCAGGGTAGTCTTGGGTGGCGGTACAAGTGGTGTAAGAGTGAGGACCACCGCGTATCTCACAAGGTTGGCTGACAGCGTTAACTTGAGCGTTTTTGGCGTTGTTGCTGTTGTTGTTGCTGACGGTGTGGGTGACAAGCGATTCAAGAAGCGTAGTGATTTTGTCAAGTCGCTTGTCGCTGTCATTAGTGCTAGCACTAGCGACATTGGTCCGAACACTCTTGGTTTGCACACGAGATTTATTCTCAATGATATCCCAAGCAGCATTGGAAGTCTTAGCCAATAGATTACCCCCCGAGGCACTGTTCAGTGAATCTTGGTCACTCATGCTTAAACCATTGTAAAAAGTATTAATTTGATGTACTTTGGTAAAACCATGTTGTGGGCATTTTCTTAAAAGATCATTAAAACGATCCCAAGATTCACTGAACGACTCATCGTACTTTTGTTCAAAATTTATGATTTCATTCCGCAAAGCGGTAGTACGAGAGGGTGGAAAAAAGTAATTTATAAACTTTGTTTCCAAATCCGTCCACGAGAGAATACTCTGTGGCGGTTCCTTAGCAAGCCAATGCCGGGCTTGTCCCTCTAAAGAAAAGGGAAAAAGTTGTAACCTTATAACCTCTTGTGGAACACCATTGAATTTGACCGTGTTGGTTAATTGCAAGAATCTCTTGATATGGTCGTGTGGATCATCAATGGTACGTCCCAAGAATGGTTGAGCGGAGACCATCTGGATAAAGCCTGATTTGAGCTCGAAATTGTTGGCGGCAATTGGAGGTATGACAATTGGATCCGTGTTGCCATCGACATGAGCTTGCAGCAGTTCAATCATCGGGCGATTATCCGGAAGGGGCTCATTGTTGTTGTTATTGTTCATGTTGTTGAAAGGCGGGTTGTTGTTGTTATTATTGTTGTTCGGAGGTGATATGTTATTTTGTTTTGTACACCAGCCATGTCTAAGTTATCGAAAGGCTCGGGCTCTTGATAAGACGTGGATCGATTGCGCATACACCTGCAAAAGAACGAACAAAGAAAAACAAGGCAAAAATATTTTTGGTTTTTATGTTTTTTAATTTTTTTGTATTTTTGAAAATTTTATATTTTTTAGGATTTTTTGAAATTTTTTATGAAAAAGTAACGTTCACGGGGAACGGATCCCAAAATCCAAGTTCTCACAAACTTTTGATCTTAACGAGAGGAGCCGGCAGCGGCGCCATTTGATACACGACTTTTAGATGGGTTCTAATTCTCTCACAGTCCTCTCGAATTGATCTCGGCTTTAAGTGGAATGATTGTTCTTGGTTACTAAAAAAGGGGTGGTTTAGTTATCTAGTTTACTAAAAGGTTTAAATGTATTAAAATAAAAACTTAAATCAAAGATAATTAACTTAATGACAATTAATAAAAACTTGAACTTGAATTAAAATTAAAAGTAAAATTGAAAGTAAAGTATGAAATAAAAATGAAGAAACAGAAACAGTAACAATTAATAATGCTAAAAAGAAGAGTGATTCGGAAGTTTTACTTTGATTCGGAACTTTACTCGGATCTTTCACTCGGAAGTTGATTCGGAAGATTCACCCGGAACTTTGGAGAAAACATTCATTCGGAACTCTGGAAAATAAACATTCATCCGGAACTTTGGTTGATTCGGAAGATTTAGGTTCATTCGGAACTTTGGTTCATGCGGAAGTTAATGCTCATTCGGAAGTTTTTGATTCATCCGGAACTTTAGACTCATTCGGAACTTTTGACTCATCCGGAACTTTGGTTCATTCGGAAGATTAGGTTCATCCGGAACTTTCAGTTCGTTCAGAACTTTATACTGATTCGGAACTTTTTAAAACAAAAACTCACTCGGAACTTTTTATAAAAACACATCCATTCGGAACTTACTGTTCATTCGGAAGATTGTAACTCATCCGGAACTTTGTGGTTCGTTCGGAAGTTTGTGACTGATTCAGAACTTTTCAGAAACAAAACTCATTCGGAACTTAGGTGTTCATCCGGAACATTTGGTGTTCATCCGGAACCTGGGAACACAGATACAGTAATATTACCCGAAGAACAAGGAAAACTAATTTTAATCCAAAATTCACCAAGTTTTTCACCAAATCTTAAATAAAACTAAACACAAAGCATCTACTAACCATAAACTACAAATCCCATTAACATATACACAAATCCCAACAACTTTTGAAGATCAAACTCAATAAAATGAAAACTTAAGAACTTGAAGATAAAGATGATGATGAATAAGATGAAATGGAGAGATTAAACAAGAACTTGTATTGATGATTGATGTTTTAACTATAACAAAACAATGATTAAAATTACAAGATTGGAAAATCAAATATCAAAATCACCAATCACCCTAGTGGTGATGGTGATGCTACGAACAAGAAGGGAGAAAAAAGGGGAGGAGAGGAAAACTAAAAAACTAACTGGCTAAAATGTGTGAGGGTGGATTATTTATAGGCTTTTCTTTTGGTTGGTGAGTGGGCTTTCTCCCGTTCTTCTTGTCTTCTCGTCTTTTCAGAAAAGTTGACGTTTTCGATTCTGATTCGGGATTCGTCGTCAATTAAATTCAACTCGTCTTTTAATTTCTTCATTTAATAGACTTGAGTTTCTTCGACTTATGTAAATCTTCCATCTTTGGTCCTTTTTTTCGATAAATCTTCGAATAGGCCCAGTGACTTCAAATCTTTTGCATCTCTTGGACAATAGACTTTATCTTGAGCCCTTTTCTTCAGTAAAACCCGTGCAATCCCATGTTTTCTTCAATAATCATCCGGTTGGCTCTGAAAACACAATAAACACAAAAACCACGCATAATTCCAAACAAATGATATTAAATACGTGTTTTGGTCTCGTTTTACTCAGAATTAAGTGGTAAAAGGATGGGTGTTTACACACCTATCAGTCATATCGGTTGGCATTACCACCTCAGCTTTCACACATCCACAACGTGTTTTATGTATCATTACTCAGAGGGTTCAACTATCATGAGCTTCACAAAGTGAATTATCCGCTCGATCAGATTCGGGAGGATCTATCTTGTATTGAGGAACCCGAAGCAGTTTTAGATCGCCAGGATCGAGTTATGAGAAGGAAGACCATTCCTTTCGTCAAAATCCTGTGGAGGAACCATACCGAGCGGGAAGCCACTTGGGAAACAGAGGAGTCTATACGGACTTCTTATCCTCACTTTCAGTTTTGATTCGGGTATGTCCTTTCAGCTTTTACATTTCCAGCTTATTAGCATTTTCGGCTTTTACTCCGGTCAGCTTAAATACCTTATAATTCGGGGACGAATTCTTTTTAGAGAGGAAGAATTGTAAAACCCAGTACGGCCGTATCCTTAATTCGGGGTCAAATTATTCTTTTTAGAGGGGAATAATTGTAAAACCCGTATTTAAATCAGAATGTAAATACGTGGTTTAATTATTTAAACTAATACATATAACTTATGGACGAAAACAAACACGGGAAATTATATACAAGTATAAAAAAAAGGAATAAAGAAAATAAAAGGGCCTTATGGCCGATTTTAGTTTAAAGAAAGGGAAGAAAAGAAAAAATTTGGGCCCAAGCCCATTGTAAAAAACATAAAACACGGGACTTAAACCCTCTCCCATAATCAGACGACAAAAAAAAGGTGCTAGGGTTTGTGGCCGCCGGATTAAAGAACAAAGGAGGAGAGATTCGGCTCGGGTTTCTTCTAATAATTCACGTGTGTTCTTCGTCCTTTATTAATTCCATAACGGTATCATTTTCTTTTATGTTTCAGTCCATGATTACCACGAATCTAAATGGTTTTAATGTTTACAAACGAATCTTATTTTAAAAAACAAGGAAAGGTGTCGCGGGTGGGCTGTTTCACGAGGAAACCGATACCAATAGGGTCTCGGTGTGATGTTCATAACTATCGTGACCCATCGGGGGGTAAATTAATTAAGGGGGTGTTTGGCTGTGTTGAAAACGGTGGGAACTTTACCAAAACGGTGGGAACATAGTATATAACAGTGGGTATTCATTAAACAGGAAATTAAATGAATTAAAATCCAGATTAGCGACAGATTAGCGACGCTAAATTCTGTCGCAGTTTAATAGTGACAGCTTTATTTTTTTAATAGTTTTTAAGGACAGCTTTTAGCGACAGTTTTAGTGACTCAGTTTTCTGTCGCGGATTCATATAGGCAGATTTAATCATAATTTGTTGATTTGTTTAGTGCGACCGAGATGGGGTATCTCGGTAGGCTCGGGACATTATTATAATAAATAATATGAATATATTTATATTATACCTTTTAAAACTAATTGTTTTATAAATGTTTAAAATATATTTTAAATGTATTAAATTAAAATAGATCTTTAATATTTTAAAAGGGTATAATTTTATTAAATGAATTAAATTATTTTGGGAACTTTCTAATTTAAGAAACTTTCTATTTTTAGCGAGATACTTAATATAGTATTACTATAGCGTCAAAAATACGCTTGTACCGTAACTAATAGTAGAACGATAATACATTAAAATGAATTATTATAAGATCAGATTTATCAATTAATATATGTACAGAATTTCAGAAATAAAATAAATAAATGAAAAGCCAATAACAACATGGAATTAAATAAGCGAATATCAGTTTACTTATTCACGTCCCTTATTCATGTAGCTCGCGTGAAACCATAGTAGACTTTCTGTCAGTTGATCTCGGTCGGTTACTGGACACGAGGTACGGATTTCCGTCCTTTCAGTAAGGACTTCCTTTCTATGCATGATTAGGAATTCCCGTCTGCAGCCAAATGTTTTCCCCGTATGTGTTTAAGCTTATCAGAAATCATGTTAAAAACGAAATAAGTTGCCTGAGCATTATATACAAGCACGACCAGTTTATGTACTAGTTACGGAGGTACCGTAACCACGGCACTAGAGGCACCGGTGTCGTGACTCACATGCAGGAGAGTGATATCCTGCATCGTCCCACTCATGTTCAGTTTGGCCATTTTTATATGTATGTTTAGTGGGGCGTATGGATGCATCCTAGGCTTATCAGTTTACAAGTTATCAGGGTGAATGTGGTGTGTGCTCTACATCCTTCACATTGGAGCTGATCCCTCCACCCAGCACAGTATTTAGAGGTCACCCCTCTACAGTTATTTAGAGGTCCCCCTCTACAGCATGACAAGGTCACCCCTCTAGTTATTCATGCACGGTTGTTACAGCCCGTGACCTATATAAGCTCTGGAAATTAAAATACAGTAAATGCATGTTTTCAGATTTAATAGTTATAATTCAGTTTCAGTATGTATGAACCAGGTTTCTCAGATTTTATACAGAGTTCTACCACATGTTACATATCAGTCTCATAGCTTCATTTGTTGTCATTTATTCCATTACTTTCAGTACATTCTTATCATGCTTTTTATCCGTTCACTGAGCGTTATGCTCAGCCGTAGTTTCCTTTCATGTTTCCAAACGGCAGGTACACAGGGACGATCTTAGGACTTCTAAGAGAGTACGTGCATTTGGATGGGAGCTATCCAGACTCCTTTATTTTTATGCACACATTACATTACTTTGGTTGTTTGGACACTGTTTCGTCCTTTTCTTTCAGTACTTAAATCTTTATTTTTGAGCTTATGTTTGGACTACCGATGTTTGATTCCGGTATTTCCGTTTGGTCAGTTAATGTTTAACACATTGCCTTGCATACTTTGATGACACGCCATAAATACACGTAACGGTCCATTTATCCAAGTGGGGTGTTACATTAATGGTGAGAGAAGGTCCTTCACCATTATAGTTCAATTTGTAAGCATGAGCGGGCTGTTTTCCTTTGTTTCTTTTGCCTTTCCCCATATTACAAACAAATCTAGGAGTATCAAATCCCTCGTTTTCAATAGGTGCTAATTCATCAAAGTCGAGATTATCAAGTATCTCGTCAATTTCTTCTAAGTCCAAGCTTTCATGCACTTTTGTCCATAAGGTGAGTATGCCACAAGTGATGTTAATTTGTGCATTGGCTTGCTTTAAGAAAGATCTCCCAAATAATGGTTCACATTCATCTTCTTCCGGATTAATGAAGAAGTCGACGAAAAACAATTCGTCCTTGATCATAACAATGAGCTTCTTATCTATTTCTTTGTCCCCATTACGATACATTTTGTAGGTTAAGCCAAGCTCCACTACAAGTTCATTGCTAACAAAACTCTTCTCCATTTCCAAGTCAACTTGCCCATCATAGGCAAATTTACCTTCCACATGACAAGGCATTGAGTACTTTTCGCTAGGTGTCAAGTCTTCCAAACGATAGAAAGTTATGACCTTTTGAATCCCACTATCGGTTGTGTCCCTATATTCAGATCATGTCCATTCTCCATCCGATTCAATCTTATCATTTAGGCTAATATGCTCATATTCTCCCAAGCATAGCCTACCCAAGCTAGTGTTTGGATCCATCTTAAAACAACAACACATCAAGAGAAACATTAGTATGTTAGTGCCATAAAATCCAATTGACATTTCATATCCTGTAGTCTTAAGGGAACTCATTAGTTTTGATAAATCTCTTTTTAATGGTGTTATAAGCAAATTCAGTGTATTGTTTTTCCAGTTGTGCGACGCACTTTTGAGATGTGCGGCGCACTGCCCGATACAGAAAAGCCGGCGCACAATTTGGAATGTGCGGCGCACTTTCGGCAAAAGATTTTTTGTTCATAACTGTATGATCTATATACCAATCAAACAATGTTATAAGACTTTTTTCATAATACTTCCTTAACAAGTAGTCAAAATAAGAAATAGTGACCAAATTTTATAAGATGTTCTCAAGTATTTTGCAAGAAATATCTATTTTTCATTTCCGCTTGTTTTCTCATTTTCTTATATTTCAAGGTTGTTAAAAATTCGAGAAAAATTATCAAAAAACATGATAAATATCAAATAAGAAATAACAAAGCAAATTATTCTACCAAAGAGTAAACTAAAGAGAAAATAAAATTTTGAAAGAAAATATTTTTGATTTTTCTTGAAATGCAATATTAACAAACACATAAGCTCAAAAAGCATAAGCACACATAAAGCAATTCTCATGTTTTCAGCAATAAGTGTTGAGAGTAAAAGGTTTTGGTGGTGTTTTGGGATTGTTTCTACCAACATTTTGCAAACTTGTATCAAATATGCGGCGCACTTTTGGAAATGTGCGGCGTACTTTCTAACTTTTTCGTTAAAAACTTTTTCAGATTGCCAGAAATCTGTACGGCGATTTATAATTTTCATTTTACCAAGTATTTTAGAATGTTTCAAAATAAATAACTAATCGATCCCCGGCAGCGGCGCCAAAAACTTGATGTTCGTTTACAAGTCTTAAGTTTTATTCAAGATATTACCACACAATTACTAGAAACATAAACACGGGCAAGTATACCCTTTCATGTATAGCATAACTTAACAGTAAAGTCCAGTTCGTTTAACGGGATTGTTGTTAGAGTGTCACAAGTTCTAACGATATACTTAACAATTGGTATTAAAGGGTGCGTTTGGCTAAGGTCATAACCATCTGATAGATAGGTAGCAAGGATGAAATGTAAGCACATAAACAATGTAAGATAACATACCGATTATTAGTCATGCATGCAACATCTAATCGATATGACAAGAATCTGGTTAAAGACTTTGTCATATCAACAGCATTAAGATATGTTTATGCTTGATTTTGATAACTAAGGTAGTACATGATATTATGCAAGAGTTGATATATGTTTTAATCCCCTAATCGTTACAAAAGTGATTAACAATATCCATTTATTAGATGACATGAAACTCATCCACTCACATGAGTATTAGTCGATGATCATGGATGAATCCAACATATAACAATGGTCTTACATAGTAACACAGAATACATGAGTATCCAAACCACACTTATATTCACGAACCCAGGGAAAACGTGCGCCGCACAAAACTAATTGTGCGCCGCACTTTGCCCCAGCAAAGCTAATATTAATATCTAATCATAAGGCTATTAAACCTTAACCAAGTGCACATCACACTACTCCATAATAACAATAAATAAGATCATTCCAATCATATGCAAATTAAAGTAAAAGATTGACATAATTGAAATAAGAATTATACCACAAGATTATTCAATAATTGCTTCCAAAGGTTATATAAGTCTTTGAACTTATTACAAATGGCTAGCAACAATTTTGAGTTTTCTTGTTCCAGCACCAATACCATAAACCAACTAAGGTTTACTAACTCTAATGACTATGATCAAGGATTTGGTGAAATTCTTGATTAATGTTTCTCCTAAACAATGGAGAAGGTTTGGAATGAGATATGATTATGCCTGGCCAAGGGCACTATTTATACTTGAAATTTCGTAGGTTTAGAAGCCCTGGAAGTATATCAAAGGTTCACCATTATAGCCATGCATAATTTCACTTAATTGTGTAACTGTAGTGAAATGTGCACCGCACTTGTTCATTTGTGCGCCTCACTTCATCAGGTATAAATGTGCGCCGCACTTGCGAAATTTTGCGCCACACTTCTTGTTATTCTCCACATTCGGGGTACTTTGAAAGTACGCCGCGCAAAACAGAATGTGCGCCGCACTTCTGCTCCTTTTCAGCATAATTTCTTCTTTAGCCTTTATTCTTTATTTCTTCATTATTTTCCTTTATTGTTTCTTCCTTGGCTACAATACAAACAATACCTTTTATTAGTATCGATTCAATACATAATTTATTTATTTACATAACAAACAAGGACAAATGCATCATTACAAACATGTATAAATGAGGCGTTATCGGGCCATATCTTAGACCGCATTGGAAGGTCCAGGACAGTGAGAAGTATGCTGATTCTCCCTATATGATAGATCCGTCGTGCCAAGTTGCGTATTTGAGGTATGGATTCAAGGAGCCGCCGTGCTATGATCCAAAATGGAGGTGCAGCAAGTTGGAACCAGATGAGGACGAAGCAGGGACGAGCCAAGTTGGAGAAAATGATGTGCCACGTCCTATGGAGTGATGGATCTTTGTTGTATTTCAGTTTATGTATTGTTGTGTTGTATTTGGAATATTTAGATGTTGTGAGGTAGTATTGTGATGGAATATTGTTGTTGTTTAGGATGATAGGGGTAAGTGACTATAGTGACAAGATTTTGTTACGATTTTCTCGGATTTTATGGATGAAATCTACTAATACCCTTTATTATCTTGATGTGTCTTTGTTATCTTTTCTTTTGTGAGATGATTGTGGAATTTAGGTAGTGTTGTGTTGTTTGCACATGTAGTATCCATGATATATCTTGATGAAAAGATCCTTCTTTCTATCTCGATGTGCATACTTATCATGTTTCTTTCATCTGTGATAACAGTAGAAAGAGTTGAGTGAGATATGTTTATGTCATTAGTGGGGATTCCACGTGACTAAGTTTCTTGAAATATGTCTCCAGAGTTAACAACCTTTAGGGTAGATTATATGATTATGGAAATAATAGTTAGAACGTTTGAAGATGATCGTGCTGCAAAGAAAGAAGGTGCCGAGACTGAAGATGTCGTTGTTCCAGTTGGAGATACTGCTGCTATTCTGCAAGATTTTAAAGGATGTATGTATGTTAGATTTCTAGGAATGAGAAGAGATGCGGTGAAGAGTGTCGTACGAATACTAATGGTAATTGGAAATGTACAACTATATGGATAAGTTCGAGTAACTGATGGATGTTTTGAAATATCAATAGTCATTTGGGAATGTTCAACTAGACGAAAAGAAATAGTAATTTAAAGATTGATCTAGATTCAAAATTAAGTGTAGCAGAAAAGATAAAAGGAACGGTGTTGTTGTGAATGACAATAAGGAATAGGATATTTATTTCCTCTAACCGAAGATAAACTTGGAATTTAACAGTCTAAGATAAGAAAAGATGGTATTCATGCGGTTACTATAAATTGGTAAGAAGGAGGAATTATGATGTGTAGACCACATATATTTTACACCACTTAAGCAATTATCTATTTACTTGTCACAAGTACGGACTAGCTGGAGGTCGGACTGCCGATGGAATAACAAGGAGTGTAGTATAGGAATTAGTATTTGTGTGGTAATGAAATGTTTTCATCTCGGTAAAGGAGTTTGAATAAAGGAATTATTCAGATAATAGAAAATCAATATAAAAGGAATGTTGCTGCTATCACAGCCTATATTCTTGGAACTGCTGATAAGATTTGAGATTCAGATGTTGTAATTTGCATATTCTTAGTTGATAATCATGGAGTTAGCCTATTGTTCAAAGAATATACCCGATGAAATTATGAAGGTGTTATTGAGGATATATTGAAATTCTGAAGGGGTTATTGATGGTGTATTGAAATTCTGAAGGTGTTATTGAAGGTATATTGAAATTCTGAAGGTGTTATTGAGGATATATTGAAATTTGAAGATGTTAGATTGTAGTTGACCTGAGGACGAGAAATCAACAAGAATTAGCGACTGGTTGAAATGAGAAATTAACCAATGGAAGGATTGTTAATAACCATATATATATATATATATATATATATATATATATATATATATATATATATATATATATATATATATATATATATATATATATATATATATATATATATATATATATATATATTAAGGAAATATTTTCTGAACTTACGGAATTAAGAGATATCACGCAATTAACTGAACTAGAGCTGTGAGAAAGTTAACCTGGATAAGGATGAATGTCATAGGATATGATAAATAAAGGTGCAAAGGATTGATTTGAAATGTTGTTGAACATTGAGTACTGATTTCAAGAATTAATCAGTGGAATTTCTATTTAAAGATTTTATTTGTTCAATGATGAGAAGGTATGTAGGAGGAAACTGTAATAGGTTTAATTCTTTATACACTTTACCAGTAGTAGTCGGAAGGGAATGAGAAGACGAATTAGTATTTAAGAGTATTTTGTAATTGTTCTGCGGAATCGTAGAGTTCACTGTCGTCTTGGGAAGAAAAAGCTTTGTGTTAGCTTAGTGATGGAAGTTATGTAATTTGATTGTATATTTCGTTATATGGCATTGTTAGGAAATTGAGGATGGTAATATGATAAATTGTAGGGGTTGGCAGATGAGACGACAAGGATAAATCTGATTAGACTAGAAGGGTAAGTCATCAGAAACGTAATAATGAAAGTAAGGAAAGAAGCTGGTTGTTTTGGGAATAAGATGATTGCTATGAGATTGAACAAACTGAGTACCAGAAATCGGTATCCATTACTGATGATTGATGTTTTGTATGATCAATATTAAGGAAGGAGAGGAAAGTATTTAATAAAAATTGAAAAATTGTTAGGGAAAGAGGAACGGTGTGTGAAATTCTTTGGATATGAATTTTTGTTGGAGTTAATATAGATGTTCTGGAAGGTGCGATTTATGGCTGAAGTAATCGTGAAAGTCTTGACTAGATTGAAGCGATTGAGGCTTTTTCGATACCGACGAAACCGACTGAAGCTTGTTAATTCCTTTGTTTAAGCTGAGTATTATCGGATGTTTATCGAAAGGTTTTCATTGATTGTTGAACCATTGATAAAGCTGAAAAAGAAGAACTAAATGTGTGAAATCCATTCATGCATCTAAGTTGTAGTTTTGAGATATGATTTTCGTAGTTAAGGAAGTTGTTTATGAACGCTGAGGATAGATTGAAGTTCCGTGCCTGTATAGCTAGTATTAGAGGAATCTGAAGAATTATAGAGCTGCGATGACGATATTTTGACAATATAAAATGGAAAGAGAAAGTATAGTAGTGTGTTGACTTGAATAAAGAAGTATAACGGGATTTATATGATCATGAGTTTCGACGATGTGGTATTTATTTTGGGATTGTAAAGTATTACTTGTATGAAATCAAGTATGTAGAAATTAAGGATAATGAAGACTTATTTATAAATACCATTCAGGAATTTCAAAAGAAAGAAGTTAAGGATTATCTAATGATGACTGGAAAATAATAATCAGTAAATTATAGATGAGATATGTTACAGTTCTGTATCAAGAAGTGTGTTCCAGATTATGAAGGATGATCGTGAATACTCTCACTACCAACTTTTGAGTATTTAGTAAGGAGGAGAAAGAAAAAGGGCTTATAAAATTTATAAAGTAACTGAGAATTAACTCTTGAGTCTTGAGATTTTTGGAATATTGGTAACACCAAGCAGAATGGATGGAATGGAAAGAAAGTTAGAATCGAATTGATAAATTAATGGAAAAGGAATACCAAAGAAAGAAGATCAATAGGTTGTCAGAAATTTTGAAATAGGATGGTAGTAGAGATAAGAGAGACGAAATGTTTTTGTGGAACAAAAACGGTTATCGTAATTATTTAATTGAAGGAGAATGGGTTAAGAATACAAGGACCGGTGGCAAATGAATTTTCCAGGAATTCAATTATTCTAATAGTGCTGAAAGTGTCACATGTAGTATTAGAGGAATTTCACAAGTTGAAGTAATGATATATTCTGGTTGGAATAAGATGTATTACGACATCAGGAAGTGTAAATGGTCAGATTTGAATATATGAGACTAACAGAGTTGTCTAAACAATATCTGATATGAGGAAGATGTAATGATTTACTATGGAAGGTACAAAAATTCAGTGTAGTGATTGTTAGATTAAATGAAAGTGGAAGATGAGCATAGGAAATTATATTGGTGACTAGTACGGAGTTATTGATAATCTCATCGTGTTTAGTTTAGTGTAACCTCGGGACATAGTGTCAGTATTTTTGAATATTTGGAAATCGCTGTAAGAAGAAATGAGCATTGAATAAAGTTTGAACATAATATATGTAACCCAGAGACTGATTAAATTTTGAGTATTAGAGGTATTTACAGAAAGTGAGAAGAATTGAGTCAAGGAAGACCATGTAAAATCTCAACGGACAAAGTGAAAGGATAATTTGAACAATGGAAATTGGATTTGTGTTGATATGAGTGAAATTTGAGATGATGATATCTTTAAATATTTTACTATGAGGACTAACGAAATCTATTGATGATGGAATCTTTATGCGATGATAGTCGTCATATCAATAATTAAGATGTGCAACTTGAGAACTTACATAGTCGTAAGCTAAGATATCAGAGTATTGAAGTAGGAATGAAACTGAGAAAGTGATGCAGAAGAATTTTGAAAGATGAAAGAATATTATCATATTAGAAGGTGAAATTTGGAAGTTGAAATATAGTAATATTCGTTGGTATGATGATGTGATAAGAATTGACTTGAACTGGTGTGAAAGACGTGAGTATCCCTTGATAATAAAAGGTCACGTTGATCCTAGAAGTGAGAAATTGTGAGTGTGAGGCGGGCTGAGCGCCAGGACGTCACTCTCTTTTAGGTGGGTAGGATGTGACAACCCAAACCCGTGGTCATTATTTAATTATATTTCTACGTATATTTTTGAAATTTTTGACAAGATTGAATGTTATGATGATTAGTGATTTGAATTGAACGAATGTTGAGAGTTATATTTTTGCGTTTTGACGAGTTACGAGGATTATTAGTAATCATGATATCAACGGATGCCCGAAATTATACGTTTTATTTTAGACATGTCGATGTTTAATATTTTGACGTTTTTATTTTTAATTTCGTATTAAGTCGTACCGGGACTATATCATATCATATTTTGTGTGTGTTTTAAGTTTTGAGAAGTATTATTGTGAAACCCGAGACCCGTAAATATTTTCAAAATTGACTAATAGTCATTCCCCGCTTTTTAAACAAGTAATTGCATTTTGGTCCACAAGAATCACAATTGGCAAAAACTACCCTAAACTTTTCCCATATAAAAGGAAAACTTAAACACAAAAACACTTACACAAACATTCCACTAGAAAATTTTCTCTCCCTTCCCTCTCCCCTCTTTGTTTCCGTCAACCCCATAGCACACAAACACCCCTTGATTTTTAAAATCAAGCTTGAATCTATTAAAAGCAATTGAAGACCCATCTTTGTTTCTTGATTCTCATCATTTTGGTATAAAATTTATCCACATGCATGAAGCTTTTGCAAAAACCCATTTTTGATGAAAACTCTGTGTTTTGATCTTGATCATGTGTTGTAAGTAGGTGTTTATGGTGATATGTATTATTTTTTATGGTTGCATGTTGAAATTTTTGAGTTTGGTTTTAATGATTTGATCATCTAGGATGATATAGTATATTAGGATTAGAAGTAGTAATATTAGGATGATTATAGTTGTAAAAATGATGTTAAAATGGGTGAAAAATAAAATTTTGAGTGGTTTTTATGAAGTTATTTTTGACCAGCAACTAAAAGCTAATTTTTGGAAAATATAAGTTTGGGTATGATATGAATTGATTTGATATTATTGTAGAGAATTTTATAAGCTTCGATTTGGTATAAAGTAGAGCTTCTAGCTCCAAACGAGCGAAAAGTTGTGATAGTTTAATTATTCGTGTACCGGGAGACGAGTATCGGCGCAATATATAGTTGTTGTCGATATTTGGATCGAATCTCGAGGACTATAAAAAGGATTTTAAAATGGGTCAATGACTGATGTAAAATGATAAACATTATGATGCGAGTCTATTTTCAAACATGAGTGTCGGTTTTGTAAATGGAGTCATTTATATAGGTTAAAAAGACTATATGAGTTGTTGACGTAAAACTCTCCGGTTTTTGTAATTCGAAGATGTGCCGAGCAGGGAACTTTGAAAGTAAAATCTTTTAACCAACTTTTGGGAGGTCTTTCTATATATAGTAAGTAAAGTCTCTGAGTAGTATCGTGAGCTATTGACGTGTTTAAGTAAGGAAAACAGTTTGAGCAATTAATATATATATATATCGACAGTTTTTAAAAGAATAAAAGTGTAAAAGTGTACGTAAGAAGGATTTACTAAATAAAGAATGGTGTGAGTTTACTTTTGACCTTGAGTTATTTATTTCATTTTATTAAGTATGAAATATTACTTGGATGTATTATTAAAGGCACGTGTTTTATTTTGATAGATTGTGAATTTCGTGTTCACCGGGCATCATCGATCGTTGAAAGTCGTCTTACTATTGTTATTACTCCAGGTGAGTCTATAGCCTCGCTTTCTACTTGTTTTAATGATTTTAAAACCTGCGAGGGGGATACATGCTATTTGATGTAAAATGAACACATGTCATGAGTAATTTTTGGACTCGAATGTTTCCTTTGTTGTTTTTAATTGTATAAGTACCTATGTTGCAAAAGTCCCTAAATTCATGAGTCGTTAACTATCTCCTGACTTGTTGTTTTGAGTTGGGAATAGCCGCTTATTCTAATGATAGTACTATTGGGCTGACGACCCTATCTGAGACCAGGGCTTTACGCTGAGTAACCTCTAGGAAGGATAATTTTACGAGAATGAGAATGTGGTATACTTGCAACTGATACCCTAGTAGGGGCACTGGATTCATATAGTCATGCTGGCATTTGGCGTGGTGACTAAGTTAAGGAGTCGGTGTCATGAGCTTAATACAATTCATTAGCTATTGCTAAAAGATGAAATGCCTGATTAATAGATTGTATGGTCACAATGCTATTAAACAATTGTGAATGATTTTTACGATGTGTTCAAATATGTTTTGTTAAACCTATAAACTTGCTCAACCATTGTGTTGATGATTTTAAGCATGTATTTCAGGTAATTGAAGTTGATGAATTGCGGAGCTTGCTATAGAAGGATTGCGGGATTGCTTTTGTAGTAATTTGGTCTAAAACAGATTTCTTTCCCGTTTGTCATAAATTTATAGTGTATGGTCAAGTATTTGGTAAAAGGTTTGTCGATTGGTTGAGATCTTTGGGGAACCTAAACGCTACTCTGATATTTTTTATTTAAATTATTTCCTTATTATATTCCTTAATGTACTATTTTAAGGTCGTATAAAGAGTATTGTGAAATGAAGTTTGAGACTAGCATCCAATTGTGTATTTCCGCTGCGCAATGTAATTTGTGGGTGTTAGATTTAGGCTCTAAATTGGCCCAACAGTTTAGATATATTTCTTGTCTGGAACTTTACTTCAAGGTTGTAACCCTAATACTCTGCTTTGGATTATTCGTATTATTGATAATAATATTTAAGCGTTTGGTTTACATTCATTACTTAGTTTCATATCACATAATAAAAATAATTATCGTAATGTCAAAGAGTAGATCCCACATACTCTTTGATATCCTCTCAAAGTTTCTACTGAGACTACATAGAATTTATTCTATTTAGTCTAGGTCTACAAGATAGACTCATAAGATTATAAGGGATCAGTAAGTGGTATCAGAGCTTGTTGAGAATCTTTGATCTTGAAGATTACTGAACACTCTTTTTAACAAAAGAGATGGATTCAGAGGTTGCACAACCAAACACCATGAACAAGGTTCCGATCTTCAAATAAGGAGAGTTTAAGGAATAGAAGTTTAGATTCATGTTGATCCCAAACTTAGATCGATTAGCTTTGTGTATACGAGATTAGATCAAGTATAACACGTAGAGTAACCTTTGTTATATGCTTTGTGAATCTAAGTATTATGCGGAATTCAATACTTAAACAAGAACACAAGATGTAAACAAAACTTTCACTTTGATTATGAATGTCGAACTTGCTTACAATGAAAGATGTTTACGAATGAAAACTTATATAAAACTTGATACTAAACATTAACCTAAAGGCCTTCTTTTATAGACTAAGAAGCCTTGTACAATAAGCTACGTATCAACTATTCTAGGTAAAGATAAACATAGAAAATACATTGTCGTTTCTATCCTTACTAGAAGTATTCTAGAACATAATAAACGTGTAGCTTATATCTTCCATCAGTGCTTGTCTTCAATGTGTCAACGCTTGACTTTAACTTGTCAACGCTTGAGTTGTCAGCGCTCACTTTGTTCTTGTCAACGCTTGAGTTGTTCTTGTCAGCGCTCAAGTGATCTGGCCTTAATTTATTCCCAACAATCCTCCCCTAAACTTGATATCCACTCTTATGATCAAGTTTCTGAATAATCATTAAGAACTTGGAGGAGTCTGACAAACCTTATCATATTGGTAATAAATAAATCTGATCAAATTCTTTGCCACGTCACTTGTATAATCTATCTCCAACTGGGTGTCCTTCATTTTCTCCAAAACAGCCTTGGATATGAAATACTGAGCATCTACAAGTAGATACTCAGCAAACTTTGTAGAACTCAAATGGTATACACCAGCAGCTGAATATAACCTCCATTGAAGACCACTGAGGTCATCTTCAAGATCCTTCCATATTTCAGGATCTTCCTCATTTGTCCCACACATTCTCTTGAATGTGGTCCAAAGTTTTATTCCATTAGCTGAAGTTGGTGCTTTAGCCTCATACTTGGTTTCCAACAACCTCCAAAGGTCCACCAAGTCTTCTCTATCACAACTTGCAAATAAAGATATGAGAGTGGTAAAAGTGTGTACCTCCTTGCCATATCTTCCAATCTTCCAGAATCCACATTCATCCTCATCATAACTCACAATTGGATTCCTGGAATCTAATGGTAACACATGCACCATATCTGAAGCTTCTAATGGGGAGAGCTTGAGGCTCTTTCTAATAACTGCTTCACTTGGATATAGTTGATTCATATCTTTTGGAAACTCAAGTGTAAATCCCTTCTTCACTGGCCTGGGAACTATCATAGCTTTCTTGATTTCCATCTCTTCTGCAAGTTGCTCCTTTATTTCATCTGAAAGAAGTCTGAAAGTGTTTTCTTCCTGCACTTTCACCCAAATAGGATAAGCCCTATGTTCCAACTCATCAAATGTCAAAGCTTTCAGCTTCTGATGTGTCCATCCAACTCCATGACATCTGAGCAACATAAAGTAGAGCTTCCTTCTATCCCTTTTCAACTCAGAGAAAATGTTGCTTGCCTTGTGCTTCAAAATCACCTTACAATCCTTCTGAACTCTAAGAAGAATCTCCAAACCCCATATCTGATCTGAAATGGTCAAGTCTGGATTATCCATACAGCTTTCTTCCCAAGAATTGTACATCTGAACCACCTCTGGCATATCAAAATCAATCTGCAACTTTAAATCTCTCAACTTTTCCCTAGCAAGCTCATCACCATACTCAAGCCTTTCTGGTTCAATAATCATCACACTTGAGTCTGAGCTAGCTCCATCACTTTCTTCTTCAGAAGTCACAACAAATGGTGACTTTTCCTTTTCACCTTGTTCCATCATTTGCTCAGCCAATCTCTTATCAAATTCAACCTGAGCTGCATTCTTTGGAACAATTTCTTCTACCAACTTACCCTTACCCTTATCTAATGGTTCAATGGTTGGTAAGGTAGATGGTAATACCTGAGTAGGAACATCCTTGATGATAGATGATGACTGGAATACATCACCTCCATATACAGATCTGTCAACGCCCAAATTTCCTCTATCAGCGCCCAAAATACTTCTATCAGCGTCCAAACTCGTCTTGTCAACGCTCAAATATTTTCCCTCAGCGCCTTGTGTAACCTCTCTCAACATTGCTGTAAATGATAATTTTAGATTGGTTGGAGAGATTAAGGACGTATCAAAACCTGTTTGTTCCTTCAAAGTAGTAAGAGCTTCAGCAACATCCAATGATTGACCATCTTGACTGCTCTTATCACTCAGATTTCTTTGATCTTCCTCCCCTTTGGAAGACTCCTCCATACCTCCCTTTGCATGAGCACTCTCCAAAACAACAATCCTCTCCCTCAATTGCTTGAGTTCAAGGCCTTGTGAGCTGACAATTTGTACTAAGTCTGCATTTTGCTTTTGCAAGCTAATGCGGACAGCCGTCAATTCCAAAAGAGTCATTGGTTCCAGTCTGCCCTCCTCTGAAATGGGGATTTGACCTCCCAAGTCAGGTTCATTGGGCATGGATGAGGACTTAAGTATGGTGGGACTGCCTTGGCCAGCTTCTAAGCCAGAACCAATAGTCCCAGCCTCATCCAGGTCACCAGCCACACTTGTGGTGGTGGTTCTCTCTGCTTCATGGCTAGGACCACCAGAGGAGAACTCTCCAGCAGTCCTTTGGCGTTTGATCAACCTATATTCAGGTGGTGTGGAAGATGGTGTGGAAGAATGGGTAGATGTGGGTTGGTTAAGGGGTGTTTGGGATTGTGATGGTTGGGTGTCAGCGTTGGAAATAGGCACATCAACGCCAACATTTGATGTGTCAGCGTCAAAGGGTTCTTGGTCAATTTGCATTTTTTCAGGTGAGGGTAAAGGTTCAGGAATAGGTTCAAGTTGTGGGTGAGGGTCAATATGAGGTTGGGGGTCTGGTTGGGGTTGTGCTGCTGCAAAAACAGCAAGCATAGCTGGTGTTAAAGGTAGGTCTCTATGAGGTGGTGAATTCATCTTGGTAAAAATAGCTTTCTTTTGTTCAGGGATTTTATAAAAATCATTGTGATCCCTTGAACAATATCTTTGATCATCAAAAATCATTTGCAGAAAACGGGGATAAGCTAAAGTCATTTTTGTCCCCTTGTTTTTACACATCCCTTCAAAAATCATTTTAGAATAGTTATATTTTTGCCCTGTTGCAATACACACAATAGCAGTTGCAATGGATCTATTGATCTCATTGTGTGCAGTACATTTGGGACTCAAACATTGAAGGAGAATGTGAATGAGGTACTTCCAGGCTGGGGGAAATTCCTGCTTATGGTACTTATTAAGAGTACCTTCATCAGGAATAGGATATCCCAAAGCCCTAAGCCCTTGTTCTATTTCAGTTATGGGAAGAATAGTTATACCATCAGCATCATCAAGATGCAAGGCCTGGCATACCAAGGCCTCAGTAACCACCCAAGATCTCCCATGAACAATAGAAGTTAATGTGGTCACTCCATTAACTGTTGAGGAACTAACAGTGTTCCAAAACTGTTTAATGTGTGTGACTGGAATGAGTGGTGCATGAGAAAGAGCATACCTTAATGGGGATGCGTTCAAATACGCCACCATTTGTGTGTATTGAGGGAACAAAGTATTATCAGCAACAAGATAAGCAATCATGTTGTGTTGAGACTTGAACCCCAAATCCAATTCTGCTGAGTTAAATCTTGGTGCCATTGATGAAAGCTGTTAATTTGAAGTGTAGAAGATGAAGGTTGATAAGAGAAAAGTGTTAGACAAGAATTATAGATACCCTGTTTAAAAATAGGAGCCAAATTTATAGGAGATAAACAATGCATGTGATTGGCCCAAAAATAGGCAAAGATTTTCAAAAACTAATCATGAAAATATTGAAAAAGTTATAAGTTATCTCATGCATTTAATGAAAGTAACAACTCCTAAAATTACGGCTTGAAAATATGTCAAAAAGTAACAACTGGGTAGGTCCCATTGAGTGTCAACGGTCAAATATAACCCATCAACGCCCAACGGCTATAATCTTGTCAACGTTCGCCTAAAGCCATGTCAGCGTCCAATTTGGTCACAACAACGCTTGGAAAAATCTTGTCAGCGTCCAAAAATAAAATTGTTTTAAAAAGTGAAAAATGACCTTAACAAGTAATTTATCCTAGAGAAGATAACCAAAAGCTGATAATTATCATAGGGCGGCAAGCACTGTCCAGTTATGCACACTTGCATAAGCAAGATAGACATAACAGTCCTCTAGTGTCCCTTGCTAACCAAAATTCTTAACAACCAAGTTACCTCATAAAATCCTTGTTACTCCCAGGTAAATCCCATATCAAAATCATTCCCAAGTCTCCCAACAGACCACAACCAATTTTAGGCCAAAAATGTCTTGGCAGCATGCAAAGTTGATATACTATGCATGCTACAGTGCCTCATGGTTTAGTAAAACTAACCCATACTCACCTGTGGACACAATCTAGAATTGTGATAAGAGTATCATATGGATACCCAAAAA
This sequence comes from Glebionis coronaria, assembly GCA_025667525.1. Classification (NCBI taxonomy): domain Eukaryota; kingdom Viridiplantae; phylum Streptophyta; class Magnoliopsida; order Asterales; family Asteraceae; genus Glebionis; species Glebionis coronaria. The sequence continues at coordinate 378,940,484 of CM046880.1, read as the reverse complement.
TCCTAAAGGTTCCTAAAACCTCCCCTTAAACAAAGATACAAAGAGTTTGCTAAAAACATGCATGAACATAAAAAAAATTTATGTCAAGATAGGAATGAAACATTCCAACCATCATCCATAAATAAAAACTTGTCCAAATGCTTCTCCTTTGATCCATAAGCAACTCTGTATCCAATGGTATACTGCTAACACCATCTGCACATTTAGATTGAAAACCACAAAACTAACATTGTGGCTGACAACGCCCCGATAACACATAACAGCGTTGAAGGAAGCTTTGTCAGCGTTAGACAATTATATTGCTGACAATGTTGTAAAAACACTTATCAGTGTTCAAACAACCTTTGTCAGTGTTAGAAAAATATAGTGGAAAATCTAAATAATCAATAAGACTAATAATAGTAATGCATCATCCTGTACATACTTTTACAAAAAGAATCCAAAACACATATTAAGTGAGATTAACCATTCCAATACTTGTTACCAAGTATTGAAATCTTCCAGTATCAAAAGGTTTAGTTAATAAATCTGACACATTTTCCTCAGTGTCAACCCTATCTAGTTGTATTAAACCTTTCTCAAAGCAATCTCTTATAAAATGGTGTCTAATTTCTACGTTTTTAGTTTTAGAATGATGTACAGGATTCTTAATGAAGCATAAAGTACTATTATTGTCAACAAATATCTTAGTATGCATGAATTATACCCATAATCCAACAGCTGGTTCTGAATCCACAACACTTGACCACAACATGCTGCTGCAGCCACATATTTTGCTTCAGTTGTAGAGTTAGCCACCACTGTTTGTTTCTTGCATTGCCAAGATATTAATCTGCTCCCAAGAAATTGACATCCACCAGTTGTGGATTTCCTATCAAACTTGTCACCACCATAATCACTATCTGAATATGCAATCAGCTCCAATGGTGAATCCTTTGGGTACCACAAACCAAGATTAGGGAAACATCTTAGGTACCTAAAGATCCTCTTCACAGCATAAAGGTGACATTCTTTGGGAGTCACTTGATGGCGTGCACATGCACACACAGAAAACATGATATCAGGTCTGGAAGCAGTAAGATACATCAAGGATCCAATCATGGATCTATAATGCCTGACATCAACAACTTTCCCATCTCCAATCTTTCCCCAAGGGTGTTCTCTATCCATAGGAGTAGTAGCCCTCTTTTCATGTGGAGAAAAGCCAAACTTTTTCAAGATTTCAGCAACATATTTGTCCTGGGAGATGAAGATACCCTCTTCTTTCTGCTGAACTTGTAAACCAAGAAAGAAGTTCATCTCCCCCATAGCACTCATCTTGAATTTGTCTGTCATAAGCTTGGAGAAATCCTCACTCATCTTTGGATCAGTAGACCCAAAAATGATATCATCAACATAGACCTGCACAAGCAACACATCTTTGCCTTACTTCTTTGTAAATAGTGTCTGATCTATGGTGCCCCTCTTGAATCCATTGTCCACTAAATATGTAGACAAAGTACCATACCATGCTCTAGGGGCTTGATGAAGGCCATACATAGCCTTTTTGACTCTATACACTTTATCTGGATGCTCAGGATCCTCAAAACCAGGAGGTTGCATGACATAAACTTCCTCAACTATGGTGCCATACAAGAATGCACTCTTTACATCCATTTGATAGACTGTAAAGCCCATGCAAGATGCATAGGCTAGAAAAATCCTAATAGCTTCAATCCTTGCAACTAGTGCAAAGACTTCTTCATAGTCTATCCCCTCCTCTTGTGTATAACCTTGAGCCACTAACCTTGCCTTGTTTCTGACCACAATACCTCTTTCATCTCTTTTGTTCCTGAGAACCCATCTTGTCCCTATTGGTCTGACATATCTAGGACAATCAGCCAGCTCCCAAACATCCTGAATAGCAAATTGGTGAAGCTCATCCTGCATTGCTTCCACCCAACTTGGTTCTTTGAGAGCATCAAATATCTTCTTGGGTTCTTCTTGTGACAGAAAACATGCAAACAAACATGCTTGCACAAGAGGGGTATCAACCTTCTTGTGTATATTGGCAATAAATCCACCAAGACTTTGATGGGATCTTTTTTGTCTGAACTGGAGTCATAACATCACCAATGATCTAAGATGGGGGGTGATTCTTCATTGTGGAAGTGAGAACTCCTCCTTCAAAAAGTCTGGTGTCCTCAACTTCACGCTCCATGTTGCCAATATCTTCTTCATCAGACTCTCTTTGAGCAACAGGAATCTCTTCATGGACATTGGAAGGTCCACCTTGTTCAAAACTAGAAGAGAAAGGATGCCCATAAGTGTTGTCAACGTTTGAATCTTGGTTGTCAGCGTCAGGGCTGACAGCGCCTGAAATGTTGTTGTCAACGTCTGAATTGGTCTTGTCAGCGCTAGATTTGCCTTTGTCAGCGCCTGAAGAACCATGCATGTTTGTATTTGGTGGTATTTGGAAACCACCATTATCTTGTCCAGCAGCAGCAGCAGCAGCAAAAGCATCAGTCCAAATGGGAATAGTAACATATTCAAATGTAGGAGATGCCTTTTCTGCTTGTGATCCAACCCTTTCATCAACCTGTGTACCTGAAACATGAACAACTTGTTCCTCCATAACATTTGAAGTTACCTTCATAATGTCTGGATTAGTGACAGGCATATAATTTAAAGTTCTAGATAAGGGTTCCAAATCAAACAACCAATTAGGACCACTTTCAGGATCACTAGGTTTATTCTCTAAGAACCTAACATGTACTCTTTCAACAATACGTTTGTCCTCCTTAAGATAAACCCTATAACCCTTGCTCTGCACTGAATACCCCATGAAGTAACCTTCATCACCTTTTGCACTAAATTTCCCTAAGGCATCACTAGTGTCTAAGACTACTACATGACATCCAAAAGGTCTGAGAAAACCAATATTAGGTTTTCTTCCCCAAAGTAACTCATAAGGTGTTTTGTTCTGAATTTTGTTAACCAATGCTCTATTTTGCACATAGCATGCTGTATTAACAGCCTCAACCCAAAAGGCTATGGGAAAGTGAGCATCAGCCAACATTGTTCTGGCTGCTTCAATTAGGGTTCTATTTTTCCTTTCAGCAACCCCATTTTGTTGTGGGGTTCTAGCAATACTAAATTGCCTAGTAATTCCCTTCCTGGCACAAAAATCATCTAGCTTCTTGTTCCAAAATTCTCCACCATTATCACTCCTAAGCATCTTAACCTCATAGCCAGTCCTTTTCTCAATTTGAGTGATAAATTCAATAAGAACATCAGCTGTGTCACTCTTCATAGCTAGAAAGAATGTCCAAGTAAACCTAGAAAAGTCATCAGTGACAACAAAACAATATGACTTGCCATTCAAACTTTCTATATTAGTTGGACCAAAGAGGTCCATGTGAAGCATATGAAGAGGTCTGGAACTAGTATGCACCTGCTTGGACTTGAATGAGACCTTGTGCTGCTTGCCTTTAAGACATGCAACACAAGAGTGGTCATTGTGGAAGGCCTTCTCCGGCAAACCATCAACTAAACCAAGCCTCACAAGTCTATTTATATTTTTAAAATTTATGTGCCCTAGTCTCCTGTGCCACAAATTACTTTCATCTACTGAGGCCTTAGCATAAAAACAAGACATATTTGCATTCACTTTAATTCCATTTAAATTCACATTATATATGTCCTTATGCCTAGGTGTTCTATACTCAATGTACTTCTCATCAGGGATCTTAAAATCCTTGCTTAACACCAAACACTCAGTATCAGTGAAAAGAACCTTATTTTTGTTATCACACACTTGTGATACACTAAACAGATTATAATCCAGTTCTTTTACCAGGAAGACGTTTTCAAAACGTAGATTATTGGTGAGAAGGGTTCCTTTGCCTGTAATGGTGCCATATCCACCTCCAAAGTATACCTTATCACCATCTTGAATAGGAGTGAAGTTCGTCAGATAGTCTTCCTTTCCTGTCATGTGCCTTGAGCATCCACTATCCCAATATCCATAATCATTGATCTGCTTTTGAATGCCCTGCACATAAAGAAAACAAATTAGTTTTCTTTGGGAACCCAAGTCTCAGAAGACTTGGATTCATCTGGTTGTTCAATAAGAACAGACTTAGTTCTCATAACAACCCCATTTTCATCCCTTTTAGGATGAAAAACCCAGTTAACCCCAATTGGTTTTGTAATGACTTTTGAAATGTAATTAAACCTGTTGCATGTCATTGAAATTCCATTATTATTAGGGTTTTGATCTTTCTTGGGTCTCCATGTTAAGCTTGAAGAAGCTTTAGACCCCTTACCTTGTGGCTGCAAATACTTAGGTCTGGACACGTTTCTGTCAGTGTTGGATTTTGTCCTGTCAACGCTGAAATTACCCTTGTCAGCGTTGAACCTAGGGTTTGCTACAGGAACCCATTGCCTATTTGACCAGGTATTTGTCTTTTGAAAAGGTCTTTGTCCATGAGTGTTAGACCTTCTAGAAAAGAATGGGGCTGGTCTAATCACTTGTGGACTTTGCTGCACACAAGGTCTGGGTCTGACAACGTTTGACTTCCTAACAACGTTGACTTTCTTCCTATCAGCGCTGAAATTGTTCCTATCAGCGCTAGCTTTGGGAGCATTGACACACTTGTATGCCAAATGTGAAAAGCTACCACAAGTATAACAGGCTTTCTTAGACACATTCTTAGGTCTAGAAGCAAAGAAACCTGTTCCATGATTGTTAACTTGGCTCTTGGGTGACCTATTATTCCTATACGTCTCTGCATATTTAATGGTAGGTCTTCTAACAGTGTTGGAGTCTAGGTCAACAGCTTCACCAGTAACTGGGTGAGTAACCTTAATGGGTGGAGATTCATTGGGACTTTCACATAGCAAACCTCCCTTAACAAATAAAGTAGGGTTAGCTTTCTTCCACTCATTTAGGTCAGTCAGTTTTTGTTGATACTCTTCTACTGGGGTGACAACTCTTGGTGGAGGAATGAATTCCTCTTCTTGGCATTCTGGTATACCAGTCCAAGATAAATCCTTTCTAAGGACACCATAGAAGTCACCAGCTGGTGGTGGAACCAGAGAGTAATCATTCTCATTCATCCCAAGCCCAGTCATATCCTTAGGATCTCTTTGTTTAGCTACACAGTCTCCTAGGGCTTGGGTGGCTCTATCAAATCTTTGAATCTTGAGGTCAACATTATCTTTATTCTTAATGGCCTCATCTAACTTAGCCTGTAGGTCTTTATTGACCTTTGACATGATATTTCTAATATCCATACTACCCTCTAGCTCATGTTTTAAGATATTTATCTTATCTTTTAAATCAAATTCCATTTTCTTATATTCAGAAACGGTTTTCTCAGTTTCAGTAAGAGCTAGTTGGTAATTGGATAATTTACACCTTTCAGTGCTCATATCCTCTTTTAGTTTTAACACTTCTTTGTTAAGTCTGTCAGTGTTTAACCTACAACCTTTGCTACAAAAAGCATCATCATATACCTCATTATCAGATGAAGAGGAGGAGTGTGCCATGAGAGCATATTCAACATGCTCTTCTTCTTCAATATCAGCAATCAAAGCTTTGTCCTCTTCAGCATCCTTAGCCAGATAGCTCCAATCCCATCCAGTACCATCAATTCCTTGGACTGCAACCATGGCTTTGGAGTCTTGAGCTTTGACAACCTGACTTGAGGGTTTACCAGCATCAGATCTTCTAGGAGATCTGCATTCCCTCATGAAGTGCCCCATGCGATGACAGTTGTAGCACTCAACTTTGGATTTATCAAATCCAGCAGTGTCTTTAGCATTGAAGGTCATCTTCTTCTTGAACCTTCTATTCCACCTATTTGCTCTTATACTAGCAAGAGCCATGTTCCACTTGATGTCCATCTCTTCCAAGTGTTCATCACTTATCTGCTCAAGGTCCTCATATGTAATCACTGAACCATTGGGCAAAGAAGCAATGTAAGCACAAACAGTATCCAAATCCAAACCAGCAGGTTTAACTCTTGGGGAGTCATTCATGAATGTGTCAGCGTCTGAAAAGGAGACGTTGACAGGACTTGTTCCAGCGCTGACAAATGATGATCCAGTAACTGGATGCATAAAAGAGTCCTTCTGATTGAATTGACCTTCACTATGAGAGAAGAAGGCCATGTTGCTGGTGCTAGCTTTGCTTCCATGTGCTGAAAGAGTTTCATCTTCCAACAGTCTTAGTTTGTTGTAGATGTCATCAAACGAAGAGCTCTTGTAAGTATTATTGGCAAGAATAGATCTTGCCTCAATATTCCATGTCTCACCAAGACTTTTCAGAAAAGTAGCATTGGTGTCAATATCACCAACTTGTGTCCCCATGAAGGACAACTTGCTTGTGATGTCAAGCAATCTGCTTCTCACACTGCTCAGTTTCTCATTGGGCTGAGCTTTGAAGACAGCATAATCATGCAGAAGTTGCTTTTTCTTTTCTTCCTTAGTTTCTGCATTACCACCATATGCAACTTCAATTGCTTCCCAAAGATCCTTAGCAGATTCATAGCTTCTATATTTGTGCTGATTTTCTTGTCCCAAAGAGACTTTCAGAATATTTAGGGCTTTCATGTCAGCCCTTTTCTTTGCAATATCTTCAGCACTTACAGCTCTACCATCTCCAGGTTTTTCTTTCTTATCTTCATCAGGACATCCTTTAACATCTGATCTTGCCGTAATGGCATCCTGAATCTTTTGAGTCTTATTGAATGAGTTTCCATATTCAATAATGTCCCAGAGTGTGTAGTCAAAGATCCCCAGATATTGTTCAAAGTTGAACCTCCATAAGTCAAAGTTGGTTGCATTAAGCATGGGAATCTTGATGTTTGGTAAGGATGAGGAGGAGGAGGTTATCGCTTCAGACATGATGTTTTTAGGGTTTTGAGAAAATTAGGGTTTTGGTGTTCGTATATCGTTCTGGTGTTCTTCAAAGATCAAAAGTTCCTCAACAAGCTCTGATACCACTTGTTGATCCCAAACTTAGATCGATTAGCTTTGTGTATACGAGATTAGATCAAGTATAACACGTAGAGAAACCTTTGTTATATGCTTTGTGAATCTAAGTATTATGCGGAATTTAATACTTAAACAAGAATACAAGATGTAAACAAAACTTTCACTTTGATTATGAATGTCGAACTTGCTTACAATGAAAGATGTTTACGAATGAAAACTTATATAAAACTTGATACTAAACATTAACCTAAAGGCCTTCTTTTATAGACTAAGAAGCCTTGTACAATAAGCTACGTATCAACTATTCTAGGTAAAGATAAACATAGAAAATACATTGTCGTTTCTATCCTTACTAGAAGTATTCTAGAACATAATAAACGTGTAGCTTATATCTTCCATCAGTGCTTGTCTTCAGTGTGTCAACGCTTGACTTTAACTTGTCAACGCTTGAGTTGTCAGCGCTCACTTTGTTCTTGTCAACGCTTGAGTTGTTCTTGTCAGCGCTCAAGTGATCTGGCCTTAATTTATTCCCAACAATTCACCCATTTTGTGTATATGTACAACCGGGATATATGGGAAGTCATTGCACATGTAAATACGCATACCAAGAATGTTGCATCTGCAACTACTAGTACGCTACCAGATATCACACTTGAAGAAAAGAAAAAAGGACCAAGGTTGTGAAGGCTAGAAGTATTGTTATGCTAGCAATACCAAATGGGCATATTATTGCTTTCCAACTAACAGTATGAAGATGCAAAGTCCATGTTTGATGATTTTGTCATAAGGTTTGATGGAAATGACTCCACCAAGAAAGCTAAGAAGGTATTGTTAAAATCAATGTTTAAAAACTTCAATGTTGTTGGTTTAGAATCTCTTGACTCTATTTATAGTAGACTTCAAGGGGTTGTGAGAAAACTTATTACTCTGGGAGGAAAGGCTGAGCAGGAGGACATTAGTGCTAATTTTCTTAGAAGCATGCCTGTGAAGATGGCTATAGAGGTATCTATTTGGGAAAATATGGATGATATTGATAAAGTCAATATTGATGATCTATATTATCACTTTAAGGGTGTTGAACAAAAACTCAATATTGACAAACTCAATATTGTCAGCCTCCAATACTACTAATTTGGCATTTATATCAAGCACTAGTTATAGCAATGAAGAATATACTGGCAACATTGTTAATGCTAGTAGTACATCTTATTATCCTAGCAATACATTTTATGATTCCGGTGAGGTGACCACTAGTGTTGTTGGTTTAAGGGACGACAAAATCCATGCATACTTGTCCAGCAATGAGAATGTAGTAGAGATTGTTGCTAATGATCTTGAGCATCTAAGTGATGATGACTTAGAAGAGCTTGAGATAAATAATCAACTTGCCTTCCTTAGAATGAGAGCAAGAAGGTTTGTTAGAATAATAGAAAAGCATATCACTCTCAATGCTGGTGACATAGTAGGGTTTGATAAATCAAAGGTGGAATGCTACAATTGTCACAAGAATGGATATTTTCCTAGGAAGTGTATAAGTTCAAGAAGTTAGAGCAATTCCCAGGATAGAAAGGCAACTGTTGAAAAGCCTTCTACAAAGGCATTCATAGCTATTGATGGAGTTGGCACTGACTGAGGATTCATAGAGGAAGAGGAACCTATCACAAATATGGCTCTTATGGCACTTTCAGACACTAAGGTAATTCTTAAGAAAAACTGTACTACAAAATGTTTGGAAAAACTATGAGGAACTTAAAAAATATTGTGATGGTAATAAAAGAAACTATGATAGATCTGAATGTGATTTATCTAACTATAAAAGAGGTTTGAAAATGTTATAGGAACATATAGGGTGATATAAAGAATAAGAAATGGCCTTTAAATATTCAATCATTCTTTCAAAAATGGAAATTGCAACATAGGCTTTGGATATCACTGATTAACTTCAAAACTAGAAACTAGTGAGTCTACTAAAATGAAAATGAGGTTAAGTTTAAAAGCTTTGATAGTTCCATTAAAACCCTAGAAAAGATGATTGATAGTCAGGTTCTTGACAAATGCAAGTAGGGTTTAGGATATAATGGTGATTACCACACTATTGAGCCCCCTCTTGTGTACTTTCCTTATATAACAAAATTTTCAAACATTGATTTTCCAGAGTTTCAAAAGAAGGAACCTAATTTTTTGCCAATCAAGGTTGGGCATAAACAGGAAAGTATTGCTTCCTCTAATACATCTTATGTTGACATTCCACAAGAAACACCAACTGTTAGTAAGAGTGTTGGTGTTCAGACTAAGGATTTGATATCTGAACTTATTAGTTCTTATGTTCATCGTTATTCATTTATCCTAGATATTAGTTTTAAACAAACTAGATCTATAAACGATTTTATCAATTGGTATCAGATCCTTGGTGGCTCGTGATATCTAGGATCTATAAGGTTTTATGATCAAAGAACAAAGAGAAACCTAAAAAGTTCGTTTAGAGATTCTATGTTCGTCACTTTCTAAGCATATGTGTTAAAAAAGCGATATCTCATTCGTTGAGTTGGATTGCAACAAAAAATTTATTGAAGGTTCTGCACTCATAGAGGTACATTCTCACTAGAGGGATCTTCAGTCTGAGCGTTCGATTAAAAGTTAGGTTTTTTCGAAAGGTTTAATAGACAAAGAGGTTATTAAAGTTTGAGAAAAAGTTCTCCTAAGTTATACTAAAGTTTTTTTTATTCAACTAGGTTACTAAACATCACGAGTTTGTCAAACTGGTTACTATACTTATAAAAGTGTTCAATTATGTTACTCCATTGACCTGCAACCTAAATAACAGCCGGTTCACAATGCCATGTCATCACCTTATGTATATCCTTCCTTTTAGATTTTATTAATTATCTTTTCTTACTAATTTTAAAAAACTCATTTGAGGCACTTTCCACCATTTATATGTGACAACTTTTAATCAACAAATGCTAATGTGCATTGTTAGACACCAATGAGATGAAAAATGTCCTATCAAAAACAGAAAAACCCAAGATTGTAAACCAAAAATATGACCAATCTAACTAAAAATACCCATGTATCCTTTTCCAATCCCTCGATTCAACACACTTCATTATCTGACATGTTCTAGAAATGTTATACCTCTTAAAACAATTCCACCAAAATAAGAGTTTAGAAGATATATAACCTCCAACAGAATCTATTTAACTTTGAATCCAATATGACTTGAATCTATATAACATTATAACCTCCCACAAAATCATATTTATTCCCAATCTTAAGTGTAACAATGAATCTAGTACACAAACCTATTTCCCTTTAAGATGTTAACTTTCTTGAGCTAAAAAAAATTAGTTCTACATATCCAATAAATCGTAGAGCGCATCCCATGAAGATGCTAAGTAAAGATAATAAACCATCGACGGACAACTACAAGATGGTGGTGGCGATTCCCTGGGCTGAGAGTTGGTGTTATCTTTATGGGATTGACATCTATTGAGAAAAACTTTGATGTAGACTAAAATAACAAGGATAGATAATTGAATCTGTTGATTCCCAGGGAATACCAGAAACGATCAAAGATAGATAAATTGGATCTATTGATTCCAATGAATACTAGAAACAATTTCTTCCAACAATCGTTGATTCAACGAATACAGATTATTAGGTTGAAAATCAAACAATAAACCCTAATCTTGGTTTATGTCAATTAACAGAAGACATTTTTTTATTAATCACCGAATAATCCCTTACAATAAAACTCCAACTTTAGTTTTATAAAAAAACTAAACTTGGAAAAAGATAATTTCTAAAAAACACAAAATAAGGAAACTAAATAAAAAAACATCACATAAAAATAACTTTAATAAATAACTTATTATACGTTCCTCCATCATTCTCTCCGCCTGTGAAAAGACTCGACCTCGAGTCTTGATTGTTTTCAAACAAAACTTATATACCAAGTATTTTGCATACACTTTTGACACCCTGCACCTTGATGAAAATCACCTAGTAGAGACTTACCATATTGTGTGCATTTATTGTCAACTAGTGGCTTAGATGTTGCTGATGTCACATCCACCAGTGAGATTCGTATTCCACTGTCAGAACAAATTGTCTCAAGTGATTGAACATGGTTGAAGTTTTCCTTTGAATTTAAAGAATTGGAAGCCTTCACTAGTGGTACATTGCGTCTCCAACCTAAAGGACAATTTACACCTCTATTTGGACGCTTTGTCTTTGAGATATGTTGAGACTGTAGATTGTTAGGTAATTTGTCATCACTGTGGCTCGTCACCAATTTCTCACACTTTTTCTTAAAAGAAGCAGAATTGTTCAGGATATAGTCATTAGTGGCTGCCTCCAACTTAAGCTAAATTGTGGGATCAGTCTCATCTAACCCCATATCACATCTTCCATCAACCGGATTGAAACGAAAATACTGAATATCTGGAATCATGGATATCAATGTGCTTAACATATCCTCGATTGGCTCAACTGAGCATGCACTCTCAACCAACACTTGCCCCGTGTCCAGATAACGCCACCCACCTTTTCGAACCTTAGTTGGAATAGTACAACAACCAATTGAAACTAAGGTGCCAATTTTTGCATCAGGCCATAAGAGTTGTGCCTCTCGTAGCGCAAACATGGTAGGCTTATTTGCAACAATAGCACCATCTTGCCACCGATATATACCAGCAGAGTAATCATCAAGGTAATATGGAGTCGTAGATGATACTTGTATAGCTTGCCATATATGATGTCTACAACTTCCCATATAAGCACCGTGTTTAAATCCAATATTAGCACAATTAGTTGATGTTACTGAACCACCTGTTGCTAACTTTTCTAAAATAGTCGAAGGGGGTTCAAGAGTGCCAGCAGGGTACTGATAATTACGAAATATAAATGGCTGAGCTGGTGCCGCATTGACTAAAGTTGATACGACGATAACCATTAGAATTCTTTTCACAGCGAATTCGATCAATAGGTCTCCATCCTCTTCGGTACATATCTCTTTTAACAATCTTTCAAACTCGTCAGCGCTGTGTTTTGATCCATGTACAACGACTCTATAACTTTGCGACGAACTTTTGTAAAGCCGATCAAACTTCTCTCTCCATGTTGCTGCCTCATTATCCTTTCGAACAGGTTCCGCAAAAACAAGTTTTCCAAGATTTTTGTATATGTCTTCACATTTTTCTAAGGACATGAGCTTTATTCCCAGTGCAACTACAAGCATGCCACCAGTTGATGTGCCACATATAAGGTCAAACATCTCATGGATCTGCTTTCCTGTGCCCTTTTCAATTTCCTTGAGAATTTGCACAGTAGCAAGACCTTTCATCCCACCTCCATCCATTGTAAGTATCCACAGTCCTTGCTCTGCCACCTGGCGTCCTTTAATGGAATGCCACAGACTCTCATTCTCTCCGAGAATTGCTTGAGCACGAGCTGCTGCTTTCCTCACACGTCCCTCAGATGTGACTGTCCATCGCAAAAGAAGATCCCTGAAACTTTCAGAAGCAACAAGAATTTTGCGGTTCTCCGAACACAAGGCTAAGTTTGCAATAGCTATTAAAGCAGACCTTCGTACCTTGAAAACTATATCTTTTCCAACCCAAATCAACTTATGTAATATTGAATTGATGTCTTCCTCAAAATCATCAAATAAAACACGTTGGATCATAGATGATTGCATGTGATCAACATGAATAATGTCTTGATCTCCTGGCATAACTACTTCCTCCATGTCAATATCATAAACGGGCACCGATTTTCCTTCAACATCAGTCTCTTCCTCCTGAAAATTATTATAACTGTCGAAAAAAGGATACCCCTCTTCTTTATACGCGGGTTCTTCATCATAAACCGGAGGTGCTTCATAATCACCATAAGCGACATCATCACCATCATCATCATCTGGATAAGTAAATGGGTTTTTTTGCTCCTCGTCTTCAATACCCCGAATGCTAAGATCACAACGCGTGTTCATCAAGTTCTTCATCCGATCCGTCAGATGATTAAATAATTGATCTAATCGTTCCTCCATTCTTGCCATAACACACTCCTCCAATTCTTGTTCATACACACTTCTTCTCGGAGACATCTTAATCAGGAACTTCGGCTCTTGATACCAACTGATGTTAATTGACATAAACCAAGATTAGGGTTTATTGTTTGATTATGAAACAAACAGTAAACCCTAATCTTTTAAAAAATAAAACTATGAAACTGTGTAAATTAAGGCTATGGTTTTGGTTTGTACAAATCGAAGTTCCGTGTATTTAGTTGTGGTCGTAGGGGTTTTGATTTTATTTTCTTCAGTTTATATTGATTGGGGATCTTGGTTATAAAATGAAATTTCAGTTTTTCTATTTTCCTAATGAGTTAATTATTATTTTCAAGCTTGATATGTTACATATTGTTTGATCATCATATGTAATTGGGTATAACCGTATATAATTGTTCAATACTTTTAATAGTCGGTTTTATAACATTAGTAACATGGTTGAACTAAAAAAAACTTCAGTAACTTAGACAAACTTTTTCTCAAACTTTAGTAACTTATTTATCTATGAACCCTTTTCGAAATCTACTGCAGAAAAAGGTTTTTTATTTTAACGTTTTCGTTCATATTGTGAAATCAAGGTTTCTTCTTAACCCTAGCTTGATAGAAATATAAAAGAGGTACTGAAGTTGATGATCTTAATTCTCAAACACATGAAGGTACCAAGCTTTCTCGAATTCAAAACCAGTAGACCCTAGATTAAGGTTTTGATGTATATACCATTTTTAGGGTTTTTGATGTTGAAACCTCAGAGTCGTTTGTGTTTGTTTGATATTGATTGGTGATTGCTTGGTGACTAGATGAAGCAAACGAAGAACATGATCTGATTAAACCCTACTTGATGATGAAAACCCTAGTCTGTGCATACAAGGGTTTCTTTAAATCCTGGTTGTATGAAATATTGAACAGTCTTGGTGTGTGTTGCCCCTCGTGTGGTTTTAGGCAGAGAAAAAGAATAAGAAGACTCAAAACAAGGCAACTGATTTGTCATGGTGTATACTTGGCGTTGACAAGAAACCCTAAGCGAATTCGTATCCATTCGTTGATTGAGGGTTTATGTTGTTCGATTATTATTAGCATGCAGAATATGAGTTTTGAAATAGCTTAACACGGTGGTTCTTGATATCACTGTATCTTATTTATTAAAGGCAACGAGGGTTTACTAAATCCTAGAATGTAGTTGAATAAAAATGATTGTGTGTTATGGTTTGGAGAGGTTATAAGGAAGTAAGTATTCTTTTGTTTCAAATCGATTATACTGCTAGCATTTTAGCACTTCTCTCAAACTAGTACTACTGTTCGATCATTAATATTGTTCAAGATATTAAAGTTAGTACTGCTCCTACTTGATGGTGTCCAAGCATGATTAGTACTGCTAGAGGATATAATTTAGTATTGTTTGCCTTACATAGTACTGTTTTAATGTTGTTGTCGATCATAGGTTTAAAAAGAAGTTAGTATTGCTTATCTTTGTTTAGTACTGTTTCAACTGTCCAATATTTTATTAGTACTGCTTGTTGGAAAAGCAAGAAAAGGTTGGTACTGCTTCACTACCCGATTAAATTGCTAGCGAAAAAGAGTTTAAACTGCCAGCGGTGTCCGAGATAAACTAACTTGTTTTAGTATTGTTGGTATTGTCTGACATTGGACAGCACAAGGTGTTCGATCTCGATTGTTAAAAGATATCGGGCATAACTGGATTAAAGGATCTCAGAGAGAACACAAAGAAGGTGATTTTTGGATTTCGTTTTCGAATAAATATTTATTCTACAAGTTAATAATAGCTTTTTCTTATTTATTTAAATGATTACAAAGAAGATTGACTATTATACATTTTATGTTGAAGGTGAATTTGTTGATCCCAATGAATAGATCGTGATCCAGTTAAGAATTATACGCTAGCTTGTAAACAAACCAAAGCATGAGAGAGACTCTTACTGAACAAAGATAAGTTACGCGGAATCTAACTTATCAAAGCTATGAAGAACATGGATTTACTAACTATCGATTCTCTGTTAATCGTTAAAACTTATGTTGAGGTACAATAAACTCAACGACCCTATGTTTCTTTTATAGTGCAAGGAACTCTAGAATATTCTATTAGGATACGTATATCACACATGATATACTCCTATTATAAATGTAACATATCTTTACCTAAGATATATATGTCCTCATCAAACTAGCAGTACTTAACAATAAGCTCAACGGTACTTGCATGTACCGTGTCACTACTAACTATAAAACCCGCAATACTATTTTTAATTCGAGGACGAAATTTTATTTCTAAAGGGAAAGAGTTGTAAAACCCGCATTTTTAAAATACGAGATTTGGTCATTTATGAAAATTTGAAAGTTTCATTTTATTTCTAAAAATTCATTTCATTTCTGAAATTTCATTTTATTTCTGGAAATTTAAAAATGTCCATTTAACTATTTAAATAAGTTTAAAAAATAAACTTTATGATATAAAAGCTTTTGGAAATAATAATCATATAATACATAGTTTATTTAAAAAGAAAAAAATTATAAAAATTAATATTTGGCCGGTTTTATACATATATATTGTAAGGATTTTATTTGTTTTAATTACTTAAATTAAATAACCTTAAAAGGGAAAAGAGTCTAAAATTTTAAAGAGAATATTTGTAAGACTTTTTAAGGATAGAAAAAAAATGAAACTTGGTCTTATCATAACTATTTGGCCGTGTGTTTTAAGTCTAAGACAAGGAAGAATAATAGATTTCCTTACAAAATATTTTATCTAAAGGAAACTAAATAAAAATAATTAAACATGTTTCCCCTAATTTATGTACTTGCTAAAAATCATAAATACCCTTCCCATAAACCTACTTTGGTCGTCCCACATTATTCACAATCTAAAAACTCCATTGTTGATTTTTCTAAGATTTTCTCTACACTTCCATTGTAGAAACCTTGAAGTTCTAGACCTTTCCTTGGTGTTCTTCGTCTATTTTTCCCCCATCCTTGGTGCTATTTGCATATAGTGATTATCATATCATTATATACATCTTATGTAAGTGTTCTAATGATCCTATGTCACCTTCTATGTTTATTTATTCTTAATTTTATTATAAACATGTTGATTAGGGTTTTATGAACCCTAAAAATATGTTATGGTGATTTAATATGCTAAAAACCTTTTCATATGTTAGATCTTTATAATCAGCCTAAAAATGGTTTTATATATGTTTTTACATAAGTTATAAGTTGATCTAGACATCTTATGATGATCTAGACTCTTAAAACCTTTAAAACAAAATAAGGATCCAAATCTGTCCGTTTTTTAGATCATCTTGTAAAGGCCATAAAATGAGTTTTGGGATACCTTTTTAAGTGTTTCAAAATCCTATGATAATAACCTTTGAATCTAGTTTTCAAACCTGGTCTCTAATCAATTATTAAGGGTAGGAACTATGTCTAATATTCTGGTCTTTGAAAATAGTCTGCAAATATCAAGTTAAGAAAATGGGTCATCTTGCAAAGGTCATAAAATTAGTTTCGGGATAGTTTTTTAAGTGACTCCAGAACCTATGATTATGCTCTTCAAATCATTTTCAATTCTAGTCTTAAATGAATAGTTAGGGTTGGGTAAATATGTTTAACAGTCGGATCTTTAAAAACAGTCCTAAATAACGAGTTTTAAAAAAGTGGAAAACTAGGGTTTTAAATCACTAAATCATGGAAACTTATGATCTATGTTATATGAAAAAAAGGTGTGATGTTTTTATATGTATATTTTAGCTCCAGTGACACGGGACTAGGACTCGTTACATTGTGTGCCGATCATTGTTTTGTTTTACGATAAGGTACGGATATTCGGTTCTTTTAGTAAGAACAGTTCTTATACCCTTTTGTAACTCTTTCTTTTGATAATTCCCTAAGCCATTGCTATGTTTACTATGAGATTATACGCTATTTTGATATGATTCATGATTCCCTTTTATTCGTTATGATCCCTTTGATTGTTATGCCTTCATATGCTTCCTTTTGACCTAATATAATTTATTCTTTGATATGCCTTATGATTATGAAACCCTTAAGCCCGGGCCATATTTTGTAATTATTCATGGAGGTACCATGACCATGTCGATTGATACACCAACGACATGACACCATCTGAGGCGGTGTGATTAGACCTCAACGTTCCTTTTTATGGCCATTTTGTTATATATTTTGTGAGTGTGTATGCTAGTCATGAGTTATTGTGCGTGTTCTTCTGTTTTGTAGGGGGCGTATGGATGCATCCAAGGTTATGGTAAGTATGAATATGAGTTATTTAATGGGTGGTATGTGCTATATACCCCATATCGCTTCTGGTACATGGGATTCGATACCATGTACAACTATCTGACTGTTTGATTTGATATGATATGTGATATGCGATATGAGCTCGTAGGCATTCCATTACCTTTCTTCATTTCCTTCATGATCCTTGTATTCATTCTCTTGTTCATATATTGTTGATATTCACAACTTCTATTACTACTCTTTACTTTTCAGCCTTTTTTGTTATATCTATTCATTGGTCAATCGCTCAGCCGTGTTTATTTTCCATGCGGCAGGTATTAAGCGGGGAGCTGGGCATTGAGAGTTTGGTGTGTGCGTCTAGAGTTACCCGAGTCTAATAGTTATTGAATACATTCATGATTTCAGACTTTGCATTTTGGACCCCGTTGTTTTGGGGATATGATATTGTTGGATTATGTTTTACATACTATGTTTTAATTTATAAGTTTCATTTTGGACCTTAATATTTTGATGTATCTGATTAGACACTATAAATGTGGCACTTAGTCTCTTTTCGGATTGGGTGTTACAATTATGGTGTCAGAGAGTCTACAACCTAGGATTTGACCTGTGAGGATTGGGTAGATTAGGCTTTCACATGTACTTTGATAATATCGTTATTTTCTTCGATACTTAATCATTTCCGCGGAATTTGTCATGTTAGTAGGGAGCTTCGTACTAGGATGTTCCATCTCGATATTACGTTATGGTCGAGTGGTTGGGTTTACGATTTAAAGTGCCCTCGCTCCCTAAACGTTTATAGAATGGATTCTGAACTATGATGGCGCGAACAATGACGTCTTTTTCGTACTCTTATATTATCGCTTCCTTCGTACATACATAATTTTATAAGCTTTTTTGTCTTACTATATAGTTTATGTCTCAGATGGTGAGTTCTCCTAATTTTTCTAGTCCTGCTTTCGAAGAGGCATTACAACTGGCCGTTGCTGGTGGTGGAAGCGGTGATCAAGCTCCTACCATCCACACTTGGTTGGAGAGGTTCGGTAAGCAGAAACCTTAAACGTTTAGCTCTACTACTACTCTAGTTGATGTTGAAAACTGGATTGCGCATATTGAGAAGTTGTTCGATGTGTTGGGATGTGCTGAATGGTTTAACGCTAGGCTGGCTAGATACAAACTCGAGGGTGATGTTCTTAGCTAGTGGAAGGCCTACAAGTAGGCCAAGTGAGGTGATACTTTTATGTTGACCATGAGATGGGCAGATTTTCAGGAGGCTTTCTTTTTGTAGTATTTTTCCTAGGTCGGAGCAGCAGGAATATGAGCGGTAGTATCACACCATTCGTCAAAAAGAGGGAGAATACAGCGGTGACCTTATGAAGCGGTTCCTCGGGTTGGCAAGTTTCTTAGGAACAAAAGCAGGCACCCAGAAGGAACAAGCAGCACACTTCAAGTGGGCTCTCTGTGATCACATTTTGGACAACATCGTGAACCTTGACTACAATGATGTGGCTACGGTGGTCGATTCCGCGATGAACATTGAGATTCTTCGTGAGAGGTCGGTATAGAACAAAAGGAACCGTGATGGTGACCATATTCAATTGGTAGCTTATAACAACAAAAGGGATGATCAGAAGAGTCATTTAGGGGAATTATGCCAAACTTGCGGAAAGCATCGTCCTAGAGGGGCATGATATAATGTTACCAGGGCATGTTTTTCTTGTTGTTCAACTGAACATGGGATTAGGGATTGCCCTACGAAAAAGGGAAACGGTGGTGGAGACGAAAAGTCATTAGGTGCGATTCTAAGAAATTCTCGATTTATTTTATTGTGATTCCTCTGTTATCCTTTCGATTTGTACAAGCATTCTGTGATTCCTTTATGTTAGCATTACTTATCTACTTATTCTATGTGTTTTATGTGTGTTATATTACTTTGTCTATCGTCGCTTCAGTTGTTTCATTTTTGTTCGATCGGATTCGTGCGTATTCGTGTTCGTTTTCGTTTAATTCGTGTTGCTGCAATTTCGCAGCCGAAATTTTCTTTTAGAGGGGAAGAATAATAAAATCCGTAATACTACTTTAATTTCGAGGATGAAATTTTCTTTTTTAGAAGGGAAGAGTTGTAAAACCCGCATTTTTGAAATACGAGATATGGTCATTTATGGAAATTTGAAAGTTTCATTTCATTTCTGAAAATTCATTTCATTTCTGAAAACTTATTTCATTTCTCAAAATTTCATTTCATTTCTAGAAATTTAAAAATATATACTTAATTATTTAAATAAGTTTGAAATAATTAAAATTTATGATATAAAATCTTTTAAAAATAATAATCATATACTATTACATAGTTTATTTAAAAAAGAAAAAATACATATTTTTATAAAAAAGAATATTTGGCCGGTTTATACATATATATTGTAAGGATATTATTTGTTTTAATTACTTTAATTAAAAAGCCTTAAAAGGGGAAAAGGGTGTAAATTTTTAAAGAGAATACTTGTAAGACTTTTTAAGGATGGAAAAAAATAAAATCTGGTTATCATAACTATTTGGCCGTGTGTTTTAAGTCTAAAACAAGGAAGAATAATTATTTTTTAAGACAAAATATTTGATTTAAAGGAAACTAAATAAAAATAAATAAACATGTTTCCCCTAATTTATGTACTTGCTAAACATCACAAAAACCTTCCCTTAAACCTACTTTGGTCGTCCCGAATTATTCAAAATCCCAAAAACTCCATTGTTGATTTTGCCAAGATTTTCTCTACACTTCCATTGTAGAAACCTTGAAGTTTTAGGCCTTTCCTTGGTGTTCTTCATTCATTTTTCCTCCATCCTTGGTGTTTTTCATATAGTGATTATCATATCATTATATACATCTTATGTAAGTGTTCCTATGATCCTTGTGTCACCTTTTATGTTTATGTATTCTTAATTTTATTATGAACATGTTGATTAGGGTTTTATAAACCCTAAAAATATGTTATGGTGATTTAATTTGCTAAAAATCTTTTCATATGTTATATCTTTATAAATAAGTCTAAAAATGGTTTTATATATCTTTTTACACAAGTCATAACTTGATCTAGACATCTTATGGTGATCTAGACCCTTAAAACCTTTAAAATAAATAAGGATCCAAAGCTGTCCGGTTTTTTGATCATCTTAAAGGACATAAATGAGTTTCGGGATACATTTTTAAGTATTTCAAAAGCCTATGATAATTCCCTTTGAATATAGTTTTCAAACCTGATCTCTAATCAATTTGTAAGGGTCGGGAACTATGTATAATATTCTGGTCTTTGAAAACAGTCTGCCAATATCAGGTTTAAGAAAATGGGTCATCTTGCAAATGTCATAACATGAGTTTCAGGATAGCTTTTTAAGTGATTCCAGAGCCTATGATTATGCTCTTTGAATCTAGTTTATAAATATGGTCTTAAATCAATTTTAAGGGTTTGGGAAATATGTTTAACAGATGGATCTTTAAAATCAGTCCCTAAATAACGAGTTTTAAGAAAGTGGAAAACTAGGATTTTAAATCACCAAATCATGGAAATTTGTAATCTACGTTATATGACCAGTAGGTATGATGTTGTTATATGTATATTGTAGCTCGGTGACACGGGATTAGGACTAGTTATGTTGTGTTTGGATCGTTGTTTTGTTTTGAGATAAGGTACGAATATTTGGTTCTTTTAGTAAGAACACTTCTTATACCCTTTTGTAACTCTTTCTTTTGGTCATTCCCTAAGCCATTGCTATGTTCCCTATAATATTAGATTCTATTTTGATATAATCCATGATTCCCTTTGATTCATTATGATCTCTTTGATTGTTATGCCTTCATATGCTTCCTTTTGACCAAATATGATTTATGCTTTGATATGCCTTATAATTATGAAACCCTTAAGCCTGATACATATTTTGGAACTAGTCATGGAGGTACCATGACCATATCGGTTGGTGCACCAACTACATGACCCCATCTGGGGCGGTGTGATTAGACCGCGGCGTTCCCTTTTGATGCCCATTTTGCTATATACTTCGTGAGTGTGTATGCTAGTCATGAGCTAGTGTACGTGTTATTTTGTTTTGCAGGGGGCATATGGATGCTAACTAGGCTATGGTAAGTATGAATATGAGTTAGTGAATGGTGGTATGTGCTATATACCCCATATCGCTTCGGGTACATGGAAGTCACGCCCCATGTACACCTATCTGACTGTTTGTTTTGATATGATATGTGATATGTGATATGAGCTCGTGGTAATTATGTTACCTTTATTCATTTCCTTTATGATCCTTATATTCATTCTGTTGTTCATATATAGTTGATATTTGTTGCTTTCGTTACTACTCTTTACTTTTCAGCCTTATTTGTTATATATGTTCACTAGGCAATCGTTCAACCATGTTTATTTTCCATGCGATAGGTATTAAGCGGGGAAGATGGGCATTGAGAGCTTGATGTGTGCGTCTAGAGCTACCCGAGTCTAATAATTACTGGATACATATGTGATTTCAGTACTTTGTATTTTGGACCCTGTTGTTTTGGGGATTTGATATTGTTGGATTATGTTTTACATATTATGTTTTAATTTACAAGTTTCATTTTGGACAATTATGTTTTAATGTATCTGATAAGACACCATAAATGTGGTACTTAGTCTTTTTTCGGAGCGGGTGTTACACTAACAATACTTGCTTAAACTAGAGGTACTTACATACATGTCTAACGGTACTTGGTACTTAACAAATAATTCCCAACAATTCACCCCTAAACAAGAATGATCACTTGTTATCTTCTTGTTTCTCTGTGTTCGACTGGTCTGATCTTCATGTCTTCAGTCTTAAACATATATAGTCTTCTGGGTAGGACTTGTCATGTTTCAACTTGTATTGCATAGGAATGCATTCAAACACCAAAGTATAACTTCCTTCTTCTGGTATGATAAACTCTCGATTTGTAAATATCTGGAGTTCATTCTTGTCTTCAAGACTTTTGTTCTTTTAAATATTTGAATTTTCAACAATTTCATTCTTGTCTTCAAGACCCTCTAGATATCATGTGATTCTACTCCATTGTTGATCTTGCATTCCCAGTTAACAATTCAAATATTAAAAAGAACAAGAATCTTGGGAAAGAAAGCATGCATTAAAAACAATAAGAGTCTTGGTAAAGAAAGCAAGCATTCCCAGTTAACAATTCAAATATACATAAGTTTTAGGAATGAAAACATCAACAATGGAGTAGAATTTTCAACAACTTCCCAAAACTTCTGTATAAATACTGATCTTCAAATTCAACTATCTAAGGTACTTTCTATGATCATCATCACTGTTACTACCATCTTTGTCTTTAGATATCAACTTTACCATTTTCATTGCTATGCTTTTCTATCAAGTTGATGCCTTCCTTTTCAAACCTCTACCTTTAGAAGTACCTTCGTCCTTCATAGGTAGTTCTTCCCCTTTTTTAGATGTACCTTTTTCAAGTACTGTTTGTTTCTCAGTATGTACCATTTTATCATCATGTACTGCTTGCTCACTTCCATGTACCGTTTGATGTCCATGTACCGTCTGTACATCAGCAACTTTCTCAACACTTGGATCCTTGGTTCCCTCATCCTGAACATGTCTTTCTATCACCTCATCTCCTTCACTTCTTTATGCTTTCTGACATATGTAGTCATCTTTTTAGTAGCACTACCTTCTAGTTTATTTGTAATCTTTGGTTCCACAATTCTGGGGGTACTAAAAATCTCTTTTCTCTTTCTTGGAGTCTGTGCTCTTCCATGGATTTCTTGTCTTTTTAGATCCAATTTCAACAATTGTTCAAAGATCCTCTTGTGCTTCTCATAAAGAGCTTTAACTTCTTCAAAAGTCTTCTTCTTAAGGTGTGCATGAGTAAAAGCTCCTATGTGCTTGAGATAAATAACCATTTGATTTCTAAGCTGTGTTGTTATGGGTGGATTTGCTTTCCTTGCCTTCACCCTCTTCTCAGCAAAGAATCTCTTATGTTCTCTTACCATATCCATAATCAATCTAAGCTTTTCCTCTTCATCATAAGCTTCCTTTTCTTCAGCATGCATAGCTTCAGCAATTGAGTATCTGCTGCAATATGATCTTTTATCTCATCAAATTCTCTGATCTACCATTCATCTTGTAGCCTTTTTGCTTCAAGGGCTTATTTTAAGTATTCTTCATGTATTTCTGCTTGCATTCTTCTAGCAAATTCTTCATCATGGTCCATCTGTCTGAACTTATTTACAGCTCTATCAATACTATCTGAGTCACTTTCTTCTTCTTTTGACTTAGACTCTAAAGGCTTCTTGCCTTTATCCTTTGGGTCAATCTTTGGTAGCTTCTTCTTCAACCTAAGAGGCTGCTCTTCTTCACTCTACTATGGTTGTTTATCAGGAATGACAATGCCTTTTGTACTTGGCTTTGAAGCTTGAACCTCCTTTTCTTTGTTCTTTGGTTCCTGTGCTTCAATAGTAGTTATAGGTTGTTCCAATTGTGTTTATGTTTGTACTTGTGGCTCAACAACATGTTCATCAAGTTTTTCTTGTTCTGGGACAATGGGTTTTGCTTCATCTTCTGAAATATCCATGTTCACTACTTGATTATCATCACCAGTATGTATCTTTGCCTCAGATTCTTTTTGTTTAGCCTTTTTTGCTGAAGTCTTCTCCTTAAATCCTAGCAAGAGGTTGGCTAAAGCAAGGTCATCTCCAAATTTTGGAGTTTCACTTCCTATAGAATCTTGTTTTGAGCCTTCTTGCCCAGCGGTACCTGCAATATCAACGGTACTTGCAGTTGGCTTACCGGTACTTGGTTTAGGCATGTCGGTACTTGTTGCATCACTGGTACTTGACACATTACCAGTTTTCTCTTCAACCACCAAGGTATTACCAGATACCTTTTTGCTCCACTGACACAAAGTATTCAACATTCAACTCTTTAGTCTTCTTAGGTTCATCGTCTCTTCTTAATTCCTAAATTGGATGTGTCTGAACCTCTTCTTGAATTGTATCCAAGATCTCTGTCTCATATTCTAGTTCATTCTGTGGTGATTGTTGATGTGTTTGCTCTGGTTCTTGACTCTGTAAATGAATCATATCAATTGTCCCTATCTCCACATCATCATTTGCTTTTTTGTGGAGATTGAAGTTTCTTCAACCAACTCTTCACTCATTAATGGTCTATCATGTTCTTGTGGTAGTTCTTGTGGTTGCTCATCTTGATTTTCTTGTTCATCGAATTCCTCTACCACATTCTCATCTACATAGAACTCCATTTAAGCATAATATCCAGTCTCATCATCAAAATTCCTCCCTCAAGCTCTGCATCATCCATTGATTTATCAGCTAATTCCGAAGAAGGACTAGCTTCATTCAAAATTCCTCCCCTGTTTAGATGCATTCCACTGATGCTTCTTTCTTAGCTTCTTCTGAGCCCTCTTTTTAGCATGCCTTTGTTGAACCCTTGCAATTTGATGCTTGATCTAAGGATTCCATATGTTCCTCAATCTTTTGTGCTTAGCTTCCAACTTAGCAATCCTATCATCCTGTGCGGCATTGGCAAGCTATAAATCTTTCACTTGTTGAGTAAAGACTTAAAAATATTAGTTCAATCATGTAGATCCAAAGCATCTTCAGTTCCAACAAGTGGTGAACCACTTGGAGAAGGAACATCATCAAATGTATGGATCCTCTTATCAAAACTCTCTAAGCTATGATGAGAAGAAGAAGCAGGGTTAGCTTCTTCTGAGGCTTAGGAAGTTGAGGTAGTTTGCTAAGGCTCACTAGATGAACTAGAAGTCTCACTCTCTGTGTCTGCTGGTTATCCTAGCATAGAAGCAAACAATGAGGTCAATGTTCCACTAAAGTTCTTTCCTTGTTGACCTAAAAAGGTAAAAGTTCTAGAGGTAAAGGTGGAGATAGTCCATGGGTTGATGAGGTAGGAAGGTCAGGCACTTGCTCACTTATAAGAAATTGTAAAAATCTAGGGTACATCAAAAATTTTGTTTTAGCCTCTAGGTGTTTTAACATTCCATCAAAATTTATCTTTGAAAAATTAAAAACCCTGTTAGTAGCTAAACAAATACCAGTAGATGTTGTAATTGTAGAAATTTGGTCAAGAAAAGTGCTTTTAGGACTTAAAAAGTGTATAATATAATGAAAAAGCAACTTCCATTATGGTGAAAATACCCTTTAAAGAAAGTGAATGATTCACGCCCCCTTCATATCTCATAGTTGTTAAACTATCATGAATCTCTTAATTAGGCAAACAATCAACCATTAGCATCATTGAGTTGTAAAGACACTCTAATAGGTGATTCTGAAACAAATACAGTCTTATCGTGTACCTTGGCTTTAATGCAAGGTAGATTCTGGTGAGTTATGGATGAAGTTGTCCTCCAAAACTGTTCCACGACTGATTTGGTAACTTGGGGACTTACAGTGAGTGCAAACGTGATGTGGCTTTTAGCTAGAAAGCCTAACATCTCATGGAACTCACGATTATTAATATTCGGCTCCAAGTTCACCAATTGATTATGCTTAGAGATCACTAGAAAGGTTGCCATTGATGAATTCTTGATCGTCGTGGAAAAATTAAGGTTATGGAATCGAGGTAATTAGAGAGCGATTAGGTGTGTGCATAATGCAAGGTTATGTTTATATAGGTTAAGAAAACCTGTGGCCGAAGAAACCTCAAATTTTACATATAACACCCTTGAGCGGTACAATCCACAACGGTCACCTAGCTGTACATAGAGACCTAGCGGAACGTCAATATGTCTAGCGGTACCTGTAAAACCCCAAATTTTGGGCTTTTAACACGTCACCAGTTTCATTATTTTTATCGTTCATCATTTAATATTTTACGGACCACCTTTACAATATATCCTCACAAGACTTATTACGTATAAAATCATAATTGTAATATAGTAAAGTATTTTAATTTAATATTATATGGACACTTTCACCTCAACAACACTATAATGAATAAGGTCACTCTTACGACATAACTTATAATACTTTAGATACACACCTAAAATTATGATACACTATAAACAAGTTTTTCCTCTTTTGACAATCTAGAACTCGCGTCATATATATACACAAACAAATATTTTCACTCAAATTTCAAATCTAACAAACATTAGCATACGCTCTAATACTTACATAAACTAACTCCATACCTTATCATATCTTAAACTATATATTATCCTCTAAATCTAGCTAATATATTTTTCTCCCAACCGAACTCCACAAAACTTTCGGATAGTAATATGTGGAATTAGGTGCAAATCTTGCCTCTTGTGACCAAATCTTGCTAGTACACATAAAAATCTAATCCTAGTACTACTCCCTTCTATTGTAAATCAAACACATCACCATTATGGGTACAAAATAAAAATGTGTGGATTCTGATAACTTTAAGGCACCTTGCGGTGTGACCTCTTCTACACCAAAGCTCCAACCAAACCAAGCCTTAGTTCTTCTCCATATAAACTAAGCTTAACACTCCCTATATTCATATATCTCTCTCGGCTACATATGCCCACGACTCACCATCAAAAGCAAATAAAACAGGAGGTTGTAGTTTTCTCATCTCTTATTTTGTGTGCTTTGAAACAACATCAAACTCAAACCCAATCGCATGTTCTTGGTTAGTGTTTCTTGTTGAGATACAAGCAGACACAAACACATACAAACCTTTCCCTCTTTTATTCGTGTGAAACTAGCCATGGTCCGAAGTGTTTAGAAGCCAAGTAAGAGGAAGGACGAGGTCTTTGTCAAGTAGTGAAGCCAACGAGTTTCAATGTTCGCATCGTCTCGGATCATTTCAACACCTTTCGTTTCGTTTCATCTCAAGTTCATGTAAGCTTCCTTTCTCATCTTATTTTCCTTCGTAGATCCCTTGCTATGTGCTTGAAAACAAAAGAACATGTTTACAAAACATTCTGTTATAAACCCACAAATAAGAACCTTAGGTCACACTAATCTTAAACGCATAAGAAAAACATGAGATTTTAAGTTGTAGTAATAGGTAGAAGTAAGCTAAAGTGCCCCGAGATATCAAAGCCTTGAATAATAAAGTATCATTTCATAGATAGAAACTATATACGTGAGATCTTGTAAGCTATCCGTTCTTTTTTTAAACATGCGTGAAACCCTACTGTATCAAATTGAATTGTTAAAGCAGAAAGTAAAACCAACAATGAACTTTAAAATATATAGTTACAGCCTATACACCAACCTTTAGACCACTAAACGAACCACCAAGAAATGAGTGCCCACAAGTTTTATAGGATCGAATGATAGACGAGCTAGCTAAGAATCCATAGTAACTCGAATCACTTAAAATGGTTAAGAAACAAACTAGTAATCACTTACCGAAACATGCCGAACATAACTTATCTTAGTCGAAAAATATAAGTGTTTTATCGCGACCTTTTACGACCCACTTTTGACCCTCTAAACGACCTCTCCCCAAGTCGGGTAAAGAATGAAAGTTGTAGACGGCCATGTCGTCTACACGAGCCTATTTTTAGTTTAACCCAAAAGTCTTTATCGAAAACCGTAGGCTAGATCGAAAAAGACTCGACAAACACTTTTCTTTAACATAAGTTCTCGACACCTATTTCGGACATGATTTTACTTTATCAAATGACCTCGGTTTATAAAACTAAACATACGGGTCTCTAGACGACCCGGCTAGCTTTCCAACGATGCTTTCAGTTTGTACCGTGAATCACTATTGAGCTCGCTATTTACCTTCGAAAACAAAGAACCACATAGAACCTTGCCACCGTTAGTTTATTGTTGCCACCGTTAGTTGTATATAGCCACTGTTAGAAAATTGTAAGAAAATACCAAGTACGTAACTTATAAACTTACCATAATTGTAAAATGTCTCATGTTCTCCCACACTTGGCAACCTTGTCTCATGTTTCCACAACACCAACATGTTGTGTTTCCTTAAAGATAACATGTTTCATATTTTTAAAACACTTTTATAACAAATATTTAATTAATTTAATTAATTATTTTTATAATAAAAATATAATATATTTAGGATATTCGACCCATTAAATGACTCGACTAAATAAACTGGCCCGACAATAAAATATTTATTATTCCTAAATATATCCCGGTTGAACGACTACATTTTACTAAAACACTAAAACTTTCACAATTGTTATTAAATAAGCTCAAGCACATACTAGGGGATTATATGCCTTGTATATTATTATTACGATAACGGAAACTTGAAAGACTTTTATGAAACATTATATTTATAAGTCTTAATTAAATAAAAATCATTTTATTTAATTCATTTAAACTATTACCATTCAACCAAGGTAAATACACTTTATTAAATTGAAGGTGTACATGTTACGATAACTTACTATAAGTTTAACACTTACAACGATAACAACTTATTAAATCTGTGATCATGCATTTTCATCAACTACATTCACATGTGCATTTTATTTATGCATTTACTGAGACCCACTTAATTACTTAGGTAATTCTACTGCTTCGTGATCACACTGTGCCAGTACATTCAGTGACATCATCACTACATCATCACTACTGAGGTGAGTTCATGGCCCCATCTTTACTGTTTTATAACTGGGGGAGAAAACATACAAAACTATTTATATGCAAGCATGCACAGACAACAACAATTTATTTGCCTACTGTTTGCCCCATTCCCGTGGACTGTATTAGTTAATAGTGTAGCGCGAAATGTATGGATAGATCTATTCGGGTATTGACAACACCCGGCCTGTCGTGATCAGCTGTCACGTATTGCTTAGGCCGAGCAGCAGGTTTATGTCATTGTCGGACTAAGGGAAACCTCAATCAGGATAGACCCAATGGGCGTACTGAGAATCATGTCTAGCTTCTATTACAGGGCAGTAGGAACTACTATAGTATTGGGCTGTGATGTCCTACTATGACCGTGATGTTTGGCATATAAGTACTTACACTTTTTCAACTAAACTCCATGAATTCACCAACTTTATGTTGACCGATTTTTAACATGTTTTTTTCAGGAAGATAAGCAGGTTCATGTGCATTGGATTCCAGCATCATAAGAAGCATCATATTTACCATCGGGCTGGGATATTTCTACAAATAACAATAAATGTTGATTTCAAGACAGTTTATTTAAATTGTAAAGTTAAATTCATGTAATATGTTTTAAATGATACTTTATGATCATGCTCTGTATACTATTTGTTATCGATCCACCCAAAGTAACACCCCAGTTACTATTCCGCTGCATTTGACCAACATGGGGGTGTTACAGTACCTATTTTCCAAAAACGTACCAAGAATGAACCACTGAAACATGTAGTCTAAGTTCATTGTATGCTCTCTTTTCTTGATCCATCCTTCCTGAAAAACATCACAAACAACCAAAAACACTATACAAACATATGTATACAATATTTTATAGTTAAATCCCCCCTAACACATGCAGCCTTACAAACTTAACATTCTAATATTTGTTACCAACAACTCAAACCTCTTGGATTCAAACCCTTGGTCAACAATTTAGCTACATTGTTGTCTGTATGGATCCTCAAAACCTGAATCACCATCTTGTCATAATCATCTCTGATGAAGTGATTCCTAATCTCAATATGCTTGGTTTTGGAGTGAAATACTGGGTCCTTTACAATACATATAGTGCTTTCATTGTCAATGTATCTTTTGGTATTCATTAGATTGAACCCATAGTCCAACATCTGATTCTAAATCCAAAGCATTTGTCCACAGAAATGAGAACCAACAAGATATTCAACTTTAGTAGTAGAAGTAGCAACAATGGTCTGCTTCTTACATTTCCAAGGAGGAGTCTTCTTCCAAGGAAGTGAAAACCTCATGTTGTGGACTTCCAATCATGGTTGGGCCCAACATAATCACTGTCATAGTAAGCTTCAAGTCAAATGATGAATCTATAGGATACCATAATCCTAATTTGGGTTGGCCTTTGAGATACTTAAAAATCCTTTTCACAGCATGTAAGTGTGAAACATTGGGATTGACTTAAAACCTTCAACAAGCACATACTTCAACCATAATATCTGGTCTAGAAGCATTCAAATACATAAGTGAGCCAATCATGGATCTATATAAGTGAAGATCCACATCCTTAGCATGCTCATGTTTGGATAATGACTTCTTGGTCTTAACTGGTGTCCTTGCACTCTTAGACTCCATACTTGAAAATTTCTTCAGTATTTCATCAACATACGTATCTTAACTAATAAAGATTCCATCTTTCCTCTGCTTGACTTGTAATCCTATGAATAAAGTAAGCTGTCCCATAGAACTCATCTAAAATTTGTCTTTCATCAAAGCTTTAAACTCTTCACACCATTCCTTTTTGGTAGAACCAAAAATAATTTCATCCACATAAACTTGTACAAGGATGATGTCCTTCTTGATGAAAAGAGTCTTATTAATGGTCCCTCTTCTGTATCCATGTTTCAAAAGAAAATTCGACAATGTAACATACCATGCTCTAGGAGCTTGATGTAGACCATATAAAGCTTTGATTACTTTGTAGACTCTGTTAGGGTATTTAGGGTCTACAAAACCAGAAGGTTGAGACACATGTACCTCCTCTTCAATAGTGCCATAAATAAAAGCACTCTTCACATCCATTTGATAGACTATAAACCCCGTTTAAGAGGCAAAGAAAAAAATAACCAAATGGCTTCTATCCTTGCCACATGATAAAAAACCTCATCATAGTCTATCCCTTCTTCATGTTTGTAGCCTTGAGCAACAAGTCTTGCTTTGTTTTTTACTACAAAAACTCTTTCATCCTTTTTGTTCCTGGAGACCCATCTAGTCCTAATGTCACTTTTTCCATATGGTAAATCTACAAGAACCCATACTTTTTGCAATTCAAATTGCAAAAGTTCTTCTTGCATAGCATCCACCCATCTTTCATCTCCAAGAGCTTGAGAAATGTTCTTAGGCTTTATCTATTATAAGAAGCAAGAAAAAAAAACAATGTTGAGTATCTTTATGATTGGTCCTTTGTTGTTTCTTGACATAGCTAACAAGTGCATGGGTTTCATTGCTTACTTGAACTTGTCTCCTAGTCTGAACTGCTGACTTAGAATCTCCAATAATTTATGCTTTACGATGATTGGTGTGAATTCTATGAGTAGGAATAGGACTGACTGGAATAGATGGTTCCATATTATAAAAGTCAGCCACTTCACCCTCCTCATCATAGGATGAATTAGAGAAATTACCCTCCTTTGGACTAGCATAAATGTACTCGTCATCTAAGGACTAAAGGACATTATTCAAGTGGATCTTCAATAGTACTTGTAGGAATGTCTTTATCTTTCAAGTAGGAGAAACGATCAAAGACATCTTTTACTGGTATGAAACTCTGTACAACGGTACTTGAGACTAAGGAACCGCTAGTATCGGTATATACCGCTAAACTTGATGACTCCAAAGGTTCTTCTCTAATTTGATCAGCTTAAAATGTAGCTGCTTTCAATAAGCCCCTATAATTCTTCTTGTGAGGTTTGATCATGTGCTCGCTCCACTAGCTTCTTTTGACTTGGGCTTGACACTATAGGTGGAGTACAAGATAAAACAGGTATAGAGACACATTCATCAGCATCTTCCTTTGAGTCAGAGATAGTTGCATCCTCTTCTTGTGTACCTGAACTTGGATTAGCTTCTACTAAACATGCGTTGTTAGTTTGACAATTTGCTTGCA
This sequence comes from Glebionis coronaria, assembly GCA_025667525.1. Taxonomy (NCBI): domain Eukaryota; kingdom Viridiplantae; phylum Streptophyta; class Magnoliopsida; order Asterales; family Asteraceae; genus Glebionis; species Glebionis coronaria. The sequence goes on along the minus strand of CM046880.1, from coordinate 378,908,377 downwards.
CAGGATAATAATTCATGGAGTTTTTCAAATATTCTAGGTCAAACATACAAGCATAGCCTATTCCTGGGACATTAGGTTTATTCTCCAAAAAGTAACAAGGTTATTCTCTTTTACCATGCTAGTTGCTAAATTATAAACCCTGTAAGCTTTGCTATGCACTGAATATTCAACAAAAAAATCCTAAATCAGATTTATCATCAAACGTGCCTAAATGATCAAGAGTATTCAAAATAGTCGTATGACACCCAAAATGTCTTATATAGCTTATGGTTGGCTTAATACCAGTAAAAATCTCATATGGAGTCTTATTATGAGGATTAGTCACTAACACCCAATTATTTACATAACAGACAGTGCTGATTGCTTCTTCTCAAAAAGTATTAGGCAAAAGGGAATCAACTAACATAGTCCTATCAACCTCAATAAGTGTCCTATTTTTCATCTCAGCAACTCCATTTTGTTTTGGAGTTATGGGTTTACAAAAGTGTTTCTTGATCCCCTTAGACCTACAGAATTCATCAATTTCAGCATTCTTGAATTTTTGTCCTAATGACTATAACCTGTTTAGTGAATTGTTTTTCAGCAAAGGTGATACAATCTTTAAGCAAATCATTTGTCTCATTCTTATATGCCATAAAGAAAACCCAGCTAAACTTGTTAAAGTCATATGTGATAACTAGGCAAAAGATCTTATGACTTATACTCCTTACAGATACTGGTCCAAATAAATCCATACAAAAAAGCTGTAAGAGTTGAGTCACTGAACAAATGGTCTTGGTCTTACAAGAGGCTCTGTGTTGCTTACCTTTCTGACAAGCAACACATGTAAGGTCATTTTGAAAAGACTTTGAAGGTAGTCCTCTAACAAGATTTCCCTTCACAAGTTTATAAAGATTTTTGAAATTAACATGACCTAACCTCCTCCTATGCCATTTATTAGACTCATCAACAGAAGCCTTGGCTAATAAACAAGTCATACCACTTGTAGGAACAATAGTATGGAGATTGAAAGGGTATATGCTCTCATGCCTTGGTACTTTGAGTAATATCTGTAAATCCTTAGGCAACTCAAAGTCTGGTGTGACGACCATGCAATCGGTGTCCGTGAACAACACCTTGTTCTTTTTATCACACATCTGTGATACTGAAAAGAGGTTGAATTTATTCAACTTTTTAACAAAGAACACGTTTAAAACTACACCTTTCTTGTGTTGATCTTTCATTTGCTAGTAATTCGTCCTTTGTTACCTCCAAATGCAACTGAACCACCTCTTAATTCCTCATAATCAACAAGGTAGTCTTTATTCCTTGTCACGTGCCTTGAACATCCACTATCCATAATTCATTTATCCTTCGAATTACTGTATGGATGCAACTACAAAAAAAGAAAACAAATTAGTTTTCCTTGAGGACCCAAGCCACATTAGGCTTGGATCTAGAGGGGGCCAACATACTTATATGTCTTATAGGTAGTCTGGCCTGTGATGCTGGATGTGCATCTATGGTCATAGTTCTGCATGGCCAATCAAAAGTATAAGGAGAGTTAATATCTTTAGCATTGTTTAAAACTATCACATGTATCGCTTTTGTATTGGCGGTACTTTCAGCAGTACTTGTATTTTGACCTTTTGGCACCCACCTCTGAATTGGTTTCTTATCAAAGGACTTCCTTGATGGGGAATGTGGTCTTTCTTTTAGGAAAGAGCTTTTCTGATTAGTATCAAAGTCCACATTAAGTCTGGCGGTACTTGTAGACTTTGATCTGGCGGTACTTGCAGATGGTGACCTAAACGGTACTTGACCAGATCTCAACAGTACCGCTCTAAGAACAAAGTTCCTATTGGCATGAGGGTGAGTATATTTTGTTAATGCAACCAATCCCTAAAAACATTATTTCTAATAACTAATCTTTCTTAGTTTCGATCACGAAAAAGTGTAAAAACATTAATCATCAAAGATAACCGAAAGACGAATTATTTAACAAACACTATCATCAAGGTAATAATCATTTAAGTCTTATACAAACATATCTTATACATGCTTAGTGATCGTAAAAAGTGATTAACATCAAAACTCACATTTATACAAATGTGACAAAATATTTAAATATACATTCTTTTTAAGAAAATATTTTTATTAAAATAGAAAATGAAGATTTGAATTTGTCATATTCCAGATATCCTAGGAATATAACCTTAAGGTATAAACTGCCCCGGATGAAATTTCCCCACTACAAGACAAAAAGGAGCGGATTCTAGTACCGCGATTCGAAATAGGTAGGTGTGGTTCCTTAGTAATATAGAACCGCGGACCTATTTATTAAACAGCGCCCATAGAGCCGTTATTCCTTGTCCCCTATAACTAGTAGATCATATTTTCATTTTCTAATTAACCTTTTTGGAAATTTTTCTCAGCTTCTTATCTTCTTTCTATGTTCCCAATCATTAGTAAATGATCACTTAATTTGTTAAGTATATTTTATGATTATCCTCTTGATCGTCTTCTTTACTTGTCCAAATATAATATCACTCACACATTTGTGATGTGATTAAAGATGAAGCCTTGATGAATATCATCCTTTCTTAGATCTAGTCATGCTCATCATTTTGTATGCGTGAGTCTTTATAAATCCAATGTATTTGTGTATACTTGGATTAGTCTTGTGTAGATCCAATGTATTTGTGATAGTTGGATTAGTCTTGTGTAAATCTAATGTATATGTGTATACTTGGATTTGTCTTGTTTAGATCCAAGTTATATACGTATACTTGGATGTGTCTTCTGTTGTAATAAGTCTTGTGTGTTAGTTCTCACTAAACTATAAAGTGATGTGTGTATGTGTCTTGTGAGTTCTCACTCAACTTGAAATTAAAAAGTTGTGAAGATTGGTTCTAGCTTTGGATTCGGACTCGACATCTAGCCTTGTGTCGGAAAAGAAGATGGGCGACGAAGATTAGTTCTAGCTTTGGATAAAATTGTGAAGTAGGCGACGTGTGTAGATTGGTTCTAGCTAAGATTAGGTCTCGACATTTAGTTTAGTGTCGGAAAACAATGTAAGCGACGTTGTATGGTTTTCTCAGCCAATAAGGGAGATTGTGGATATAGTGGAGTCCCCAAGAAAGGTGTACCCGAGGAGTGGAGTAGGAACGAAGAGAGAGCTTTTGTCGAAACCACTATAAATCTTGGTGTCTTGTATTAGGTTTTTTCTTTCCTTACTCTTTACTTATCCTTACTTTCTTACATTGCATTCCATTGTCACTAGATGTAGTCAATGCATTAGAAATCAACCTAATAACTATGAAACTAGATTTGAAGTAAAAGGTAATTTTCGGACAAACTTAATTGAAAGGATTTTTAATTAAGACCTTGAATATAGAAATTATTCTCCCCCCCTTCTAGTTTCTACAATTGGTATCAGAGTGATGGTCACACAAGATCTTTGAAGTATATTGTTCTTTGAAGCTTCGATCTATCTATTGTCTTTACTAGTTAGAAGGGTCGGTTGCTCTAAAGTTTAGTTTTGGTCAAAACTATTTTTATATAAAAAATTTTAAAGTATTGTTATATCATGTCATAGTGATTATGCTTTTATTAGTAGCTTTTATGCACTTTAGATTTTCTCTTGAAATGTATCTACTAGTTTGTATCTTGCTTTGTGTAGGTACTCATGAAGATTAATCATTAATTTGATTGTGGACTGAGTTACTTACACTTGTTGATGACTCGTCTCCTTTTGATCTCCAAAATCATGGGATGATGATATCAAGATTGATGAATGTGATACTAGTCCTTGAAGAGTTAGTATGCACTTTGGTCGAGTTTGGGTATTACATTAGTCCATAGAAGACTTGGGATGCACTTTGCGGCTAAGGTATGTTTTCGTCCTACCACACACCCTTTGATCATTTTTTTTATTATTACTTGACTATGTGATTGTTCTTGGCATCCTTGCCTTGACATTTATTTTTGGTATGTGATTCTATTCTTTCACCCTCTCAAACCTTCATGGTCTTGGATACTTGACTCACTTAGGGGTTATGGAGTGAGTTAGTAGTAGCTTAAAGTATCAAGCATGATTTATATGGCTTGCAACTTAATATGGTTAGTAGGCCCTATATCATGTGTAGTATGTGAATTTGAGCTCATCTCTAAGTTGATTGATTAATCCTTTGAGATACCAAACTATATCATATGTTGTAGTTACGATACTACACATTTGGAATTGAAATATTCCAAGAATTTTGTCATTATAACCCTTAACAATGATATTTGTCCGATCACGTGGGAGAGAAAGTGAATCTATACTCATGCTCATGTTTTATAAAAGTTTAATACGTTTATTAGTATGTGTTCTTACTCTATATTTTACAAAAATTTCTTGGTATGGTTCATTACCAAAGCCGTTTTGTATTACGCAGGAAAGGCACGCCTTAAACCACTATATATGACACAAGCTATTCGTTTCTACAACTTGAAGATTGTCATTCATCTTGATCATTGATACTTGGTTTTGATTCACTCCTTTTGGTTTATCTCTTCTCTCTTATTTCCTACGAGTAGTCGTTTTCCATCTCGGTCTAATTCGGTATTTTTCGGTTTCGATTCCACTCGTAATCCTTCATTAAGGCACTATAACCTAGTCTTGAAGTAGTCCAGTGATTTCCAAAAGGCTTAATATATGTTTTAAGTATTTTAGAAAAACTTGGTTTGAATTTTTTTTTTTCGTTTTCATGGCTAAAACACATGCTCTTCCCGCGGTTCCTTAAATAGGCGCGGTCCTAAGGGTAGTTCTTTATATTTAAGGAGTCGCCCACTAAGCATAAAATAATCTTGTTTTATTATTTTACACTTTTTCAAAAACACCCTCTTCTTCCTTTTTCTCTATGGCAACAAGGGATACCATAAAATCTCCATTAACAAGTTTCAAAAGCTTCCAAATCACTCAAATTAATTGATTTTAAGACAAGGGTTTCACTCATCCTTCATCTAACATCGATTAATTGTAATTATCTTCATTCAATTTCAACTCATTTATTCTAGGGTTCTTAATTTCATAATTGGGGATTTTTGAAATTAAATTGAATTAGAACCAAATTAGGAATGTGGGTTACCGTAGTTTTAGTGCTATGATTCCTTTAGGTTCATATTCCTTGTGATTTCACTAAACCCACTTATTGAACAAATCTAAATCTTAATCAAATCAATTTGGTTTAATGATGGAATTTATATGAACCCTTGAACACATTGTAATTGCATTGTTAATGCTTACTAAAAACGGATTTTGAAAAACCAATGTTCAAGTTCGTGTTTGATTCGCATAGTTCATATGCATTTGTCAAAAATGAAATTGTTACATTGTGAACATAAGAATGATAAGGAATAATCCTTTGGTTAGTCAAGAAATTGATTAAACACATTCTTGTGGTTTTTATTTTTACTAATCTATATGTAACATCGAGTGATTGTGGAAATATTTTTGTTCTATATAGGTACTTAATCATGCCTTCGGTAAATCAAAATGAACACCAAGACGCCGACTTTTATATGCCTAATCTTTCTGATTCATGTGAGTCCCAAACACTTGGTAACACTCTTCGTTCATTTCAAAAACGTTACTTTCATGAGGGTCGGGTTGTCTATGGGGATATTGAGGATACCGTCATACTAGACAAATGTTTGGTAATAACAGATTTAATTGCTTGCTAGACATCAATGAGGTAATCTATCATCAGTTCCTCTTAGATTTATTTAGCACTTATTCCCTTCAAATTGATGAATATGGAGTGTTTGTTAAGTTCTTCATTCGTGTTAAGGTACTTCGTGTACCATATGAAGGTCAATCTCGGTTCATGGATTCATGGAGGATTGACTCCTTGAATACGTGTGTCGACCTTCCTCCATATAATACCGAAGTGGTTGACTTAGACCTCACCCTTGACACTATCACTCAAGGTCGTGATCGACCCGTTGTACGTAGTATCCATTATATGAGGCGTGTGTTGTCCTCTTATGAGATACTCATAAGCGATCTTAATAAATGTATGGTATCTTGGGCCGACATTATTAGGGAGAATGTATTTTGTCATGGTGGAAACAGGGATCATGTTTCGGCTTGTATGGCTCACATGATGTGTTGCATATGCCTTTCCATCGATTACAATCTTGCATACTTCATCGCTCGATGGATCAATTGCGTCCTCACAAAGCCTAAGACAAACCTTCCCTATGTCATGCTCTTCAATCGCCTTTTTAGAAGGGTTGATGATGACTACCCCGATATTCGTCTCTCTAACTATACACACGTTGATCGTGTGATGTATCCCATTCAAGGGGCACGTCCACGAAAAGTTAGGAGTGATTGAGATACGCGTAGAGGTATTCAACGAGAATCTAACAATGAGGAAAATTCCTCATCATCAAGTGATGGTGATGGTGTTGGAACTAGTACTAATGTTGGTTCTCCGAGTGACTCCACCCCATCTTTGAACACTTTCATGGATGGATTAGACCAAATTAATCGTCCTCCTTCTCATTCATAGATTCAACTCTCTCTAAATCTCAACCTAGAGGATGTTTACCGTTCCAACCTTCAAACCCGAGGGGATTTGTACTATCATAGTATGGAGTCAAGAGGTGCTTTCAAGGCCATGGGGAGTATGCTCCAGAAGCTTGGCAAAAAGAAGAAGTGATGCTACATTGAAGTCTTTGGTGATAACTTCATTTGGATAATTTGGCTATCATTAATTTAATGTTGAACATTTCATTGCATTAGACTTTTTATTAGACTTGTTCATTTATCTTTTCTTAAACTTTGGTTTGTAATAACTAATGTTTATGTGGTTGGATTGACTAATATTTTAACCTTAACTTGTTTCATGTGGTTGTTCTTTCAATTTACATGATTATGTGCTATTTTGTGTTAGTTAACTATCTACATTTTGGTTGGATTTGGCTTGATAAACTTAGGTTTAAAATATGGGCTTGTGAAAAATGATGGAAGTCTATTTTTTAAGAGGTTATGTCCGTGGATCCTTAGCTACTTGCGCTTCTTTATCGAAATGGAACCGCAGGTATGTTTAAGGAACCGTCGGGTAGAATTTCGGCAGAATTGCTTTACACTGTTTTCTCTAAATCTTTGTAAACATGGATAAATTTTTTGCTAAAAACCAACTTTTTCCCAATTAAGCCTAGCAAGTTTCATTATTCACCTAAAACATTTTTAACACATTACTTCTTTGGATCATCCTCTTCCCTTCTTAAACCATTGTTGGTTGTTCTTCTTCTTCTTCATCCTCTAAGCCTTTCTAAACCTAAACACACAACCATGGTATCCAAAATATCCTCAAATTCTTCCAAACACTCTTCCAGCAAAAAGAGCCTTAAGATCAAGATCAAGATACCTAAACAAGGTTCTTCACCTTTTCTTACACCCAAGAATGGGATTACTCCAATCCTCATTTCTTCATCACCTTCACCACCTCTTGCTCCATTCAAGACAAGTTCAACTCATGGTAATAACCACTCTCATGGTTCTACCTCTTCTTCATTCCAATATAGATTGAATGGGTTGTCTTCACTCTTCACTCCAAGTCCTCTCTTAGATGTGAACCCCATGCCCCTCCAAAGCATTCCTTTTGAGGATAACTTTCTTGAGCCAACACCATTGTCACCCATTTCACCTTTGGATACCATGCCTCCTCCTCCTAACACTCCAATTTTGGGTGTTCCTATCTCAAATCTCATGGGTGATCCTCGTTTTCTTAACTATTTCGTGGCAAATGGTACTAATTGTCCTTGTTGTCGTCACAACTTCTACATTATCGATTCTTTTAGGATGGATATTTTTAAGGTGTTTAGAAGGAAGGAAGAACTCTTGCCAATTATGTATACTAATTTTCCTCGTCCTAGGAGATGAATGATTATATTTTCTCAAATATATTTTCAAATTCAAGCTCAAGAAGATTACCAAATCAAGATTAAAATAGCTAGTGTTAGCCTCAAAATATTGAGTCAAACAAGAATGTTCGGTCATAGGTTTATATTGTAATATTTATTAGAACGTTGTAATAGTTAGTTAAAATAGTCGTGACATTACGGGCTTGATGGCTAGCTTAAAAGGCCTCTTTCAAGGTACTAAGCATTTATTCAAGCCCGGCCCAAAACAAATATAGTCCAATAGAAAGCCCGCATGTGGGTGGACTATATAAGCCCCCTCCTAGCATGTTAGGAGGGTGGCAAGTTCTCATTTTTCTCTAATCTAACTTCTCCTAGTTAATCATATCTCTCTCTACTTTCTCTCTCTAGAAATCTTTTATCTTTCTTATTTATTTTCTATTAATCACTCATGGTGAAGTGAATAATTATGGGTATAACATTTGGTATCAATCGCCACGGGGTAGATTAGTGATTGGTTGTTGTTATTGATTTGATTTGTGTGATTTAATCTAAAATCATCACGAATTAAAAAATTTTAAGTGTTCTTCGGGCTCTAAAACTTGATATAAATCACCTACATAGGTGTGGTAGGGATTTAGGTTAGTTATTGTGGTTAAAATCACAAGATTTTGGGGCGTTTGCATTGATTTTGGGATACGGTTTGAAGAATGTTAGATTCGTCTCGATTTAAGCTTGCCTGAGAAATACTTTCGGAAAAGGGTTTTAGTTTCTTCCGAAAGTTACACTTTCGTTAAATGGTTTATAAGATTGTTCTAAAAGTCACAAAAGTTACGACACTTTACAAAAGTTCACAGTTAGTTACGAAAGTTTATAACATTGTTCCGAAAGTGTCCAAACTTACGAAAGTTTACAGTGTGTTACGAAAGTTTTTTTCACTCCGAAACTTGGAAGTTGGGAGTTGCGATAGACACCAAAACCTCCGAAACCCAAATAGTTCCGAAACCTATTAGTTCCGAAACCCAAATTTCTTCCGAAACCCAATATCTTCCGAAAGTTAAAGATTTGTTCCGAAAGCACAAACAGTTCCGAAAGTCCCCCAAGTTACGAAAGTCACAAAGTTCCGAGAGTTTCAACAAGTTCCGAAAGGTTTCTTCTTCCGCAAGTAGTAAGTGTTCCGAAAGGTTTCTTCTTCCGAAACTCATTTCCTCCGAAAGTTGAAGTTTCTTACGAAAGTTAACTTGGAAGTTCAGAAGTTACGAAAGTTGGAAAGAGTCAACTGTTCCGAAAGTTTCTTTCTTCCGAATGTTGGAATTCTTCCGAAACTTCACGAAAGTTCACATTGTTCCGAAAGTAACAACAGTCCGAAAGTTAAGAATACTTGTTTTCTTCGAAACCCAAATATTTTTCGCGAAAGTGAAAAATTTTAATCGTGTGTTTTTTGGCCTTAGAATTTTTGGTTTCTTGTGAAGACATCTTTAGGGGATTTTAACATTTTTTTTTCTCCGACAACAACAATCACAACACGTCTACTTAAGATCCGTTTTTCACTTCAACAGTTTCAAGTTTTTCAAAATGGATTCTACTCAAGCGTGTCGTGTGACAAACAACAACATCATGGTGGCGGGTAACAAAGAGAGACCACCAATGCTTGTGACTGGTCGATATGCACAATGGCAATCACGATTTCTTCGATATCTTGACACTAAACCCAATGGTGATGTTCTTCGACGTTGCATCAAAGAAGGACCCTATACTCGCACAACAATAACAATTCCTACAATTCCAGCAACCGACTCGACGACCGGTTCCGATAAACAAACAATTGAGGAAACATATGAGAACACTTCGAAAGAGAAACGTGCTTGGATTGATGCAGAGAAAGAAGCAATCTATTTGATGCTCAATGGGATTGGGGATGATATTTACTCAACGATTGATGCGTGCTCTACTACAAAAGAAATGTGGTTTGCCATTGAACGCTTGCAACAAGGAGAATCACTTAACAAGCAAGATGTCAAAACTAACGTGTTTTGGAACTTTGGCAAGTTTACTTCATTGGATGGGGAATCAATTGATTCATATTACTCAAGGTTCTACAAGATGATGAATGACATGACAAGAAAAAATTTGCAAGTCTCCACCATGCAAGTTAATGTGCAATTTCTACAGCAACTTCAACTAGAGTGGACACGGTTCGTAACTTTGGTGAAACAAAGAGTAAGTTAGACGAGGTCAACTATCACACGCTCTTTGACATTTTGAAACAGTTTCATAATGAGGCGAATGAACTTCCAGCTGAAAGGATAACAAAGACTGCTAATCCACTTGCTTTTGTGTCTACCACTCAACACGTCCAAGATCATTGCTCTCGTGCTCCAAAGGCATACTCTACTACATCCTCCTCACCAAGGTACTCCACTACATCCTCCTCACCAAGATACTCTACTTCATCTAAGTCTTCAGCTCCTACAAGATCATGAGACAAAGAACCAAGAGTACCATCACCATCACCTGAGCCATCATCTAAAGAGGACAGTGATGAAGAACTAGCTTAGAATGATAAGGATATTAAACAACAAATTGATTTCATTATGAAGACCTACAAGAAAATCTTCAAACCCACCGACAACAATCTTCGAACATCATCTAATACAAGGAACCAATATGTTGAGAGTCCTCGAAGGTATGACACACGTAAACGTGGTGAAAGTCCTCCTAGGTATGATCGACGTAATCCAACACATGTTGAGGGTTCTGCAAGGTATGATCGACAAACTGCTAAGTATGATACTCAGAGGATTGTTACTGTTGCTGGGAATAGGGAAACTGTTGGTACTCAAGTGGTTCAGCAAAGTGGGATTCAGTGCTTTAATTGTCAAGGTTATGGGCATATGGCAAAGGAATGTAGGAAGCCGAAACAGGTTAGGGACTCTGGTTATCATAAGGAAAAGATGCTGCTATGCAAGAAGATGGAAGATGGGGTTAAACTATCGGCTGAGGAAGGAGCAATGGTTGATGATATTGATGATGAAGCCTCCGACCAAGAACTTGAAGCACATTACTCGTACATGGAAAAGGTTGAAGAAGTTCTCAGTGTCACTGAAGATGACAATGGTCCTATCTTTGATACTGAGCCAATCGATAAGGTACACATTGAAGAGGAATATAATGTGTTTGGTAATATTCATGAGCATTGTGAGCTACCCAAAGCCATTAATGACACATGTATGATGGAAACTGTTGATAGCAATACCACACCTGATTCATCAGACATGTGCAATAATGAGTCTGAGGATGATCAACATGCAAATGAGTATGATGATGATGAGGAGCGTATTGCGCTTGCTAACTTAATTGCTTCTTTACAAAAAGATGTCAAAGAAACTAGAAAAAGTCAAAAGCAATTAAAGAAGGCAACTCTACGCTCACTCAAAATTTTGAAGAAAGCAATGTTGCAGTCATAAAATCTAGTGAGCTTCTTGCAAGCTGTAGAGCTGCGCTTATTCAAAAAGACAAAGAGCTTGCGAGGTACAAAGGGGGTGTCGTTACTAGTGTAAAGGATGTTTATGAAACTAAATACAACGAAACTCTTAAGACTTTAGAACAAGAGAAACGTAATTATAACACTTCTTTAAGTATGGAACAACACAAAACGTATCTTGCTACCATGAAAGTGAATGAGTTAAGTCAAAAGATTGATTTTCTTCAAGAGGATAAAACTAAACTAGTCACTGTGAAGACGGAAGAGGTTGCTAACTTGCAAAAATCTTTCAAAATTAAACAAGCAAAATACATCGACAAAGTCATGGAACTTGAAGTTCAAATTGATTTTTATAAGAAAATTGTTTATAAAACAAATCAATCTATTCAAACCATGCGAATGTTGGCACCTCGTTCGATTTTCAAGGGTAAAGCTAGTTTTGTTGGTCCTAAGTACCTCGAGCAAGCTCAATCTGAAAACCCGCGACTCTATCTTGAGGAGTCCCAATGTACCGACCTTGATTGTCTTCTTGTTGAGCTTGAAAGTGATGAGTCACTATGTTTTGAAGAGGAGAGTAGATCACCAGTGAACAAAGACTTTGTGAAACCATATAATTATGCTTATGAAAATAGTCTTTATGAAATTTTTAAACCACAAAAACAGAAGTCTCGTGAGCAAATATTTTACGAATGTGCGCAAATAAGAATTAAATGGAGACAAGTTTTTGCCACTAAGAAAACTAACGTTTCAAAATATATCGGGTACTTGATGCATCAAGCTTCTATAAGCAAGAGTAAGCAAGCATTTAGTATTCTCAAGAGTAACATCGAAAATTTCAAAAAGGTTGTTGATGATGACTAGAAAAAACGTGAACTTTTGAAAGGTGATACAGAAATTCCTCACGATATAACTGTTCTTGTGAAAACTATTTTGATTCCTCTTGCGGAAAGAACAAAGAAACATGCTGTGGAATTTGAAAAGTTAATAGAGCAAGAAATGTTTGACGATTTGAAATATGTGGAATCTCTTGAAAAAGAAATTGACGATCATCAACCTGAAAGAGACTATTTTTCTATAGCCTGTGATCTACTCTTGCAAGAATGCCTCTCAAAAGATATTATGTGTGTTTACGTTACATCTTGTGCTGATATTGATGAATATTTTGATGTTGCATGCGAATATCTTGATCAAGTCAAAGAGTGTGAACGTCTTGAAACTGAGCTTTCGACTAAAGTTGACCAAAAAGAGTTTTCGTTACTTCAACATAGATATGATTATCTTCAAAAACATTGTCATTCACTTAAACTTGCTTTGCAAAAGAAAGTTGGCAACTTTTCAAATGATACACCTTTTGGAAGTAAAATTATCTGAGTCATGTCGATTACTAAACGAAAAAAGTATTGATATTTCGGATTTGAAAGCTCAGTTACAAGAAAAAGACATAGCAATAGCAGAGTTGCAGAAACTCGTTGCTAAGATGGATGGGAAAGTTGTGGAACCTAGCGTTAAGAAAACTGTTGTTAGACAGCCCAATGCCTCTAAAGTGAATAAATCCTCTATCTTGGGAAAACCATCCGCTTTCTCAAACTCCTCGTTTGCAAAACCTGTGTTTACCCCTAATATGGATGGAAAGGAAAGGTTACCACAGACTCAACCCATAAGGAATACTCCAGCACCAAGCGTTAAGCACAAAAATGTGATTAAACCAGGGATGTATAGAATGACCACTAAACCCACAAACAGAGTTAGTCAATCGCCTCAGACTTCTAGAAACACTAATACTCACGTGTCTTATACTATAGGAGTAGTCTCCATTGCTAGTGTTAGACGGCTTCAGCTTAAGCGCACTCAAGTAAATGATAAGGTCTGGAAACACAAGAGTCAAGGGAAGATGAAGGAAGTAGAAGAACACCCTAGGATTTTGAATTTTTTTAAGAATAAAAAGTCTGTAATCGCATGTAATGACGATTTGAATGATTTGAATGCTATGAATGTGAAATTTGTTTGTGTAAAATGTGGAAAATGTGCTCATGCTAATCATTCTATGTGTGCTATGAATAATGTCAAAGGCGTAGATACTAGAACTAAGAAGCAAGTTGCGATGCCTATTAGTGCTAGTAAACCCAAACGCAAAGTGAACCATTCTGGTGCAACCCCCACTAAGAAAACTAATGCATCATACTCCACCACTAAGAACCCTAGAAGAAGAATTACGGAATTATGTGAGTCTGCTAGCAAGTCTTGGAAATGGTGGTTTGCTAATCAATGTTCTCCAGGATATAAATGGATGCCTAAAGTTAGGACAGAAAAGTGACAACGAGTGTTAGTATGCCTTCAAATGTTGCTAAGGACACTAATGAATCTGCAATCACAACTAATGTGGTATCCAATTTAGCAAATGCTCCATCGTGTTCTAACTCTTCTGCAGGTGATACAAATAATTCTCTTCATACTGGACTCCGGATGCACGAAGCACATGACGGGGAATCTCAAGCTTCTAATTAACTTCGTGGAGAAGTTTCTAGGTACGGTCCGATTCGGAAATGATCAACTTGCACCGATCCTAGGATATGGAGATTTGGTTCAAGGGAATATCACGATTAAACGGGTATACTACGTCGAAGGGCTCAATCACAATCTTTTCTCGGTTGGTCAATTCTGTGATGCAGATTTGGAAGTTGCTTTAAGAAAGAAGACATGTTTTGTTCGTGATTATGATGGGAATGATTTACTTACCGGTACACGGGGTACTGATCTCTACACTATTTCACCTCAAGACACAACTTCTACAACTCAAATTTGCTTCATGGCTAAAGCTTAAACGACTCAGGCATGGTTATGGCATCAACGTCTATCTCATCTCAACTTTGATACCATCAACTTGCTTTCCAAGAAAGATATTGTGAGAGGTCTTCCCAGCTTGAAATTCATCAAAGATCATCTTTTTTCTTCTTGTGAGCTTTGTAAAGCTAAACGAAGTAGCTTCAAGACAAAGACTGCACCAAGCTCTAAAGGACGGTTAGATCTTCTCCATTTGGATTTGTATGGCCCTATGCATGTTCAAAGTATCAATGGGAAGAAATATATTTTGGCAATTGTCGATGACTACTCAAGGTACACATAGACTCACTTCTTGAGGTCCAAGGATGAAACACCCGAAGTTCTCATCAACTTCCTTAAACTGATACAACGTGGTCTTCAAGCTCAAGTAAAAGTGGTTCGTACTGACAGAGGCACAGAATTTTTGAATTCAACTCTGATGAACTTTTTTGAAGTCGAAGGAATTGACCATGAAACATCTATTGCTCGACCACCCGAAGAAAACGGCGTTGTTGAAAGACGAAACCGTACTTTAGTTAAGGCTGCTCGAACATTATTATCCGCTTCAAAACTTCCATTATTCTTTTGGGCCAAAGCCGTGTCAACCGCATGCTACACACAAAACCAATCCTTAATTATCCCAAGACACGAAAAGATACCATATCACATAATTCGTGATCGAAAACCTTCACTCAAACACCTTCACGTTTTTGGATGTACTTGTTACATTATACGAGATGGTGAAAACTTGGATAAGCTGAAAGAGAAAGATGATGCATGTATTCTAGTGGGATATGCAACTCAGTCTAAGGGATATAGAGTTTACAACAAGAGAACAAAATTGATAGTCGAGACTATTCATATCTGATTTGATGAATTACAAGAAATGGCACTTGAACAAAACAGTTTAAGTACCTATCAACAACGACAAACGACTTCCGTTCACAACGACACGGAACTCGGAACTCAAGACCACAGCAATGAACCGTCAAGTTCAAAGCTGGTTCAAGGAAATGTTCCAAGAGCATATATGATAGTCAACACGACAATTGAAGAGTTGGAAATGTTATATGGACCCATGTATGATGAATATTTCACGGGGGAGAAACATGTTGTACCAAAGTCTTCCGCTGTCACTCATGATAAGAATGATGAAACTGATCATCTTCAACAAAAGGATACAACTTCATCTACTTCAACATGGGTTACTGCAGATTTACCTCCTTAGAATATCACATCAACAACCGCTCCTACAACATCCACAACTACTGTCATTGCTCGAGAGAACACAAATCAAGCAGACAATGCATTATCTGACGAAGAAGAATTTATCAACCCATTCGGTACATCGGTACACGAAACTAGAGAGTCTTCTATACGCCATGTTGATCCGTCAAATATGCATACGTTCTACCAGCGTAATCCTTCAACACATCATTGGACCCGAGATCATCCTTTGGTTCAAGTTATTGGAAACCCTTCACAGCCCGTTCGTACAAGACGACAGCTTGAAACAAATGGTGATATTTGTATGTTCACACTCGTCGTGAGTACAGCTGAACCGAAAAACATCAAAAAGTCATGGCTGATCATGCTTGGATTGAATCGATGCAAGCTGAACTTCTTCAATTTGAAAGACTTAAATTCTGGGAACTTGTTGACAGACTATACGATGTAATTCCATTAAATCTTCGATGGGTCTGGAAAAACAAAATGGATGAAGAAAACACAATCATCAAGAACAAAGCTAGGCTGGTGGCTAAAGGGTATGGACAGAAAGAGGGTATTGATTTTGAAGAATCATTTGCACCAGTAGCTCGAATGGAAGCAGTCAGAATTTTCGTTGCTTATATTTCACATAAGGGATTCATCGTTTATCAAATGGACGTAAAGACGGCGTTTCTTAACAGTCCTTTGAAGGAAGAAGTCTATGTCACACAATCAAAAGGATTCGTCAATCCTCATTATCCTGACAAGGTGTATCGTCTCCACAAAGCACTTTATGGACTAAAGCAAGCTCCAAGGGCGTGGTATGATGAGCTCTCAAAATTTCTAGTATCCAAAGGTTTCTCAAAAGGTTCCATTGATCTAACTTTGTTCACTTATAAATATGGGGATGACATTTGTGCAGATTTATGTTGATGACATTATTTTTGGGTCTACAAACCCAAAACTTTCAACATGGTTTGAAAAAGTAATGCACGGTAAATTTGAAATGTCAATGATGGGCGAACTAAAATTCTTTCTAGGAATTCAGGTTCACCAATCCCCAAGTGGTATCTTTATCAACCAAGCTAAGTATTATCAAGAGATAATCAAAAAGCATGGTATGACCTCATGTGACCCCGTTGGGACACCATTATCAACCATATCCCTAGATGCTGATTTGGAGGGAGATGCCATAGATCAAATGAAATATCGTTCCATGATCGGCTCCCTCATGTACTTAACAGCAAGCCGACCAGATATATCACATGCTACGTGTTATTGTGCACGCTATCAAGCACGACCCACTGAAAAGCACCTCAAGGAGGTTAAACGAATCTTTCGGTACCTCAAGAATACTATTCATTTGGGACTCTGGTATCCGAGGGAAACCGGTTTCTTTCTAACGGCCTATTCAGATTCTGGTCATGCAGGGTGTCTTGATACACGAAAAAGTACTTCTGGTGGTGCACAGTTTCTAGGTCAAGATAAGCTCGTGGGATGGTCTTCCAAGAAGCAGGATTGTACGTCACTGTCATCAGCCGAAGCGGAGTATGTGTCTCTATCTGCGTGTTGTGCTCAAGTTCTTTGGATGAGAACACAACTCACGGATTATGGATTCCACTTTGATAAAGTACCTATGTACTGTGACTCAAAGTCCGCCATAGCCATCTCCTGCAATCTGGTACAACATTCCCGCACGAAGCACATTGATGTCAGATATCACTTCATTAAGGAGCAAGTTGAAAGGGGTATTGTTGAACTATACTTTGTTAGAACTGATTACCAATTAGCTGACTTGTTTACAAAAGCTCTTTCAAAAGAGAGGTTTGCGTATCTAGTTAGGCAAATAGGTATGAGATGTTTGACTCCATCAGAACTGGAGATTCTGGCAAAGAAGCATGATTGATTCATCTATCAAACATCTACATGTATATATTATTAAAAAAGTAAAACACAAAATTAAAAATCTTTCAAAATACAAAAAGATTCTTTTCGACATGTCTTTCAGTATCGATAATATGAACGTGCCTAGAAATGTCGCTCAATAACGACACGGGTGTGTACATAAAGCTCGAATGAAAGTTGTAAATATTTTTCAAAACATGTCATTTCTATCTTTTAATAAAGGAAAATGTCTATTTTGGATAATTTTTCCAACAACGGGTAGAGCAATCTATCTTGGGTTGAGCTTGTCAAAAAACATTCAACGTCTTGAGTCAACACAATGGCTTGTAATCACTTTCAGATTACAACCCAGATCGATATTCACGGGGGAGTGTACGATTTAGTGTGCTTACCCTCAGCAAAAGAAGTTAAATCTTCTTACACTTGAGTGGATTTGTCAAGACATTCAAAGTCTATGAACTCAAGTTTATGCTTTAGAAAAACCTCTTCGCCAAAAGAAATAAAGTTTTTCGAAAAGCGTTGAACACAATTTTTTCAAGAGTTTTTCAATGATTATTCAAAATCTTTCAAAAATTGTGTGTTCAACAACTCCCATCCTCAAAAAGCAAAATGTGGATCACTAATAACTGGATTTTGCTAGGGTTGTACGTTCACGGTATCTTCTCGAATTGATAAAGGTTTGAGTGCGACTCAATTGTTCTTGGTGGAAAGTAAAAAGGGGATTGGTTTTCTATTCTACTAAAAAGTTAAATGCGCGAAGTAATAAAGATAACTTAGACAACTTAGAAAACAATTTAAAGACAAAAAATAATTTAAAAACAGTAAAGTGTGAATTAAACTTAAACGAACAATAATTTAATACTTAAATAAGAAAAACCAGAAATTACTCATTCGGAAAAACTATTTGGTTCGGAATAAATATTGCTCATCCGGAATATTTGCTCATCCGGAATATACCTTGATTCGGAATGTTCATGCGGAATGAACCTTTATTCGGAATACACAGCTCATGCGGAAAAATGCTTCGTTCGGAATATTGCTCATCCGGAATGACTTGGTTCGGAATAACCCTTGGTTCGGAATAATTGGTTCACGCGGAAAATAAATTCATCCGGAATAATCAACTCATCCAGAATATTCAACTCATCCGGAATATCAACTCGTTCGGAATGTTTTGCTTATGCGGAATAATGCTTCATTCGGAATATATGTTCATGCGGAATAATTAAGATGAAGGCTTGGTTCGGAATATCTTTCATGCGGAATAAATGAAACTGATCCGAAATAATTAGCTTATTCGGAATACAATGCTGGTTCGGAATAAATGATAAAAAGCTTCGTTCGGAATATTCAACTGATGCGGAATAAATAAAACTAAGTGTTCATTCGGAATGTTTAGCTCATTCGGAATAAAGTGGCAAAACCCTTGGTTCGGAATATTTCGTTGATTCAGAATCTAGGGAAACAGAAGATATGCGAAGAACAGGGAGAAACCTAAATCACGAATTTTAACCAAAATCAACCAATTTTTTTTTGCCAAATATTAAACCAAACTAACCACTAATCATCTACTAATAATAAACATCAAACCAAATCAACAAAAACTCAAAACCCACTTGTTTTAAAGATCAAAATCAACAAAATAAAAACTTAGAACTTTAGAATCAATAAGAGAAAGGAAGAACAAGATTAAATGAAAGATTGTATTGAAAGATTAAGGTTTAACAAACAAAATGAAAGATTAAAACTTACAAGATTCTTCGATTGAAAAGGGAAAAATGAAAATCACCAAACACCTTAATGGTGTTGGTTTTCCTACGAAATAAAAGGAAAGAAAAACAGAAAAAAATGAAAAACTAGTTTCCAAGTTGTGATGGGGAGGCTATATATAGGCCTTGGAGTTGGTTGGTGAGTGGGCTTTTCTCCTCTCTTTTTGTCTTCTCGTCTTTTCAGTAAAGTTGACGTTTTCGATTCTGATTCAGGATTTGTCGATGAATAAATTCAACTCGTCTTTTAATTTCTTCGTTTAATAGACTTGAGTTCTTCGACATATGTAAATCTTCCATCTTTGGTCCTTTTCTTTGATAAATCTTCAAATAGGCCCATTGACTTCAAATCTTTTGCATCTCTTGGACTATAGACTTCGTCTTTTCGTCTTTTTCTTCGATAAAACCCGTGCAATCCCATGTTTTCTTCAATATTTATCCGGTTGGCTCTGAAAACACAACAAACACACAAACCACGCATAATTCCAAACAGATGATATTAAATACGCGTTTTGGTCTCGTTTTAGCAACAAATAAGTGGTAAAGTATAGGTGTTTTCACACCTATCAAATCCCCTACACTTGACCATTGCAATGCCCTCATATAATGCATTAATTTTAAAGCACGGTTTACATTTCTCATCATAAATAACCCACCTTGGCCTTTATTAAATTCTAATCACTAAGGAAACCAAAAGAAAAAAAACAAGTAAAGAATTCAAAGACTTACATTGGGATTTTAGGTTGTCATGAATGTTCATCATTCTCAAGTTTCACGTTCCCCATACCAAGCTTAAAAACGAGATCATTGATATTATAAGTTAGCAAACAAACACGAACTCATGTGGCCCAATTATTCACTTAGACTCCCTTATTCCTAGGTGTATCTCTTATATTTTATTGTTGTCTTGAATGATCACGAGGATGCATTGTTTGACTTATTTCGATAGTTATTTAAGCTGAAAACAAAGTGGGACGATTTAATCAATAGTTAGCTAAAGGACAAAATCTTTTAAAACTGCTTCTCGAGACCTCATATAGTTCATATCTTGGCATAACTCGCTTCACGATTTGAGACCTTTCTCGGACCGATATTTGGCAGCGACTTCATACTTCAAATCTTGAGAGACGTTCATGAAATTATGGTCTTCTCTTCATATTAGGAATTTCTTCACTTGAACTATTTGAGAGATTCTTCATATTTGGATCATGACTTCTTCATTTTTCTCCAATCTTTATTTTGGATTTTGATATACAACGATCCGCCTCCTTTTAGGACTTGGATCTATTTATCCTCATACCTTGCTAGGGTCTTTTCGGATAGACTTCTCCATGATCTTTTGGGGAGTACTTGCTTTTCGTCGTGTGTCGCGATCCTTCATATTGATCTTTGATAAATGATTCTTCACATCACTTTTTGGATCTTTAGCAACAAAATGTAGCCCTCATGCCTTGTTAGGGCCTTTTCGGACTCGCCAATCTTCGCATCCTACTTCAACAAGTTATGCCTTGGCTATGAACTCTAATTAATACCGAGCAACTTTTAAACGATCTTGGGCTAGAATCTAAGTAACTTTTCAAATCGTACAACCTTATTTATTGCAGATAAATTTATTAACAGGCGATGGGAGAATAGGCTTATAATTAACTCACATAAATTCACGAAAGAATACCAAACTTATAATTGACTCTATCATCTCTCGTTCTCTACAATTTAAAATCTCAAGGAATGAGACTCGTGGATGCTTAGCCAATTAAATCACAGCTTTGGGTTTTCGAGTCATCTATAGGATCTTGCAAATTCTTAGACTTTTTCAAGTTTAGAATTCGCGTTTTAAAGTTCCCTTGATAAACAACTCTCTAGGATCAATTATAGGAACATGCGAAAAGTTCTTGTTCTTAACCCGTGAGAGTTAAGACTTTCGCGTTTTAAAGTTCCCTATATAAAAGCCTAGCAAAACTTGACTTAAACACGTTAAGGATACTAGCTAGAGTAAACTAAGATAAGTAAACTCGGGTTGAGTCAAAATATTCACGACATTGAAAAGTTTAAAACCACTTTATTGAAAATTTATTCTAGCAAGGAAAGAAAATAACCATAACGAAGGAAAATACAACTATACAACTAGGCCAAAATAGATTAAAAATTTTGAAAAATGTCGAAAAATCGAATTTTCCTGTTAAAATGAGGACAAATTCATGGAAAGGCCCACTTACTTCGATAGAAGTCCCCCCTACACTTGATATAAACATTGTCCTCAATGTTTAAGAATGTGGGAAAAGTCTCCCCTACACTTATGACATTGTGCACGTTGGTTAAATCAAGCTAAGGAAGAGACAACTAAAGTGATCAATTTCAAATGTGAGTATGAAGAAAATTGAATCATGATAGTTGAGAGATAGAACCAGATTGCGGATAACACGGGAGCACGGATCTTCAAAGATTCCAAAAGTGAACTTATCCCTGTAATCACATCATCATACAAACACAAGCAACCTATATAGGTCCCCCTACACTTATTATGAAAACGGTGAAGGATAGATCACGGGTTGCCTCCCGAGAAGCGCTTGTTTTTGTTCACCGAGTCATGAGCCTGACTCGACCCAAAATTAGTTCATGGGAAACATGGTGAGGGATGGAATCATCTCATGAGAGATGTCCTCACCGAAGTAGAACTTCACGCGCTGACCATTCACCTTAAAATTGGGCCCATTTGGCTGAGAAAGCTCAATGGTGCCATAGGGAAAGACTTTGGCGATGGTGAATAGACCAGACCATCGGCTCTTCAAGTTGCCCGAGAAGATCTTCAACCGAGAGTTAAAAATTAAGACTTGATCACCAACGTGGAGCTCTCGGTTCTTAATCCTTGCATCATGGATGATCTTGGTCTTCTCCTTGTAGATCAATGAGTTCTCGTAAGCTTCATTCCTCAATTCATTAAGGTCGTTGAGTTGAATCTTGCGAAGATCACCGGCTTTGTTGATGTCGAAGTTAGCCCACTTCAAGGCCCAGTATGCCTTATGTTCCAGCTCGATAGGGAGGTGGCATGCCTTCTCGTACACAAGACGATAAGGTGTACAACCAATCGGTGTCTTATAGGCGGTACGGAAAGCCCACAAAGAATCCTCTAATTTATCGGCCCAAGAGGCACGATGCTCTCCCACAGTACGCTCCAGAATTCACTTAAATCCACGGTTGTAAATCTCGGCTTGACCATTTGTTTAGGGATGATAGGCGGTGGAAAGACGGTGATTGACACCATACTTAGCCATGACTCTAGCAAATTGATCATTGCAAAAATGAGTCCCGTGGTCACTGATTATAGAACGAGGAACACCGAATTGAGCAAAAAGCTGCTTCAAAAAGTTCACAACCACCCTCGCATCATTCGTGGGGAGAGCCTTAGCTTCAACCCATTTAGAAACGTAGTCAACGGCTACGAGGATGTACTTGTTCCCTTTAGATGATGGAAATGGCCCCATAAAGTCGATACCCCATACATCAAATATTTCACATTCTGGTATGAAATTTTGAGGCATCTCATCTTTATGTGTGATCTTGCCTTGTCTTTGGCAAGCATCACAATTTTAACCATGTCGTGAGCGTCACGATAAATGGTGGGCCAATAAAATCCAGAGGCGAATACTTTCTTCGCGGTGTAATTGGGACCAAAGTGACCACCGGTAGGTCCTTTATGGCAAGCGTCAAGGATTTGTACCGCTGCCGGTCCATCAACACATCGACGAATGAAAAGATCCGCACATTGTTTGAAGAGGTAAGGGTCGTCCCAGAAATAATGTTCAATATCTTTAAAGAAATTTTTCTTTTGTTGGGACGTTAACCCTTCCTTGAGAATTCCACCCGCTAAGTAGTTTGCAATGTCCGCAAACCACGGGTGTCGTCAAGATTGGAGTTGATAGACATTAAGGCCTCAAGGGTAAAAGAGTCATTGATCTCTTGATTAGGATGATCCCCTTGATAAGGATCCTCAAGTCTACTTAGATGATCCGCGGCTAGGTTTTCGGCTCCCTTCTTATCACGAATTTCAATGTTGAATTCTTGAAGGAGCAAAACCCAACGAAGAAGCCTTGGCTTAAAATCTTGCTTAGTCAATAAGTACTTCAACGTGGAATGATCGGTATACACGATGGTGGTAGAAAGGACAAGATAGGGGCGGAATTTTTCAAAAGTATGCACTACAGCTAAAAGCTCTTTTTCGGTAGTGGTATAATGAAATTGAGCCCCCGTCATTGTCTTGCTAGCGTAATGGATTGGTTGGAAGTGTTTGTTCACTCTTTGGCCCAAAATAGCTCCAATAGGAATGTCGCTAGCATCACACATCAACTCAAAAGGTAGCTCCCAATTAGGGGTAACCAAGACCGGTGCCTTAGTTAGCTTATCCTTAAGAAGATTGAAGGATTCAAGACACTATTTGGAAAAGATGAAAGGAGTATCTTTTTCTAAGAGGTGGGCCATCGGGCGAGTGATTTTAGAAAAATCTTGGATAAATCGACGATAGAATCCCGCATGACCAAGGAAAATTCTCACACCCTTCACGGTTGAAGGTGGAGGTAATTTA
Source organism: Glebionis coronaria (assembly GCA_025667525.1). Lineage (NCBI taxonomy): Eukaryota > Viridiplantae > Streptophyta > Magnoliopsida > Asterales > Asteraceae > Glebionis > Glebionis coronaria. Next base: position 378,884,721 of record CM046880.1, on the reverse strand, counting down.
GCTATGACATCCACTTTAGCACGGTCAACTTCAAGACCGGATTTTGAGATTTTATGTCCAAGCACAATGCCTTCTTTTACCATGAAATGGCATTTTTCCCAATTTAGAACAAGGCAAGTGTCTTCGCACCGCTTAAGCATGCGTTCCAAATTGGCAAGGCACGTAGAGAAAGAATCACCATAGACCGAGAAATCATCCATGAAGACTTCCATAGTTTCTTCAACCATGTCATGGAAGATAGCCAGCATACACCTTTGGAAAGTCCCAGGAGCATTGCATAAGCCGAAAGGCATTCTTTTGTAGGCAAATGTTCCATAAGGACAAGTGAATATGGTTTTCTCTTGGTCTTTGGGATCGATGGGAATTTGAAAATACCCGGAGAAACCGTCTAAAAAGCAGTAATAGTCATTACCCGCTAGACGTTCAAGTATTTGGTCCATGAAAGGAAGGGGAAAATGATCCTTTCTCGTAGCATCATTGAGTTTGAGATAGTCTATACAAACTCTCCACCCTGTAACGAGACGAGTAGGAATTAACTCGTTGTTTTCATTGGGAACAACGGTGGTTCCGCCTTTCTTAGGCACACAATGGACGGGACTAACCCATGGTGAATCCGAGATAGGGTAGATCATTCCCGCATCAAGAAGTTTGATAACCTATATTTTGATAACGTCATGGATCTTAGGATTCACCCTTCTTTGGCTTTGAATAGTGGGTTTAAAGTCGTCCTCCATGAGAATTTTATGTGTGCAAAAGTGAGGATCAATTCCATGAATATCGGAGATTTTCCAAGCAATCGCTTTCTTGTGATTCTTCAGCACGGCGATAAGTCGAGATTTTTCTTCCTCTGTCAAGTCCTTAGCGATGATGACGGGTGACTTCTTGTTGTCTTCAAGGAAAGCGTACTCGAGATGAGACGGTAGGTCCTTAAGCTCTAAATCCGGAGGATTTTCGATGGAAGGCGTAGTCAAATTCGGTTCATCGATAGAGAGATCCTTAGGAGATGGTGGAGAAATATGGTCCTCATTGAGAAGTTTCTCAATGGTACGAATGTCTTCATCCCAATTGGAGGGAGAATCGTCATATTTTAAGTCCACATCTCCCAAAGTTGCTTCAAATTCTTTCAAGATGAAATCACTTTCTCCAAATGGAGTTAGTGATGGGGAAATAGAGGCAACGGTCTCAACAATGGGTAGAGAAGAAGAACCACTTTTACAAGCGTCTTTGAAATGTTCTTCACAAGCCTCATCAAGAACGTCAATAAAACTAACACTCTCGTTTTCAGAAGGCTGCTTAGAAAGTTTACCCATGTTGAAGACGATTTTATCGTCACCAACTCTCATGATTAATTCGCCAGCGGCTACAGCAATGAGAGTGCGACCGGTCCTCAGGAATGGACGTCCAACGATTAACGGAACACGGGGGTCCATCTCGTAGTCAACGATAACAAAATCTGCCGGAAAGGTGAATTTGTTGACACCAACGAAGACGTCTTCGGCTATCCCCACTGGATAAGCAACCGTACGGTTAGCTAATTCCAAAGTCATTCGTGTGGGGACTAGCTCGGGTAGAGACAATTGTTTCCAAACGCTTAAGGGCATTAAGTTTATACTAGCACCTAGATCGGCTAGGGCCATACAATTCTCTACCCCATGGAAGTTGCAAGGAATCAAGAAACGACCAGGATCACCAAGTTTGGTTGGTAATTTCCTTAAGAGCGCTGCGGAGAAATTCTCATTAAGTTGGGTCTGAGCAATATCCAGAAGTTTCTCCTTATCACTGAGAAGATCTTTAAACATTTTAGCATATTTGGGCATGTGAGCGAGAGCCTCAGCAAAGGAGATATTGAAATTCAGTTGTTTAAACATTTTAAGAAAGTTTGAAACCTGAATATCATCCTTGTTCTTCAATTTCTCTTTCCGCAACCTTGAAGGATAAGGTATATTGGGTTGAGATGAAGGCTTTGGAATGGAATTCTCACTCACATACTTGGGTGGTGAAGGGGTGGAAGTAGAAGGTGGAGGAATTGGAGAAATAGAAGGTGGAGGAGTAGAAGTGGGAGGAATTGGAGAAGGAGACTCGTTTTCCTTTGTCACAATCACCGGTGTAGGTGTAGGAAGCTCGGGTTCCTTTAAACCTTTTCCACTACGAGTGGTGATTGCTTTCATCTCCCCTCTTGGATTAGCAATGGTGTTACTCGGAAGAGAACCCGATCCAGAGGCTTGATTACTTGGGAAGAAACTAGCCATCATGTTCCTTAAGTCATTCGTTTGACTTGCCAAAGTGTTTCGCATATCAGCTCAAAGATCATTCCCTTGCTTCACCATATTTGCTTTCATGTTGGCCATTTCCCGCTGAAGATTTTGCACTATCGCATCATTAGTACTCATGTAGGTTTCAACCTATTGGTGTAATGCAGTGGGTTGGTTGGGAGGAGCATGGTAGGCAGGTGGTTGATAAGCAGGTTGTTGGTAAACTTGGTTGTTTCTTTGAGGTGGATATGGGTTTCTTTGGTTTTGATATTGATTTGGAGCACGTGGTTGGTTTTGATTGTTGCGATTAAGGTTGTTTGGGTTTTGAGGGGGAAAACCGGGTGGTGAAAGAAAGTTGTTTGAGCGATAGCTGAGCAAATTGCGGTCACCTTGAGGACGTGCTTGATAGCTTCCTGTAGCAAAGTTACCGTTGGCCGCATACACATTGACTGGATTGTCTTGAGTCGAAGGACAATCGGTGTATGAGTGAGATCCCCCACATATTTCACAAGATTGACTCAAAGCACTAGCTTGGGCAGTGATAGCTTTGGTATTGTTGGCGGCTTGGAGAGCAAGTGATTCAACAAGCGAAGTAAGCTTATCAATTCTCTTGTCGCTCTCATTAGTGCTAGCACTAGCCACATTGGTCTGAACACTCTTGGTTTGCACTCTAGACTTGTTCTCAATAATATCCCAAGCGGCATTAGAAGACTTAACTAAAATGTTACCCCCCGAAGCACTATTTAGTGAATCTTGGTCATTCATGCTTAAACCATTGTAAAAAGTATTGATTTGATGCACTTTTGTTAAACCATGTTGTGGACACTTTCTTAAAAGTTCCTTAAAACGGTCCCAAGATTCACTAAATGTCTCACCGTACTTTTGTTCAAAGGTAATTATTTCATTCCGCAAAGCGGTAGTACGTGAGGGTGGGAAAAAGTAGTTGATGAGTTTGGTCTCTAAATCCGTCCACGTAAGAATACTTTGTGGCGGTTCCTTATCAAGCCAATGCCGGGCTTGTCCCTCTAAGGAGAAAGGAAAAAGTTGCAAGCGAATTACCTCTTGTGAAACTCCATTATACTTAACCGTATTAGTGAGTTGAAGAAACCTTTTAATATGGTCATGAGGATCATCAATTGAACGCCCCAAGAAGGGTTGAGCAGAGACCATTAGAATGAAGCCAGATTTAAGCTCGAAGTTGTTGGCTCCAATCTCGGGTATGACAATAGCATCAGTGTTTCCTTCTACGTGCGATTGCAAAAGCTCGATCATTGGTTGATTGTCCATGGTGACAATAGGTTGATTAATGACTTCGGCTTGAGCTACTTTCTTCTTACGAGCACGAGTACGCATACACACCTACAAAAGGAACAACAAAACAGACAAGAAATATTTTTGGTTTTTTATGTTTTTCTATTTTTTTTTTTTTGTATTTTTGAAAATTTTATATTTTTTAGGATTTTTGAAAATTTTAAAGCAAGGAAAATAACGTTCAAAGATGAACGGATCCCAAAATCCAACGCGTCTCTCACTTAAAACCTTTAATCTTAACGAAAAGAGCCGGCAGCGGTGCCATTTAATAACTGGATTTTGCTAGGGTTGTACGTTCACGGTATCTTCTCGAATTGATAAAGGTTTGAGTGCGACTCAATTGTTCTTGGTGGAAAGTAAAAAGGGTATTGGTTTTCTATTATACAAAAGTTAAATGCGCGAAGTAATAAAGATAACTTAGACAACTTAGAAAACAATTTAAAGACACAAAATAATTTAAAAACAATAAAGTGTGAATTAAACTTAAACGAACAATAATTTAAAACTTAAATAAGAAAAACCAGAAATTACTCATTCGGAAAAACTATTTGGTTCAGAATAAATATTGCTCATCCGGAATATTTGCTCATCCGGAATATACCTTGATTCGGAATGTTCATGCGGAATGAACCTTTATTCGGAATACACAGCTCATGCGGAAAAATGCTTCGTTCGGAATATTGCTCATCCGGAATGACTTGGTTCGGAATAACCCTTGGTTTGGAATAATTGGTTCACGCGGAAAATAAATTCATCCGGAATAATCAACTCATCCGGAATATTCAACTCATCCGGAATATCAACTCGTTCGGAATGTTTTGCTTATGCGGAATAATGCTTCATTCAGAATATCTGTTCATGCGGAATAATTAAGATGAAGGCTTGGTTCGGAATATCTTTCATGCGGAATAAATGAAACTGATCCGGAATAATTAGCTTATTCGGAATACAATGCTGGTTCGGAATAAATGATAAAAAGCTTCGTTCGGAATATTCAACTGATGCGGAATAAATAAAACTAAGTGTTCATCCGGAATGTTTAGCTCATTCGGAATAAAGTGACAAACCCCTTGGTTCGGAATATTTCGTTGATTCAGAATCTGGGGAAACAGAAGATATGCGAAGAACAGGGAGAAAACTAAATCACGAATTTTAACCAAAATCAACCAAGTTTTTTTTGCCAAAGATTAAACCAAACTAACCACTAATCATCTACTAATAATAAACATCAAACCAAATCAACAAAAACACAAAACCCACTTGTTTTAAAGATCAAAATCAACAAAATAAAAACTTAGAACTTTAGAATCAATAAGAGAAAGGAAGAACAAGATTAAATGAAAGATTGTATTGAAAGATTAAGGTTTAACAAACAAAATGAAAGATTAAAACTTACAAGATTCTTGGATTTAAAAGGGAAAAATGAAAATCACCAAACACCTTAATGGTGTTGGTTTTCCTACGAAATAAAAGGAAAGAAAAACAGAAAAAATGAAAAACTAGTTTCCAAGTTGTGAAGGGGAGGCTATATATAGGCCTTAGAGTTGGTTGGTGAGTGGTCTTTTCTCCTCTCTTTTTGTCTTCTCGTCTTTTCAGTAAAGTTGATGTTTTTTATTCTGATTCGGGATTTGTCGATGAATAAATTCAACTCGTCTTTTAATTTCTTCGTTTAATAGAGTTGAGTTCTTCGACATATGTAAATCTTCCATCTTTGGTCCTTTTCTTCGATAAATCTTCAAATAGGCCCATTGACTTCAAATCTTTTGCATCTCTTGGACTATAGACTTCGTCTTTTCGTCTTTTTCTTCGATAAAACCCGTGCAATCCCATGTTTTCTTCAATATTTATCCGGTTGGCTCTGAAAACACAACAAACACACAAACCACGCATAATTCCAAACAAATGATATTAAATACGCGTTTTGGTCTCGTTTTAGCAAGAAATAAGTGGTAAAAGGATGGGTGTTTTCATACCTACCAATCACATCCTCTTAATGACAATTCAATTGGATAAATTTTTTGAGGGGGAGCGTTCCAAATTCATGCTAAGTTTGACACATTTTCTCCCGAAAGTTTTCAAGACTATTTTTCACAATATATTTTAATAAAATTTGGTATCTCTAATATCAAACGATTTTATATATTAGAGATAGGGGAGAAAATGTGATTAAAATGTGATCTAAAGACTCAAGCACTCATGGTTTCGATCAAATACCCACAACATCTTTAATTCACGACGTTATTGGTGTCAAAAGGGTGGTTAGGTTTAAGTCCTATGATCCAACCAGAACCGGAGGGATTTTCCCAGGGACAGTCCAATAGATTATTAGAATTCCTTAGGAAAGATGGATTAGAATGTGAAGGTATCTGAATGTCGACTAAGTACTGATGCTAGCACTAGAACAATCACAACAAGGTGCTAGTAATGATATCTTGGTAAGCATTGAAGGGGTTGAAGAATGAAAAAGAAATGTAAGGATAAAGGGTGTAAAGAAATTAGCCCTCCATACAACTTAGGCAGAAACCGGGTCAACACATCATGAAGACAACGCATCATGGACCCAGTGATGTAATGCACAACCCCTCCCCAGCTGACTCAGGCTTCTCTCAAATGAAGTTTTTTTTTATTGTAACGGAGATCAACACGACTTCTATTAACTTTCTCACTCTGAGATAGTTGATATTGAATAGGTGACATCTGCTCCAGCCTCCGACCACTAAAAGTGCACAAATCAAGTCTAGAGCCAAGAGATCAATCAAATCTCGTTAGGACACACGGATGACGATCAAGAGAGTCCTACGCTATATCCTTGCGATATTGCTAGAACACTCAGAGTGATACTACTTAGTATTCACAATGATGAGTGGAAATCCTTCCAGTGTTAACATCAAACAGCACTGTGGTAGGTCATGTGTAAGATTCTTTATGAGATGAACATATGTAACTGAAAAGCAATAGTGGTTTGTTTCTCTATCGATTGAAACTCGTTTTAGGTTTCTATGCAATATCTTTATGGTGTTTCCAGAACATTCAGAGTGATATTCATTAATATTCACAGTGATGAATAGAAATCCTTCTAGCGTCAACATCTAACAGCGCTACGGTAGGTAACTTGCGAGATCTTATGAATCAAGCTTGTGTCAACTGGAAAGAAACAATGGTATGATTCTTAATGAATCAAACTTATTCCAGGAATTTGAATTGACGACTTTAATCAAGCGGATATTTATCCAATTGATTCACTCTTTATGTTCGCAGTCTTTCTTTGAGACGGTCGAGTAAAGAGAACGGCTAGTACAGCCGCGAAACCCTATCAAGGAGGTTCTTAATTGAATCTACCTAATCACAGGTACGATATTTAATATCGTATAACGGTCTTCACCGACCGGAGGTAAAACGCTACTGAATTAGGACAAATGTCAAAGCCATTCAGTCCGTGTCTAAGTTTTGTCTCGAGAAGGTGGCGTTACGGTGTACTCAGCAAAGTCAAAGATTCAAAACCACATACTCATGCCCAAATACATTTAACAATCAAGAAAGCTAAAGACTTCCGTAACTCTAATGATCAAAATCTTCCTTATCAATTAATGTAGAGGAATGACCTCTCTTTATATGAGATTGTTAGCAATCTGTCAAGATAGTGCAAAGTATGAGTATGTAGATAAAGACACAAGATCGCAAGATGACAAAGACAAGTCAAGAATAATCTGAAGATCTCAAGATAAAAAGACAAAGTAGAAAGACAATGACAAAGGCTCAAAGATCACAGCATGAAGGAACAAGACTACTATTACACGTTCAAGACTCATTTATGACGAAATTCGTAATCTTCATTGATCTCCAAATATCAAAGAGGAATGACCTCACATTGGGGGAGATTGTTAGCCTCAAAATATTGAGTCAAACAAGAATGTTCAGTCATAGGTTTATAGTGTAATATTTATTAGAACGTTGTAATAGTTAGTTAAAATAGTCGTGACATTACGAGCTTGATGGCTAGCTTAAAAGGCCTCTTTCAAGGTACTAAGCATTTATTCAAGCCCGACCCAAAACAAATATAGTCCAATAGAAAGCCCGTATGTGGGTGGACTATATAAGCACCCTCCTAGCATGTTAGGAGGGTGGCAAGTTCTCATTTTTCTTAATCTAATTTCTCCTAGTTAATCATCTTTCTCTCTACTTTCTCTCACTACTTTCTCTCTCTATAAATCTTCTATCTTCTTCTTTATTTTTTATAATCAAGCATGATGAATTGAATAATTATGGGTACAACAGCTAGCTTTTGTTTAGTTAGTTGTTTTTATTTATCTCTTGTACTTTATTTTCCTTCATGAATTTTTCATGAAGATGATCTATGGATTTAGCTTTTGTGTGTTATAACTTACTTGTTCTCATACTAATCAACTTCAATTTACACCAAAATTTAACCTAAATCTATTTTTCACCTCTAACACTTGATTAAAACTTGATCAAAATGTTATCTAAACATTTTGTCACCCTTTGTCAAGATACTCTTGTAAGTATGTTGCTCTTTATTCAACCATAGCCTAACCTAGTGTTATTAGAGGTAAAAGTCCAAGATTTGCTTAATTTTGAAAAAGTCTTGTCTTTTCTCAAACTTTCAAAATTTTGGATTTTTGGGTCCATTGTGGGCGGCTCATTAAAGTCATGCGGATCAATATATATATTGAACCGCAGGTTCATTTAATGAACCGCGGGCAGTCAACCATTTTTGGCTCGTTTTTTGTCTTTCTTCTATTACCACTATTGCTTTTCAAGATTCTTTGTTTACCTATTTGAGCTAAACATTCCTTGAAACCTTTTGATTTTCTTTCTACTATTTACTTTGTCTATTTTCTTTAAATCCTCTTGTTTTGGGAGTTCTCTTCTCATCCTTCACCGTGTTTCTTCTAAACTTAACATTGACATCTCTTTGTTACAAGCGTCTAAACCCAAAGCTTCTTCTTCTAAGCTTTCCAAGAAACCGAAAACTTCGGTCAAACCTGTTTGGATAAAAAAAAGAAAAAGGATTTTTATGAACCTTCTTCTCCCAAACCTTGCAAGACTTCTACTTTCTCTCCAATTGAGTATTAGAATGAGTCTTACTGAATCAATCCAATTACCGGAGAAACAGAAGCCCTTCCGCCACCACCTAAACCTTTCACCACTCCTCAACTAAATGACCTCTCTTCTTTCCCCAACCTCACTAAGTATTGTGATGGTAACTTTTCTTATCCACTTCCTCCTTCTCCTCCACCACCTTCTTTCCATGATGGTCCTCCCCCATCAAATGACTTTATTTTACATCTGGAAGCTCATGTGTTTGTTGTAGATTTCAAAAAATTAAACTTTCTCATGTGTATGAGAAGTTAAATTTTCTTGAATTCCTCCTCACTTGACCTCCTCTTCGAGTATTTTTTTCCTGTGAGCAAATCTCCAAAAGATGCACCTTCGTCTTAAATTCCCAATTAAAACACATTTTGTGTTCTAATTGTTTGAGTCTAAAATAAAAACCTAAGTACTTTTGGAGGACTATCTCTACTAGATTAGTTGTTATGCTTATATTGTTTTATTATTTTGCTTTTGCATTCATATTTTCAATATGAATCTCTTGTTGTATATGCTTTCATATTTATTTTAATATGATTGTTATGTGTGTTATTGCTTGTTTTGCTAATTCTTTATCACACATTTGTTGAGAGTTGATTGTGGTTAAAACTTATAATTGGTATGGGTGATTCCATTAATTCTATGTTTTAACCTTTTGACATTATATCTTCAAATTGTTGGATGTTTATTTTCTACCTTAATTCCAAAAATTGTGAATTTAGCTTGTCAAAATACTCTCCTTGGACATACTTAGCAAATGCTTATTTTTTTCTTCCTCCCTCTCAAATTACTTAGTAAGTAGTGACTAATGCATATATATTGGTGTTTCTTTTCTTTCTACTAATATTTGTATGTAGCTTGTCACCATAGCTCGATCACTTGATGCCCTAAGCAAGGGGGAGTAAGCACCAAAGGGGAGCTACTAGCAAAGTCGATTCTTCTTTTCTTCAAAGACTTGTGATAACCTTTTTGCTTCGACAAAGGGGGAGAAATGATAGTGATAAACTCGTTAATAATTTGAAAGCTTTTGTTTTTACATAAATGAGTTTATAGTTTGTCGTAATAAAAAAGAGGAGATTGTTAATGCAGCCAATGCCTAAAAATATTATTTATAATAAGTAATCTTTCTTAGTTTTAATCACGACAAAGTGTAAAAACATTTATCGTCAAAGATAACCAAAAGACGAATTATTTAACAAACACTATCATCAAGGTAATAATCATTTAAGTCTTACACAAACATATCTTATACATGTTTAGTGATCATAGAAAGTGATTAACCTCAAAACTCACATTTATACAAATGTGACAAAATATTTTAATAAACTTTATTTTTAAGAAAATGTTTTATTAAAATAGAAAATAAAAAGTTGAATTTGGCATATTCCAAATGACCTAGTAATATAGCCTTGAGGTATAAACTGTCCCAGATGTAATTTCCCTACTATAGAACAAAAAGGAGTGGACTCTAGTGTCGCGGTTCGAAATAGGTAGGTCCCGGTTCCTTAGTGATATGGAACCGCGGGCCTATTTATTGAACCGCGCATAGAGAGCCGTTATTACTTGTCCCATATAAATAGGGGATCATATTTTCATTTTCCAATTAACCTTTTTGGACAATTTTCTCAGCTTCTTATCTTTTTTTATGTTTCCAATCATTAGTAAATGATCACTTAAATTGCTAAGTATGTTTACTTATGATTATCCGCTTGATCATCTTCTTTACTTGTCCAAAGAGAAGATCATTCATACATTTGTGATGAGATTAAAGAAGAAGCCTTGATGAAGATCATCCTTTCTTAGATCTAGTCATGTTCATCATTTTGTATGCTTGAGTCTTGTGTAGATCCAATGTATTTGTGTATACTAGGATTAGTCTTGTGTAAATCTAATGTATTTGTGAATACTTGGATTAGTCTTGTGTAAATCTAATGTATATGTGTATACTTAGATTTGTCTTGTGTAGATCCAAGTTATATGTGTATACTTGAATATGTCGTGTGTCGTAATAAGTCTTGTGTGTTAGTTCTCACTAAACTACAAAGTGATATGTGTATGTGTAACATCCCATTTTGATAAATGGAATATCACAGGATAATTATGGCGTGTCAACAAAGCATGCAAGGTAATATGTCATAAACTGTGACAATCCGTCAATTTATGGTTGATATTTTATTCTCAATATTTATTTAAAAACATTATTTTAATGTTATAATATGAACTCACTTATTTTTGGGAAGAAATTTGGATTTACGTCTTGGAGTAGCATCGACTACGTCTAAACCGGAGGATTCAACGTTACGTGCTTACGTTTACATACACAGTTTTGGTGACAGTCCGACATTTCAAAAAATAAATTTATCCGTGAATATTATTTTGGAGTTTTAAATTTGTGTTGGTTCATAAACTCACAAATTTACGAGAAGAGATTAGGACTTATGATTTTATTTTAACGTCCTTTACGACTAAACCGGAAACCCTAGGATTACGTATTTACGTTTTCGAACTCCGTTTTTGATGAGACAATTTTATTAGATTCGTTTTGTGCCGTTGATTCATAATTTATAAAAACGTTTTTCGTAAAACGACCCAAGGGCACGCAAATCGAGGAAACTAGAATCGAGGAATACCCATAAATTAGTGGGATGAGACAAGTTTACACTTTCCCCACCCCACTAACATGGGACGGCCAAACCATGTACTCAACACATGAGGTGTCAAGTTTACAAGCTAACTAGCAACAATTGTTGCTAAAGCTTACCTTGTAAGCTACATGCACATCAAAACCATGTTAGCTAAACCACTTCCCACACACACACAACATGCAAAACACCATTTCCTCTCATCTCTCTCTCAAAATGCCGTCCCATCCTACACATAAACACCCTATTTTGATCTTGATTTAACCATGAAATCCCATGTTGTTCATACACATGTTGAAGCCCTTTTGAAACCCTATTGATTGGTGGTGATTATAACATCCAAGGAGGAGTTTCCATGGAGTCTTGGGGCTGATTTTCCACAAGGTGTTCATGAAGAATGGTGGTCTTGAAGATGGTCTTGGTTATTCACAAGTTTCTCCATCAAAATCCATGTTTTGATCACAACCTACATCATCATGGTGGTATAAAGATTGTTCTCCTCATCCTCTTGTTATTTTTGATTATGTAATCTTGTATTTATTTTACTTATGTATATGTATATGATGATGAATGATGATAAAAATATTGTGTGGGGATTTGGTGTTGATAAACATGCTTAAAAAGATGAAAAACTATAAGAAACAAGGCTAAAATCTTGTTTAGATTGTTGGCTGTATAAAACAGTAAAGAACCACATGTTAGACTGATAAAATGGCAAAGTATAAGCAATATACAGTAAGTAATATGTCTTGTACACATGTGAGAGTTGGCCATGCAATAGAATCATTGTAATGAGTGAGATATGATTAAAACAAGTTTAAAGTACAAATCTGAGTTCACTGTTTTGGACGATTTTTCGAAAATACTTAGAGGCTGATTCAACAGTAGCTATAGTAGAGTTAAATGGAACACATATCATGTAGTTTATGTCATTAAAATTTGAGCTTCTATCTCCATATAGAACTCTAGATATGGCTGTTTTGGTGAACATAAAAATAAAAATCAGATTTTGGAAATTAAAGTATAATAGTATTATATAAGCACTCAAATAAAAATAGTATAAAATGTGAATTAAAACCCACTAACTCATATAATACATTTATATAAATATGTATAAGGATAAATAAATGGACATTTTATAAAAATTGTAGTTTGATAAGTTTTATAAGTTATAAAACTATAAACATGATTTTTACGACTTTTTCGGCTATTACCGTAAAATTAACGTTTTTGTTAAATAAAACTTAGACGGTTTGACCCGTCTATGGTAAACTTTTATAAACTCATATACTGATATATAAACATATATAACAAGTAAAAACCGATAAAACCCGAACTATATAACATACGGACATTAACGGACTAAGTTAACATTATTGGACTAATAATACAACAAAATGGGCTAAAACACTTATAAACTTATTTATTGGGCTTAACCCATTTAGGCCCAACATGTAAAGTGTGAATACTGATAATACAAGTATAAAATGGAGTAATACAAGTTAAAGAACTTATAATAAGTTTATTGGACCTAAAATACGTAAATAGGTAAAACTAGTAAACTAGTAAGAAGTTACCAATACGTAAACACTAAAATGAGTAAAAGTAAACCCACTTGATCATCATATATATATAATCATCATATGTATACATAATTGTTATTTTTAAAAAGTCATTGGACAAGAGTCTAAGACCGATTATTATTTATATAGGTTTCCGTGATTGAAGCACGTACCGTACGTCCGAATTGCCGATAACCCGCTTTCCCACATCAACGTGAGTTCATAGCATCGCACTCTTTTAAATGTTTTATGAAATGTTTTATAAACCCGCGAGGGAGATAACATGTTAGTTTTTATAAAATAGGACACCATTTGTCCCGATTGTTTGTTTATTGATTTGGACCCGAATGATTGTATGACCCGATTGTATGACCCGATAAATGATTAAAGGACCTGATAGATGAAATAAAATGGATTATTAAAGTTAGGTTAGGTCACTAAAAGTCCCATTAGCATGAATTGTGAACTACCGGGATTTGGTAGACGCTTATGCATATAATAGTACTATTTGGGGACGATCACCCCAGTTCGCGCCTTGACGGTTGATCCCCGTCGTACCACATTGATTGGTAAGCGAATTTATATATGAGAAGATTTCCATAGCGTGACCTTTGTGACGACACGCTAATTTAGATGGGCAAATTGAGTATCGGGTTAGCTACCCGTTGTTTGGTTTAGTAAGGTAACAATGTCATGCGGCTTATAATAATCCAGTTAACGAAATACTACTATACGCATCGAATTACGATGTATTGCCTGACTAGAAATACGGGGTCATACTATTGATATTATGTTCGTGTTTTGGTTTTCATAACCATATTCATATAACGGTTTTTATTTAACTTTATACAACGTCATAAGACGTATTGTATGATGTTTTTACGACATTGGCTCGTATAATGATTTTTAAGGCAAATGCCTATATTATGATTTTCGATAAGGATTTGTATAAAATTGACTTTGGCTATTTTATGGCCTATTACAAAGATTTGTACAAAATGATTTTCGGTAATAATTTTATACCGATATTATATTGATGGATTTTATTAAACTCTATGAAAACACTCGGCGTTATCGCTGACCTTTTCTTTTAACATGTTTTATCTCAGGTACTTGAAGGTAATTCTCGGGAAGACGACAAGAATTCATGGCCCGCACTTAAATTATAATTTCCATTCAAATGTTTGTAAAACCTGTATTAAATACAATGACTTGGGACCTATGTAACTTTGATATTTATGAATGGAAATGCTTTATTAATAAATGACGCGATTTTTATGCGTTGTCTATGATGTGAGTAATGTGATATCCCGTAACACCAACTAGTCTTCTGTTGTATTGAGTTGTATAAATTTGGGGGTGTTACAGTTTGGTACCAGAGCTCTCGTTATAGAGAACGAAAGATTTTTAAAACCAAGGTTTTGAATAAAACATTTCAAAATCTTTTAACTATAAACATTTTTCTAAAAATGTCTAAAAATCTTTTGACTATAACGGTGCCGAAGAATTCCCGAGTTACCGACAAGGCCAGACTGAGAAGTGTTATTTTAATATATATATAACTTGGATTATATATATATGATGTAATTTTATTACATGATTGTTTGATGATTATTTTGATATTTATACGAGGTATTTATACGACGTAGATTGTCACAAGGAACCCTAAATCCCCTAGTAAATTAATCTAAGCTATTCTCGTAGGAACTCTAGCTATCCTAGATCTAAACCAAGTTGTGGATATTTATGATCCCAACAAAATGGTTGATATTCGTAGGAATGTAGATTCTAGTTGATTTGATGTTGTTGAAGAAGAATTGGAGAGATTAAATCTGATATCGATGTCATGACGATCTTTCCTTATTGAGTGGAGTTTGACAAAACATTACCACCTAGAAAGATGTCATATGATTCGTTGTCATCCAATTCTTAAATTGAAATCGAAAGGGTGAATGTTGCACTTGAGGTTGTCATTGGAACCATTACCCAAAAGCCTCATGCCACTAGTACCTTTCCGAGAAGTCTAATTGAATGTATGAGTCATCTCATACTAGTGACTCATTTGATAATTATTGATAAAGGAGTTATAGGATTGGAAATTAACTGTTATTCATATTGAGCTTTTATTACCCTTTTAAGGCCTAAGAATAAAGATTGAAAGTATTGGAGAATGAAGTAGGATATCGAATTGAGTATAAAATTGGTTGAAACTTGAATAAAGTAAAATTTAACCCATATGGAATATGAGATTGTTAAGAGGAAGTCGTTAAGTCCTGTGATAGAATTATAAGATTTTAATTGATTGTTGATTCGTGTTAAGGGTTGTTCCTAGGCCATTGTCCACTAACGAGGATGCCCAGTGTCCAACAAATAAATTGAAGAAATCTTCTTCTGAATTGGGACCGATGGATCTTCCGGGACAGGTGGGATACCTAATGACTCTTGTAGGTTAGTATTCATTGTGGTATCTTTTAAAAATAATCCCTAACTTAACTGAGACATCAGTTGGTAGGATGAGTTCTGAGAATTGTATGACTTAGTGACACGTAATGTGTTACGGTACAATTTTGACTTGTTTGTGATTAATGAAAAGACTACCTTTGATTGCTAAATTCTACATGTATCGATGATATCTATCTTTCTTGCTTCTTCCTAATGCTCGCATTAGTGATGCAACCATTGAACAAGTACTCATCTCGAATTGAGTTACGTTGTGGATTATTCTTTTGAGTGCCATCGAGGTCATGAACCTCATGATTATTTGGCTAAAGCTCATTTCCTATCATATTGTAGTTAGTTCTTGGTGAACAAGCTTTCATCACTCTTTTGCAGATCACTCATTGTTTTTATAAGATAAAACCGTATCCATTGAGAAAATTTGAATTTTCATCACTATAAGGATTATTCAAAGTAAGATTTATAAGTGATCGTTATCGAAATGAGATTGTTTATAAAATACCTTGGAAAACTTAACTGTTTTTATAACAAAGAAAATCTTTGTAAATTTATTCTTGATTCTTACTTAAGAATTAAGCATGAAAATGTTTTTATTATAAACATGATGATAAAGTTTTGACGAACTGAGTATTGCATCGTTAATCTTGAAATTGTATATAGTTGCGCGCCTACATATAATTTTGAATGGACCATGCAAGGCTGATTAGTAGTCACCATAAAACTGATTAATAAACACTACATTTTCTTTAAAGATTGTGAAAGATTAAAATTTTATGAGATCTGCAAGAAGTGAAAAAAAATAAGGACATAGTGTTAGGGACACCTACATATGTGCCTGTAGCATCTATTCTTCTGAGTCGAATTTACTCATCTGTGGAAATTGTCTGATTTGACAATTGACAATTCTTTCTTGTCCAATTCTCTCGTAGTGAGATTCTTAGGAAAAGTATTTGATTACCGAGTGTTGATACCCGACTGGATGTATCGACGTTCCTATCATTTCTTTTGATTTGATTTCATTTAAATGACTTGGGTAACGATCCGAGGAGCTTTCGAATGCGTACTCAAATTATGAAAACATAGGATATATTCATATTCGTTAAATGTTTTCGTCTGTACCTGATTTGAAATTCTCTCGCATAGATTATGCGTTGACCTTACTCTTTTAAGGTTAGTTACGTCTTCAGATATCCTTGAATTGTGAAGGATTATGTGTTACTATTAGTCTTTTGAGAAGTTCACATCTTATCGACGGCAATAAAACTGAAAAGTTGATAGTGCCAGTAAAATGGATTGATTGATTATGACATGACGACATTGTCTTAATTGATGGGAACTCGAATAGAATTCCCCTAAATGATAAGATGTTGATTATCAAAAGTGATCTAAATAATTCTTGATGGACGACCATATCCTGTATTTAGACTTGAAATTTTACCGTGAATGATTGTGAATTAGTCATAGATATTATAATCTAGAAAGAACCTAATATTAATTTATTAAAAGATGTTTCCGTTATCTGAAACATTAGGAGGTATTTGTTGATGAATTACTTAGACTTTTGCCATTAAGGCAGATTAAATTTGGTATTGATTATATTCCCGGTGTTGCACCTGTGGCATGTGCACTGTACGTCAGCACCATCTGAATTAAAGGAATTACCGTACAACTGAAAGAGTTGTCGGAGAAAGATTTTATTCTACCGAGCTCGTCATCATAAAGAGCTATGGTGTTATCATTCCTTATATTTATAGATTACTGTGAACTGAGTAAATTGACAATCGAAAACGATATCCATAACCCGAAATGGAAGATTTGTTCGATCATTTACAAGGTTCTAGTGTATGTTTTAAAGATTTGATCCACGGCATGGCTATCATCAATTTCGCGTCCGCGAAGAAGATTATCTACTCCAATCACTACATCCGCTACTTGTAATGAACGTTATGAGTTTCACGTGATGACGTTTGGATTGACTAATACACATGTAGCATTCATAAATTGGTGAATCACGTGTGTAGGCTGTAATTTGATAAATTCATGCTCGTGATCATTAAGGACTATTTGTTTGTTTATAAGAATAAGAATGAGTTAATAATTATTTATAGATTGCCTTGAATTGGCCGAACAGTGAAAACCTATACCTTGAGTAATTAACATATGATTTAATACTTAATCCTTTACATTATTTGACCGTGTGATTAATAGAAAATGGAATATATTGACTCTTCAAAAATTAGAAGTCATTTAAGACTCTGGGTTTTACCAAAAAGAAAACGGAAATATGTTTTGACAAATGTTTTAACAAAGGATATTTATGGGATTATTCCCTTATACACAAACCATTTAATTAAACTCCTGTTTAAGGGTAAATATTCGTGTATACCTCAAGACAACCTAAGAGGGATTGAGGAAACCGTTAAACCATGACTTAAAATTTGAAATGACAATTTTTGCTTTTCAACTAAGAAAATTTTTACCAAAGAATAAACGAAGGTTTTTCGAACAATTACGGATTTTATTAATTATTTTAATTATTTTCGATAAATCAACAAAAGTCTTGTTAATTAAATTCAAATTTATTTTGAACATTTTTATAATTGGTCGAACTAAGAAAAATTAAATTTTTTACGTTACGTTTCATAAAAACTTAATATTTATTGTTAATTTACGTGTAATAATTATCGACGCTTTAAAACGTCAGATTAAGCAAAACTGATAAATGATAGTCGAGACGAAACTAAAAATTAGAAAATGTAAAGAAAGAATTTCTGAGTAAATTGTGGACATGATAATTATTTCATCAAAAAAATGAATATAAATACTGACGCATTATGTAAAAAGGATAAAGAACCAATTAGGATGTGTTCTTTAGTAATGATGGTACAAAATAAATTGCCGAGTAATTTAAAATATAGCCGATGCTTATAAAAAGGATAATATAGATAATAAAAAGGGGTTCGCGATGAACCATTAGAATTGAGAAGCCGATGGCGTTAGATGTATAAAAGGCCACTTGTGGTTGCCTAAATATGGAGATTTTGAGATGTAGTTATCTCGTAAGTATAAGTATTCTATTCATGATATTTTTGACTAAATGTATCTTTGTCTGAAGAAGTTGTACTAATGAAAAATTATGAAGGCAGACACCACCTCATACATTAGTAAACGTCTAGCTATTGCAAAGGTCATCATCTGAATTTGAATCGATTTGGGTCATCGTCGACAGACTGACCAAATCTATTAATATCATTCATGTTAATGATAGATTCTTGATGAAGAAATTGACTCTTTTGTATTTAAAGGAGTTGTGTAAACATAGTGTGCCTGTATCGATCATCTCTAACAAGATCCTCGCTTCGCATCGAATTTCTAGAGATTTGCTCAGAAGTCATTGAGAACGAACCTTGATGAGAGTACTGTGTACCACCCCAATCGAAGGGACGAGGTAAAGTAACGATACAAAATACTATAAGCGTTGTTCTATGTTTGAATGATTGACCTTTGGTAATAGACCGTATAATCGTTTTCCTTGGAGAGATTATCATTGATAATTATCATGTTAGGATCGAGATCGAATCTTGTTAGGATTTATATATAAGAGCATCTGTAAGCAGGAGTTGGGATGAAGACACCCGACATACACCCATTGTGAGTTGGACATGTCTTTTAGGTTTAAGGTTTCCTATGATGGCGAACCTAACCTTACAAAATACTTGACCCGCGAGACCTGAAATGATTGTTGAAATTAGGATTTGATTATTGACTGCCGATAGTGGGCAGGAGGTTATGTGAATATGAAATGTAGATCTTGAAGTGCCAGATGGGTAGCGAAGTTATGCCAAAAAATTTAACCATGGAAAAATGAATTGATGATCTGAAAGATCATGGGATATAAGTCCCCGTTGTATGGGACCATTGAGATGATGTAAAAAGATTGGTTTGAAAGGCATATAAGCTGGATCTACCCTAGGACTTCAAGAGTTGCGTGAATTATGTTTCGTATATCAAACTTGATAAAATATCTATCAAGTGAAAATCTGAATTCTTCTTAGTAAAATTTAGATCGGCGAAAAGTTGCATTCATCAAAAACCCGTGAACATCATGGATAGAGAAAGTAAGTCAACATTAAGCCTGATCTTATCCCCGTAGTTATGTTTGATGAAACTCGCGTATTGTAATGAATTGCACTTGTGAGAAAAGACAGAATGTGGAGGAAATACCCACATGGCTTTAACTCTATAAGAAGCGAGTAGTAAGATGATCTTTGAGGACAAAGATCCTGTTTAGGGGTAAATGTTGTGACAATCCGTCAATTTATGGTTGATATTTTATTCTCAATATTTATTTAAAAACATTATTTTAATGTTATAATATGAACTCACTTATTTTTGGGAAGAAATTTGGATTTACGTCTTGGAGTAGCATCGACTACGTCTAAACCGGAGGATTCAACGTTACGTGCTTACGTTTACATACACCGTTTTGGTGACAGTCCGACATTTCAGAAAATAAATTTATCCGTGAATATTATTGTGGAGTTTTAAATTTGTGTTGGTTCATAAATTCAAAAATTTACGAGAAGAGATTAGGACTTACGATTTTATTTTAACGTCCTTTACGACTAAACCGGAAACCCTAGGATTACGTATTTACGTTTTCGAACTCCGTTTTTGATGAGGCAATTTTATTAGATTCGTTTTGTGCCGTTGATTCATAATTTATAAAAACGTTTTTCGTAAAACGACCCGAGGGCACGCGAATCGAGGAAACTAGAATCGAGGAATACCCGTAAATTAGTGGGATGAGACAAGTTTACACTTGCCCCACCCCACTAACATGGGACGGCCAAACCATGTACTCAACACATGAGGTGTCAAGTTTACAAGCTAACTAGCAACACTTGTTGCTAAAGCTTACCTTGTAAGCTACATGCACATCAAAACCATGTTAGCTAAACCACTTCCCACACACACACAACATGCAAACCACCATTTCCTCTCATCTCTCTCTCAAAATGTCGTCCCATCCTACACATAAACACCCCATTTTGATCTTGATTTAACCATGAAATCCCATGTTGTTCATACACATGTTGAAGCCCTTTTGAAACCCTATTGATTGGTGGTGATTATAACATCCAAGGAGGAGTTTCCATGGAGTCTTGGGGCTTATTTTCCACAAGTTGTTCATGAAGAATGGTGGTCTTGAAGATGGTCTTGGTTATTCACAAGTTTCTCCATCAAAATCCATGTTTTGATCACAACCTACATCATCATGGTGGTATAAAGATTGTTCTCCTCATCCTCTTGTTATTTTTGATTATGTAATCTTGTATTTCTTTTACTTATGTATATGTATATGATGATGAATGATGATTAAAAATATTGTGTGGGGATTTGGTGCTGATAAACATGCTTAAAAAGATGAAAAACTATAAGAAACAAGGCTAAAATCTTGTTTAGATTGTTGGCTGTATAAAACAGTAAAGAACCACATGTTAGACTGATAAAATGGCAAAGTATAAGCAATATACAGTAAGTAATATGTCTTGTACACATGTGAGAGTTGGCCATGCAATGGAATCATTATAAGGAGTGAGATATGATTAAAACAAGTTTAAAGTATAAATCTGAGTTCACTGTTTTGGACGATTTTAGAATGGAGCAAATAACATGTATTTTATGTCACAAAAATTTGAGCTTCTATCTCCATATAGAACTCTAGATATGGCTGTTTTGGTGAACATGAAAATAAAAATCAGATTTTGGAAATTAAAGTATAATAGTATTATATAAGCACTCAAATAAAAATAGTATAAAATGTGAATTAAAAACCCACTAACTCATATAATACATTTATATAAATATGTATAAGGATAAATAAATGGACATTTTATAAAAATGGTAGTTTGATAAGTTTTATAAGTTATAAAACTATAAACATGATTTTTACGACTTTTTCGGCTATTAGCGTAAAATTAACGTTTTTGTTAAATAAAACTTAGACGGTTGGATCCGTCTAATGTAAACTTTTATAAAATCATATACTGATATATAAACATATATAACAAGTAAAAACCGATAAAACCCGAACTATATAACATACGGACATTAACGGACTAAGTTAACATTATTGGACTAATAATACAACAAAATGGGCTAAAACACTTATAAACTTATTTATTGGGCTTAACCCATTTAGGCCCAACATGTAAAGTGTGAATACTGATAATACAAGTATAAAATGGAGTAATACAAGTTAAAGAACTTATAATAAGTTTATTGGACCTAAAACACGTAAATAGGTAAAACTAGTAAACTAGTAAGAAGTTACCAATACGTAAACACTAAAATGAGTAAAAGTAAACCCACTTAATCATCATATATATATAATCATCATATGTATACATAATTGTTATTTTTATAAAGTCATTGGACAAGAGTCTAAGACCGATTATTATTTATATAGGTTTCCGTGATTGAAGCACGTACCGTACGTCTGAATTGTCGATAACCCGCTTTCCCACATCAACGTGAGTTCATAGCCCTCGCACTCTTTTAAATGTTTTATGAAATGTTCTATACACCCGCGAGGGAGATAACATGTTAGTTTTTATAAAATAGGACACCATTTGTCCCGATTGTTTGTTTATTGATTTGGACCCGAATGATTGTATGACCCGATTGTATGACCCGATAAATGATTAAAGGACCCGATAGATGAAATAAAATGGATTATTAAAGTTAGGTTAGGTCACTAAAAGTCCCATTAGCATGAATTGTGAACTACCGGGATTTGGTAGACGCTTATGCATATAATAGTACTATTTGGGGACGATCACCCCAGTTCGCGCCTTGACGGTTGATCCCCGTCGTGCCACATTGATTGGTAAGCGAATTTATGTATGAGAAGATTTCCATAGCGTGACCTTTGTGACGACGCGCTAATTTAGATGGGCAAATTGAGTATCGGGTTAGCTACCTGTTGTTTGGTTTAGTAAGGTAACAATGTCATGCGGCTTATAATAATCCAGTTAACGAAATACTACTATACGCACCGAATTACGATGTATTGCCTGACTAGCAATACGGGGTCATACTATTGATATTATGTTCGTGTTTTGGTTTTCATAACCATATTCATATAACGGTTTTTATTTAACTTTATACAACGTCATAAGACGTATTGTATGATGTTTTTACGACATTGGCTCGTATAATGATTTTTAAGGCAAATGCCTATATTATGATTTTCGATAAGGATTTGTATAAAATTGACTTTGGCTATTTTATGGCCTATTACAAAGATTTGTACAAAATGATTTTCGGTAATAATTTTATACCGATATTATATTGATGGATTTTATTCTACTCTATGAATTCACTCGGCGTTATCGCTGACCTTTTCTTTTAACATGTTTTATCTCAGGTACTTGAAGGTAATTCTCGGGAAGACGACAAGAATTCATGGCCCGCACTTAAATTATAATTTCCATTCAAATGTTTGTAAAACCTGTATTAAATACAATGACTTGGGACCTATGTAACTTTGATATTTATGAATGGAAATGCTTTATTAATAAACGACGCGATTTTTATGTGTTGTCTATGATGTGAGTAATGTGCTATCCCGTAACACCAACTAGTCTTCCGCTGTATTGAGTTGTATAAATTTGAAGGTGTTACATAAACATACATGACCAAAGGGATAACCGGAATCAAACATCGGTTCCCAACATAAACCCAAAACATAAATAAAATAAATGAACTAAGGAAGACTAATCAAGCATAAAAATATGAAGGCAAGAGGAGAAGAAGTCTAAGGTAGCCCCCATCCTATGCAAGTCCTCCAAATAACCTTGGGCACTTGCCGTTTCGGGACATGGAAAGAAATTAATGGCTGAGAAATACGCTCAGTGAACGGATATATGACATAGCATGAATGACATAATAAAGGAAAGAAAATGTAAAGCATGAAAAACAGTAGAAATTAATAAGTCCTGGAAAACCTGGAACATGTTTATAATCTGGTTTTACATTCTGAAATATAGCTTATGTTTACTTCTGAAAATCCGTATTAGTTTAATATACCAAAAGCCGGTCATGAGGTCAAACATGTGCATGAATACTTGGAGGGGTAACCTCATCATGCAAATTAGAGGGGATGCCTCTAGTTAAATGGTAATGGGTAGGAGGGATCAGCTCCTGGTGAAGGATGCAAGGCACACACCACATTCACCATGAAATCCTGACTGACACTGTAACTAGGATGCACCCATACGCCCCACATGATGATAATAATATAATAAAGGCCAAATAACTGAAAGGGACGCCACGAGCTATCATTCCACCGTGGTGAAGTCATAACACTAGTGCCTTTAGTGTTATGGTTATGGTACCTCCATAACTAGGTGAAACTGGCATGCATGTATATGGCTAAGGTAACTAATAAAACATAAGCATTTAATCTGTAAATACTGGGGAAAACAGTTGGCTGCATACAGGAATTCCTAATAAAGGAAGAGATTGTCCTTACTGAAGGACGGGAAATCCGTACCTTATGTCCAGTGAACGATGAATATGAAAAGTATGGAAAGTCCTAATCCGACTTCATAAGTGCTACATAAATAGGGGACATGTATGAGTTGTCTGAGATACTGTGTATTTTACTGGTTCTGTGTATTATTAGCTTATTATTCATGTTCTGTCATGTTCTACTGTTTTTAGGTGTTATCTGTAGTTATTCATGTATTCTGGTTACATAATTAGTGTATTCATGGTATTACTATACTTGTATTGTAATACTGAGTAACTTTCTAAAAATAGTAAGTTTCTAAGAATAGAAAGTTTCCATAAATAGAATTAAGCTGAAAGAATAAGTCTAAAATATAAGCTAGTGTTCATTGGTTAAAAGCTATAAGTCATGGAATAATTATAGTAAAGCTTTATAACATAAATACTATATGTTAAGTGATTATTAATTATTAAGAAAAATTACATGGTTTAATAATTAATAATAATATCATGAAATATTAGTAACACTTTACCGTATAAAATAATTAAATTAAACATGTTTTTTAATTTAATTTTACTAAATAAATACTTAGGTTATATCATGTATTATTTAAATTAAATAAGTAACCTAAGTCATGAATCAATTAAATTAATAATACTTGAAAGGAGTTAATTTAATTAATAACATATAAAATTAACTTGGCAAAGTAACATGTACCCGAGCCTAACGAGACACCTAAGTCACGGTCGCACTAAATCAAACAACCAAACCAAGCCAAAACAGTACCCAACCCTCACCATGGCCGGCGGCCAGCAGTCTAGACTGCTGCCGGTTGCCACTGTCCAGCCAGCGCATCCCCTGGCTTAGCCAGGGTTGCCACAGCTGCCTTCCTGGTTTCCACCGAGACCTTCTATGGTCTCGGTTCCCACTGTTTAACCACACGCATCCCTGCTGCTGCCACCGATAAGCCAAAACGCACCCCAGTTGGGTCAGGGCTTGCGGCTGACAACACAAAACCACCACCGAGAGTCGTGAGACTCTCGGTTTGCGTGCCTACGACAAAACCAACCAACGTAAGACCCGATCTCTTTATTAATCTATTTAGTAACTTGTTTTAATAATTATTTTAAAGATCCATGACAATGAAAATCGAATAAAAGATTAAAGGATTTAATGATACCAAATACGTGAATGGTTTAAGACACTAACATAAAACCGTAACAATTCAATGATCAACCCCCTTTTTCCCTCTCCTTTTTGCTTTGTGAAACCGGCGTCTACAAGGAACAAGGTGGCTAGGTTTTGCTAGTTTTTTCTAAAAGGTGTTAAAATGAGATGAGAAGTTAATTTCCTGACTTATTAAATTCCTAAATGGGTCGGGCCAAAGGCCCTTGTTCTTTCTTCTCTTTTTTGGGTCGCCACACATACGTATGCATACATGAACCCGTTTTATTTTAGTATTTTAATATTACTCGTGTGTGTTCATGTTTAATTATCGTGTCGAGTTTTCATACTTAATTATACATAATACTTGTAGTGATTAAATAAATATACGTAGTTCTTGGATTTACATGTTCGTGACACATGGTGTATATTCAGTTAACATAAATTTTTATTTAAATCGTGATTTCGTGCATTTAATATTCTTGGTATTTTAAATCGCTTTTTACAACTCTTCCCCTCTAAAAGAATAATTCATCCTTGAATTAGGGTCGTGATAGTGTTGCGGATCTTACAATTCTTCCCCTCAAAAAAGGACCATTCGTCCTCGAACTAAAGGTAAGATAACTGATGGAGTCGTAAGAACTGAAGATACACGATAGCTAAAAGGTCATGTAACCTGAAAGTAAAGGATGTGACATAAGTGGAGAGGACATGGAACGTGACCTAATTTAAACAAATATATCTAACTCATGGACCGAAAGGAGGATTAGAATTCTGATGGACTCCTCCGTTTCCAAGTGGCTTCCCACTCGGAACGATCTTCTAACTGGTCTTGACGAGAATAATAATCTTGATCTTCATAACTCTGTCTTGATGTGTGGATTTGCTTTTTAGTAATCCGTTGGTCTAGGTAGATGGTGGAAGGTGGTGGTAACCATGGTTGAGAGAGAGAAGATAGGTTGTGTGTGAAAGGTTAAGAAATGTGTATTGAAATGAAAAGAAACAAATGAAACACAATCAACACCCCTCCTTGGAAGCCCTGGAGGGGTATATATAGTCACACACGACACTTAAACTATACAGCGTTTCCTAGTCTAGTCTATGCATGTGTGACTATGATAACTAATGAGAATTCTTAAATGTCGTCACATAAAGTGAATTTCCAACAATCTTCCCCCATGGGACGACGTGTAGAATTCCTTACAATATTTTTCCTAACAAGTACATAATGATTAAGAACAAAAGCTTTCATGAAGCGTCCAATGCTGATGATGTCTTCTGAGGCCTTTGACTTCAAGTCTTCACTTCAAAACGACTCATCTTTTAAGTAACTTGTAGTAGAAATACTATAATGGCACGAGCTAAGTAATCCATATACTTCTGGTTAAGGAGAAGCTTCTGAATTAACTTCCCCCTAATTCATGCCACATAAACTTGATGTAGAAGCTTTTAAATAGCTTCCCCCTAAACCGACAATCCCCGTAAGCAACTTCAAAGCTTTCAATAAAGCTTAGAATGATTAAGCGCACAGCAGAATTTAACAAGCAAACCCTATCATATAACATGATAATGTTACTTATGAGGGATTGAAAGTAAGGGGCACACCAAGTAGATCAACAACTTCTCTTCTCACGCTTGAATAATTCTTCTGGATTTTTCTTCCCCCTGAGAGTTCAAGTTATGCATACTAGAAAGAATAAAGACATTTCTTCCCCCACATAGTTGAAGAAAATAAATCAATCCCAAGTATGAAGCTCAAATACTGAAGTAGACACTTTATCCCATTCATGAAGTTGACATCGTAACACCAGAGTCAATTAAGTCCCGGAAATGCACATATCTTCTTTCGGAGATGCACCAGTCAATTAAGTCCCGGAAGTGCATATCTCTCCATATAGGATAATGATGATGAATAATTACAACAACAAATCAATTAAACATCGAATCGGTAGTGTACCGTTTAGAGATTGATAACGCCACGAGTTAAAAACACTGATTTTCTCTACGGTTATGACAAATGTCATCCCAGAATGTCTTCAAATCAAAAGAAGGTATGAAGTTCATCACGTGTACTCGTTGTACGTTCAATGTGTCTTCTTCTTCCCCCTTGATGGTTTCGAAACTCGGAACCATCAATAAATCGTACGCACATGTACCTGAAATCTCGTGAGAATAATAAATAAGATGAAATACATATTTTGTGAGAATCAGCTGCTGATCGAAATTCTCTACTCATAAACTCTCCATGACCATCTTTTACCAACCCCCTTGTAGGCAATTTGAAGTGACCACTGACAGAATGAACCAGATACATCAAACAAGAAACTGAATAAGAATCCTTCGATCTTGTGACTTAAGCTTGCACAATTGTTGAATGAGGAACGGTGGAGAAATCTCTAAGTACCTAATGCATCATTGAAGAAGTCTATAAGCACAACACCTCTTGAAATTATCCACGTCGACTAAGCGCGTGACACTGAGTACAACAATGTAACCCCTTTAAGTGATAGTTATCCGAGTCATCAACCAACCACCCCGAACCCGGAAACCAGATAAACATGTCTTCATTCTAAGATTAATCACGAGCAAGTTATCTTTGAAGATAAAATAAATACATGCCTTCGAAAAATCCGTCTTCAACTTCACATAATTAATACCCGATCAAACGAATCCGTAGTCACTAAAAATATACCTTTTTTTTCTTCGGTCTCGTCAAATAATTTTGTCACATAGTCTCGTCATTTTGTCACATTACATTGTCACTTTGGATCCTAAAATGACAAGTATAACAAAATTTTAATTGTTGACACAAAGTTTATATTAAACTTGTACCAAATGAAAGTGTAAAATTTTGTTATAATAACTTTGTGCCATAGTTTTAATCCCAGCCACACCAATATCCAGCCAAAAACTCATAGTCGGCCCAAGGATGTGTTTGTAATACCCGATCCATCATTTGGTTTATATAAGGTCAAACCCTAACAAAACTCACACTTAACCTAATCATAATTTATATCTCCAGCCGGTTTTTCAGGGTCATGTTTTATGGATCTGGTTTATTTTATGGCAGATCTTCATCTTCAAAAAAATAAAACCAGAAAAAAATCCAGAAAAAATGTAACACTCAAAACCCAGTCAATTAAATTAATAGCAGATACAATAAAAGGACATGGAATAACCAACTTTTGACCAGGAAGAACCAACTTTGACTAGGATATAATAACCATGTGACTGTTTGGACAGATATAAAAACATCATCACACAAAAGAATGAGACAGTGATATGGATATGAGACTAAGAGATAAAACCATGGAATTTTCAGATCAGATATGTGGACTGAGTATATGGACTGAGTGACAAAGAAACAGATTATGACAAAAAACTGTGACCATCGTGACAAGAAAATTAACAAATCGGAGCATAAAAAAATTTAGACCACCAAATCCGAAACAAAAACACGATCCAAGGATTGAGCCGAGGCTCTGATGCCAATTGTGGATTTGGTTTTTAGTATACCGGTGGTCTTGGTGGGTGGTGGAAGGTGGTAGCCATGGATGAGTTGAGAGAAAGAGAGATTGTGTGTGAAAGGTTAAGAAAATGTGTATTGAAATGAAAAGAAACAAATGAAAGACAATCAACACCCCTCCTTGGAAGCCTTGGAGGGGTATATATAGTCACACACGGCACTTAAACTATACAGCGTTTCCTAGTCTAGTCTATGCGTGTGTGACTATGATAACTAATGGGAATTCTTAAATGTCGTCACATAAAGTGAATTTCCAACATGATGATACAGAAAGTTTCTGGTTCTCCCACGTGAGGTGGGTTCTCATGAATATGATCGAATGTCTAAGGAATAACGTGAAAGGATAACCATCGTTACGATGCCAATAATCTGGAATAAATGACACAAGAAACGTCTTAGTAATGATGTATGAGACATACTAAAACGTAGTACGTGAACAATTTTGAACGTGATACGTGAGAAATTATGTACGTGATACGTGGAGATATGGTAAATGTAACAAGGGAAACATGTAGTGGACGTGATACGTGTAACATATCGCGAACATGGAATAACTGAGGAGGTAACGTCAAATGATACGAGGTAAGAAATGAAATGTGACGTGAAGTGTTAGCCTGAAGATGAAAAGTTTGTTAAACTCGAGTCTGGTCTCCCAAGATTTCTGTAAACTTTCCTGGATAAAATGAAACTTAAATCGTAAGCTAAGATACGATCATGAATGTGAATAGTGTCATGAACGTGAATGCAAAAGTAAAACGTAAGATTAAACAAGTTATTTTGAATGTGTATACGAGTCTTCATCTAAGCTGGTGGCTGAAGGAGTGCCCGGTGATCGTGCGATCGTCGACTGGAACATGTCGGATAATCTGCTAGCTGTGAAATTCTTACGGATGAAAGGATTTTGCAGACTTGGTTAAACGGTTGAAGTAATACAGATAGCATCATGCTTCTCCTGAGCTTGCGAATAGTCTGGTAAAAATTCCATGGAGGTCTTGTTCCATCTCCGTTGCATAATTTCTAAAGATGGAAATAACTCCTGACCTGTTGGTGTTCTATCTTAACCTGCCGGTATGGCAGATGCTTAGATATGAACTTAACTATACCTTGCTTCATAGCAACTAGATACTTAGAAATTTGCTAAACTATGAGTCTCTGAAATTAGACTTCTGTTAGCGTAGGATTCTCTAGAACATACAATTTAGTGTAAGGTTCTCTCCTTTACGCGTAGACCGCGCCATGGTAAGATTAACCATAAGAGTCAGCGTAAATTCAGTGTGTCACTGTAATCACCCGGAATTCTTACTGGCAAAATTTCAGGTGAAATTTATGATGTCTTATAATTTGCAGCATAGGCGAATATGTTCTTCATGTTCTCTCTAGACTTAGAGAATATTAGGTTGCCCTCGATGAAAGTACTAACGAACTTGTTTATGAGTTCATGGAAACTAAATTTATCAAGTCCATATGCTGCTGAATCATTCTTGAGACTAAGACAAAATCGTGGATTCAACATGATCAAATCGTGTGCGAATAGCAGTCATGGAAATGTCCTGTTCTTTCACTCACCACCGTTGAAAGCATGATTGTAAATTGCTTTTGGAAAAGTGATTAGCACCTTGTAATTGATCGTATACGTCGAAAGTTCATGGAGGGAGATGAAGGTCATGAAAGGTGATTTGTTTACATCGACGGTAGTCAACACATAATCTCATGTTACCGTCCTTCTCCTTACTAAGCAAGATCGGTGCCCATCAGAGTGATGCACCTGATGGATGAACCCTGTTCAGGCATCCCTATAGCTGAACCCTTAACTCGTTAACTCTAGAAAGCTAAGCTATGAAGAGTCTTGGAAACTGGTTCTGCTTCCTAACCTGCTTGGTGTTTTGTTTCACCTTGCAGATAGGAAGTAATTTCAGAGGTTTTTCTGGAAATACTTCTAGAAATTTAGAAATATCCCGCTGATTCTGGATAAGAGGAGTTTCAGAAGTCATGTCATAAAAGATAGCTAGAAAATCTTCGCAGCCATGGAATGACGATCATATGTTTGTAAAACATAAATAACTTATACAGATTTTCCTGATGGAAAACCATGTTGAATGTATTCAGGAGTCTGAGCATCGCTGTACATAATCTGGTATGAATGACGGCTTATCGCAGCATGGGTTGATGTTCATAGTCCATAGACAAAGTCATATTTAACTCCCGCTTGTCGGAGGGAAGTGCGTTAGCAGATTGGATCCTACCGTCATACTGAATGACTGAGTTTGTATACATGGATGACACGAATCGCGTCCTTATGGTCATGGATATATATGAAATATGAAATCAAGTAATGAAAGTGCCATGCTAATACATGGAGTAAAACGTAGTAAATTTTACAGAACGTGCTTCGCCTACCTCTTGCAGAACAAACCCTGCGTGCTCAAGCGTGAGCAACACTCCAGTGATGAGGCTGGAATTCTTATGGCCTGAATTATTCCTGGCACAACTGAATGTTTATACCCATTGGGGTATTCTGGATTACGTAGGCTGGTTCCGATGATAAACGTGAGTCATGTGTCCTGACTCGTGTCTTGAGGAGGTATGCGTATGACAAGTGTCTTGATTGGTGTCTTGACATGTGTCTTCAGAAAACATACGTGAGACATGTTGTCTTAACGGATGTCTTGACATGAGTTTGGAGATGTGAAACAATGAAGTTTAAATCTTAGGTCATCATACCAAAATTTGGCGGGTCGGTTGGATTGCTAATCCTTTGTATCTCTGATTACGTCCGTTGTAAAACCCACATGCTTTTACCATGAACAGTACACTTATTAAACGTACGTACAAACTAAAACTTTCCTTTTATAGCACGAACACGTGTCACGAATATTAATTACAGAAACTACGTACGTGTTATTACACGATAAGTATTAAGTACGTGTTAATACACGATAATTATTAATTATAATAATTATAATCGAACATTAAATCACGAACATGTGAACTACGCATTCTATATTATTGCACGATAAACAAGTAAATACGTATTTTAATATTACACGACATTAAAATACACGAACACGAGTACATATTTAATTAAACGCGAGAATAAAACAAAGGTTTTAGGTGTTTGTTTGTTTGGACTGTTTAAACAAGAGAAAACAAGAAAGGTAATGGGCTCAATGCCCATGTAGCCCTCCTAGGGAGGTCATAATAACAAACAGACATGGGGGTATATTTGGTTTATTTTTGACAAGTAATCTCATAAAACCCTAAAACCAAAACAAACAGCCGTCGTTTTTTTCTTTTGGTTCTTCTTCCTGTCGACGTCTGAAGCACAAGAACAAGAATACAGACATGCGTTTTAGATTCAGGAAAAACAAGGTTGGTTTAAGATTTGTGAGTCGTTTTGATTTTCCTAAACCATAACACGAAAACAAGGTATTCTTCAATCTTGTTTTTCTTAGTTTTCTCTTGTTAATCCGAGATGTAGAATTTATAAACATGTTAAATACAAGCCCTAGGGATTCGGGTTGATTAGGTTGCTGTTGGTTGCGGTTTTTACAAAAACCGAGACACTTATGTGTCTCGGTGGTGGTTGTAAACCATCAGCCGCAAGGCCATTGTGCCTTTTGGCCTAACAGTGGCGTCCAGCAGGAAAGCAGGGGGAAAGAACCCTGCATAGTGGCAGCCAAAGCTGCTGCTGTCGGTGGGTGTTCTGCTTGCCCAGTGGATGCCACGGCTAGACAGTGGGAACCCACGGCTGGCAGTCAAAGCCTGGTGGTGGGGATTCTGACTAGGGCAGTGGCAACTAGGGGTGTCAATTGGGTTGACCCGACCCGACCCGAACCCGACCCAAACCCGATAAAACCTTATAGGGTCGGGTCTTATCGGGTCCAACTTAGCTTATCGGGTTTATCGGGTCAACCCGATAGACCCGATAAGCTAATAGGGTCGAGTTAGGGTGTCAATTAATTTCTAATCGGGTTATTGTGTCAACCCGATAAACCCGATAACATATGAACTGTTATCTAAAAAATTGATATATTCATTTTCTACTCCTCGTGTTGTTTTAGCAATAAAGATTGGTATTCATTAGTTGCTAAGAAACTAATAACGTGTGTAATCCTCCTATTACTCCTATGGACTCATTTAGTAATAGATGTGGTCTTTAATCCTCGATTGGATGTGGTCTCAAATAATAATGTTTAACATCACTGCACTCTGTTTTTGCTTGGAGGTTACTTATATCATCTTCTTGTTGATCACGTAGAAAAATGCCTTCATCTTGGATCATTTAGGATACTTCATCTTGGAGCACTAGCATTAGTAATCTAATACTACTAATACAGAGTGTGACAGTTTAGTTATACTAGAAAATCAATAGATGGACTAATGCTCCATGTCTTTGACTTCTTGTATACATTTTCTTAGTATTATTACTGAGACATTAAAAGACATCAAAGAACATAGTAACACTAATACAAAACAACAGTACATAACGAATATGTAGAACATAGTATAGATAGATTCGGTTTTTTTTATTTTTCTTAGCATACAACCCGATAACCCGATAGATACAACCCGATAACACGTAACCCGATAGACCCGAACCCGATAGACCCGATACTTTATAGGGTCGGGTTGCGGGTTAGTTTTTTATTTCTCAAAACCTGATAAGACCCGACCCGATAAACCCCAAACCCAACCCGATAACCCGATTGACACCCCTAGTGGCAACCGGCTGAGCCGGGTAGCCACTGCTAGGGGTGTTGGTTCGGTCTGGTTCATGGGGTCCGGTTCGGTTATGTTTCGGCTTATAAGTAAAACACGGGATTTGTCACGGGAACATTTTTACAAGTCATGTTTTTCTACACGTTGAATTATTTTTTTTACAAGTTATTATTTTACAAGTTATATTATTTTGGTAGGAAAATAAATTAATTAAAACATGGCTAATAATTAATTTAATTTAACATGGACTTAGGTTATTTTAATTTAGACAATAATACAAGTTTTAACCTAAGTATTTTATTTATTTAATTTAGACTATAGTATTAATTAATTATTTAAAACATGGAATATAATTAATTAATAAACATGACTTATGTTATAATTAATATAATATTAATACACGCTTAACCTAAGTATTTTATGCACCTTGATTTAATTAAATAACACATATATTTAATTAAATCGTATAACCTATAGTTATTTAATTATATTATTAATAAACTATACCAATAATTACATGACTTATGATATTTAACCAGTAAACTTAAGCTTATATTATTAGCTTATTAATCCAGCTTATTTCTAAATATGGAAACTTTCTGTTTCAGGAAACTTAGTATTTTTGGAAACTTTCTATTTTTGGAAACTTTCTATTTTTGGAAACTTTCTATATTAGGAAACCTGCTATTTTTAGAAAGTTACTTATTATTACACAACAGGTATAATAATACAAGAATACAAGTTAATACTTAACCGAAATACATAGAATATATGATAAACACAACATAACCTTAAAATCAGTAAATCAAGACAAGAACATATAAAACAAGATAAGACATGATAAAATCAGTTACGTATTCAGTAAACAGAATACTTATACATGTCCCATATTTATGTAGCATTAGTGATATTCACTCTTTCGTCTTCTTCGTTCACTGGACATAAGGTACGGATTTCTCCTCCCTTCAGTATGGACATTCTTTCCTTATTAGGATTCCCTGTTTGCAGCCAACTGTTTTCCCAGTATTGTTTTATATGTTTGATTACTTATGTCAGTTTAAGAGCCTAAGCCATATACATGCATGACCAGTGTCACCTAGTTATGGAGGTACCATAACCATAACACTGGAGGCACCAGTGTTATGACTTCCCCACGGCAAAGTGATTGCTCGTGACGTCCCTTTTCAGTTTTGGCCATTATATTATATTAACATGTGGGGCGTATGGGTGCATCCTAGTTACACGTTTTACCAGCATTATCAGAGTGATTGCGATGTGTGCCTTACATCCTTCACTAGGAGTTGATCCCTCCTACCGAGACTATTTAATTAGAGACAACCCCTCTAATTGCATGACGACGTCTCCCCTCCAAGTATTCATGCACAGTGGAACCTCATGACCTATATAGGCTATTGGCTAAGTTAATACATATTTTACATAAAAACATAAGTCTTTTCAAACTATAAAACCAGTTTTATGAACATGTTCCAAGTTTTCCAGGACTTATACATTTCCGCTGCTATTAGTTTTATTTATGTTTCAGCCATTCATACTATGCTATATATCCGTTCACTGAGCGTATTGCTCAGCCGTTACTTTCCTTTCCATGTCCCAAAACGGCAAGTACCCAAGGACATACTTGAGCATATGGAGGACGTGCATAGGATGGAAGTTGCCTTAGACTTCTTCTCCTTTTGCCTTCTTATATTTATGCTTATTTGGACACTTGTTTAGTCCTTCCAATTTCTTATGCTTTATTTATGTTTTGGGATTATGTTGGGAACTGATGTTTTGATTCCGTTTTTCCCTATGGTCATGTATGTTTCAGTACATATTACCTTGCATGCTTTGATGACACGCCATAATTACGCGTAACGGTCCACTTATTAAAGTGGGGTGTTACATTTATGGTATCAGAGACCAAGGCTTCGACCTGTAGGCTCTAAAACTCGACCTGTGGCTAGTGGATAGTCACCAGAAGCTTCCCAAGTCAACGTTTGTTATTCCACGTATTGATGTTTTCAGCACCTTGTTGTTTTAACCATGATGTTTTCATCGGTATTGTTTTACTAATATGGATGGACAACCGTTATCCATACTTAGTTATGTGTCATTGTTTCATGCATGATGTTCCTTGTGAATTGTGGCTAATGTGGACTGAACCCCAGTAGTTCATAATTGGTCACATAAAAAAAATTCCGGTTAAGTCTTGACAGCTGATTTGCACTCATTTATTCCATGTATTATTGTTGTAGGTATTTTGACTAAGTAATGGTTGGTACAGGGCTGGCCATATTTAGTCGCATGTGCTTTTAATCGAATCATTTGGTTTTGATGAACCGACCCATAGGCGTTCATCCTTGCCATGTCATCTTGTTTAGGTTAACCGACCCATAGACGTTCACCCAAACCATGACATTTCATTATCATGCATCCATACACTGTTTTCATGCATAAATTCTCCATATTTACATGCATAAATTTTTTTCATGATTATGTATTATGTCCTAATTAATTAAATTATGTCAAATTCTATTTTGTGAACCGACCAATGGTCGTCCACACCAGCGATTTTCGGATTCATTTCATTAGTCATAAATATTTTTCATGTCTCCTCATTAGTTACTATGTCTCTTATGTCAAGTATGTACTATCATGGTTAACTTCGTTTTCATGTTGATTATGTTTTATACTCCTTCATGTTAAGTTTGTCCATGTTTCTTCATGTTGAATTCGTCTTCATGTTGATTATGTCTTACGTTTCTTACGTGAATTATGCTTTCATCATGTTGACTATGCTTTCATGCAAGACACTGATGGATTTCATGTAATACTGCTTTTACGATAGTCATGGTTGGTTTTCATTAATCATGCTTTCAGGCAAATCATCGTTGAATTTTGTTTAACCACACTTTTAGCGTTTCTCTATATGTCTCATGTTGTCATTGTCAGGTTATCATGATGGTTTTCCTAACCGTTTAACCAATTATGTTCCTTTAAAATCATGACAGATGATCGAACCCATACCGATCATTTCATGTACATTCCATGTGTACTCCATGTACCGTATCCCATGTGTATTACACGTACCTTAATCCATGTCTTATTTTCTTGCAATACTCCATGAGTATTCACTAGTCGATTCTAAATCATCTCAGGCGTATTCCACTTGTTGATGTTTTTACGAGATGGTGATGCCGCTCATGACTTGGAGATGTTACTAAATGTTGATGTTGTTGATTATTGGGAGATGCTACGAGATGTTGATGTTGTTCACGGCCTGGAGATCCTACAATACGAAGACAAAGGAGTTATATCGATGCGATCGGACGATATGATGCTTCACCACCAGACGATTTCCATCACAATCCATGTCCCAAATTCATAGTTACATGTCACACGTCATTCAGTTGTCGTTTCAGTCATATGAGTGAGAACCGGTACCAGCCGGCCACTCAGCTGAATAGTTACATGAATCACAATCATGAGAATGACCGTCATGGAACTAACAAACAAGACGATAGTAACCACTATTGTGACAACAACTATCCTAGTTATCACAACAGAACACCGGTCACGGCCGTGATCAGAAATACAAAGGGTCAGCAGTCTAACCGAGCCGCCAAATTCTGGCATAATAACCTAAGAGTTTCAATTTTATTCGTTTTACACCTCGGGACACATGTCAAGACATCAGTCAAGACACATGTCTCACGTACTTTTGCTGAAGACACATGTCAAGACATCAGTCAAGACACATGTCATAAGCACATTTTCTCAGGACACGAGTCAAGACATTGAGGGTGCCCTCCAAGGGGTATATCCATTCTGTTTTGCCCTGTATTAATCAGGCTACAAGAATTTCAGTACCATCACCGGCGTATCATTCGCGTTTGGAGACGCAGGGTTCATTATGCGTGAGACAGGGAAAACACATCCAGTAAGATCTGTCACGCTTATTTCATGACACTTTCATTTCTTGAATTCATATTTCATATACCCATGACCATAAAGGACGCCATGCGTATCACCCATGTATACGGAGTTTTCCTTCAGTCTAATGATAAGATCTAATCCGCTAACGCACTTACCTCAGACTGATGCGAGTTGATATGATTTTGATTATGGACTAAGAACAGCACCCCATGCTACGGTTAGTCACCATTCATAACAGAGTATGTACAGCGATGTTCAGGCTACTGAATACTTTCAGCATGATTTTCCATCAGGAAAATCTGTACACTAATTATGCTTTACAAGCACGTGTTTGTTGTTCTATGGCTAAGAAGATTCCAGCTATCATTGATGACACGATTTCTGAAGTTCCTTACTCATAACCAGCCGATTATTCTAGAATCTTACCACATGTATTCCAGAGTAACCTC
Organism: Glebionis coronaria; assembly: GCA_025667525.1. Classification (NCBI taxonomy): domain Eukaryota; kingdom Viridiplantae; phylum Streptophyta; class Magnoliopsida; order Asterales; family Asteraceae; genus Glebionis; species Glebionis coronaria. Next base: position 378,847,076 of record CM046880.1, on the reverse strand, counting down.
CTAGGAGAGGGACGGTAACATGAGATTATGTGTCGACTACCGTCGATTTAAACAAATCACCCTTAATAACCTTTATCCTCCTCCACGTATTGAAAGTTATGTGTGAGTGACTATAGAGTGCTAAACCTTTTTACAAGATCGACTCGTGATCATGTTGCCAGCCTTGGCGAATGAAAGAGCAGGACATTTCCATGACTGCTATTCGTACACGAGTTGCTCATGCTAAATTCATGATTTTGTATTAGTCTCATAAATGCTCCAGCAACATTATGGACTTAATAGATTGAGTTTCCCTGAACTCATAAACAATTCATCAGTGTTTTCATTAAGGGCAACCTGATTTTCTCTAAGTCTATAAAAGAGCAGGAAGACCATATCTACACTATGTTACAAATTCTACGATAGGGGAAATTTCAACTTGAAATTTTCTAATATAAATTCTGGTTGATTGCAGTGACACGCTTAATCACATGGATTCTCACGGTTAACCTTACCACGACTCAGCTTATTCGTAAAGGTGAGAACCCTACACTACATTAGGTGTTCCAAAAATCCTACGCTAAGAGAAGTCTAATTTTAGAGACTTAGAGTTTCGCAAACCCCTATGTATCAATTTTCTATGAAGCAAGATATAGTTACGTTCATATCTAAGTACCTGTCATACCAACAGGGTAAGATAGAACACCAACAAACTAGGATGTTTTTTTCATCATAAGTAATTGTGGACAGAAATGGGACAAGATCTCCAGGGATTTTGGTTACCAGATTACCGCAAACTCAGAAGAAGCATGATGCTATCTGGGTTATTGTCAACAGTTTGACCAAGTCTGCAGAATCCTTACATCAGCAAGGATTTCAAAATCAGCAGATTGATCGGACATGTTCCAGCCAAGGCTCATCCGATCACTTGGTAATTCCTCAGCTGTCGGTCCAGACGAAGGTTCACATTTATGCTCCTTATTTACGTTCACGTCTTTGTTCTAATTTTTACGACTCGCTTTCGCGCTCACGTTCATGACACTATCACGTTCATAATCGTATCCTGGCCTACGATTTATGTTTCATGTTTGTTCTGGAAGTTTTGCAGAAGCTTGAGCGACCAGACTTTAAGTCTAAAAAACTTTACATCACCTTATATCGTTGGCATTACCTCCTCAGTTATCTCACGTTCATGATATGTTTCACGTGTCATGTTCATTCCACGTTCTCATATCACGTTCATGATATGTTGCATGTATCATCGTCCACCAGATGTTTCTTATATTACACTCACCATATCTCCACGTATCACGTTCACAATTGTTCACGTATCACGTTCACAATTGTTCACGTACTACGTTTCAGTATGTCTCACGCATCATTGCTAAGACGTACAAATATCAGTTAGTCTAGGGTATTTTTGCATCGTAACGTTTCATTTTCCCTTGCACGTTAATTCTTATCCACTCGATCAGATTCAGAAGGTTCTATCTTACGTTGATAACTAGAAACTTTTACGTATTGTAAAGTCAAGGTCAGGAGGACCAAGATTTATCAATTGCATCAAGATCTTGCGGAGGAACCGTTCCGAGAGGGAAGCCACTTGGAAACGGACGAGTCAATCTGGATTTTATCCTCTCATCCTTCCATAATTCAGTTATGTTCTTTTCAGGCACGTCACGTTCCACGTCCTAGTCATTCATGTCGCGTCCATGTTCTTTTCAGTTTACTATATCTATAATTCGAGGACGAATTATTCTTTTTAGGGGGAAAGAGTTGTAAAAACCGCATGGTTTTACCATGAACAGTACACTTAGTAAACGTACGTACAAACTAAAACTTCCCTTTTATAGCATGAACACGTGTCACGAATATTAATTACAGAAACTACGTACGTGTTATTACACGATAAGTATTAAGTACGTGTTAATACACGATAATTATTAATTATAATAATTATAATCGAACATTAAATCATGAACATGTGAACTACGCATTCTATATTATTGCATGATAAACAAGTAAATACGTATTTTAATATTACACAAAATTAAAATACACGAACACGAGTACATATTTAATTAAACACGAGAATAAAACAAAGGTTTTAGGTGTTTGTTTGTGTGGACTGCTTAGACAAGAGAAAACAAGAAAGGTAATGGGCTCAAGGCCCATGTAGCCCTCCTAAGCCGGTCATAATAACAAACAGACGGGGGGGAGTATATTTGGTTTATTTTTGACAAGTAATCTCATAAAACCCTAAAACCAAAACAAATAGCCGTTGTTTTTTTTCTTTTGGTTCTTCTTCCTGCCGACGTCTGAAGCACAAGAACAAGAATACAGACGTGGGTTTTAGATTCAAGAAAAACAAGGTTGGTTCAAGATTTGTGAGTCGTTTTGATTTTCCTAAACCATAACACGAAAACAAGGTATTCTTCAATCTCGTTTTTCTTAGTTTTATCTTGTTAATCCGGGATGTAGAATTTATAAACATGTTAAATACATGCCCTACGGATTCGGGTTGATTAGGTTGTTGTTGGTTGTGGTTTTCAAAAAAACCGAGACACTTATGTGTCTCGGTGGTGGTTGTATATCATTATCCGCAAGGCCATTGTGCCTTTTGGCCTAACAGTGGCGTCCAGCAGGAAAGCAGGGGGGAAAGAACCCTGCACAGTGGTAGCCAAAGATACTGCTGTCGGTGGGTGTTCTGCTCGGCCAGTGAAAGCCACGGCTGGGCAGTGGGAACCTACGGCTGGCCGTCAAAGCCTGGCGGTGGGTATTCTGACTAGGATAGTGGCAACCGGCTTAGTCGGGTAGCCACTGCTAGGGGTGTTAGTTCGGTCCGGTTCATGGGGTCTGGTTCGGTTATGTTTCGACTTATAAGTAAAACACGGGATTTGTCACGGGAAAGTTTTTACAAGTCATGTTTTTCTACACGTTGAATTATTTTTTTTTACAAGTTATTATTTTATAAGTTATATTATTTTGGCAGGAAATTAAATTAACTAAAACATGGCTAATAGTTAATTTAATTTAACATGGACTTAGGTTATTATTATTTAGACAATAATACATGTTTTAACCCAAGTATTTTATTTATTTAATTTAGACTATATTATTAATTAATTATTTAAAACATGGAATATAATTAAATAATAAACATGACTTAGGTTATAATTAATATAATATTAATACATGCTTAACCTAAGTATTTTATACACCTTGATTTAATTAAATAACGCATATATTTAATTAAATCGTATAACCTATAGTTATTTAATTAACAAGATATTATTAATAAACTATACCAATAATTACATGACTTATGATATTTAACCAGTAAACTTAAGCTTATATTATTAGTTTATTAGTCCAGCTTATTTCTAAATATGGAAACTTTCTATTTCAGGAAACTTACTATTTTTGGAAACTTTCTATTTATGGAAACTTTCTATTTTAGGAAACCTGGTATTTTTAGAAAGTTACTTATTATTACACAACAGGTATAATAAATTAAGAATACAAGTTAATACTTAACCAGAATACATATAATACATGATAAACACAGCATAACCTTAAAATCAATAAATCAAGACAAGAACATATAAAACAAGATAAGACATGATATAATCAGTTACATACTCAGTTAACAGAATACTTATACATGTCCCCTATTTATGTAGCATTAGTGAGTTCTGAGTAGGACTTCCATTCTTCGTCTTCTTCGTTCATTGGACATAAGGTACGGATTTTCCGTCCCTTCAGTATGGACATTCTTTCCTTATTAGGATTCCCCGTTAGCAGCCAACTGTTTTCCGAGTATTGTTTTATATGTTTGATTACTTATGTTAGTTTAAGAGCCTAAGCCATATACATGCATGACCAGTGTCACCTAGTTATGGAGGTAACATAACCATAACACTTGAGGCACCAGTGTTATGACTTCCTCACGGTGACGTGATTGCTCGTGGCGTCCCTTTTTCAGTTTTGGCCATTATATTATATTAACATGTGGGGCGTATGGGTGCCTCCTAGTTACATGTTTTACCAGTATTATCATAGTGATTGCGATGTGTGCCTTGCATCCTTCACTAGGAGTTGATCCCTCCTACCCAAACTATTTAATTAGATGCAACCCCTCTAATTGCATGACGAGGTCTCCCCTCTAAGTATTCATGCATGGTGGAACCTCATGACCTATATAGGCTATTGGCTAATTTAATGCAGTTTTACATAAAAACATAAGTCTTTTCAAACTATAAAACCAGTTTTATGAACATGTTCCATGTTTTTTAGGACTTATACATTTCTGCTGGTATTAGTTTTATTTATGTTTCAGGCATTCATACTATGTCATATATCTGTTTACTGAGCGTATTGCTTAGTCGTTACTTTCCTTTCCATGTCCCAATACGGCAGATACCCAAGGACAGACTTGAGCATATGGAGGACGTGCATAGGATGGAAGCTGCCTTAGACTTCTTCTCCTTTTGCCTTCTTATACTTATGCTTATTTAGACACTTGTTTAGTCATTCTCATTTCTTATGCTTTATTTATGTTTTAGGCTTACGTTGGGAACCGATGTTTGATTCCGATTTTCCCTATAGTCATGTATGTTTTAGTACATATTATCTTACATGCTTTGATGACACGCCATAATTACGCGTAACAGTCCACTTATCAAAGTGGGGTGTTACATCCGCAAAAGGGGTTCTACCGTTATTGTCATAGTATTTGCTGTCACGGTAATTGTCACTACCTATTTGACTGTCAGTACAACGATGGTTGTTATTCGGACGGTAATTCATGAATTTTTTTAGCTGAGTGGCCGGCTGGTACCGGTTTTCCACTCAAGTGTTGGAAAGACCTCTGAATAACACGTGACATACCATTTAAAAGGTAAAATACGAAATGAAACGGTACGCCTAGTGGTTGACTATGATTCTAGTCGGTTTGCTCGAATCTATCGTGTAACACCCCCAAATTTACACAATTTAATACAGCGGAATACTCGTTGGTGTTACGGGATAGCACATTACTCACATCATAGACAACGCATAAAAATCATGTCGTTTAATAATAAAGCATTTCTATTCATAAATATCAAATTTACATAGGTCCCAAGTCATTGTATTTCATACAGGTTTTACAAAGCATTTGAATGGAAATTGTTTTTAAGTGCGGGCCATGAATTCTTGTCGTCTTCCCGAGAATTACCTTCAAGTACCTGAGATAAAACATGTTAAAAGATAAGGTCAGCGATAACGCCGAGTGAATTCATGGAGTTTAATAAAATCATCAATGTATCATCGGTATATAATTATTACCAAAAATCATTTTTGTACAAATCTTTATAGTAGACCATGAAATAGGCCAAAAACATTTTATACAAATCCTTGTCAAAATCACAATATAGGCTTTCGCCTTCAAAACCATTATACGAACCATTGTCGTAAAAATATCATACAATACGTTTTATAACGTCGTGTAGAGTTAAATAAAAACCGTTATATGAATATGGTTATGTAAAACCAAAACACAAACATAATATCAATAATATGACCCCGTATTGCTGGTCAGGCAATATATCGTAATTCAATGCATAAAGCAATATTTCGTTAATTGGATTATTATAAGCCGCATGACATTGTTACCTTACTACAACAAACAACGGGTAGCTAGCCCGAAACTCAATTTGCCCATCTAAATTAGCGTGTCGTCACAATAATCACGCTTGTGTAAATCTTCTCATACATAAATTCGCTTACCAATCAATGTGGCACGACGGGGATCAACCGTCAAGGCGCGAACTGGGGTGATTGTCCCCAAATAGTACTATTATATGCATAAGCGTCTACCAAATCTCGGTAGTTCACAATTCATGCTAATGGGACTTTTAGTGACATAACCTAACTTTAATAATCCATTTCCTTTCATTTATCGGGTCATATAATCATTCATAGGGTCATACAATCATCGGGTCGAAATCAATAAACAAACAATCGGGACAAATGGTGTCCTATTTTATCAAAACTAACATGTTATCTCCCTCGCGGGTTTATAAAACATTTCATAAAAACATTTAAAAGAGTGCGAGGCTATGAACTCACGTTGATGTGGGAAGGCGGGTTATCGGCAATTCGGATGTACGGTACGTGCTTCAATCACGGAAACCTAGACAAATAATACTTGTCTTAGACTCATGTCCAATGACTTTATAAATATAACAATTATGTATACACATGATGATTTTATAAATATGATGATGATCAAGTGGGTTTGTACATCTTTACTCATTTATTATAGTGTTTATGTGTTGGTAATATTTTTATACTAGTTACACTAGTTCAACTTGTTTACATTTTGAAGCCCAATGGGCCTATTACAAGCCCAATACTATTCATTAGCCCAATTATACTTTTATTATCAGTATTATACTTTATATGTTGGACCTAAATGGGTTAAGCCCAATAAATAAGTTTATAAGTGTTTTACAAAATTAGTCGGGTTTATTGTCCATTAAGGCAACTTTGGTCCGTTAATGTTTATACGTTGTAAAGCTCGGGTTTTATCGGTTTTTACTTGTTATATATATTTATATATCAGTATGTGAGTTTATAAAAGTTTACATTAGACGGGTCCGACCGTCTAAGTTTTATTTGACAAAAACGTTAATCTTTCGGTTTTAGCCGAAAAGACGGAAAAATCATGTTTATAGTTTTATAACTTATAAAACTTATCAAACTATCATTTTTATAAAATGTCCATTTATTTATCCTTATACATATTTATATAAATGTAATATATAAGTTAGTGGGTTTTAATTCACATTTTATACTATATTTATTTGAGTGCTATTATAATACTATTATACTTTAATTTTCCAAAATCTGATTTTTACTTTTACTTTCACCATTTTTACCATATCTTGAGTTCTACAAGGATATAGAAGCTCATTTTTGGAAACCATAAACTAAATGATATGTTCTACAATTAACTTAGTTTTAGCTACTGCTCAATCCAACTCTAAATATCCCTAACAGTCCGTCCAAAACTGACTATTCAGATTGGTACTTCAATTTTGTTTTAATTATATCTCACTCATTATAATGATTCCATTGTATGGCCAACTCTCACATGTGTACAAGACCTAATACCTACTGTATACAGATTCCACTTTGCCATTTTAACAGTTTAACATGTGGTTAGTTACTGTTTTTATACAGCCATCATATTTAGCAAGATTTTAACCTTGTTACTTATGGTTTTCCATCTTTTTAACCATATTTATCAACACCAAATCCCCACATAATATTTTTATCATCATATATTCATCATATACATATACAATAGGAAAGAAAATACATGATTACATAATCAAAATAACAAGAGGATGGGAAGAACAATCTTTATACCACCAAGATGATGTAGGTTGTGATCAAGACATGAATTTTGATGGAAGAACTTGTGATAGATCAACACCAATCTTCAAAGCCACCAATAATTGTAAACTCCATGTAGAAATCAGCCCTTGGACATCACCAAATCACCTCCTTAGATGTTAGAATCACCTCCAATCTTCAAGACTTCAAAGGAGCATCATCATGTGTATGAATAACACATGAGTTTATGGTTAGAATAGATCAAATGAGGATTGTTTTTTATGATGGTTGGACGAATTTTAGAGAGATGAGAGATTTTGGTGAGTGGTTTGCTTGAGTTGCTAAGTGTAAATGGTATGAATGAAGTGGTTTTGGTGGTTTTGTGCTAATTTAACTTACATGTTAAGCTTATGCTAACATGTGTTAGATTTCTAGCTAAAAGGGTGCCACATCTTATGATGTGGTGTCCTCTTTTGGCCATCTCTTTTGAGTGGGGTGGGATAAACTTGTTTTGTCCCATCCCACTCATTTACGTGTATTCTTCGATTCTAGTTTCCTCGATTTGCGTGCCCTCGGGTCATTTTACGAAAAACGTTTTTATATATTATGAATCAACGGCACAAAACGAATCTAATAAAAATTGTCTCATCAAAAACGGAGTTCAAAAACGTAAATACGTAATCCTAAGGTTTCTGGTTTAGTCGTAAAGGACGTTAAATTATGAACGTAAGTCCTAATCTCTTCTCGTAAATTTGTGAGTTTATGAACCAACTCAAAATTAAAATCTCAAAATAATATTCACGGATAAATTTATTTCCTGAAATGTCGGACTGTCACCAAAACGGTGTATGTAAACGTAAGCACGTAACGTAGAATCCTCCGGTTTAGACGTAGTCGATGCTACTTCAAGAGTAAATCCAAATTTCTTCCCAAAAATAAGTGAGTTCATATTATAACATTAAAATAATGTTTTCAAATAAATATTGAGAATAAAATATAAACCATAAATTGACGGATTGTCACAGCATTTACCCCTAAACAGGATCTTTGTCCTCAAAGATCATCTTATCTTACTACTCGCTTCTTATAGAGTTTAAGCCATGTGGGTATTTTCTCCACACTCGGTCTTTTCTCACAAGTGTAATTCATTACAATACGCGAGTTCCATCAAACATAACTACGGGAATAAGATCAGGCTTAATGTTGACTTACTTTCTCTATCCATGATGTTCACGGGTTTTTGATGAATGCAACTTTTCGCCGATCTAAACTTTATCAAGAAGAATTCAGATTTTCACTTGATAGATATTTATCAAGTTCGATTTACGAAACATAATTCACGCAGCCCTTGAAGTCATAGGGTAGATCCAGCTTATATGCCTTTCAAACCCACTTTTACATCATCTCAATGGTCCCATACAAAGGGGACTTAATTCCCATGATCTTTCAGATCTTCAATTCATCTTTCTATGGTGAAATTTTTTGGCATAACTTCGCTACCCAACTGGCACTTCAAGATCTACATTTCATATTCACATAACCTCCTGCCCACTACCGGCAGTCAATAATCAAATCCTAATTTCAACAATCATTTCAGGTCTCGCGGGTCGAGTATTTTGTAAGGTTAGGTTCGCCATCATAGGAAACCTTAAACCTAAAAGACATGTCCAACTCACAATGGGTGTATGTCGGGTGTCTTCATCCCAACGCCTGCTTACAGATGCTCTAATATATCCTCACAAGATTCGATCTCGATCCTAATACGATAATTATCAATGATAATCTCTCCAAAGGAAAGTGATTATACGGTTCATTATCAAAGGTCAATCATTCAAGCATAAAACAGCACTTATAGTATTTTGTATCGTTACTTTACCTCGTCCCTTCGATTGGGGTGGTAAACAGTACTCTCATCAAGATTCGTTCCCAATGACTTCTGAGCAAATCTCTAGAAATTCGATGCGAAGCGAGGATCTTGATAGAGATGATCGATACAGACACACCATGCTTACATAACTCCTTTAAATACAAAGAGTCAATTTCTTCATCAAGAATTTATCATTAACGAGAATGATATTAGCAGATTTTGTCAGTCTGTCGACGATGACCCAAATCAAATCAAATTTAGATGATGACCTTTGCAATAGTTAGACGTTTACTAATGTATGAGGCGATGTCTGCCTTCATAAATTGCATCAGTACAACTTCCTCAGATGAGATACATTAAATTAGAAATGACACGAATAGAATACTTATACTCACAAGATTCCAACATAACTATATCTCACAATCCTCCATATTTAGACAACCACAAGTGGCCTTTTATACATTTAACGCCATTGGCTTCTTAATTCTAATGGTTCACATTAGCCGCAAACCCCTTTTATTATCTACATTATCCTTTTTACAAGCATCGGCTATATTTTAAATTGTTCAGCAAATTACTTTGCACCGTCATTGTTAAGAAACACATCTTAGTTGGTTCTTTATCCTTTTTACATAATGCGTCAGTATTTACATTCATTAAAAATTTCTTTCTTCACATTTTCTAAGTTTTAGTTTCGTCTCAACTATCATTTTTATCAATTTTGCTCACTTCGACGTTTTAAAGCGTCGATAATTATTACATGTAAATTAACAATAAATATTAAGTTTTTATGAAACGTAAACGTTAAAAGTTTTAAATTTCTTAGCTCGTCCAATTATATAAAGATATTCAAAATAAATTTAAATTTTAGTTAACACGATTTTTGGTTGATTTATTGAAAATAATTAATAAGATTTGTGAATGTTCGAAAAATATTTGGTTGTACTTTGGTCAAAATTTTCTTAGTTAAAAAGTAAAAATTGTTGTTTCAAATTTCAAGTTATGGTTTAAATGGTTTCCTCAATTCCTCTTAGGATGTCTTGAGGTATACGCAAACATTTACCCCTAAACAGGAGTTTAGTTAAATGATTTGTGTATAAGGGAATAATCCCTTAAAAATCCTTTGTTAAAACATATTTTCACTTTCTTTTTGGTAAAACCCAAAGTCTTAATGGCTCTAATTTTTGAAGAGTCAATATATATATATATATATATATATATATATATATATATATATATATATATATATATATTACCATCATTAATCAAATGATCATTTTATGTAAAGGGTCAAGCCTTAAATCACACGTTATATATTCAAGGTACAGGTTTTCATTGTTCGGCCAATTCAGGGCAATCTATAAATAATTATTAGCTCGTTCTTATTCTTATAAACAAACAAATAGTCCTGAATGATCACAAGCATGAATTTATCAAATTACAGCCTACATACGTGATTCACCATATTTATGAATGCTACATGTGTATTAGTTAATCCAAACGACATCACGTGAAACTCATAATGTTCATTACGAGTTCTGAATGTAGTGATTTGAATGGATAATCTTTTTCGCGGATGCGAAGTTGATGATAAGCATGTCGTGGATCAAATCTTTAGAACATACGCTAGAACCTTGTAAATGATCGAACAATCCATCATCTTGGGTAGTGGATATAGATTTTAATCATCAATTTACGTAGTTCACGGTAATCAATAAACATAAGAAATAATAACACCATAGCTCTTCATGATGACGAGCTTGGTAAAATAAAAGCCTTCTCCGACAACTCTCTCAGTTGTACGGTAATTCTTTTAATTCAGATGGTGCTGACGTACAGTGCACACGCCACGGGTGCAGCACCAGGAATATAATCAATACCAAATTCAACTTGCCTTAATGGCGGAATTCTAGGTAATTCACCAATAAATACCTCCTAAAGTTTCAGATAACATAAACATCTTTTAATAATTTTAGTTTAAGTTCATTCTAGATTATAATATCTATGACTAATTCACAACCATTCACAATATAATTTCAAGTCTAAATACAGGATAAGGTCATCCATCAAGAATTATTTAGATCACTTTTGATAATCAACATCTTATCTTTTAGGGGAATTCTATTCGAGTTCCCATCAATTAAGACAATGTTGTCATGTCATAATTAATCAATCCATTCTACTGGCACTATCAACTTCCCAGTTTCAATACCTATGATAAGATGTGAACTTCTCAAAAGACTGATAATAACTCATAATCCTTCACACTTTAAGGACATCTGGAGACATTACCACCATGAAAAGAGTAAGGTCAACGCATAATCTACGCTAGAGAATTTCAAATCAGATACAGACGAAAACAATTACGAATATGAATATATCCCATGTTTTCATAATTTGAGTACGCATTCGAAAGCTCCTCGGATCGTTACCCAGGTCATTCAAACGAAATCTTAATCAAAAGAAATGATAGGAACGTCGATACATACAGTCGGGTATCAACACTCGGTAATCAGATACTTTTCCAAAGAATCTCACCACGGGAGAATTGGACAAGAAAGAGTTGTCAATTGTCAAATAAGACAATATCCACAGATGAGTAAATTCGACTCAGAAGAATAAATAGTATGGGCACATATGTAGGTGTCCCTATCAATATGTCCCTATTTTTCACTTCTTGCATATCTCATAAAATTTAATCTTTCACAATCTTCAAAGAAAATTTAGTGTTTACTAATAATTTCATGGTGACTACTAATCAGCCTTGCATGGTCACTTCCAAATTGTATGTAGGCGCGCAACTATATACAATTTTAAGATTAACGATGCAATACTCAGCTCGTCAAAATTTTATCATCATGTTTATAATAAAAACATTTTCATGCTTAATTCTTAAATAAGAATCAAAAATAAATTTACAAAGATTTTCTTTGTTATGAAAACAATTAAGTTTTCCAAGGTGTTTTATAAACAACTTCATTTCGATAACGATTATTTATAAGTCTCACTTTAAATAATCCATATGGTGGTGAAAACCCAATTTTTCTCAAGGGATACTGTTTTAACTTATAAAAACATTTAGTGATCTGCAAAGGAGTGATGAAAAGTTGTTCACCAAGAACTAACTACAATATAATAGGAAATGAGCTTAGCAAAATAATCATGAGGTTCATGACCTCGATGGCACTCAAAAAGAATAATCCACAACGTAACTCAATTTGAGATGAGTACTTTTTCAATGGTTGCATCACTAATGCGAGCATTAGGATGAAGCAATAAAAGATAGATAACATCGATACATGTAGGATTTAGCAATCAATTGTAGTCTTTTCATTAATCACAAACAAGTCAAAATTGTACCGTAACACATTATGTGTCACTATGTCATACAATTCCAAGAACTCATCCTACCAACTGATGTCTCAGTTAAGTTAGGGATTTTTAAAAGATACCATAATGAATACTAATCTACAAGAGTCATGGGGGTTCCACCTGTCCCGGAAGATCCATCGGTCCCAATTCAGAAGAAGATTTCTTCAATTTTTTCTTGGGCACTGGGCATCCTCGTTAGTGGACAATGGCCTAGGAACAACCCTTAACACAAACTAACAATCATTTAAAACCATTAAATCACAGAACTTAACGACTTCCTCTTATCAATCTCATATTCCATACGGGTTAAATTTTTACTTTATTCAAGTTTCAACCAACTTATACTTAATGCGATATCCTACCTCATTCTCCAATACTTTCAATTTTTATTCTTAGACTTTAATAGGGCAATAAAAGCTCGATATGATCAACACTTAATTTCCAATCCTATAGCTCTTACAACAACAATTATCAAATGAGTCACTAGTATTAAATGACTCACACATTTAATTAGACTTCTCGGAAAGGTGCTAGTGGCATGAGGCTTTTGGGTAATGGTTCCAATGACAGCCTCAAGTGCAACATTCACCCTTTCGATCTCAATTTAAGAATTGGATGGCAACGAATCAGATGACATCTTTCTAGATGGTAAGGTTTTGTCAAACTCCACTCTATAAGGAAAGATCGTCATGACATCGATATCAGATTTAATCTTGCCAATTCTTCTTTAATATCACAATCAACTAATATCAACATTTCTACGAATATCAACCATTTGTTGGGATCATGAATATCCACAACTTGGTTCAGATCTAGAATAGCTAGAATTCCTACGAGAATAGCTTCGATTAATTTACTAGGGTATTTAGGGTTCCTTGTGACAATCTACGTCGTATAAATACCTCGTATAAATATCAAAATAATCATCAAACAATCATGTAATAAAATTACATCATATATATATATATATATATATATATATATATATCTTTACATTATATATAACAGGAGGAAAATGCCACATCATCTAATCATCCTCTAATCCACGTCATCAGTCTGACCTTTGAAATTCGGATTTTTAAAAATTAATACGGCTGCAAGATTCGAACCTGGGTCTTGAAAGATAATACAAAAGCCCTCTACCTTCGGACTAAACCAACAGTTATGGTAACGATTAAAAATTCAAATTGATAAGAACACCAGATTATTAAAAATAAACCCAATTCGAATTAAAAACTCACTTTACATCTATAATCCTAATGCAGTCCCAAAAACGTATGGGATTAACCTAAAATCATCGAACCACACAAAATCAATCGAACGTACAAAAACACACCAGTGATTTCACGGTACCAAAATTAGTTTTAATATGGTCAGCCATGATCTCTTGATTTGTTCCTTATTGATCCTTATTGAGTATTTTTTATTTATTATGTCGATTTATGTGTTATTGCTTATGATCATTGTTTTGTTATTAGATATATCAATTCGAAATCGCAGAAATCACACCTCTCACAATCACAACTCGATCAATACCCAGGTTAGCTTTTCTTAATTATGAGACTCTTTATTATCTTGGAAGTATGTTTCATGGAACTTTACAAAGTTTTTGGCTCGGAAAATAAAGTGATTTACAGTCGGACAAGTGCCTCAGTAACATGTGGTTAGATTAGTCTACTACAACAATAAGGCGTGTTTGCAGTAGGCTACTATAGAAATATGATGTATACGAATTATGCTACTATAAAAATAAACTATGTTTCGATTAGGATACTGCATCAATGAGGTTGGTTGTGCAGCAATAGGGAGTGGACGGATTAGGTTATAAGTGTACATCAGGATTATATAACTAAGGTTAAATAGAACTTTTTGTTTGCGTATGAGATCACCTGGAACTATTTTGAATTTTCTATATAAATCACCTCGGACTGCCCGTGTAAATATATAAGATAGATTTGATATCATTCCTATGTGTTAAGTATTATTGTTCTTTGTAATTGACCGACACCACCCGACCCATTGAACGCCTATTTATTTTTGTTTTATTGACAATGTCGGTTGTTCCCGTCCTCTTTTTAGGAGGAATGGGGCGCAGGGCTGATGCCTAAGTAGAATCTTTTTTCCACAAGCACATGTGCGTGTAATGTTTTTACTTAAATCTCAGCATATTATTGGGTTTTGTTTATTTTTTCTTTCTATTTATTTTCTTAGGTTCAATGTCCTCTCGAAGTGGTAATTCTTGATCATGAAACTGAAAGTAAAACTGCAGACTTAAGTGGCAGACATGAGCTTGGTGGCCTGTGGACAAGGCGTAAGTTTAATTGTAGTTTGTAAGAAAAAGTTGTGCTTATACGAAATTCCATTACTGAGCAAACATAGTTACAGAATGATAACTGTTAAAAGGTTTATTTGCAGTCAAATCTGTTACTACTTTTAATAACAAAAATTGTCGCCTTTAATGATCTTTTTATGTGATCACATGTTGATATGCATTTTGAATTTATTCCCAGGAAAATAACTCTTCGGAGCAATAATTGAGTCAACCTAACGGGATTATGGGTGAAGTTGAGCCACAAGATCAACCTCAGGCTCATGCTTCTAAAGTTGATATCCTTGGAGATCTTCTAAGCCCATTGGCTACAGAAAGACCTCCTGGTGTTTCTGGAATTGAAGGCCTTTGTGAAGGCGATCCATTAGCTCTTGCACGTGTCGGAGAGTAGGAAATGGTGTCAAGTTACTGCCTTCTCCCTCATTGTTCTTGAGTATCACGAGCCGTAAGTTAACCTTGCAGTATAAAATATGCATCCAATTGGAGATATCTGATGATGCCCTATCTATATGTTCTGCAATATCAATATCTATAGGTGAGGTGTAGCTGCATATTTGTTTCTGAATTATAGGCATATTGTAGGAATATTTGTTTCTGAATTGTAGGCATATGTGAGGTGCAACTGCAGCTTAATGGGTATGAATAATTGATCAAATAGATGGAGACAACAAAATGTTTGATACCATTGCTGCTATCGATAATTGTCTTGGTTCCTTTTGATATATTATATGTGGATACAAGTTATGAACCACCTCCGTTGGTAACTTAGGATATTTGATATCTCAAAGGACTAACTTTCAAGTGAATGTGCCTAGGCTATTCTTTATCTGCCTGATTTAAGGTATGGCCAGTCTGAAACCGTCAAATGATTAGAATACTACACACTGTTTTGGGAAGAACTCATTCGACATTATTTTGGTAAAAAAAACTCAAGTTTATGAGATAGTGCACGAGTATTTATATATCTGAGTAATCTTTCACTCAGAACTCAAAATCATTTAAAACTTGAGTTTATTACGTTTATTTGTTTTCATTGCCTACTGAAATTTTACCTTTTTTCAAATGTCATAGTTAGACTGTATTTGGTAGGGACTTGCACTTCAATTTCCTACAGGTAGCCGTCCTACGACATAAGGACTTGCTAATCAAAACTTTAGATAGAATGCAATGATTTATTGAGGTCAAGGGTTGTTGATCAATAAGTTGTTCTTGATCAATGGGTGTACGGAATTTATGAACAGGAAATGAACAATAATGGGAATTTGTTGCTGGCCTTGCAGGTTGCTACTCCTGAGTTCACGCCTACCACTCTGCACAGGACAGGAACCTTTAAAAAGTTCACACCAAGATTACGTGACGGTATATTTAACACCTATTGTTGAGTTACAATATCTCGGGTAAGAAACTCCATTTTATAGCTTATGGAACCTAATACAATACAGTTTATGTCACCCTATTAGCATAAAAATAAGCACTGCCAAACACCCCTTTGTTAATGGGATGTTATGAAGGAAAAATAAGTTGTCGCTTCACTAGAAGCCACTTGTCATGGACGAGGAGGAAAATAAATTGATTTGCCTCTGCCTTCTGGTCTAATCCGGACGTGTGAGACTTATGAACCTATGCCTGTAGCACGTTATGTGCCAACTGGAGGAGCATTGGGCAAAATTATTCCACCTGGAAATATGTTACCTTTTGCTGGTCGAGGTAGAGGTAATTAAATACCAGCCGGAATAAAGATAGGGTGAAACTATTAACAACTCTACGGAATGCAGGGTTGGGGAAATGAAGCATGACGAACCCACTTGTGCATCATCGTGTCATACATTCTCGATGGTGACAATGCCAGGTATGGATTAACGCTGTAAAGGGAATACCTGTTTGTGCTGATCAAAAACTCATACAGAAAACTCAAACCGAATAAGGTTTTATTTCAGTAAGGTTCATTTAATTAAATTACATCAAGTTTCAATCTTCCTAAATATATGAGTGTAAAGACCTATATACATATTCGTTTAAATGCATGAATACAGATACATCACTTTAGTGTACATGTGATGCTATCGCCACCGTATACGGAAAAATACACTAAAAGCCTTTAGGATGTTGTGGCACTTGCTCTTAAGGTTGGTTTGTACTTGACTTCACAGTTTGATTTTGTAAATGTCATCTTTTAGTTGGAAATATCAATAATTGATTATTGTAAATGATGTGTAGGAATGTATACCAAGTGTAGAACATACATGTTGAGACATACAAGTTGACAAAGGGAAGGTGGATGAAAAAGTTATAGACAAAGCTCTACTAAATTTATTTGAGGTTCAACTTCATTTAGGGCTCTTTGATGCGGTCCCGATACAAGGGAAGTATGGACATTTAGGCCTCAGGATGTTTGCACTTCTCATCTCAAGAATCTGGCCCTTGAAGCAACTAAACAAGGCATTGTGCTGCTAAAGAACGATAACAAGTTCTTACCTTGGTAAACATAAACAACCCCGTATGAATTCATATCAATGCTTATCTATAGAGTGAAGTCAATATTTCTTGATGGTGGTGCTGCTGCACTTCTGAAGTACAACTGGAATGATGCCACATTTGGTTTCGAGAGGTACTTTTCATTACAATTATCATTTGGTTAATGCGAAGCATATGATATTGGACCTTCTTTTTTACTGTTCAATCTTGGTGACTTATTATAATATAAAATTCAGCTTAAGTTACTGAAAGCCTGTGAATAAATAAGATGAAATTGTTGTGATGGTACTTCAAGATTACGAAATGTTGAATAACCTGATGCTGGTGCTGCGACGTTCTGAAGTACAACTGGAAGGATGACACATTTGGTTTTGCGAGGTACTTTTCATTACAATTATCATTAGGTTAACGCAAAGCATGTGATATTGGAATTTTTTATTTAGATTGTCCAATCATTCTGACTAATTATGGCATGAAGTTCAGCTTAAGTGACTGAAAGCCTGTATATGAAGAAGATGAAATTGTTGTAATGGTACTTCTAGATTACCAAATGTTGGAATACGTAGAGTGAATATCGTCTACTCTTACAAAAAAAAATTCGTAGCAATCTGAGACAAATATGTATGTTTGTTCATTCTGTACCACATGATGGTTAAAGTCTTCTCAAGTGGAGAAACCAGGATTCGCCCTTAGTGCTACAAAAACCTTTCACATATGTGAGCAGCACCTCCTAGCGCGGCTGCCTGGCATTTTTGGTCTAAACAAGGAACAGTGTACATCATATCTCTGCCCTCCCGCATCCTGTTTGATTAGCCGTTAGCGTTAACGTGAGTCATATATTATATATAGGAGAACACGGGGAGATATGGTTTTTGGACCCACTTAATACTCTGATAGTTATACAAGATGTATATTGGCCTTTCTACGAACGTATGTATTCCTCAATGAGCTCAAGCTTTTTGAACTCCTGATATAACCTAAGTATCTAATTTCAGTGTACTAGGTACTTAGGAATATGATATAAGCACTTAGAAATATTGAATAAATATTAATTCTTGCTCATTTGATGAAAACACATGTTTTGTAAGTTGATGTTTCAATTCCGATAACGTGTATCTGAAATGTTTCTGTGTTTATGCTTAATTCTATAGAATCAATTGAAAAGTACACAGATGTTCAACATACCTATAACCCCTGCTAAAAAGATTGACGGGATGAATTTGTTAACTATGAATTTAAATATGAGTTTTTGTGGTCTTTGATGGTCAAGTATTTAGTACCTGCAGCCCATTACTGTGCACACACATATTAGACGTAACCTCTCGGTAACCTCTCTGAATTACGCTAAAGAAATATTAGCATCAATGGGTTATGAAATGTTTTTTTTCTGCGATGCCTGATTTGAACCAGGAATTGAATGACGAAATTGGACTCAAGAAAGTGTCTGAAATTAAAGCGTGTTCTACTAAGAGGTAATTTCTAATTTCATGTCTATTTAGTTTTAAATATTCGATGTTTGTTTCTTATGATAATCAAATCTTAATTTACTACTAATATTGTGGGAATGTGATAATTGGTGACCCTGGGGTGGGAAAAACTACAATTGCTAAGTGGTCAACTTATTGTTCATACAAGTTTGAGGATGTATGCATTCAAAATTATTGTTAATGCATTGAAACATGCTGTATAAGGCAGGTTACCTTAATGAATTGTGCGTGGAGAAGTCCCAAAGTCCCCAAGAACAGTAAAGTTATAAAAACTTGCTTTCTTATCATGTCATTACCACGACTATTAATATGTCTCTTGATAATTTACTGATTGTGCATTCATTTTTTAAAATCACAAGTTTTTTTGTTAAATTTAGATCCTTTTACGGTGCAGCTTATCTCACTGGATATGGTTCATTACACGCTGGTGTTAATTTAAAGAAGAAGCTGAGGAGCGATTTAAATCTGTTCCTAAAGAGGTCACTGCTTACAATGGACAAATTGTTCTATTCGTTGATGAGGTTCACACAATACTTGGTGCAGGTCAGCAATTCATTATGTTGCACCACCTGTTTAATTTGTATGGATTATGTTGCTTAAATAACGTGACTTACGTGTATAGGAACTATTAGTGGAGCAATGGATGTTGCTAATTTGTTGAAACAAATGTTCGGTCGGCGTGAACTTCGATGTATTCGAGCAACCACATTGGATGACTACATAAAGTATAGCGAAAAGGACTATTCTTCGTAGACTATGTGAGAGGTAGGGACTTTATAACGTGGTCATTATGACTTATGGTGCTTTAGTTTCCGGAGTTGTAGTTGCTGATAGATACAAAACAGGACACTTAGTAGGAAGCTTAAAGATCAAGCTGTATTGGCAAAATTCAAATATAAGCCCACTTAAAATTGACCATATTGACGTTATGTGGCGTTTAATAGTATTTTATATATCAACTTATGCACGCCATTTGGTTCTAACAAGTCATGATCCAATCACAGACGTGGAATCAATTGGTGTAGTGTTGTTACGAGAATGAAATTTAAAGGTGGAGCAAGTTTGTGGATTTTGCACTACGTTGTGTGGAAGAAAGAGGAGATAAATGACCAACAACGAGTGATTTTATCAAAGAGATCAAGAGCATTATGGAACTTTCAGGTTTCAACCCAGCATCAAGTTCATTAAACTACGATTATGCCAGTAAAGGAAGTGAACATCCTTATACTACTGATAGTTTACTAAAAACATTACAGTTGCCAGTAGTTATGCTTTATGAATGTTTCTTGTTATTTTACATACAGAGATGCTATGTCGATGCAACATTGGAACATGCTCAAGTGGTAAAAAGAGGATGTAAAGGCAAGAGATCTATCTGCCGGAACAAGTGACCTGTTGAAAATTCTTTTTTGTGGGTAACATTTCATATTACACAATGCCTCCACTTAGAAACTTGGAAAGGAGCTCAAGATGGATAAAGTATGTGGCAACTATGGGTCGGTTAAAGGAGCTATGAAAACCATATTTTCATTGTCAGCAATGGCGAATGAGCTTGATTGGCGAGGCCAAAAAGACTTCACATGTGAAATGACAGCGTATGGTTAAGGTAAATGTTGCTATTGTTACAGTAGGTATACATTGGAGTTTATCTTCCATTTATTTAGTTGGTCCAGGCTTAAGCATGTGTATGTGGCACACCATAATGGGCTTAATATAGTTATCTTTATGATTTTTTTTGAAAGAGTTGATTTGGGTCCTCGGGTACTTCTGATTCCAGAAAGCAAGAGGTAATTTGTCTCCAGACACTACAAGGATCTCAAAGGGAGGTCCGATAAAATGTATAAGAATTAACTGAGGTTTTGTTTTTTTAGCTCTAAAACACGTATTGAAGGCTCAGTTAATGGTAGCATAACAGTTACCTTGAAGTCACATTAAATAAGACACCTTTTAATGTTATTTTATCCATATAAAAAAACCTTATAGTAATTGTGGTACGTATGTTTAACATGTTTTATATCCTAATAACCACTATAAATAGTGCGTCAGTCATTACGAAACATCAAGTCCAGGTACAATGAAACCGAGACCCCTTACTGATTTATTAGGAGATAAAGTAGAACAAGTTTTATTCGTCTTCACTCTTCACTGCCAACTAATTTAATATTTGATATCCGGATATGTAGATCATGATTCATGATACAAACCTAAGAAATGAAATTAGAGGCTGATTGCATTCCATTAGTATCCATTGCTTCTTTTGTTAGGGTTGGTTAAATTGATTTAATCCAACTTTGGCCAATTTAGATCGGGTTGGGATCTTCACAACTTTTGTACAAGTGACTAAACCGCATTCTCACATTCTATGTTTTTGGGATCTTCACAACTTTTGTACAAGTGACTAAAGCGCATTCTCACTATCTATGTTTGATACGACAAAACAGCCAAATCTACTTTGTAACTATAAACAAATAAAAAGTGACTAAAACGCTTAAATGAGTAAAGTGTAATGTTTGTCGCTTTGAATGTTTGGGTTATATATTTACTTACATCTAAACTTATCAAAGTTAAATTTTTTAGCATATGCTATTTTACCTATGATTTTGTTATTACTACTATAATTCTAGGCATATAGATTAAAAGTGAAGGTCACATTACTTGATGCACCAAAATTGTTAGAGAAAAGAACTTTAAGATGTACGTGATCTATTTGCATATAACATAATTCATGTATTAAAAGTAGTTTCTATATATCTTTTGCCTTACTTTTTCTATCTTAACTTTGTTTAGAACAAACAATAAACAAGGTACATGTGCAGGGACGGAGCAAACGGTATCTTACGGGTGCCCGTAACGCCTATGAATTTTTTCAATTTAGTTTTTTGAAAAAACATCGATTTCTTTCAAATATATCTTAAGTGCATCCGGTGCATCGAAATGTTTTTGCACTCTTATTTAGTTAGTATACTTAAAAAATAAATCTCTACTACCTTAAGGTTCAAAATTTTTTATGCTCACAGTCATCTTTTGTTCTCGCTTCGTCACTGTACATGTGCCTCAAATCAAGATCGAATGCAAAGAAATGATCGAACGTTTAGTGCTACAATAAATACGAAAATTGCACACAAACTGAACTATAATAATGGTCACAAAAAGTGTATATATGCTCTATATGTACAACGTCTAATTTATTTTGTATTTATCCTCACATATGTCACTTTATATTTGACCTTAGATTCATTAAGCTATTATACGTGTGTATTCTTTAATAATTTTCTACGTATGTATGTTAGTATCAAATAAATTTTTGAAGATTGATTGTTCATCGGATGGATATTAGCTAAATAAAAAAATTAAACAATAATTACAAATCATGTCCGTCATGTGGATATTTTAATAACTTTTAGTATCTTATACCGGTTGAATAATGATTTAATTTTGTTAATGCAATCAATAAATGATATTGTAAATTTAAAACTAAAATGTACTTAGTTTACTTACGTATTTGTAATTGGTATTAAAAATAATTCTTTTACAAATAATAAAAAGTTAAACGACAATTATAAGTGATACCCGTCCATCGGACGGGTTTTGCAACTAGTATATATATATATATATATATATATATATATATATATATATATATATATATATATATATATATATATATATATATATATATATATATATATATATATATATATATATATATATATATATATATATATATATATATATATATATATATATATATATATATATATATATATATATATATATATATATATATATATATATAATCCAAGTTATATATGTATTAAAATAACACTTCTCAGTCTGGCCTTGTCGGTAACTCGGGAATTCTTCGGCACTGTTATAGTCAAAAGATTTTTAGACATTTTTAGAAAAATGTTTATAGTTAAAAGATTTTGAAAAGTTTTATTCAAAACCTTGGCTTTAAAAATCTTTCGTTCTCTATAACGAGAGCTCTGGTACCAAACTGTAACACCCCCAAATTTACACAATTTAATACAGCGGAAGACTCGTTGGTGTTACGGGATAGCACATTACTCACATCATAGACAACGCATAAAAATCGCGTCGTTTAATAATAAAGCATTTCTATTCATAAATATCAAATTTACATAGGTACCAAGTCATTGTATTTCATAGAGGTTTTACAAAGCATTTGAATGGAAATTGTTATTTAAGTGCGGGCCATGAATTCTTGTCGTCTTCCCGAGAATTACCTTCAAGTACCTGAGATAAAACATGTTAAAAGAAAAGGTCAGCGATAACGCCGAGTGAATTCATAGAGTTTAATAAAACCATCAATGTATCATCGGTACATAATTATTACCAAAAATCATTTTTGCACAAATCTTTATAGTAGACCATGAAATAGGCCAAAAACATTTTATACAAATCCTTGTCAAAATCATAATATAGCCTTTCGCCTTCAAAACCATTATACGAACCAATGTCGCAAAAATATCATACAATACGTTTTATAACGTCGTGTAGAGTTAAATAAAAACCGTTATATGAATATGGTTATGTAAAACCAAAACACAAACATAATATCAATAATATGACCCCGTATTGCTAGTCAGGCAATATATTGTAATTCAATGCATAAAGCAGTATTTCGTTAATTGGATTATTATAAGTCGCATGACATTGTTACCTTACTACAACAAACAACGGGTAGCTAGCCCGAAACTCAATTTGCCCATCTAAATTAGCGTGTCGTCACAATAATCACGCTTGTGTAAATCTTCTCATACATAAATTCGCTTACCAATCAATGTGGCACGACGGGGATCAACCGTCAAGGCGCGAACTGGGGTGATTGTCCCCAAATAGTACTATTATATGCATAAGCGTCTACCAAATCCCGGTAGTTCACAATTCATGCTAATGGGACTTTTAATGACATAACCTAACTTTAATAATCCATTTCCTTTCATTTATCGGGTCATATAATCATTCATAAGGTCATACAATCATCGGGTCCAAATCAATAAATAAACAATCGGGACAAATGGTGTCCTATTTTATCAAAACTAACATGTTATCTCCCTCGCGGGTTTATAAAACATTTCATAAAAACATTTAAAATAGTGTGAGGCTATGAACACACGTTGATGTGGGAAGGCGGGTTATCGGCAATTCGGATGTACGGTACGTGCTTCAATCACGGAAACCTAGACAAATAATACTTGTCTTAGACTCATGTCCAATGACTTTATAAAAATAACAATTATGTATACATATGATGATTTTATAAATATGATGATGATCAAGTGGGTTTGTACATCTTTACTCATTTATTATAGTGTTTATGTGTTGGTAATATTTTTATACTAGTTACACTAGTTCAACTTGTTTACATGTTGAAGCCCAATGGGCCTATTACAAGCCCAATACTATTCATTAGCCCCATTATACTTTTATTATCAGTATTATACTTTATATGTTGGGCCCAAATGGGTTAAGCCCAATAAATAAGTTTATAAGTGTTTTACAAAATTAGTCGGGTTTATTGTCCATTAAGGCTACTTTGGCCCGTTAATGTTTATATGTTGTAAAGCTCGGGTTTTATCGGTTTTTACTTGTTATATATGTTTATATATCAGTATATGATTTTATAAAAGTTTACATTAGACGGTTCCGACCGTCTAAGTTTTATTTGACAAAAACGTTAATCTTTCGGTTTTAGCAGAAAAGACGCAAAAATCATGTTTATAGTTTTATAACTTAAAGAACTTATCAAACTACCATTTTTATAAAATGTCCATTTATTTATCCTTATACATATTTATATAAATGTAATATATAAGTTAGTGGGTTTTAATTCACATTTTATACTATATTTATTTGAGTGCTATTATAATACTATTATACTTTAATTTCCCAAAATCTGATTTTTACTTTCACTTTCACTATTTTTACCATATCTTGAGTTTTACAAGGATATAGAAGCTCATTTTTGGACACCATAAACTAAATGATATGTGCTACAATTAACATAGATTTAGCTACTGCTCAATCCAACTCTAAATATCCCTAAAAGTCCCTCCAAAACTGACTATTCAGATTGGTACTTTAATTTTGTTTTAATCATATCTCACTCATTATAATGATTCCATTGTATGGCCAACTCTCACATGTGTACAAGACCTAATACTTACTGTATAATGATTCCACTTTGCCATTTTAACAGTTTAACATGTGGTTAATTACTGTTTTCATACAGCCATCATATTTAGCAAGATTTTAACCTTGTTACTTATGGTTTTCCATCTTTTTAACCATATTTATCAACACCAAATCCCCACACAATATTTTTATCATCATATATTCATCATATACATATACAACAGGAAAGAAAATACATGATTACATAATCAAAATAACAAGAGGATGGGAAGAACAATCTTTATACCACCAAGATGATGTAGGTTGTGATCAAGACATGGATTTTGATGGAAGAACTTGTGATAGATCAAACCCAATCTTCAAAGCCACCAATAGTTGTAAACTCCATGTAGAAATCAGCCCTTGGACATCACCAAATCACCTCCTTGGATGTTAGAATCACCTCCAATCTTCAAGACTTCAAAGGAGCATCATCATGTGTATGAATAACACATGAATTTATGGTTAAAATAGATCAAATGAGGGTTGTTTTTGATGATGGTTGGACGAATTTTAGAGAGATGAGAGAGTTTGGTGAGTGGTTTGCATGAGTTGCTAAGTGTAAATGGTATGAATGAAGTGGTTTTGGTGGTTTTGTGCTAAGTTAGCTTACATGTTAAGCTTATGCTAACATGTGTTAGATTTCTAGCTAAAAGGGTGCCACATCATATGATGTGGTGTCCTCTTTTGGCCATCTCTTTTGAGTGGGGTGGGATAAACTTGTTTTGTCCCGTCCCACTAATTTACGTGTATTCTTCGATTCTAGTTTCCTCGATTTGCGTGCCCTCGGGTCGTTTTACGAAAAAAGTTTTTATAAATTATGAATCAACGGCACAAAACGAATCTAATAAAAATTGTCTCATCAAAAACGGAGTTCAAAAACGTATATACGTAATCCTAAGATTTCCGGTTTAGTCGTAAAGGACGTTAAATTATGAACGTAAGTCCTAATATCTTCTCGTAAATTTGTGAGTTTATGAACCAACTCAAAATTAAAATCTCAAAATAATATTCACGGATAAATTTATTTCCTGAAATGTCGGACTGTCACCAAAACGGTGTATGTAAACGTAAGCACGTAACGTAGAATCCTCCGGTTTAGAAGTAGTCGATGCTACTTCAAGACGTAAATCCAAATTTCTTCCCAAAAATAAGTGAGTTCATATTATAACATTAAAATAATGTTTTCAAATAAATATTGAGAATAAAATATAAATCATAAATTGACGGATTGTCACATATCGCCTTCGTCTTTGTTTCGTAAAATCTCCAAGCTGAGAGCGATATCATCTTTTAAATAACATTGGTGAGAAAACAAAATGTCTAAGAGAATTGAAAATGGATTAGTATCACACATGGAGTGTAGTAACTGGAATACGTCTGGAGTATGGTTCATGAAGTAAATAGGGAACATGGTACATGGAGTACACATGTGATTCACAAGAGGTGGTCGATACAGTGTCAATCGTCTGACTTGATCAGGGAACACGTAATAGCATAGCTAATTTAGCGTAGACATAATTCTAGTCGTATAAGAGGCACAAAACACTATTAATTAGTATCGAATAATTGCCAGCATGAAAACATGATCAATGAAAACTAACCATGGCTATCATAAGGACATGATTAAATATAATCCATCCGTGTCTAGCATTAAAGCGTAAAACAGCATGAGGAACCATGAGACAAAATTAACATAGAGGAGCATGAAAACATAATCAGCATGAAAACAGAGTTAACCATGATATTATGACAACTTAATCAACATGACGAACGTAACAATAAATGAGAGTACGTGAAAAGTTATGACTGAAATGAAATAATTTTTGAAAATCGATAGTGTGGACTGTTGGTCCCTAGTAATTTGATATTACTTATTATCTTAAGTAATAACTATTACTTCGACTCAAGTGTGTTGTTTTAACATTAGATAAGAACTATGAAAGATTAAAACAACAATACCAATATACTTTTCAACGTATAGACTTTTGTTAGAATCAAATAAAGAATCTATAACCCACTTTGTTTGCGGAATAAAAAAGTGGTTGAATGACAATAGGGTTTGATCTCCTCTACTTAAATGTTTAACCAAAGTTAAACTCTAAGCTCCAATCTAAACGTTCATATGCATCTTTGGCTATATGGTTTAGATGGTATCGAGAGAGAAAGGTTTTCCAGAGTTTAAGCTCTTGTATTGGTTACCTTTCACTCATAATGTACACTCCTTTATATAGGCAGTGTAAATTAGGGTTTGCATTTTGCATGTACCAATGCATGAGTTTATCTAGTGGGTGGTTGATGCCCATGCTAGATAAACAGTACAAAGTACATAATAAACTATTCTAGAAAAGATAAAGGTTGTACTTATATCTAAGTATACAAGCAACCTACTTTGACTTAAAGTAATCTTTTCCCGCCTAATGCAAACCATCAGAATACTGAAGAGTCTTCAGTATCCTAGAGGAGATCGACATCATTCAGTTTGGTATTGTCAAGCCAAACTGAACTGAAATCCCTTCTTCAGTCCTTGTTCTTCAGCAACTAGACCGCCTAGTATTTGAAGCGAAGACCTCTTAGTCTTCTAAGTTCACTGGAAGGGGAGTGCTGCACTTTCTTCAGCTTTAAAGTCATTAGTAGGAACTTTGTTCCTCTGGCCATCCATCAGCAGACTGGCCTTACTGCTGAGCATGAAACACTTAGGGGGATTTTGTATTCAAATCCTAGAGTTGCTTTAGGGTCAGTAAATACTGACCTAACAATCTCCCCCTATTTGGATATACAAATGGCCTAAGTCTAATGTCAGTAGTAAGTGAGCATAACAACTTCTTCTTACTTGCACTGAACAATTAATAACTTATAAACATCAGATAATCATTTATTCAATAACATTACAAATTACAACAAAATTAATACAAATGATTATTCAGTTTTCCTTTGGCCTAAGTTCTTCAATGACAGGGGTCTGAACTGATGGATCAGAGTTTCTGATGTCCGGTATTGATAGTAAGCACATGCTGAAAGTTTTTGCAGCTTCAGTGAGTCCTGGACCACCATGGTGAGCAAAGAAGATCTTCTGAATGTTTCCAAGAAATTCATGGTTTAGATCATCAATATCACTAATACCCACAAAGTCTTGTCTTTCATGATGGTTGAACATAATCATTCCCAATCCTGGTTCTTCTAACACATGTCCAGGGAGATGATTTTCAAATTGAACAAGATCTTTGTATTTCTTGGTGGTGACAAAGATGTCACCCACACCAGGTTAAACCAGATTGGCTCTCTTGTTTAGTTCCAGAATTGGATCTTGATCCTCCAGTGAGATTTGGTAGCTGATGTTCAGATGCTAACCAAGCCTTTCATGATTTCTCACAAAGTGTTCAATTCTTATGCGAACTTCTACCCATCTCCTGGATGTTTTCTTTTCAATGATTCTGCTCATCTCTAGCCATTCAGTATAGGAGAGCTCCTTCCCTTGGAAGTCATCTATGATCTCATCAGTCCCATCAGCCCTATAGAAATTTAGATTGATATCTCCCTTGTAAGTCATCATGTCAACATTTGTGATTTCTGAGAGACATCTTCTGTTCAACCTTGCTATACAGAATTTTTTGTATAACATCTTTTTTCTTGAAGAGGCCTTCAACTTCAGATTTTCTAATTCTTTCATATAAGCTCATCTTCAGGTCTCTGAGCTTTTCTTCATTTTGAAGCTTGTGAATTTTATCAAGTTCTTCTTGAGTGACCAGCCCAAACTTGATAATTCATTCATCTAAAGTGAATTCACCTTTGCTTTTAGGTTTGATGGGAGGTAACCCATTTTCAGATGATTCAATGTTGGTGGTAAGGCCATCAATATGAGTGCCCTTTGCTGAAGACTCCCCCTTAGTCTTAGCTGGACTGTCTTCACTGAACAGAGATACATAAACAAAAGGTTGTTTTAGGCCTTCTTCTGTGCATGTTTCTTGAAGATCTGTTGAATAGTTACTTTCTCCCCCTTAGCAGAAGATTGCCCTGCAACTTCTGATGAACCCCCAACAGGTAAGCATGCACATAGAGAGTCTAAGGTGGATGATACCTTGGCCAACATTGCTGGAACATTAGTAAGAGCATTTAATTTCTGATGAACTTCATCAGATAAGTTTAGTTTTTGTTGTTCCAGCAAGCCCACCCTATCCTTGATCTTGGATACTGAATCACATAGCTCATTAAGCTGAGTAGGAATTGGCTTGAATTCAACAGGGAGCTCAAAGGATGCAGTATTAATGGAATCCATAAGAGAGATGATCTCTTGCTTGATAGAAGTGATAGTGGCCACATCCTTCACCAATGGCTTCAGTGCAGTGAGAACTGCATCTCTGATCTATTCAGCAGTGGGAGGAATTGACCTTGCTTTAAGAGTAACAAGTTCAGCATCAGCAAGAGCCTTTTCCTCCTTGAGCTTGGTCACTTGTGATTGTAGAACCAACACCTGATTTGTCAGTTCATTCACCTTAACAGTTCTGGGGGATGGAGGCTTGGGAGTTTGATTAGCAAGGTCATCTTCATATTCACTATCATCCAGGTTGACTGGAGCTCTTTCACTTAGTCCCAACTCCTTTTCCAAGTCATCAGCAGACATGCTGAAAATAAATGTAGGCAAGTGTCCCCCTTGGCGCCAGTGGAGAGAGGCACTTCCTTTATTGTCTGCTGATCGCTACCTTCACCGTGCTTGTCAGTTTCAAGTCCTTCACCACCAGGGTTGGTTTTACATGATGGATCCTGAGAAAGAGTCCCTGATGAGTTAAGATCAATGACAATGTTTTTGGTTCCTTCAGTAGAACCCTGTTGTGGGGGAACTACATCATTAGAAATAGATAGGCCAGGGTCAGCATCAGCTGTTGGATTTGCTGACACATCATTCCCTGATGCAGACTCAGAGTAACAAATGATAGAGATTGGTAATGAAATTTAAGATGCATTCAGATTTAAATTGCTTACCGATGCTGACTCCACTCTATCGAGTTGAGGGTGCGCTCTATCTTCACCCTTCTCTCCTAAAGAATTTGAGAGATGGGTTGCCTTCAGGGCCTCTTGATGCATGCCACCTTCAGCAGAGACTGATGGTGGCGGCTGGCTTAGGTTCTGGTCCTTGGCCGAGGACTTTTGTTTCTTCAAAGCTTGGCCTTTGGGATCATCAGAATGCTTATTTGATGAAGATTCTATGGGGTGCCTCCTTTTCTTAGACCCACGTCTACACTTAAGATTATTCACTGATGTGCTCTTTTGACGTGGTCCAGAAGAAGCTCCAGACTTTGTGCCTGTTAGATCCCCTTCTCCAGTTGGAGGAGTGTCTTTTGGAGCTTTGAACACTACTGGAGCATTTACTGAGCAAATGTCCAGCATGGGCTGTGTGAAAGGAGGTTCAGTTGTGCTGACTGGAATGTTCCAGCGATTGGAATCAAAGAGTGAGAAAATAAGTTTAACTCCTTCATTTTTAGAGTACTCTTCACAAAATTGGTCAGCAAAAATGAGGGATAGAAATCTGGTGTAGCCCACATTCTTCTCCCTAGTTTTCTTCTCCATTTTTCCATGGAGATCTTCAAAGATTAGTTTTCCAAAATCAGCTTTTATGCCCTTTGCCAGACAATACAAAATAAGGGCATCCTTTTGGTTGATTTGATCAAGCCCACCAGTTTTCCCACCCAGACATTCAATTAAGATGGACATCAAAAGTTTCCACTTAGGTGGTAAACAGCTTCTCTTCAACCCCCATTTATCACCAATCTCTTCAGTGTATCCAATTTCTCTTAAAAACGTTTTGACAACAGAGAGATCATTGGGAACAACTTCATATTTGCTAGAATCCTCCAAATAGTTTAACCCTAAAACCCTTCTAAACATCTTTAAATTCATTTTCCCATGAATACCCAAGGTTGTAGATACAAACACAATAGATTTCTTGTTCGTTGACCCTTGTGTTGTGAACCAAAATTCTTTTAACACATTTTCAAACATAACCCCTGGATCCTTGAACAAGGCATCATGAATCACATATTTGGATAAGAAGTTTAGTACTTGTTTTCCTGGATCAGATGTTAGGGTTTCTGGTTTGATCAAGGTGATGTTGTTGGGTTTAAAGAATATGTCCTCGATGGGATAGTTTACATGGATGGAAGGATTGAGGGTGATCTCAGTCTCTTGTGGTTGTGAAGAAGATTCAGCAGCCATTGATGTTTGTTGTGTGCTTTCTTTTGAAAAGAGAGAGAGTTGTGTGTGTGTTTTTTTAAAGTTTTTGAAAATGATATGAATCATCAATCTTTAAAAGATATATGCAAACACTTTTTAAACTGAGTTGTCAAATTTTGTAAAACATTTGAAAAGAGAATGAACCTTTTAGGGTTTCTTTTGAACAAATGGCACAAACTCTCTCATTAATGTTCTAAAAAAGGTGATGATTTTCTGTTGCTTTGAACAGTGAAACGCCTCATTGTGTCAGAAAGTTGTTGACTGTGATATGGACGCTTGATATTTCCTAAATAAAAAATAGACATATTTTGAAAGAATGTTTTGTATTTATTCTCAAGAAATTTAATGCCATTTACTCCATTGAGTCACGTGATTGATTTGTTTTAAAAGTTGTTGCTCAGATATGCTGAAGCTGATGGCTTATACTTGTGAGCTTCAGTGCGTCAGATGAGGCCACAAAACCCCATATACATGTTCACATAAGTGAACAAGACATATGACATTGTACGCTCCTCTACTTAGGCCTAGCTACTCAGCTGTATTAAAAAAAATTCAGCATTGCTGAAGGAACCTTTTGATGATTGGTGATTACTTGTTCAGCTTCAGTGAATCAGATAAGGCGACAAAACATCATATACACAATCACATAAAGTGAAATAGACACATGACATTGCACACTCCTTTACTCAGACAATGCTACTTAACATTAATCAAATTCTTTTATGAAATGTTGAACCTTCAAGCTTCTTCAATACATGCTGAAGGTTTAGATTTTATATCATCAATGTTCAGCATACCAAGCTTCATTATCAATCTTTTGAAAGTTGGTTCATCCAATGGTTTGGTGAAGATATCAGCCAATTGGTATTGAGTGGGGATGAAATGTAATTCAATGTCCCCTTTCACAATGTGATCTCTGATAAAGTGATATCTGATATCAGTGTGTTTTGTTCTTGAGTGGAGGACTGGATTATTGGATATTTCAATAGCACTAGTGTTATCACAAAAGATTGGTACCTTTTCATATTCTATGTCATAATCAGCCAGTTGGCTTTTCATCTAAAGAACATTGGCACAAAACCCAGCAGCTGCCACATATTCAGCTTCTGTTGAAGACATGGCAACAGTTTGTTGCTTTTTAGCACTCCAACACACAAGTTTGCCACCAAGCAATTGGCAGGCACCAGAAGTGCTTTTTCTGTCCAAATTGCATCCAGCATAGTTATAATCTGAATACCCCTTTAGGTCAAAACCTGAGGATTTGGGGTACCAAAGACCTAGACTTGGTGTACCTTTTAGGTATCTCAAGATTCTCTTTACAGCAGTAAGGTGTGACTCCGTTGGATCTCCTTGGTATCTTGCACAAAGGCATGTAGAGAATTGAATGTCAGGCCTGCTTGCAGTTAAGTACATGAGTGACCCAATCATACCTCTATACTGAGTCTCATTGACTGATTGTCCAGTGAGATCGGGTCCTAAGTTATTAGGGGGTACCATTGGAGTCTTCACTAAAGCACAATTGATATCATACTTCTTCAACAGATCCTTGACATATTTTTCTTGATTGATGGAGATACCTTGGTCAGATTGTTTAATCTGAAGACCAAGTAAGTATGTGAGTTCTCCCATCATACTCATCTCAAACTTGCTGGTCATAAGCTTGGCAAGTTGTTTGCAAAGTTTCAAGCTTGTAGAATAATACAAGGTTTTTGCCAAGTATAAAAATTTGTTCGTCTCGATTCAATTCGAATTGATTACCAGTTGAAAGTGTGACTCAGTCGTTCTTGGTGAATAAAAAGAAAATATCGTTGATTATCTATAACTAATTAAAAAGATAATGCGAAAAGAAAAAAGAATAAACTAAAGACGAATGACAATAATTAAGAAACATAAAACAAGACGAATATTAAAAACTAAAAATTAAAACGATATTAAAACGAATATTAAAACAAAATATTAAAAGAAACAATTAATAAAAAGTAAAAAGCGAAAATAAAAAAATAAAAATAAACTTTTCGAATTAAAAATAAATTTACATAAATAAAAATGAAAGAAATTGGATTATAAAAACTATTTTAAAAAGAAACGAAACAAATAATAAAACGTAAATTAAAACAAACAATTAATAAAAATAAATCTAAAAGACGAAATTAACTATCGACTCGAAAATAAAGTTTACTATAATGAAAAAGGAGAGAATAAAACTAAGATGGTACTTATAAGCTAAACGAGGCAAAACCTAAAGCGGGTACTAAATTAAAAGATAAAACTTGAACTTTTGGAAAAAAATACTAATACTAAAAATTGATAAAAAATATAACTAAAAATACGTGACATTCAGTAATAAAATCGGAACAACTTTCAGATTTAAACTAAAACAATTACAGAACAATACTAAATAATAAACAAGCTAGCAAGCAAGCAGCTCAAGCTAGCTGCTTAATTTTTTGCGCGAAAGTAATATAAGCTGCCAAGCTGGCATGTCACATTTTTTCGGAATCTTTGTTTCTCGCAATACTGTTTTTTCAGAATGTGACATTAGAATTCTTCGGAATAACTTGTTTTTCACAACTTTTTTTCGGAATAATTATTTTCAGAACTCTTTTTTTCGGAATAATTATTTTCAGAACTTTTTTCGGAATAATTGGTTTTCAGAGTTTATACTTTTTCAGAGTTTTTAACTTTTTCGGAAAAAACAACTTTTCAGAGAATGCTAATCTTTGGAATATCAAATATTTTCAGAGAAATGACATATATTCAGAAAAGCGATAATTTCGGAAAAAATGACAAATTCAGAGAAAATATCTTCTGAATAAGGGGTATTCTTCGGAATGTCAAATACTTTTTCCGAAGATCTTGAAATAAAGATAAACAGATAACAGTAAAAACTAAAAATAAAAAATAAGCTAAAAATAAGCAAAAATCAAATAAGCAAATAACTAAAACTTAATCTAAAACACTTCTAAGAAAAGCTAATTCAACCACAAATTAAAAACTTGAAAAACACTAATTAATCTAAATAATAAAAATCAACTTTTAATAAAATAAACTAATAAAAACACTTAATTAAAAATAAGAAAAATCAAACAATAAGCATCAAACACAATAAGCTATCAAAATCAAACATATAATAAACCATAAACATAATCAACCAAACGCATCAATAAATCAATAAACATCAAGATTAAGCAACTACATGATCATCTAAATCAACACAAGATTAATAATAAAGAAAGGAAGAATGAGAATGATTAATTGAAAAGCTTGATTAATAGTATACGATTCAACAATTAAAACATAAAGATTAAAGATTCTACATATTAATCTAGAGAGAGAAAGTGAAAACTAGAGAGAGAAAGTAAATCTACACTACTCCTAATCTAAACTAACTAACCCCTCCTAATGACACATTAGGAGGGTATTTATAGGAGGAGTAAAATGTTGGTGCTTTCTTCCTTCTTTCTTCTTGTCTCGACTTGATTTAAATTCTTTGTCATTCTCGACGTCGTCTCGGGATTTGTCGATATAAATTGAACTCGTCCTTATAATTTTCTTCTTTAATTAGACTTGGTTCATCGACTTCATTAAACTTCCGTCTTTAGACTTTTTCTTCCGATAAATCTTCATAATAGGCCTTTGACTTCGTTCTTTTTGCATTCTTGATCTTTTGACTTCGGTCTTTTCTCGTTTCTCTTCGATAAAAGCCCGTGAAAGCCCGTGTTTTCTTCCTTTTTTCATCTTTTGGTCCTAAAACACAATGAAAACACAAACCACACATAATTCCGACATTTACGACATAAAATACACGTTTTGTGGCTTGGTTATTATTATAATTAAGTGGTAAAAGGATGGGTGTTTTCACACCTATCAAATCCCCTACACTTGACCATTGTAATGCACTCATGCAATGCACTAATTTCAAAGCACATATTATATTTCTCAACATAAGTAACCCTACCTTGGCCTTTATTAAATACTAAACATTAAGGATACTAAAAAGATAGAAATATATACAAAACTAGTAAAGAAATCAAAGACTTACATTGGGGTTTTGGCTGTCATGAATGTTTATCATCCTCAAGTTTCACGTTCCCCATACCAAGCTTAAAAACGAGATCATTGTTATTATAAGTTAGCAAACTAACACAAACTCAAGTGGCCCCAATTATTCACTTTAAACTCCCTTATTTCCTAGGTGTATTCTCTTATATTTTATTGTTGTCTTGAATGATCAACGAGGATGCATTGTTGACTTATTTCGATAGTTATTTAGGCCGAAAATAAAGTAGGACGATTTTAATCAATAGTTAGCTAAAGGACAAAATCTTTTAAAACTGCTTCTCGGGACCTCAAAAAGTTCATATCTTGGCATAACTCGCTTCACGATTTGAGACCTTTCTCGGACCAATATTGGCAGCGACTTCATACTTCGAATCTTGAGAGACGTTATTGAATTATGGTCTTCTCTTCATAATAGGAATTTTCTTCACTTGAAGTTTTTGAGAGATTCTTCATATTTGGACCACGAATTCTTCATTTTTTCTCCAATCTTTATTTGGAATTTTGATATACAACGATCGCCTCCTTTTAGGACTTAGATCTATTTATCCTCATACCTTGCTAGGGTCTTTTCGGATAGACTTCTCCATGATCTTTTGGGGAGTATTTGCTTTTCGTCGTGTGTCTCGATCCTTAATATTGATTTTTGATAAATGATTCTTCACACCACTTGGGATCTTTAGCAACAAAATGTAGCCCTCGTGTCTTGTTAGGACCTTTCGGACTCACCAATCTTCGCATCCCGCTTAAATAAGTTATGCCTTGGCTATGAACTCTAATTAATACCGAGCAACTTTTAAACGATCTTGTGCTCGAAGTTAAGTAACTTTTCAAATTGTACAACCTTATTTATTACAAATATATTTATTAACAAGCGATGGGAGAAAAAGCGTATAATCAACACACATAAATTCATTGAAAGAATACCAAACATATAACTGACTCTATCATCTCTCGTTCTCCACAATTTAAAATCTCAGGAATGAGGACTATTGGATGCTTAGCCAATTAAATCAAAGTTTTGGGTTTTCAAGTCATCTATAGGATCTTGCATCTTCTTAGACTTTTTCAAGTTTAGAATTTGCATTTTAAAGTTCCTTTGATAAACTACTCTCTAGGATCAATTATAGGAACTTGCGAAAAGTTCTCGTTCTTAACCCGTAAGAGTTAAGACTTTCGCGGTTTAAAGTTCCCTATATAAAAGCCTAGCAAAACTTGACTTAAACACGTTAAGGATACTAGCTAGAGTAAACTTGGATAAGTAAACTCGGATTAAGTAAACTCGGGTTGAGTCAAATGATTCATGACGTTGAAAACTAAAACCATTTATTAAAATTTATTCTAATAAAGAAAAAAAATAACTATAACAAAGGTAAAACTACTAGGCCAAAATAGATCAAAAATTTCGAAAAATGTCGAAAAATAATTTTTCGGTTTAAAATGAGGACAAATACAAGGAAAAGCCCACTTAACTTCGATAGAAGTCCCCCTACACTTAATATAAACATTGTCCTCAATGTTTAAGCATGTGGAAGTAACCTCCCCTACACTTAGGACATTGTGTACGTTGTTTAAATCTTGCTAAGGAAGAGATAACTAAAGTGATTCCTATTTTAATATTGGAAAATATAAAATAGAGAATCAAAAGAGTTTAGGATAAAACTGGGAGACGGGTACACGGGATCACGGTTTGTCAAAAGTCATCAAGAATGAATCTTTGAAAGCTCGAATCCCTGCACATAATAATAAAGAAAACAACAAACACATACTAGGGTTACTTATTAAAAAAAAAAGATAGATAGATAATCGGGTTGCCTCCCGAGAAGCGCTTGTTTTTGTTAACTGAGTCACGAGCCTGACTCGTCCCCGAATTAAATGATTCATGGAGAAGTCTATCCAAAAAGACCCTAGCAAGGTGTGAGGATAAATAGATCCAAGTCCTAAAAGGAGGCGGATCGTTGTATATCAAAATCCAAAATAAAGATTGGAGAAAAATGAAGAAGTCGTGGTCCAAGTATGAAGAATCTTTCAAAAACTTCAAGTGAAGAAATTCCTATTATGAAGAGAAGACCATAATTTCAAGAACGTCTCTCAAGATTTGAAGTATGAAGTCGCTACCAAATATCAGTTCGAGAAAGGTCTCAAATCGTGAAGCGAGTTATGCCAAGATATGAACTTTATGAGGTCCCGGGAAGCAGTTTTAAAAGATTTTGTCCTTTAGCTAACTATTGATTAAATCGTCCTACTTTATTTTCAGCCTAATAACCTATCGAAATAAGTCAAACAATGCATCCTCGTGATCATTCAAGACAACAATAAAATATAAGAGATACACCTAGGAATAAGGGAGTCTAAGTGAATAATTGGGCCACATGAGTTTGTGTCGTCATATATGGGAGAGGGTGAAATAGTGTCATTAGAAGAAAAGAATGAATTGAAGTATGAATTGATCGAATTGCACGATAGACAACGGCTATATTCGCAATTAGGGATATCCATTCCACACTGTTCGCATGAACACCATTGACAGGATTGACTACCAGAAGATGGTCTTCCACACCCTACACAGTCAACAAACGAATTCATTAAACACAATAGATAAGCAAGAATAATATTTTTGGTGCAAAACTCTCGAAAAAGAAATGCTTTTTATGATTTTTTAATTGTTTTTGTATTTTTGGAATTTTTTATTTTTAGGATTTTTGAAAATTTTTTTGACACGAAAAATAACGTTCACGAGTGAACGGATCCCAAAATCCAACGCGTCTCTCACAAAAAACCGTTAATCTTCACGAAAAGAGCCGGCAGCGGCGCCATTTGAAAGTGAGGTTTTGCTAAGTGAAAAAGTTCGTTGTTCACGGTCTTATCGAATTGATCTCCGGTTGAATGTGTGACTCAGTTGTTCTTGGCGAAAAGAAAGAATAGGTCGTTGAGTATCTATTTTAAAATAAAAATGCAGACTTTAACGTAAATAACAAAATAATAAAAGCGATAAACTAATTAAAACTTAAAAAAAGACTTTAAAAGAAGTTAAGATAAAAGCTTGAAAATATTAAACTAAAAATAAGACTTTAAAAGAAATTAAGTAAATGACGAAAATATAAAAACTTTAAAGTAAATGACGAGAAATTAAAGCTTAACAAAACGTAAATTTAAAAACTTTAAAATTAAATAACTCTGAAAATAAACTAAGACAAACAAGTAAAAATAAAGCTAAATAAAAATGGCGGGAAAAATAAATTTAAAAATTAAATTTAAATAAAAACTATTTAGTTTCGCAATAATAAAAAAAATGAATTAATTCCGCAATTAAAAGATTAATTCCGCAATTACTCAAAATCCAAGATTTCGCAATGCTAAAAACCAATGATATTGCAATACTCAAAAAAAGGAAGATTTCGCAATGTTGGCTATAATTCCGCAATCATAACAAAGATTTCGCAATAGTTGCAAAATTAAGGCACAATGTCGCAATAATTGCGAAATTGAAGATTTCGCAATAATTGCAAAATTAAGGCACAATGTCGCAATAATTGCAAAATCATGCAATAATGTCGCAATAATTGCGCAATTGAAGATTTCGCAATAATTGCAAAATTAAGGCACAATGTCGCAATAGTTGCAAAATCGAATCAGATTTCCTAAAAAATAGGAAATCGAAAAAGGACGAAAATAAGCACTAAAAACTCAACTTTTTAAGGACAATAAGCTAAACAAAACACCAATAAGCTAACTAAAAAGCCTAGATTAATGATAAAACTTATAAAAACATCAAAAGCAAACCACGAAAATTAAAAAGATGTAAACTTTATGTAAAAATATGATGAAACAGATTATGATTAAGAACACGAAATCAACACGAACAAAGATGATTAAAAAGATTAAGATTAAACAAACAAGAAAGGTAGCATGAGATGATTAAAAAGCTTGAATTTAAAAGATTAAAGATTAAAGATTCAAAACAAGATTAAAGATTAAAGCTTTAGAACATGAAATAAAACTAGAGAGAAAGTAATCTACTCATACTCCTAAACTAATCTACTCCTAAATTGACTAACACCTCCTAATGACATATTAGGAGGGTTTATATAGGAGGAGAGGAGGAGTGTTGATGCTTTCTCCTTTCTTTCTTCTTGTCTCGACTCGATTTAAATTCTTTGTCTTTCTCGACGTCGTCTCGGGATTTGTCGATATAAATTGAACTCGTCTTATAATTTCCTTCTTTAATTAGACTTGGTTCTTCGACTTCATTAAACTTCCATCTTTAGACATTTTCTTCGATAAATCTTCAGAATAGGCCTTGTACTTCTGTTTTTTTTGCACTCTTGATTTTTTGACTTCGTCTTTTCTCGTTTTCTTCGATAAAAGCCCGTGAAAGCCCGTGTTTTCTTCCTTTTTCATCTTTTGGTCCTAAAACATAATAAAAACACAAACCACGCATAATTCTGACATTTACGACATAAAATACACGTTTTGGCTTGGTTATTATTATAATTAAGTGGTAAAAGGATGGGTTTTTTCACACCTATCATAGAACCAAAGATTATGTCATCCACATAAATTTGTACCAGAATGGTGGCAGTTTTAGATTTATAGATAAACAAGGTGCTGTCTATTTTTCCTCTGAAAAATTTATGTTCAATGAGAAATGTTGAGAGAGTTTCATACCATGCTCTTGGAGCTTGCTTCAGTCCATACAAAGCTTTGTAAAGCTTGTAGACATGATTTGGGTATTTACTACTCTCAAAGCCAGGAGGCTGAGTAACATAAACTTCTTCTTTTAGGTCACCATTTAGGAATGCACTTTTGACATCCATTTGGTAGATTATGAAGTTCATGTAGGTGGCATATGCAAGGAAGATTCGTATGGCTTCCATACGTGCAACTGGAGCAAATGTTTGATCAAAATCAACACCAGGTTCTTGATTGAATCCTTGGGCCACCAGCCTAGCTTTATTTTTGGTCACTGCATTGGTTTCATCT
This sequence comes from Glebionis coronaria, assembly GCA_025667525.1. Lineage (NCBI taxonomy): Eukaryota > Viridiplantae > Streptophyta > Magnoliopsida > Asterales > Asteraceae > Glebionis > Glebionis coronaria. Next base: position 378,806,716 of record CM046880.1, on the reverse strand, counting down.
CTTTTGAGCTTGTAAACCCATTTAGTGCCAGTGGTGGATTTACCATATGGAAGAGGAACCAATTTCCAGACTTTGTTTCTTTCAAATTGATTGAGTTCCTCTTGCATGGCATCCACCCATCCAGGGTGTGTGAGTGCTTCAGAAACCTTTGTAGTTTCAATTTCTAAGAGAAAGTTTGCATAAAGGCATTCTCCAGATGAAGCAACACTCAGTTTCTTTGCCATAGATCTAGTGACTCTACCTTCACCAGGATTACCTATTATGTTCACCAGCTGTATGTGACTATTTGGAGTCCAAGATTTTTGTGGAGCTGGAGAATAGGTACCGGTATCATGATTAGAACTAGAACTTGGAAGTCCATGACATGGACTTGGACTTGGAATGTGTAACACCCCATTTTGGAAATAGAAATATCACAGCAATTATGGCGTGTCATCAAAGCATACAAGGTAAAATGTCTAAACATTACTTGACCATATAAAGGAAAATACCGGAATCAAACATCGGTAGTCCAAAAGTAAAGCTCATCACACACAAACATAGTATAGTAAGGAATAAGGACGAAACAATGTCCAAAGCATAAGTATCATAAAGAAAAGAAATGCATAATGTAAAGAAGGCTAGACAGCTTCCAGTCCATATGCACGTACTCTTAGTGTCTACGAGCGTCCCTGAGTACCTGCCGTTTTGGGAACATAGAAAAGGAAAACGGCTGAGCAAATACGCACAGTGCACGGATGTACAATAAAGCATGAATAGGATAAGCATATAACATAATAACAGCGGAAGAAACTAAGTCCCGAGTAACCTGGTTAAGTCATACTAAAACTGGTTTTATAGTTTGAAAGTCTTATGTTTATCTTATAAAATCTGTTTGTCATTGTTGATCCCAAACTTAGATCGATTAGCTTTGTGTATACGAGATTAGATCAAGTACTACACGTAGAGAAACCTTTGCTTATGAATAAAGTAACAAAGTGTTATGCGGAATTAACACTTGATCTAAAACACAATGATGTTAAACAAACTTTCACTTGTATTAGAATAATCGTGTTGATTACAATGAAAGGTTTAACTTGCGAATACTATGAAAACTGATATTAAACATTAACCTAAAAGATCTTCTTTTATAGAACAAGAAGTCTTGTACAATAAGCTACGAATCAATTATTCTAGGTAAAGATAAACATAGAAAATACATTGTCGTTTCTATCCTTACTAGAAGTAATCTAGAATATAACATACGTGTAGCTCACAACTTCCATCAGTGCTTGTCTTCAATCTGTCAACGCTTGACTTTAACTTGTCAACGCTTATGCTATCAGCGCTCACTTTGCTCTTGTCAACGCTTGAGTTGTTCTTGTCAGCGTTCAAGTGTTCTGGCCTAAATTTATTCCCAACAATCCTCCCCTAAACTTGATATCCACTCTTATGATCAAGTTTCTGAATAAACATTAAGAACTTGGAGGAGTCTGACAAACCTTATCATATTGGTAATAAATAAATCTGATCAAATTCTTTGCCACGTCACTTGTATAATCTATCTCCAACTGGGTGTCCTTCATCTTCTCCAAAACAGACTTGGATATGAAATACTGAGCATCTACAAGTAAATACTCAGCAAACTTTGTAGAACTCAAATGGTATACACCAGCAGCTGAATATAATCTCCATTGAAGACCACTGAGGTCATCTTCAAGATCCTTCCATATTTCAGGATCTTCTTCATTTGTCCCACACATTCTTTTGAATGTGGTCCAAAGTTTTATTCCATTGGCTGAAGTTGGTGCTTCAGCCTCATACTTGGTCTCTAGTAACCTCCAAAGGTCTACCAAGTCTTCTCTGTCACAACTTGCAAATAAAGATATGAGAGTGGTAAAAGTGTGTACCTCCTTGCCAAATCTTCCAATTTTCCAGAATCCACATTCATCTTCCTCATAACTTATAATTGGATTCCTGGAATCTAATGGTAACACATGAACCATATCTGAAGCTTCTAATGGGGAGAGCTTGAGGCTCTTTCTAATGATTGCTTCACTTGGATACAATTGAGACATATCTTTTGGAAACTCAAGAACAAATCCCTTCTTCACTGGTCTAGGGACTATCATAGCTTTCTTGATTGCCATCTCTTCTGCAAGTTGCTCCTTTCTTTCATCTGAAAGAAGTCTGAAAGTGTTCTCTTCCTGCACTTTCACCCAAATAGGATAAGCCCTATGTTCCAACTCATCAAATGTCAAAGCCTTCAGCTTTTGATGTGTCCATCCAACTCCATGACATTTGAGCAACATAAAATAGAGCTTTCTTCTATCCCTTTTCAGTTGAGAGAGAATGTTGCTTGCCCTGTATTTCAACATCACCTTACAATCCTGCTGAACTCTAAGAAGAATTTCCAAACCCCATATCTGATCAGAAATGGTCAAGTCTGGATTATCCATGCAGCTTTCTTCCCAAGAATTGTACATCTGAACTACCTCTGGCATATCAAAATCAATTTGCAACTTCAAATCTCTCAGCCTTTCCTTAGCAAGCTCATCACCATACTCAAGTCTTTCTGGTTCAACAATCATCACACTTGAATCTGAGCTGCCTCCATCACTTTCTTCCTCAGAAGTCACAACAAATGGTGACTCTTCCTTCCACCTTGTTCCATCATTTGCTCAGCCAACCTTCTATCAAATTCAACCTGAGCTGCATTCTTTGGAACATTTTCTTCTACCAACTTACCCTTACCCTTATCTCCATATGCAGATCTGTCAACGTCCAAATTTCCTCTATCAGCGCCCAAAATACTTCTGTCAGCGTCCAAACTTGTCTTATCAACGCTCAAATATTTTCCCTCAGCGCCTTGTGTAACCTCTCTCAGCATATCTGTAAATGATAAATTTAAATTTGTTGGAGAGATTAAGGACGTATCAAAACCTTTTTGTTCCTTCAAACTAGTAAGAGCTTCAGCAATATCCAATGATTGACCATCTTGACTGCTCTTATCACTCAGATTTCTTGCTTCCTCCCCTTTGGAAGACTCCTCCATACCTCCCCTTGAATGAGCACTCTCCAAAACAACAATCCTCTCCCTCAATTCTTTGAGTTCAAGGCCTTGGTTACTGACAATTTGTACCAAGTCTGCATTTTGCTTTTGCAAGCTAATGCAGACAGCCGTCAATTCTAAAAGCGTCATTGGTTCCAGTCTGCCCTCTTCCAAAATGGGAATTTGACCTCCCAAGTTAGGTTCATTGGGCATGGATGAGGACTTAATTATGGTGGGACTGTCTTGGCCAGCTTCTAAGCCAGAACCAATAGTCCCAGCCTCATCCAGGTCACCAGCCACACTTGTGGTGGTGGTTCTCTCTGCTTCATGGCTAGGACCACCAGAGGAGAACACTCCAGCAGTCCTTTGGCGTTTAATCAACCTATATTCTGGTGGTGTGGAAGATGGTGTAGAAGATGGTGTAGATGTTGGTTGGTTAAGGGGTGTTTGGGATTGTGATGGATGGGTGTCAACGTTGGAAACAGGCATATCAACGCCCACATTAGATGTGTCAGCGTCAAAGGGATTTTGGTCTATTTGCATTTGGTCAGGTGAGGGTAAAGGTTCAGGGATAGGCTCAAGTTGTGTTTGAGAGTCAATATGAGGTTGGGGGTCTGGTCGGGGTTGTGCTGCTGCAATAACAGCAAGCATGGCTGGGGTTAATGGTAGGTCTCTATGAGGTGGTGAATTCATCTTGGTAAAAATAGCCTTCTTTTGTTCAGGGATCTTATAAAAGTCATTGTGATCCCTTAAACAATATCTTTGAGCATCAAAAACCATTTGCAGAAAACGGGGATAAGCTAAAGTCATTTTTGTCCCCTTGTTTTTACACATTCCTTCAAAAATCATTTTAGACCAATTATAATTTTGCCCTGTTGCAATACACACAATAGCAGATGCAATAGATCTATTGATCTCATTATGTGCAGTACATTTGGGACTCAAACACTGAAGGAGAATGTGAATTAGGTACTTCCAGGCTGGGGGAAATTCCTGCTTATGGTACTTATTAAGAGTACCTTCATCAGGAATAGGGTATCCCAAAGCCCTTAGCCCTTGTTCTATTTCAGATATGGGAAGCATGGTTATACCATCAGCATCATTAAGATGCAAGGCCTGGCGTACCAAGGCCTCAGTAACCACCCAAGGTCTCCCATGTACAATAGAAGTCAATGTTGTCATTCCATTAACTGTTGTGGAACTGACAGTGTTCCAAAACTGTTTAATGTGTGTGACTGGAATGAGTGGGGCATGAGAAAGAGCATACCTTAATGGAGATGCATTCAAATACTCCACCATCTGTGTGTATTCAGGGAACAAAGTATTATCAGCAACAAGATATGCAATCATGTTGTGTTGAGACTTGAACCCCAAATCCAATTCTGCTGAGTTAAATCTTGGTGCCATTGATGAAAGCTATTAATTTGATGTATAAAAGATGAAGGTTGATAAGAGAAAATTGTTAGACAAGAATTATAGATACCCTGTTTAAAATAGGAGCCAAATTTATAGGAGTGGATGAATGCACGTGATTGGCCCAAAAATAGGCAAAGATTTTCAAAAATCAATCATGAAAATATTGAAAAAGTTTATAAGTTATCTCATGCATTAAATGAAAGTAACAACTCCTAAAATTACGGCTTGAAAATATGTCAAAAAGTTACAACTGGGTAGGTCCCATTGTTTGTCAACGGTCAAATATAACCCATCAACGCCCAACGGCTATAATCCTGTCAACGTTCGCCTAAAGCCATGTCAGCGTCCATTTTGGTCACAACAACGCTTGGAAAAATCTTGTCAGCGTCCAAAAATAAAATTGTTTTAAAAAGTGAACAATGACCTTAACAAGTAATTTATCCTAGAGAAGATAACCAAAAGCTGATAATTATCATAGGGCGGCAAGCACTGTCCAGTTATGCACACTTGCATAAGCAAGATAGACATAACAGTCCTCTAGTGTCCCTTGCTAACCAAAATTCTTAACAACCAAGTTACCTCATAAAATCCTTGTTACTCCCAGGTAAAACCCATATCAAAAGAATTCCCAAGCCTCCCATCAGACCATAACCAATTCTAAGTCAAAAATGTCTTGGCAGCATGCAAAGTTGATATACTATGCATGCTACAGTGCCTCATGGTTTAGTAAAACTAACCCATACTCACCTGTGGACACAATCTAGAATTGTGATGAAAGTATTCTAAGAATACCCAAGAGTCCTAAAGGTTCCTTAAACCTCCCCTCAAACTATGATACATGAGTTCTCAACAATATATATGAACATTAAAAATTTATGTCAAGATAGGAATATAAATATTCCAACCATCATCCATAAACAAAACATGTCCAAATAGCTCTTCAAAGATCCATAAGCAACTCTGTATCCAATGGCATAAAGCTACCATTACCTGCACATTTAGATGAAAACCACAAAACTAACACTTGTTGCTAACAGCGTCCCGACAACACTTATCAGCGTTGAAGGAACTCTTGTCAGCGTTAGACCATAATATCTCCAACAACGGCAAAATAACACTTGACAGCGTTGTATTTACCTTTGTCAGTGTTAGAATGTGGAAAATCTAAATCATCACAAAGACCAATAACAATGCATTATCCTGTACATACTTTTACAAAAATGTTCCAAAACACATATTAAGTGAGATTAACCATTCCAATATTTGTTACCAAATATTGAAATCTTCCAGCATCAAAAGGTTTAGTTAATAAATCTGCTACATTATCTTCAGTATCTACCCTATCTGGTTGTATTAAACCTTTCTCAAAGCAATCTCTTATAAAATGATGTCTAATTTCTATGTGTTTGGTTTTAGAATGATGTACAGGATTTTTAATAATGCATAAAGTACTGTTATTGTCTACAAAAATCTTGGTATGCATAAAATTATACCCATAATCCAACAGCTGGTTCTGAATCCATAAGACTTGTCCACAACAAGCAGCTGCTGCCACATATTCTACTTCAGTTGTAGAGTTTGCCACCACTGTTTGTTTCTTGCATTGCCAAGATATTAATCTGCTCCCAAGAAATTGGCATCCACCAGTTGTGGATTTCCTATCAAACTTATCACCTCCATAATCACTGTCTGAATAAGCAATAAGATCCAAGGGAGAATCTTTTGGGTACCACAATCCAAGATCTGGATAGCATCTTAGGTACCTAAAAATCCTCTTCACAGCAAAAAGGTGACATTCTTTGGGAGACACTTGATGGCGTGCACATGCACACACAGCAAACATGATGTCAGGTCTTGAGGCTGTAAGATACATCAATGAACCAATCATTGATCTATAGTGCCTAACATCCACATCCTTTCCAGCTCCAAGTTTTCCCCAGGGGTGTTGTCTGTCCATAGGAGTAGAAGCCTCCTTCTCATGTGGAGAAAAACCATATTTCTTCAAGATTTCAGCTACATACTTGTCCTGGGAGATGAAGATACCATCTTCTTTCTGCTGAACTTGTAAACCTAGAAAGAAGTTCATCTCACCCATTGCACTCATCTTGAATTTATCTGTCATGAGCTTGGAAAATTCCTCACTCATTTTTGGATCAGTAGAGCCAAAAATGATGTCATCAACATAGACCTGCACAAGTAACACATGTTTTCCTTTCTTCTTTGTAAACAGTGTCTGGTCTATGGTGCCCCTCTTGAAACCATTTTCCACCAAGTAGGTGGACAATGTACCATACCATGCTCTTGGGGCTTGATGAAGGCCATACATTGCCTTCTTTACTCTATAAACCTTGTCTGGATTCTCAGGATCTTCAAAACCAGGAGGCTGCATTACATAAACCTCCTCAACAATTGTGCCATAGAGGAAAGCACTCTTCACATCCATTTGATAAACAGTAAAATTCATGCAAGAAGCATAAGCTAAGAAAATTCTGATAGCTTCAATTCTTGCAACTGGAGCAAAGACTTCTTCATAATCAATTCCTTCCTCTTGTGTATAACCCTGAGCTACCAAACGTGCCTTGTTTCTGACCACAATGCCTCTTTCATCTTTCTTGTTCCTTAGAACCCATCTTGTCCCAATTGGTCTCACATATCTAGGACAATCAACCAGCTCCCAAACATCCTGTATAGCAAATTGGTGAAGCTCATCCTGCATTGCTTCCACCCAACTTGGTTCCTTGAGAGCATCAAAAATTTTCTTGGGTTCTTCCTGTGACAGAAAACAGGCAAACAAACATGCTTGTACAAGAGGGGTATCAACCTTCTTGTGTATATTGGCAATAAATCCACCAAGACCTTGATGGGATCTTCTTGTCTGAACTGGAGCCATAACATCACCAATGATTTGAGATGTGGGGTGATCTTTAGCTGTGGAAGTGAGAACTCCTCCTTCAAAAAGTCTGGTGTCCTCAATTTCACGCTCCATGTTGCCAATATCTTCTTCAGTTTCTTCTTCATCAACAGGAATCTCTTCATGGATATTGGAAGGTCCACCCTGTTCAAAATGAGAAGAGAAAAGCTGTGTAAAGGTGTCTCCAAAGTCTGATCCTTGTGTGTCAGCGTTTGGGCTAACAACGCCTGAACTGGTGTTGTCAGCGTTGGAGCCATCAGCGTCTGAATTGGTCGTGTCAGCGCTGGATTTCCCTTTGTCAGCGCTTGAAGAATCATGCATGTTTGTAGTTGGTGGTATCTGAACACCACCATTATCTTTCCTTGCAGCAGTAGCAGCAGCATAATACTCATCTGTCCATATAGGAAGTGTAACAAATTCTTGTGTGGGAGATGATATAACTGCTGGTGGTCCATCCTCCTTAGCAACCTGTATACCTGAAACATTACCAATTCTCTTTTCCAAAACACTTGAAGTTACCTTCACAATGTCTGGATCAGTAACAGGCATATAATTTAAAGCTCTAGACAAAGGTTCTAAGTCAAACAACCAATTTGGACCACTCGCAGGATCACTAGGTTTACTCTCTAAAAACCTAACATGTACTTTTTCAAGTATACGTTTTTCCTTTTTAATGTAAACCCTATATCCTTTACTCTGCACTGAATAACCCATGAAGTAGCCTTCATCACCTTTTGAATCAAATTTACCTAGGGCCTCACTAGTTTCTAACACAACTACATGACAACCAAATGGCTTCAGAAAACCAATATTGGGCTTCCTTCCCCAAAGTAATTCATAAGGTGTCTTATTATGTATCTTGTTGACTAATGCCCTATTCTGAACGTAACAAGCTGTGTTAACAGCTTCAGCCCAAAAGGCTATAGGAAAGTGGGCATCAGCCAACATGGTTCTGGCTGCTTCAATAAGGGTCCTATTCTTCCTTTCAGCAACTCCATTTTGCTGAGGAGTTCTAGCTATGCTGAACTGCCTAGTAATCCCTTTCTTGGCACAAAAATCATCTAATAACTGATTTCTAAACTCACCCCCATTGTCACTTCTAATAATTTTGACCTCATTACCATTCTTCTTTTCAATCTGGGTAATGAAATTAATCAGACTAAGGGCAGTTTCACTTTTCTTAGCTAAAAAGAAAGTCCATGTGAACCTGGAGTAATCATCAGTAATGACAAAACAATATGATTTACCCTTCAAACTCTCTATATTAGTAGGACCAAAGAGGTCCATATGCAATAAGTGAAGGGGTTTAGAGCTAGAGTTCACCTGTTTAGACCTGAATGAGACCTTGTGCTGCTTGCCCTTAAGGCATGCAACACAAGAGTGGTCATTGTGGAAAGCCTTTTCAGGCAAACCATCAACTAAACCAAGCCTCACAAGTCTATTAATATTCTTAAAGTTTATGTGCCCTAGTCTCCTGTGCCAAAGATTACTTTCATCTACTGAGGCCTTAGCATACAGACATGACATTTTATTATTTACCTTAATTCCATTAAGATTCACATTATATATGTCTTTATGCCTTGGTGTTCTAAAATCTATGTATTTCTCATCAGGGAGCTTATAATCTTTGCTTAACACCAAGCACTCAGTATCTGTGAAAAGAACCTTATTTTTGTTATCACACACTTGTGATACACTAAACAAATTATAATCCAGGTCTTTCACCAAGAAGACATTATCAAACCTTAGATTGTTGGTGACAAGGGTTCCTTTTCCTGTGATTGTGCCGTAGCCCCCTCCAAAGTATACCTTATCACCATCTTGAATAGGAGAGAAATTGGTCAGATAGTCTTCCTTTCCTGTCATGTGCCTTGAGCATCCACTATCCCAGTATCCATAGTCATTGATCTTCTTCTGAATGCCCTGCACATAAAGAAAACACATTAGTTTTCTTTGGGAACCCAAGCCTTGGAAGACTTGGATTCATTTGGTTGTTCAACAAGAACAGACTTGGTTCTCATAACAACCCCATTTTCATCCCTGTTTGAATGAAATTCCCAGTTAACCCCAATTGGTGTTGACAATGCCTTTGAAATATAATGAAACCTGTTGCATGTCATAGAAATACCAGTATTATTAGGGTTCTGGTCTTGTTTTGGTCTCCATGTTAAGCTAGTAGAAGCTTTAGACCTATTTCCCTGTGGCTGCAAATACCTAGGTTTAGCAGTGTTTCTATCAGTGCTGAAATTACTCCTGTCAACGCCCCGATTGCTCTTATCAGCGTTGAACCTAGGGTTTGCTACAGGAACCCATTGCCTATTTGACCAAGTATTTGACTTTTGAAAAGGTCTTAGGCCTTGTGTGTTAGACCCTCTAGAAAAGAATGGGGCTGGTCTAACAACTTGTGAACTTTTGTTCACAAAGGTATTGGGTCTGACAGTGTTTGACCTATGTTGACTTTTGTCAGCGCTGAAATGGTTCCTGTCAGCGTTGACATTGGAAGCATTGACACATTTGTAGGCCAAATGTGAGAAGCTACCACATGTATAACAAGCTTTTCTAGACATAGACTTAGGTCTAGAAGCAAAGAAGCCTGTTCCATGATTACTTACTTGGCTTTTTGGTGACCTAGAATTTCTATACATCTCTGCATATTTAACACTAGGTTTCCTAACATTTTGTGGGCCAAGGTCAACAGGTTTGCCAGTGGTAGGGTGTGTGATCTTAATAGGTTTAGGATCATAGGACTCCACAATTGGTATCATGTTTGGTGTGGGCTCATTTGGACTTTCACACAACAACCCTCCCTTAACAAACAAGGTGTGGTTAGCTTTCTTCCACTCTTCTAGGTCAGTCAGCTTTTGCTGATATTCCTCAACTGGGGAAGTCACTCTAGGTGGAGGAATAAACTCCTCCTCTTGGAATTCTGGCAAGCCAGTCCAAGATAAGTCCTTTGATTGGACACCATAGAAATCCCCAGCTGGTGGTGGAACAACATTATAGTTATTTATCCCAATCCCACTCATATCCTTAGAGTCTCTTTGTTTACTAACACACTCTCCTAGGGATTGTGTGGCCTTATCAAATCTCTGGATTTTAAGACTCACATTATCTTTGTTTTTGTTAGCCTCCTCTAACTGAGCTATCAAATCAAGATTAACCCTATTTACTATATCTTGAACATCCTTACTCTGATGTAACTCATGTTTTAAGATATTTATTTGATCCTTTAAATCAAACTCCATTTTCTTATACTCAGTTACTGTCTTTTCTGTTTGGGTAAGAGCAATTTGATAGTTAGATAATTTGCACCTTAGAGTACTTGCTTCATCTAATAACTTAACTATCTCTTGTTTTGATTTTTCAGTATTTAAACGACAACCCTTAGAACCGAAAGCATCATCATATACCTCATTATCTGATGAAGAGGAGGAGTGTGCCATGAGAGCATATTCAGCATGCTCTTCTTTGACTTCAGCAACCAAAGCTCTGTCCTCTTCCTCATTCTTAGCCATCCAGCTCCAATCCCATTCTCCAACGCCATCAATTTGTTGAACAGCAACCATGGCCTTGGGATCTGGGTTCTTAATCATTTGGCTAGAAGGCTTCCCAGCATCAGATCTCCTTGGAGATCTACATTCCCTCATAAAGTGCCCCATCCTATGACAGTTGTAGCACTCCACCTTGGACTTGTCAAATCCAGCAACATCCTTAGCATTAAAGGTCATCTTCTTCTTGAACCTTTTATTGAACCTGTTTGCTCTTAAACTTACAAGAGCCATAGTCCACTTTATATCCATCTCTTCCAATTGTTCATCACTTATCTGCTCAAGATCTTCATAAGTGATCCTTGAATCACTAGGCAAAGAAGCAATGAAGGCACACACAGTATCAAGATCAAAACCAGCAGGTTTAATTCTATCAGTGCCATGATTGTGTGTGTCAGCGCTTGAGTACAAAGCGTTGACAGGATATGATCCAGCGCTGACAGATTGACATCCAGCACTGACACCTTGAGATCCAGAGGCTGAATGTCCATAAAAGTTCATGGAATCAAATTGGCCTTCACTTTGTGAAAAGAAGGCCATGTTGCTGCTGGAAGATTTGTTATCACTCTCCAATTGCCATTCATTCTCCAACAGCCTTAACTTGTTGAAGATGTCATCAAACCTGGAAGTCTTGTGGGTGTTATTGACAAGAATAGATCTTGTCTCAATCTTCCATACATCACCAAGGCTTTTGAGAAAAGTAGCATTCAATTCAGGGTCATCAATCTGTTTTCCCATGAAGGAAAGTTGACTTGTGATGTCAAGAAGTCTACTTCTCACACTGCTGAGATTCTCATTAGGTTGAGCTTTAAAGACAGCATACTCATGCAAGAGTTGCTTCTTCTTTTCTTCTTTTGTGTCAGCATTGCCACCATGTGCTACTTCAAGAGCTTCCCAAAGCTCTTTTGCAGAATCAAAACGTTTGTACTTATGCTGATTCTCATGACCTAGGGCATGTTTCAAGATGTTCAAAATTTTCATGTCCACCCTCTTCTTGGCTATGTCTTCAACAGCTACCGCTCTCCCATCATCAGGCTTTTCCACTTTATCAGCTTCTGGACAATTAGGAATAGCTGACCTTGCCTCAATAGCAGCAGTAATCTTTGCTGCTTTATCGAATGTGTTCCCATATTCGATAATTTCCCAAAGAGTGTAGTCATGAATAGCTATGTATTGCTCAAAATTGGACTTCCAAAGTTCAAAGTTCCTGGCATCAAACATGGGAATTTTGATACTAGGATTTGAGAAGTTGTTTTGCAGCAAAGCAGGAGGTTGATTTGTGCCAGACATGGTGTTTTTAGGGTTTTGAGATTTTAGGGTTTTTAGGGTTTGGTGTTTTAGGGTTCTGCGTTACTTAAAGATCAAAAGTTTCTCAACAAGCTCTGATACCACTTGTTGATCCCAAACTTAGATCGATTAGCTTTGTGTATACGAGATTAGATCAAGTACTACACGTAGAGAAACCTTTGCTTATGAATAAAGTAACAAAGTGTTATGCGGAATTAACACTTGATCTAAAACACAATGATGTTAAACAAACTTTCACTTGTATTAGAATAATCGTGTTGATTACAATGAAAGGTTTAACTTGCGAATACTATGAAAACTGATATTAAACATTAACCTAAAAGATCTTCTTTTATAGAACAAGAAGTCTTGTACAATAAGCTACGAATCAATTATTCTAGGTAAAGATAAACATAGAAAATACATTGTCGTTTCTATCCTTACTAGAAGTAATCTAGAATATAACATACGTGTAGCTCACAACTTCCATCAGTGCTTGTCTTCAATCTGTCAACGCTTGACTTTAACTTGTCAACGCTTATGCTATCAGCGCTCACTTTGCTCTTGTCAACGCTTGAGTTGTTCTTGTCAGCGTTCAAGTGTTCTGGCCTAAATTTATTCCCAACAGTCATAATTTACCATTTAGCCAATATAGGTCATGAATATCCACCGTGCATGAATAATTGGAGGGGTGACCTCATCATGCAAATTAGAGGGGCTGCCTCTAATTTAATATACTGGTTTTATGGGTAGGAGGGATCAGCTCCGTGTGAAGGATGCAAGGCACACACCACATTCACCATGTAATCCTGAATAAAAACATGTAACTAGGATGCACCCATACGCCCCACATGATAAATATAAATAAATGGCCAAAAGCTGAAGGGACGCCACGAGCAATGATAACTAGGATTTTCCTAGTAAGAAAATTATCGTTCTAGTGTTTGTTCTAATCGAATTGATCTAGGTTCTCTATGTGACTCAGTTTTATTTTGGTGGAACAAATATTTTTGGTTGGTTTTAAATTTAAATGTGCAAGACTTAAAGGTAAATGTCGTTAAAGTAAAGTGCAAGTATTAAAAGAGCGTGAAATTAAAATCTAAAACTAATTAAAAGAAAGGTGCGATATTTAAAAACGTGACGGAAAGTAAAATAATTAAATGACTTAAAACTAAAAGCGTGACGGAAAATTAAAATTAGACAAGTATTAAAAACTCAAACTAAGAATTAAACAAGACAAAGTATAAAGAGTATACCTACCATCGGAATATATTCCGATCGATGCAATCGGAATGTACCTACCTTTCAGATCGGAATGGACCCAGATCGGAATAACTGTCACTTACTTCCTGATCGGAATATCAATCAAACCCAGATCGGAATGTACTAAAATTACACTAATCGGAATGTCACACAACACCCCAGATCGCAATGTAGTCCAGATCGGAATGTGTCCTATCGGAATATCACCTAGATCGGAATGTGGCTGTGGAAAATTGGGCAGCACTTCGTCTAAGTGAGCCTCAAGAGCCGTCGGAAAGAGCGATCGTAATATGCGATCGCAATCCCCAGATCGGAATGAGGAAATGGCACACCTATCGCAATCCCGGATCGGAATGCAAAACCCTTGGACCAATACCGTCACTATCGGAATGTGGTTAGCAAGCCGTCGCAATGTCTAGTAAACCCTCACTTTCCGATGGAGCACAATTTCGTAATAAGCACAAATCCTAATAGGCTATATCCAATAAGCCGTGACCAAGAACTCGAATGAAATGGAATCAAAACATGACGATAAGCTAAAAAGTTAAAAGCTTTCAAAATTTAAAAGACGAAACTTAAATGAAATCAAAACTTAAAAATCAAAACTTTTAAGAAAACTTTCAAGACACTTAAACAAAATACCAAATAAGCATACAAGGTTGTCAATCTCGTAGCTTATTTCGTATGTAACTTAAAGGACAAGAAGGGACGAAACTTTAATCAAAATAGGCAAATGGATTAAGCAAAACTTGCTTAATCCGAAATTCAAACCGAAACAAAATGAGAAGAGAAGAATGAGAATGGTAAAAATAAACTTGATCAAATGATAAAGAAAGGTAAAGACAAGAATTTAAAGAACACAAATTGAAAACTTACTTGGAATTAAAAGATAATTAAGGTGCAAAACATGTATTTAAATGACATGAAAAGTAAATGACAAGATATGAAAATGGTGGAAGACTAATTGTCACCTTAGCCAACAAAACAAAATGATTACAACTAATCTCTATATATAGGGGAGGAAAAGGAAGCTTCCTCCCCTCTTTCCTTTCTTGTTAATTGCAAGATTAAGTCCATTTCTTCTAAATTCTTCATTAATTGCTTCATTAGTCCTTTTCTTCTAATCTTCTTTAAACTTGGACTTAAGGGACTTTTGGCTTCGGGATTTCTTCGAACTCGTCTTTAAATTCTTCAATAAAATAGACTTGAATTCTTCGGCTTTTGATAAACTTCCGTCTTTTGACTTTTTCTTCGATAAATCTTAAGAATTGGTCGTGGACTTCCGTTCTTTTTGCACTCTTGACTTCTTGACTTCGTCTTTCATCCTTTTCTTCAATAAAAGTCCGTAAATGCCCGTGAATGTCCGTGTGTTCTCCACTTTTCACCTTTTCATCCTAAATCACAACAAAAACACAAACCACGCATAATTCCGACATAAAAGACATAAAATACACGTTTTGGTCCGGTTATTATTGTACTTTAGTGGTAGAAAAGATGGGTGTTTACACACCTATCAAATCCCCTACACTTGACCATTGCAATATCCTCATGCAATGCATTAGTTACAAAGCATGTTTACACTTTTCATCTTAATCAATCCACAATGGCCTTTATTAAAGAGATAGAAAATTATAAAAATGCAAAGCAAAGAAATTAAAAGCATACCTTGGGTTTTGAAAATGTCATGAATAATCATCATCCTCAACTTTTCACTTTCTCCAAACCAAGCTTAAAAACGAGATCATTGTTATTATAAGTTAGCAAACTAACACGAACTCATGTGGGCCAATTATTCACTTAGACTCCCTTATTCCTATGGGTATCTCTTATATTTTATTATTTGTCTTGAATGATCACGAGGATGCATTGTTTGACTTATTTCGATAATTATTTAGTCTGAAAATAAAGTGCACGATTTAATCAATAGTTAGCTAAAGGACCAAATCTTTTAAAACTGCTTCTCGGGATATCAAAAAGTTCATATCTTGGCATAACTTGGTTCGCGATTTGAGACCTTTCTCGGGCCGATATTTGGCACGACTTCATACTTCAAATCTTGAGAGACGTTCATGAAATAATGGTCTTCTCTTCATAATTGGAATTTCTTCACTTGAAATTCTTGAGAGATTCTTCATATATGGACCACGACTTCTTCATTTTTCTCCAATCTCTATTTTGGATTTTGATATACAACGATCCGCCTCCTTTATTGACTTGGATCTATTTATCCTCATACCTTGTTAGGGTCTTTTCGGATACACTTCTCCATGACTTTTTGGGAGTTTTTGCTTTTCGTCGTGTGTCTCGATCCTTCATACTGATTTTCGATAAATGATTCTTCACATCACTTTTGGATCTTTAGCAACAAAACATAGCCCTCATGCCTTGCTAGGGCCTTTTCGGACTCGCCAATCTTCGCGCCCCGCTTCATAAGTTATGCCTTGGCTATGAACTCTCGTCATTACCGAGCAACTTTTAAACGATCTGGGGCTAGAAGCTAAGTAACTTTTCAAATCGTACAACCTTATTTATTAGCAGATAAATTTATTAGCAAGCGATGGGAGAATAGGCTTATAATTAACTCACATAAATTCACGAAAGAATACCGGACTTATAATTGGCTCTATCATCTCTCGTTCTCCACAGTTTAAAATCTCAAGTAATGAGACTCGTGGATACTTAGCCTATTAAATCAAAGTTTTGGGTTTTCGAGTCGCCTATAGGATCTTGCAAATTCTTAGACTCTTTCAAGTTTAGAAATTGCATCTTAAAGTTCCCTTGATAAACAACTCTCTAGGATCAATTATAGGAACTTGCGAAAAGTTCTTGTTCTTAACCCGTGAAAGTTAAGACTTTCGCGTTTTATAGCTCCCTATATAAAAGCCTAGCAAAACTTGACTTAAACACGTTAAGGATACTAGCTAGAGTAAACTCGGATTGAGTCAAAAGATTCACAACGTTTGAAAATTAAAACCACTTATTAAACATTTATTCTAGCAAAGAAAGAAAATAACTATACAAAAGGGAAAAACTAATAGGCCAAAATAGATCAAAAATTTTGAAAAATGTCGAAAAATTGATTTTCCGGTTAAAATGAGGACAAATACAAGGAAAAGACCACTTAACTTCGATAGAAGTCCCCCCTACACTTAAGATAAACATTGTCCTCAATGTTTAAGCATGTGGGAGTAAGCTCCCCTACACTTAGGACATTGTGCACGTTGTTTAAATTTTGCTAAGGAAAAGACAACTAAAGAGATTCCTATTTTAATATTGAGAAAATATAAAATAGTGAATCGAAAAGGGTTTAGGATAGAACCGGGAAGAAGTAGAACACGGAATCACGGGTCGTCAAGAATCATCAAGAGTGGATCATTGAAGCTCAAATCCCTGATTAAGAAGTGAGGAGAGGAAATAGCAATCCAAAGGGTCCCCCCTACACTTATGGTAAAGAAAGCGAAAATATAGATGCATGGGTTGCCTCCCAAGAAGCGCTTGGTTTTTGTTAACCGAGTCGTGAGCCTGACTCGACCTTGATCATCAACGGAAGTAGCATGAAACAAATCCACCAGGATCAAAGACATAGTTTTCATCCATCAATAAGCACGAGCTTAAGGCGAACAAGGCAAGCCAAATAAGAAGTGGCAGGGTTCCCTTAAGCAGCGATGGAGCACGGTGGAAGCAAGTAGAGTGAGGTGCAAGCATGTCTTCAGAATGTCCAAAGGTTTTTCCTTTTATTTCATCAGGTGGATACTGAGATGCCTGCAGAATTTCAATACCAGGGTCGAACACCTTTTCCTTTAAGGGAAAATAGCACTCAGGCTCAGCCGAATGTGAAGAAGATCCGCAAAGAAGCACAACCTCGTCCTCAGAAGGGGGACAAAGAGGTGTCAAATCATAAGTGAAACGGATTTCGGTGTCGACCGGTTTCTTCTCCTTGGACAAAATGCTCTTCAAATCCAAAGTAGGATCAAGACGATAATCTTCAAAGTCCAAAGGAGGAGCATCACTCTCATGAGGGAAGTATGTGTTGAGAAATTCAGAGAAATCTTCCTCAAATGAATAATCGTCCAAAGTAGGATCGAGTGATGGCGGAGGATCTTCATCATGTGAAGAATCGCTCGATAGAGTATCAGCCTCATCAAAATCATCGAAAGTGGGCAGCTCGGGATACTCAGAAGTACAATCAAAGTCATCCGAATCTGAGCTAGAATCATAATCATCATAAGCATCAAAGACCGGTGGAGAATCATAAATGGGGGAAGCGTCCAAAGTGGAACGAGAATCATCCAAATTATCTTCAAAGAGTGGATTATCAGTGGAAGACTCGAATAGAGGATTGTCATAGACGGTAAAGTCATCGAGCACATTTATCATATTCACTGATTCTCGTCCTCCAAAGGATTTGCCTGTAAGCTTCCCCATTTTAAAAACTTTAGAATCATCCCCGACTCGTAAGATTAACTCACCTTCGGCCACATCCACTAAAGCACGTCCGGTTCTCAAGAATGGCCGACCAAGTATTAAAGGAATACGAGGGTCCATTTCATAATCAACTACGACAAAATCGACCGGGAAAGTGAATGTGCCAACTTTGATAAACACGTCTTCGGCTATACCAACGGGGTAAGCGAGAGTGCGGTTTGCAAGTTCGAGAGTCATGTTTGTTGGAATGAGGTCGGGTAATGATAGTGTTTTCCAAACACTCAAAGGCATAAGATTAATACTAGCCCCGAGATCAGCAAGGGCAGTAAATTCTTCAGTTTTGTTGAACACGCAAGGCAACACAAAACGACCGGGATCTCCAAGTTTTTCTGGAAGTTCTTTGAGAATAACTGCAGAGTAGTTTTCATTTAATCGTGTGTTGGCGAGTTCAATCAGCTTCTCCTTCTTGTTAAGCAATTCCTTAAATGCTTTAACAAATTTGGGCATGTGGACAAGTGCTTCAAGAAAGCTAATGTTGAAGTTCATTTGAGAAATCATCTTGATATAGCTAGTCACTTGAGCGTCCTCTTTGTTTAGCATTTTGTTCTTGCCCAAGCGAGAGGGATAAGGGATATTAGGTTTGGGTGGTGAGGGGCAGGTGTGGTAGGTAACGGTTGAGATGTTGAAGGGTTGTTGGCGGGAACTTCATCACGTCGAGGCGGAGACGGTAATGGTGTACTAAGACTAGGTGTAGGAGGAGTAGGGATAAATGGTGGTGGAGGAGTTGTAGATGATGGTGGTGGGATTGTTGGTCCTACGATGGTGACTCCACTACGAGTAGTAATAGCACTCACATTGGCTCGCGGATTAGTGACGGTGTTTGAAGGTAGAGAACTTGAAGAAGAAGGTTGAGCGGCGGGCAAGAAACTAGCAAGCATATTCTTTAAATCATTGGTTTGATTGCTGAATGAGGATTGAATGTTATCTCGCAGCTCGGATCTAATCTCATTTCCTTGCTTTATGATATCTCCTTTAAGATTGATAATTTGGCTCTGCAGATTCTTGATTTGCTCACCTTGAGTTCTCATGATGGCTTCAACATCGGGGTTAATGGGTGGGTGTTGTTGGGCGGGTGGTTGATAAGGGTTAGAAGCTCTTGGTGGGATTTGGTTGCTTCTATTGTAGTTGTTGGCGGGGTTTTGGTTTCGAGGAGAAAAACCGGGTGAAAGGTAATTGTTGGAACGGTAGCTCAGCAGATTTCTATCCCCTTGTTGTCTAGCTTGGTAATTTTCCAGTGAATAATTACCGTAAGCAGCATACACATTTTCCGGATTTCCTTGTGTCGAAGGACAATCGGTGTATGAGTGAGGACCGCCACATGTTTCACAAGGATTAGCAACCGCTTTAACTTGTTGTTGTTGTTGGTTTGAAGCGAGAAGCGTAATACTTTTGCTCATTTCGACCATCATGCGGGTGAGTTCGGTCATCTCAGGGTTTGCTGAGGTTGAGGAAACATTGACTCTCGGGTTGTTCCTAGAAGATGCAGAAGAATCCCAGTTCTTGTGGTGAGTAGTCATGTTCTCAATTAACTCTCTACACTCCTCGGGTCTCCTTTTCATGAATGTGCCACCGGCGGCTGCATTGATCGTATCACGATCTCGAAAAGTCAAACCGTTGTAGAAAGTATCGATCAATGTGACGGGAAGCATGTTGTGGTTTGGACAACGGTCGATCAAGACATTATATCTCTCCCAAGCGTCAAAAAGAGATTCATCAGGGTCTTGCATGAAACCGCTGATCTGATTGCGAAGGCTTGTGACCATGGATGGTGGAAAGTAGCGCGAAAGAAAGCGTTGAGTCATATCATCCCAAGTGTGAATAGAATTCTTCGGGAGACGATCAAACCATTTCTCGGCATGATGCGATAAAGTATGTGGAAAGAGTTGTAAGCGGAGTACATCCATTGTGGCCCCAGGCAACTTCATGCTTTGGGTGATTGTAATGAACTTGTCGAGGTGTTTGTTGGCATCATCATCAGGCAATCCTCTAAATGGGTTTGTTTGTACTTGCTGAATCATGTGGTGCTTCAACGAAAACTCAGGAGCGTTGATTTGCATTGGCGCAATCGGTCCTCCTCGTCCAAACATGGTTGGTTGACAAAGTTCCTCCATGGTCCGAAGATCGGGCTGTGGAAGAGCATTGTTGTTATTATTATTATTGAGGTTCGGTGGAATGTTGTTGTTAACACCTGCCATATCTAAATCTTCTTGAGGCTCGGGCTTTTGATAATTAGAAGATCTAGTACGCATACACCTGAAAATGCAAAAGAAAAAGAAACCAAACACAAAAACAATATATATACACAATAAAGATAAAATCTTTTTGGATTTTTGAAATTTTTAATTTTTATGGTTTTTTATCAATTTTTAATTTTTTATGATTTTTGAATTTTTTTATGCAAGAAAAATAACGTTCACAAGTGAGCGGATCCCAAAAGGCAACGTGTCTAGCACAGAAAACTGTTGATCTTAACGAAAAGAGCCGGCAGCGGCGCCATTTGATAACTAAGTTTTCACCTAATTAAAAATTATGTTCGTTGATGAATTGGTCTAATCGAATTGATTTAGGTTCTCTGTGTGACTCAGTTTTATTTTGGTGGAACAAATATTTTTGGTTGGTTTTAAATTTAAATGTGCAAGACTTAAAGGTAAATGTCGTTAAAGTAAAGTGCAAGTATTAAAAGAGCGTGAAATTAAAATCTAAAACTAATTAAAAGAAAGGTGCGATATTTAAAAACGTGACGGAAAGTAAAATAATTAAATGACTTAAAATTAAAAGCGTGACGGAAAATTAAAATTAGACAAGTATTAAAAACTCAAACTAAGAATTAAACAAGACAAAGTATAAAGAGTATACCTACCATCGGAATATATTCCGATCGATGCAATCGGAATGTACCTACCTTTCAGATCGGAATGGACCCAGATCGGAATAACTGTCACTTACTTCCTGATCGGAATATCAATCAAACCCAGATCGGAATGTACTAAAATTACACTAATCGGAATGTCACACAACACCCCAGATCGCAATGTAGTCCAGATCGGAATGTGTCCTATCGGAATATCACCTAGATCGGAATGTGGCTGTGGAAAATTGGGCAGCACTTCGTCTAAGTGAGCCTCAAGAGCCGTCGGAAAGAGCGATCGCAATATGCGATCGCAATCCCCAGATCGGAATGAGGAAATGGCACACCTATCGCAATCCCGGATCGGAATGCAAAACCCTTGGACCAATACCGTCACTATCGGAATGTGGTTAACAAGCCGTCGCAATGTCTAGTAAACCCTCACTTTCCGATGGAGCACAATTTCGTAATAAGCACAAATCCTAATAGGCTATATCCAATAAGCCGTGACCAAGAACTCGAATGAAATGAAATCAAAACATGACGATAAGCTAAAAAGTTAAAAGCTTTCAAAATTTAAAAGACGAAACTTAAATGAAATCAAAACTTAAAAATCAAAACTTTTAAGAAAACTTTCAAGACACTTAAACAAAATACCAAATAAGCATACAAGGTTGTCAATCTCGTAGCTTATTCCGTATGTAACTTAAAGGACAAGAAAGGACGAAACTTTAATCAAAATAGGCAAATGGATTAAGCAAAACTTGCTTAATCCGAAATTCAAACCGAAACAAAATGAGAAGAGAAGAATGAGAATGGTAAAAATAAACTTGATCAAATGATAAAGAAAGGTAAAGACAAGAATTTAAAGAACACAAATTGAAAACTTACTTGGAATTAAAAGATAATTAAGGTGCAAAACATGTATTTAAATGACATGAAAAGTAAATGACAAGATATGAAAATGGTGGAAGACTAATTGTCACCTTAGCCAACAAAACAAAATGATTACAACTAATCTCTATATATAGGGGAGGAAAAGGAAGCTTCCTCCCCTCTTTCCTTTCTTGTTAATTGCAAGATTAAGTCCATTTCTTCTAAATTCTTCATTAATTGCGTCATTAGTCCTTTTCTTCTAATCTTCTTTAAACTTGGACTTAAGGGACTTTTGGCTTCGGGATTTCTTCGAACTCATCTTTAAATTCTTCAATAAAATAGACTTGAATTCTTCGGCTTTTGATAAACTTCCGTCTTTTGACTTTTTCTTCGATAAATCTTCAGAATTGGTCGTGGACTTCCGTTCTTTTTGCACTCTTGACTTCTTGACTTCGTCTTTCATCCTTTTCTTCAATAAAAGTCCGTAAATGCCCGTAAATGTCCGTGTTTTCTCCACTTTTCACCTTTTCATCCTAAATCACAACAAAAACACAAACCACGCATAATTCCGACATAAAAGACATAAAATACACGTTTTGGTCTGGTTATTATTGTACTTTAGTGGTAGAAAAGATGGGTGTTTACACACCTATCAAGCAATCACTCCGCCGTGGTGAAGTCATAACATCAGTGCCTCTAATGTTATGGTTATGGTACCTCCATAACTAGGTGAAACTGGTCATGCATGTATATGGCTATAGGTAATCATATTTAAACATAAGCAATCAAACTCATACTTATACTACGGGAAAACAGTTGGCTGCATACGGGGAAATCCTAATAAGCAAAGAATGTCCATACTGAAAGGACGGGAATCCGTACCTTATGTCCAGTGAACGAGAACGATGAACTGCGAGAATCCTACTTCCGAAACACTAGTGCTACATAAATACGTACATGAAATAAGTATCTGCTTACTACATACATAGCTGGTTTTATGTCATGTCTTAGCTTATTTTACGTGTTCTTACTATTTTACACTGTTTAAAGCCTTAAACTGTGTTAAATCCTACATTCTGTTCATTCTGATTAAGTATTACTGATATTTCATGTGTTATTATACTTACTGCGTAATAATAAGTAACTTTCCAAAAATAGCAGGTTTCCTTAAATAGAAAGTTTCCAAAAATAGAAAGTTTCCAAAAATAGAAAGTTCCCAAAAATAGAAAGTTACTAAAAATAGAAAGTTTCCAAAAATAGATTTACTGCTTAAAATAGATAAGTTTCTAAAAATAGAAAGTTTCCATAAATAGATTAGCTGCCTTAATTAAATAAGTTTCCATAAATAGATTAGCTGCCTTAAATAAATAAGTTTCTAAAAATAGCTGGTTTCCATAAATAAAATAGCTGCCTTATTTAATTAAGTTTCTAAAAATAGAAAGTTTCCATAATTAGAAATAAGCTGGTTAAATAAGCTAAGTAAATAAGCCTAAGTATTTTCATGATTATTTTCTAAGTCATATGATATATTATATAGTTTAATAATTATTTCATGTAATTTAATTAAACTATAGGTTATAATATTTAATTAAAGTATGACATGTTTTTAATTAAATATATTAAATACTTAGGTTAAAATATGTATTATTATATACTAATAATATAACCTAAGTCATGTTTAATTAATTAATTATATCCATGGTTTTAAAAATAATTAATTAATTATAAGTCTTAATAATAAAAATACTTAGGTTAAAATAATTTCATGATTATTAATAATTAGTTAACCTAAGTCATGTTATTAAATTAATTACATCTTATTAATTTAATTCATAACATAAGTTCATAACATATAAAAAAAACTAACATAATCATGATCCGGATCTAAGCTTAAAAACATGCACCGGATATGAACAAACACCGTACCTCGAATCAAATCGGGGTACCCCCTTGCTGCCGTGGGACCCACACGCACCAACCAAGACCAAAAAGGTCTTGGTGGTGGTTGGCTAAACCAAACCGAACCCCCTTGGGGTCGGTTGTTCCTGCGGCCCAAAACAAACACCCCTTAGATCTACCCCTTTGATTAATTAATGACCAAAACATGTTAGATCTAGGTTTAATTAATGTGTTTTTATGAAAAACATCACGTGTTCTTAATTAATAAAAGATTAATTAAAAAGAAAACAAGTAAAAAGGTTTTACCGTATTCGTGGATCAAAAGGGTGAAGAACAAACACGAACAAACACTAAAATAACAAGATCCAAGATCAAACTCACCCCCTTTATGGTGGTTTGTAGGTGGCGGCACACAAAGGAGAAGGAGGAAGGGATTTAGGTTTTCTTGAAATTCTTCTGTAAAAGTAATTTGTGTAGTGAAAATTACTTAACCCTTCCTTTTAGTAAAATTGACAATGGGCTTGGCCCATTGTCCCTATTTTGGCCGCGGGTAGGGGCTCCCTTGTGTGGGTCCTGTACCTCGTTTCGTGTCTTGTAATTTCGTATACGTTTACGTTTAATTATGTTCGTGTTTTAAATGTTCTCGTTACGTAAATATCCTTCACTTATATATTTAATTACGCTCGTATTAAATATATATACGTAATTAATAATAACTCGTGTTTTAATTACGCTCGTGATTTCATGATCGTATGTTCGTGATTAATTATTGCTAAATAATTATTACGTGATCGTTCATATAAAATACTTATCGTGTTCTAACACGTACGTAATACATAAACTCCTAATACGTAATCGTAATCATGCTATATTAGGAAAGTTTTTAACTAGTACGTACGAACTTAAGGTACTATGCATGGTAAAAGCATGCGGGTTTTACAACTCTTCCCCCCTAAAAAGAATAATTCGTCCCCGAATTATAGATAAAGTAAACTGGAAAAGAAGAACATACCCGAATTTAAAATATGAAATGAGGGTAAGAAGTCCGGATAGACTCCTCTGTTTCCCAAGTGGCTTCCCGCTCGGTATGATCCCTCCATAGAATTTTGACGAATGGAATCGTCTTCTTTCTCATGACTCGTTCTTGCCTGTCAAGAACTCGTTCGGGTTCTTCTATAAAAGTGAGATCTTCACGAATCTGTTCCAGTGGATACTGAACCATGTGAAGGGGATGATATTGGTACCCTTTGAGTAAGGACACATGAAACACATTGTGCACATGCGAAAGCTGCAGAGGTAACGCCAATCGGTAAGATACTTCACCGACTCGTTCAATGACATCAAACAGTCCGATGAAACGAGGACTGAGCTTCCCTTTAATCCCGAAGCGTCGAACACCACGTGCCGGCGAAACCTTAAGGAAGACGTGATCTCCTACGTTAAAGTGTAAATCCCTACGATGCTTGTCGGTGTAACTCTTTTGACGTGACCGTGCCTCCTGAATCTTCTGTCTAGCTACTGCGATCTTCTCGTTTGTCATCTCTATGATTTCTGGTCCTTCGAGTGTTCGCTCGCCAACCTGATCCCAGCAGATTGGGGCGCGACACTTTCTGCCATACAACATCTCAAATGGAGCACACTTGATGGTCGCGTGCCAGCTGTTGTTGTACGCAAACTCCACCAAACAGATGTATTCGTCCCAATCACCCGTCCATTCCAACGCACATGACCTCAACATATCTTCCAATGTCTGAATGGTTCGCTCCGACTGTCCGTCCGTTTGAGGATGAAAATCCGTGCTAAGCTTAAGTTGTTTACCCCAAGCTTTCTGCAGACTTTTCCAAAAGCGCGATGTGAATCGAGGATCTCTGTCTGAGACGATGCTGGATGGTGCACCGTGTAGTCTCATGATCTCTCGTCTGTACGTATCTGCGAGTTTACTTACCGGATCTTCCTTGCGGATCGGTAAGAAATGAGCTGATTTGGTAAGTCGATCAACGATAACCCAAATTGCATCGTGCTTCCTTTTGGTAGGCGGAAGACCGGTAACAAAATCCATGGTGATTTTATCCCACTTCCATTCTGGAATGTCTAACGGTTGAAGGAGACCGCCAGATCGCTGATGCTCGATCTTAACCTGCTGGCAGGTAAGACATTTGGAGACGTAAGTGGCCACATCCTGCTTCATACCACTCCACCAAAAGTACTGCTTGATGTCATGGTACATTTTAGTTGAACCAGGATGTATCGAGAATGGGGAGCTATGAGCTTCTGCTAGCAAACCTTCCCGGAGTTCTTGGTCATCAGGAACACAAAGTCTAGTGCCCTGCCATATGATACCATCTGCATCTACTCTGAATTCTGTATGTTTCTCCAAATTCTGTATTATCGCCCATATTTCTCCGTCATCCTTCTGAGCTCCCTTAATCTTAGATAGTAACTCGGGTTCTACTCTAAGATTAGCCCAGTAACCATGCTGTCCACGTACCATGATCTCGATGTCTAGTCGCTCCAAGTCTCTTATGATTTCCTCTTCGATTCTAATGCTGTTGATCATTCCGGACTTCCTGCTAAGAGCATCTGCTACTACATTTGCCTTTCTGGGATGATACTGCAGATTAATGTCATAATCCTTCAACAGCTCTAACCATCTCCTCTGCCTCATGTTCAATTCACGTTGAGTGAAGATATACTTCAAGCTCTTGTGGTCCGTGAAAATGTCACATGATTCTCCATATAAGTAGTGTCTCCATATCTTCAATGCAAACACGACTGCAGCAAGTTCCAGATCATGCGTGGGGTAATTCTCTTCATAAGGCTTAAGCTGCCGTGAAGCGTACGCGATCACTTCCCCATGTTGCATGAGAACACAACCAAGTCCCTTCCCCGATGCATCGCTGTAGATTTGAAATCCACCCGTACCAGATGGTAGAGTAAGAATAGGTGCAGATACTAGCTTTTGCTTCAGGTCTTCAAAGCTCTTCTCTCGATCTTCAGTCCAGACCAATTTCTCCCCTTTCCGCATCAGTTTGGTCAATGGTAGTGCTAAGCAGGAAAAGTTCTCCATGAACCTACGGTAATAGCCAGCTAAGCCTAAGAAACTGCGGACTTCCGTCGCTGATGTCGGCCTCGGCCACTTAGTGATGGCCTCAACCTTCGCTGGATCCATAGTGATTCCTTCTGCTGATACAATGTGACCTAAGAATGCCACCTTGTCTAACCAGAACTCACACTTGGAGAATTTAGCATACAGCTGCTTCTGACGAAGAATCTGTAGTATTGTACGAAGATGGTCTTCGTGTTCCTCCTTGGACTTAGAGAAAATCAGGATGTCATCGATGAAAGCAATGACGAATTTGTCCATAAAATCATGGAAGATTATGTTCATCAGATCCATGAACACTGCTGGAGCATTTGTCAGGACAAATGGCATAACTACAAACTCGTAGTGGCCATAACGAGTACGAAAGGCAGTCTTAGCAATATCCTGCTCCTTGACTCGTAACTGATGATAGCCTGACCTAAGATCGATCTTGGAGAAGTGTTTGGCCCCTTGGAGTTGGTCAAACAGATCGTCAATGCGTGGCAGTGGATATTTATTCCGAATAGTAATCTTGTTGAGCTCGCGATAGTCTATGCAAAGACGCATACTGCCGTCCTTCTTCTTAACAAACAAAACCGGTGCGCCCCATGGAGATGCGCTCGGTCGAATGAAACCTCGTTCGAGAAGTTCTTGCAGTTGATCCTTCAGCTCCTTCAGCTCTATGGGAGCCATACGATAAGGAGCCTTGGAGATTGGTTCAGCTCCTGGAACCAGCTCGATACTGAATTCCACTTCTCGTGCAGGTGGTATGCCCGGAAGTTCTGCTGGAAACACGTCTTGGAATTCCGACACTATAGGTTGATCTTGAATCGATGGAGATTCAGCATCCATGTCGTGAACCGTAGCTAGATAACCCTCGCAGCCATGTGACAGTAGTGCACGCGCTTGAAGGGTGTATATGATTTGTACAGACCGTCCGGGTATGAACCCATTATGAATGTACTCTCGTGCATTGACATCACCGAAGATAACCCGATATGAATGGCAGTCTATGGTAGCATGATACTTGGATAGCCAATCCATGCCCAAAATCATGTCGAAGTCATTCATGTCCAGCGGAAGTGCGTCGACAGGTCGAACCTTATCATCAAATTCTAGGGGAAGACTCTTGTATACATGGGTGATTAATACAGAGTCCCTCAAAGGCGTGGAAATAGTAAGCCTATTTTCTAGTGGCAAGGGAGGCATCCTAATGTTCTTAGCATAAGCAGTAGAAATAACCGAGTGAGTAGCACCCGTATCGAAAAGAACACATGCAGCGCGACCATACATATACAAGATTCCAGTGATGGTACCTGTAGACTTGTTGGCCTGGTCTCGAGATGTCGTGTAGACATGCCCGGCAGTAGGAGGCGGCTTGGTATCAGCATGTCCCGATGTACCCTCCATCTCGCCCTTACGGCAATCCTTCATAATATGGCCAGGAAGACCACACTTGAAGCACGCATCAGTATTACGGCGACATGGTCCTAGGTGCCTACGGTGGCAAGTAGAGCAAAGAGGGTGAGTGTATCCTCCAGCAGGTGCTCTGGCTGGCTGAGGACCTGATAAAACATTTTACATGAGACATAATAGTTGGGTACAAAGGACGAAGCGGATAATCGTAAGATTGAATATCAGTGATAGCTGGACGGCTAGGCTGCGAACCTCTCTGGTTCTGGTCCCTACCGTTTCCATGGTTCCTGGTAGAATTTGCTAGAGTGTCAGAATATAAGTTATAACATAAAACATAAGAAATTTCGTAAGTAATGAGACCTGTTGTTGCTGGATTGCCCGGTGTTGTTACGGTAATTGTCATTACCGCCACGCCTATCCGTAGCAGATCGGTCATTAGTCTGACCATTTCCCTTGGGCTGATGAGGCTGCTGCTGAGTAGCCGGCTGAGACCGGTCCCCAGTTTTCTGCCTGGAAGATACATTTAAAGAGATGAATAATTGACATATGAAAGATATACGAATTGATCACCGCTTGAATATGAAGGTTTTACCTCTTGTCGGGTCTTTCAGCTTCCCCGAACTCCTCCCTCTCCTGCAGCATCTCCAGTCTACGTGCTGCATCTGCTACTTGTACTACCGTATCCAACGGAGCACCTGACAAGTTATTTGAAATCCTTGGATTTAGAGCCCAACGAAAATGTATTGATTGTTCTTTAGTGGTGCCCGCAGCTGCTCTCAGGACACCAGTATAGCGAAGGAAACGCTGCATGAAGTCATTGCTGTCTTCGTCAGGTCGCTGTCTGATGCTATAGTATTCCCTCATGAGTCGATTCCTTCCTTCTATGGGGAAGATGTTGGGCGGAGGAGGATAACCGTCGTTATGAAGAAGATCATCTTGCATCTCTGCATCCGCAGCTGCAAATATTGCCCAGATATCGTTTGCGTTTGCCATCTGACAGTATGACATAAAACATATGATTAACAGTTCAAAACATAAAATATAAAATATATACATGAAAAAAAATTTATACCAAAAATTTCACGAGAAAAATTTTATGCAAGAAAATTTTTGTATGAATGCATGATGCAGTTTTATGAAAACTTTGGATGCTCGAGAGTGAACGCCTCTGGTCAGTTCACTCAAAACAAAAGACATATCGAGTGGACGCCTATGGGTCGGTCCCAAATCTAAAAGTTTCAATAAAACACATGCGACTAAATAGGGCCAGTCCTGTACCAACCATTACTTAGTCAAAAACCCTGTAACAATGACATATATATGTATGCTTAAAAATGATGAATGCATGATAACAACTGTCAGTTCTAGAAAGACCGTAGTGACTACCCACTAATCACAGGTCATATTTGAGAGCCTACAGGTCGAAGCCTTGGCTCTGATACCATAATTGTAACACCCCATTTTGGAAATGGAAATATCACAGCAATTATGGCGTGTCATCAAAGCATACAAGGTAAAATGTCTAAACATTACTTGACCATATAAAGGAAAATACCGGAATCAAACATCGGTAGTCCAAAAGTAAAGCTCATCACACACAAACATAGATAGTAAGGAATAAGGACGAAACAATGTCCAAAGCATAAGTATCATAAAGAAAAGAAATGCATAATGTAAAGAAATCTAGACAGCTTCTAGCCCATATGCACGTACTCTTAGTGTCTACGAGCGTCCCTGAGTACCTGCCGTTTTGGGAACATAGAAAAGGAAAACGGCTGAGCAAATACGCTCAGTGCACGAATGTACAATAAAGCATGAATAGGATAAGCATATAACATAATAACAGCGGAAGAAACTAAGTCCCGAGTAACCTGGTTAAGTCATAAAAAAACTGGTTTTATAGTTTGAAAGTCTTATGTTTATCTTATAAAAACTGTTTGTCATAATTTACCATTTAGCCAATATAGGTCATGAATATCCACCGTGCATGAATAATTGGAGGGGTGACCTCATCATGCAAATTAGAGGGGCTGCCTCTAATTTAATATACTGGTTTTATGGGTAGGAGGGATCAGCTCCTTGTGAAGGATGCAAGGCACACACCACATTCACCATGTAATCCTGAGTAAAAAACATGTAACTAGGATGCACCCATACGCCCCACATGATAAATATAAATAAATGGCCAAAAGCCGAAGGGACGCCACGAGCAATCACTCCGCCGTGGTGAAGTCATAACATCAGTGCCTCTAATGTTATGGTTATGGTACCTCCATAACTAGGTGAAACTGGTCATGCATGTATATGGCTATAGGTAATCATATTTAAACATAAGCAATCAAACTCATACTTATACTACGGGAAAACAGTTGGCTGCATACGGGGAAATCCTAATAAGGAAATAATGTCCATACTGAAAGGACGGGAATCCGTACCTTATGTCCAGTGAACGAGAACGATGAACTGCGAGAATCCTACTTCCGAAACACTAGTGCTACATAAATACGTACATGAAATAAGTATTTGCTTACTACATACATAGCTGGTTTTATGTCATGTCTTAGCTTATTTTACGTGTTCTTACTATTTTACACTGTTTAAAGCCTTAAACTGTGTTAAATCCTACATTCTGTTCATTCTGATTAAGTATTACTGATATTTCATGTGTTATTATACTTACTGCGTAATAATAAGTAACTTTCCAAAAATAGCAGGTTTCCTTAAATAGAAAGTTTTCAAAAATAGAAAGTTTCCAAAAATAGAAAGTTTCCAAAAATAGAAAGTTTCCAAAAATAGAAAGTTACCAAAATTAGAAAGTTTCCAAAAATAGAAAGTTTCCAAAAATAGATTTACTGCTTAAAATAGATAAGTTTCTAAAAATATAAAGTTTCCATAAATAGATTAGCTGCCTTAATTAAATAAGTTTCCATAAATAGATTAGCTGCCTTAAATAAATAAGTTTCTAAAAATAGCTGGTTTCCATAAATAAAATAGCTGCCTTATTTAATTAAGTTTCTAAAAATAGAAAGTTTCCATAATTAGAAATAAGCTGGTTAAATAAGCTAAGTAAATAAGCCTAAGTATTTTCATGATTATTTTCTAAGTCATATGATATATTATATAGTTTAATAATTATTTCATGTAATTTAATTAAACTATAGGTTATAATATTTAATTAAAGTATGACATGTTTTTAATTAAATATATTAAATACTTAGGTTAAAATATGTATTATTATATACTAATAATATAACCTAAGTCATGTTTAACTAATTAATTATATCCATGGTTTTAAAAATAATTAATTAATTATAAGTCTTAATAATAAAAATACTTAGGTTAAAATAATTTCATGATTATTAATAATTAGTTAACCTAAGTCATGTTATTAAATTAATTACATCTTATTAATTTAATTCATAACATAAGTTCATAACATATAAAAAAACTAACATAATCATGATCCGGATCTAAGCTTAAAAACATGCACCGGATATGAACAAACACCGTACCCCGAATCAAATCGGGGTACCCCCTTGCTGCCATGGGACCCACACGCACCAACCAAGACCAAAAAGGTCTTGGTGGTGGTCGGCTAAACCAAACCGAACCCCCTTGGGGTCGGTTGTTCCTGCGGCCCAAAACAAACACCCCTTAGATCTATCCCTTTGATTAATTAATGACCAAAACATGTTAGATCTAGGTTTAATTAATGTGTTTTTATGAAAAACATCACGTGTTCTTAATTAATAAAAGATTAATTAAAAAGAAAACAAGTAAAAAGGTTTTACCGTATTCGTGGATCAAAAGGGTGAAGAACAAACACGAACAAACACTAAAATAACAAGATCCAAGATCAAACTCACCCCCTTATGGTGGTTTGTAGGTGGCGGCACACAAAGGAGAAGGAGGAAGGGATTTTGGTTTTCTTGAAATTCTTCTGTAAAAGTAATTTGTGTAGTGAAAATTACTTAACCCTTCCTTTTAGTAAAATTGACAATGGGCTTGGCCCATTGTCCCTATTTTGGCCGCGGGTAGGGGCTCCCTTGTGGGGGTCCCGTACCTCGTTTCGTGTCTTGTAATTTCGTATACGTTTACGTTTAATTATCTTCGTGTTTTAAATGTTTCCGTTACGTAAATATCCTTCACTTATATATTTAATTACGCTCGTATTAAATATATATACGTAATTAATAATAACTCGTGTTTTAATTACGCTCGTGATTTCGTGATCGTATGTTCATGATTAATTATTGCTAAATAATTATTACGTGATCGTTCATATAAAATACTTATCGTGTTCTAACACGTACGTAATACATAAACTCCTAATACGTAATCGTAATCATGCTATATTAGGAAAGTTTTTAACTAGTACGTACGAACTTAAGGTACTATGCATGGTAAAAGCATGCAGGTTTTACAGAATGTCTCTAGTGTCTACTGAAGGATATTCAGTGGAGAAGGGTTCAATCATTGGAGGACTTCCTTCTTGGTCAGAAGAGGCATATCCAAGACCTAATTCCCTAGAGATGATAGGAGAGCTTTGAGCAAGGGGCTCAGATTGTTCTTCAG
Organism: Glebionis coronaria; assembly: GCA_025667525.1. Classification (NCBI taxonomy): domain Eukaryota; kingdom Viridiplantae; phylum Streptophyta; class Magnoliopsida; order Asterales; family Asteraceae; genus Glebionis; species Glebionis coronaria. The sequence goes on along the minus strand of CM046880.1, from coordinate 378,774,079 downwards.
CAGCTGCATATGATTGATCATTTTGATCATGTGTGTCAGCATGCTGATTGTTTTGAGACTGACCATTTTGGTCATTTTTGTTTCCTTGCTTATAATTTTGATCATTTTGATCATTATTTGATTGACAGCCATTAGTATGTGATACTGAAGGATTTCCTTTTGTGGGACTTGTCATATCTTCAAATGGATCAATATAAGGGACTGAATTGCTTGTTTGATATTTTTGAGAAGGCTCATAATGATTAAATTCATCAGATGGATAATTGTGAGATTCATGTATATGAAGTTCATCATCTGATGGATTTGAAAAAGTGAGAGCTTCAGAACTTTCATTGAAAGAGATGTGATAGGTTTCTTCAATACATTGTCTTCTTGTGTTTAAGACTATGTATGTTTTAGATACTAGTGAGTATCCAAGAAAGTAACCATCATCAGATATTTCATCAAACTTTCCAAGGTGATCCTTGTGATTATGAATGAATATTGGACACCCAAACACATGTAAGAATGAAACGTTTGGAATTCTCCCCCTGAAGACTTCATAGGGAGTCTTCATGTGTCTCTTCACAATGATGGATCTATTTTGAGTGTAGCAAGCAGTGGCTACAGCATCAGTCCAAAAATGCTTAGCGAGAGCAGATCCAGCAAGCATTGTTCTTGCTGCTTCAATCAAGGTTCTGTTCCTTCTTTCAGCCACACCATTTTGTTCAGGTGTGTAAGGAGATGAGAAATTTGGGGAAATTCCTTTGTCATCACAAAATTTGATCAATGAGTAATTTCTGAATTTAGTGCCATTGTCAGTTCTGAGTTGTTTGACATGAGTGTCAGTTTGATTTTTAACTCTTTTGATAAATGACATTATAGCATCTGGTGTATGGCTTTCCTTTGTCGGAAAATATACCCAGGTGTACCTAGAGTACTCATCAACAATGACAAGTGTATATTTTTCATGACAAATGGTCATAGGTGATACTGGGCCAAATAAGTCCATGTGAAGCAAATGAAGACTTTCTTTGATTGAGAAAGTTTGCTTTGTTTTAAAACTGGCCCTATGGTGCTTCCCTTTTTCACATGCTGAGCATGGTTTGTCCTTTGAGTAGACAAGTGAAGGAAGACCAATAACAAGATTTTGTTTTGCCAGCAGAGTTATTGTTTTGAAATTGAGATGTGAGAGCCTCTTATGCCAAAGCCAATTGGTAATATTGGAGGCTTTAGCAAAGAAGCATGTCTCCTGAGTAGAGTTCATGTTCATGATATAAACATCTTTGACTCTAGGAGCAATCATCACAATTTCATGATTGGAGTTAAAGATTGTACCTTTTTTGTCATCAAAAAGCACAAGATACTTTGCATCACAAAGTTGACTTATGCTGATGAGATTGTGCTTCAATCCATTTACATATGCTACCCTTGAGAAAACTATACCATTGCATTTTTCTGAACCAAATCCTTCAGTAAGTGCTGACGAGTTATCACCAAAACAACTTTAGGACCTTGTTCCTCCTTATACTTGTGCAGATAACTTTTGGTGCCAGTCATATGCCTTGAGCAGCCACTATCTAGGTACCAAATAGGCTTCCTGAGATCACACTGCACAAGTTAAGGAAATGGTCAGTTTTGTTTTGAAACCCACCTTTGTTGGGTAGGGGTTTTAGATCTAGAAGGTGTTCTAGATCTGAAGGGTCCTCTTGTAGAGGGTATGTGTGATTGCTCAGAAGAAGAGGAGGTCTGAACAACTTTTGCTTTCTTAGCCTGGAGGGCTTCACCTCTTTTGAACCACTCTATATGGTTGTGATCAGATGTTGTGTGGACATCGCTTCCACAGGTCTCACAACATTTGGTAATAGAGTAAGGGTTTCTTGGTTTAATACCTCTTCTAAGTGAGATGATTCGATTATGTCCATGAGTGTCATGATCATAACTTCCACAAATATTACAAACAGGGTAATAGTGATAGTCATCTGAGTGATGATTGCCCATACCACAATGAACGCATGGTGGGAAAGGTATATTTCGCCTGGAATGAGATGCTTCAAATTTGTGAGCATCAGCACTTGTTTTGGCCAGCATATACTGAGTGTGTTCACAAGTGCGATGATCAGTCCTTTCATATTTAGTATAATAAATCACTCTTAAGCAAGTTTGAGTGAGATGGTTGTTTTGACCACATAACTCACAAGATCTTTTGAATTGTGTCTTGTACTTTAAATAAGGAGAGTATGAAGGTTCATCTCTGAGTCGTGTTGGTGTTTGTTGAAGCCTGAGTTGTATTTTAAGATCATTGATCTCTTGCATGACAAGAGACATTCTCTTATCTTCCTCAGATTTAGCATTCTTCAGTTTATTTGATGAAACTAAAGAGGTAGTTCCCATATGTGAACCTTCAGCAGGAGCTGAAGAGTTCTTTGAAGTGTCAATTTTGACATGTTTGGAAGAACTACCTTTGTGTGTGGTGTGTGACTTGATGATAGACTGGATAGTTTTGGGTCTAGTAGAGGGTTCAGCACCAGCCAGCTTCTCCAAAGGAGGAAGTGGGGTACTTACTTCATTCTCTATATCATCATCTGAGTCATCCTCAGTAAATGAGGATTCAACTGGTGCTGAAGTGTCAATACATGCTTGTAACTCAGGAAGAAGGATTCGTCCAACGTCATGATTGGGTAAATTCTCTTCACCTGACCTTTCAATGTCAGGGATCGAGCTACCATCCTCATTTGAGGCTTTGACAAAGACAATAGATTTGGTGTTGGAGGATCCTTCAGCACCAAGCATTTTCTTCTTTTGAGCAGGTAATTATCCACTTATGCATTGATTTACCCTATCAGAGTTTCTAAGCCAAGATTTAACAATGTCTTTTGCTTCTTTTAGTTCCACTCTAAGAGAGTTATTTTCCTCCAAAATTTCTTTGTTCAATTGTTGAAAAGTAAGAATATCAAGTTTAGCTTCTTTCAGCTCTATTTACTTACTTTCAAAATCTTCAAGTTGTAGAACAAGTTTGTGAAATTTTTCAAGAAAATTGTTTCTTCGCTCTTCAACAAATTTTAGATCAATACACAAGTAATCAAAGACAAATTTAATGTCATCTTTATGTTCTAATTCAATAAGAGTTTGTACCTTTTTTATTGTGACATTGACCCATTCTCCATTTCTGGCACTTTCTCTGGTGACAACATTTGAGTTGGCCCCTTCATCATCAGCAAGTGCCATCAACACTTTTACATTAACCATTTCATCATCATATAAAGAAACATCTTTTTCATCCCATTCATAGGCTTCAGCAACAGGCCCTTTATTCTTGTCTTAATTAGGAGTCTTGGATGAGGAGCTTTCAGTACTCATTAAGGCCAATCTTGCTTTGATTTCTCTATATTTGGCCTCAAAGTCTTTTGTTGGTCTGAGTTCAACCCTGCTTTGCTGAAATGGAGTAGAAGCAATTTGTTTTGGTTGAAATGATGATTGACCAGTTGGTCTTGATTGAGTTGGTGAGGAATATGAAGGGAGAAATGTTTTTGAATAACAATCCCTAGCATAGTGACCAATCTTCCTACATTTGCAGCATTCAGTGTCACTTGAAGCTTTTGTGGAGCTGGAGAACTTGCCTCCTTTCCTAAATAACCTTCTAGACTTGGCCAGAAGTGCTCTTTCATGAAATTCCTCTTTGAGGTCATTCAGATATTCCTCACTAGATCTAGTATCTTCCTCATCATCAGGACTATCTTGGTAGTCTTGAATGACAGCTTCACTGAAGAAGGTTGTGGATAAGGGTGTAGCAATGGTTAATGCTTTACTCTTGCTTGAGCCTTCATAAATCCTATCAACTAGGTTTTCTTCATATTTTAGTTTCCAAAAAAGAGAGGCTAGATCACAATCTTCAATGTGATTAGCATTCCTCAAGCTTTGGCAGAAACTGAGCCACTTCTTTGGCAATTCATTAACAAAAATTGTGTTGATTTCAAGTTTTGAAAGCTCAACACCATCATTCACAAGTTCATTCATCAGTGCTTTGTATTTGGTGAATGTTTGTGTGAGGGTTTCCCCTTCTTTGTGCTTAAAGGTGTTGTATTGAAGCTTTAAATCCATGATTCTGGTTTCTTTTACATCAGAGGGTCCCTCATGGTAAAGAATAAGGTCCTCCCATGTAGCTTTGGCTTTTTTACAATTTACAACAGAATTCATTTGGTCATCTGGGAGTACCGACATGATGAGACTTTTGAGACGCTGATCAAGGTTAGCAGCTTTTCTCTCATCAGCAGTCCATTGTACTTCAGGTTTTTTATTGTCCCCAACCATGGGAACAAAAGGACTATTTTTAATGATTCCAAGGAATTGAGGTTCAATTCCAACCATGTGGACAAGAAACCTCTTCTTCCAATTTATAAAGTTGGCTACCTCTAGTACAGGAGCAGCATTGAGTTGGCCACCCCTATATTCTAGGGTTTGTGGTATAACTTGAGCCATTTTGGATCTTGATTTGAAAACTTCTAAATGAGCAATTTAATAAAATAAGAGTTTAACTAATCAAACAGCTCGGATACCACTTGTTGGTCCCTAGTAATTTGATATTACTTATTATCTTAAGTAATAACTATTACTTCGACTCAAGTGTGTTGTTTTAACATTAGATAAGAACTATGAAAGATTAAAACAACAATACCAATATACTTTTCAACGTATAGACTTTTATTGGAATCAAATAAAGAATCTATAACCCACTTTGTTTGCGGAATAACAAAATGGTTAAATGACAATGGGGTTTGATCTCCTCTACTTAAATGTTTAACCAAAGTAAAACTCTAAGCTCCAATCTAAACGTTCATATGCATCTTTGGCTATATGGTTTATTTGGTATCGAGAGAGAAAGGTTTTCCAGAGTTTAAGCTCTTGTATTGTTACCTTTCACTCACAATGTACACTCCTTTATATAGGTAGTGTAAATTAGGGTTTGCATTTTGCATGTACCAATGCATGAGTTTATCTAGTGGGTGGTTGATGCCCATGCTGGATAAACAGTACAAAGTACATAATAAACTATTATAGAAAAGATAAAGGTTGTACTTATATCTAAGTATACAAGCAACCTACTTTGACTTAAAGTAATCTTTTCCCGCCTAATGCAAACCATCAGAATACTGAAGAGTCTTCAGTGTCCTAGAGGAGATCGACATCATTCAGTTTGGTATTGTCAAGACAAACTGAACTGAAAGCCCTTCTTCAGTCCTTGTTCTTCAGCATCTAGACCGCCTAGTATTTGAAGCGAAGACCTCTTAGTCTTCTAAGTTCACTGGAAGGGGAGTGCTGAACTTTCTTCAGCTTTAAAGTCGTCAGTAGGAACTTTGTTCCTCTGGTCATCCATCAGCAGACTGGCCTTACTGCTGAGCATGAAACACTTAGGGGGATTTTCTATTCAAATCCTAGAGTTGCTTCAGGGTTAGTAAATACTGACCCAACATGGATGACTATGATTCGTTTCACAATGCAACATAAATGGTAAGTCTGACACAATCTAACATGACCTAAACATAAAGATGCATGAAATCATTTATAAATCATGAAACAGTTTATAATGCATGAAACCGTTTAAAATGCATGGTTAATAAATATGATGATATGTACATGGGTGAACGTCTATGGGTCGGTTCACAAAACAAAAAGGCAAGTGTGGACGCCTATGGGTCAGTCCACTAAACAAAAAAAGTTTCGATAAAAGCACATGCGACTAAATAGGTTCAGTCATGTACCAACCATTACTTAGTCATAATTCCTGCGACAATGAGATGAATGCATGAAATGAATACATGAAATGAAAATGAAATGAAAATGAAATGAATGCATGAAAACCAACTGTTTAAACCTAACAGAAACGTGCGACTAAGTATGGACTACTATGATTCAGTCCATACTAGTCAACATTCACAAGAAACATCATGCATACAACAATGACATGTAACTAAGTATGGATGAGGGTTGTTCATTCCATATTAGTAAAACGATTCCGAAGAAAACATCATGGTTAAAACAACGAGGTTCTGAATATATCAATACGTTAGAAATCAGACGTTGGCCTGGGAAGGTCATGGTGACTAACCACTAGTCACATGTCAAGTTTTAGATCCTATAGGTCGAAACCTTGGGCTCTGATACCATAACTGTAACACCCCATTTTGATAAATGGAATATCACAGGATAATTATGGCGTGTCATCAAAGCATGCAAGGTAATATGTCATAAACATACATGACCAAAGGGATAACCGGAATCAAACATCGGTTCCCAACATAAACCCAAAACATAAATAAACAAATGAACTAAGGAAGACTAATCAAGCATAAAAATATGAAAGCAAGAGGAGAAGAAGTCTAAGGTAGCCGCCATCCTATGCAAGTCCTCCAAATGCTCCAGTCTAACCTTAGGTACCTACTGTTTTGGGACATGGAAAGAAAGTAACGGCTAAGCAATACGCTCAGTGAACGGATATATGACATAACATGAATGACATAATAAAGGAAAGAACAACGGAAATGGATAAGTCCTGGAAAACCTGGAACATGTTTATAATCTGGTTTTACATTCTGAAATATAGCTTATGTTTACTTATGAAAATCCGTATTAGTTTAATATACCAAAAGCCAATATAGGTCATGAGGTCAACAACGTGCATGAATACTTGGAGGGGTGACCTCGTCATGCAAATTAGAGGGGATGCCTCTAATTAAGTGGTAATGGGTAGGAGAGATCAGCTCCTTGCGAAGGATGCAAGGCACACACCACATTCACCATGAAATCCTGACTGACACTGTAACTAGGATGCACCCATACGCCCCACATGATAATAATAATATAATAATGGCCAAATAACTGAAAGGAACGCCACGAGCTATCACTCCACCGTAGTGAAGTCATAACACTAGTGCCTCTAGTGTTATGGTTATGGTACCTCCATAACTAGGTGAAACTGGCATGCATGTATATGGCTAAGGTAACTAATAAAACATAAGCATTTAATATGTAATACGGGAAATCCTAATAAAGGAAGAGATTGTCCTTACCGAAGGACGGGAAATCCGTACCTTATGTCTAGTGAACGATTAATATGAAAAGTATGGAAAGTCCTACTCCGACTTCATAAGTGCTACATAAATAGGGGACATGTATGATTTGTCTGATATACTGTGTATTTTACTGGTTCTGTGTATTATTAGCTTATTATTCATGTTCTGTCATGTTCTAGGTGTTATCTGTAGTTATTCATGTATTCTGGTTACATAATTAGTGTATTTATGGTAAAACTATACTTGTATTGTAATACTGAGTAACTTTCTAAAAATAGTAAGTTTCCAAGAATAGAAAGTTTCCATAAATAGAATTAAGCTGAAAGAATAAGTCTAAAATATAAGCTAGTGTTCATTGGTTAAAAGCTATAAGTCATGGAATAATTATAGTAAAGCTTTATTACATAAATACTATAGGTTAAGTGATTATTAATTATTAAGGAAAATTACATGGTTTAATAATTAATAATAATGTCATGAAATATTAGTAAGACTTTACCTTATAAAAATAATTAAATTAAACATGGTTTTTAATTTAATTTTACTAAATAAATACTTAGGTTATATCTGTATTATTTAAATTAAATAAGTAACCTAAGTCATGAATCAATTAAACTAATAATACCTGAAGGGAGTTAATTTAATTAATAACATATAAAATTAACTTGGCAAAATAACATGTACCCGAGCCTACCGAGACACCCAAGTCTCGGACGCACTAAACCAAACAACCAAACAAAGCCAAAACAGTACCCAACCCTCACCATGGCCGGCGGCCAGCAATCTAGACTGCTGCCTGTTGCCACTGTCCAGCCAGCGCAGCCCCTGGCTTAGCCAGGGTTTCCACTGTTGCCTTCCTAGTTTCCACCGAGACGTGCTATGGTCTCGGTTCCCACTGTTTAACCACACGTAGCCCTGTTGCTGCCACCGATAAGCCAAAACGCACCCCTATAGAGTTAGGGCTTGCGGATAACAACATAAAACCACCATCGAGAGTCGTGAGACTCTTGGTTTGCATGCCCACGACAAAACCAACCAACATAAGACCCGATCTCTTGATTAATCTATTTAGTAACCTGTTTTAATAATTATTTTAAAGATCCATGACAATGAGAATTGAATAAAAGATTAAAGGATTTAATGATACCAAATACCTGAATAGTTTAGGACACGAACATAAACCCGTAACAATTCAATGATCAACCCCCTTTTTCCCTCTTCTTTTTTCTTGGTGAAACCGGAGGCTACAAGGAACAAGGTGGCTAGGGTTTTGCTAGTTTTTCTAAAATGTGTTAAAATGAGACGAGAAGTTAATTTCCTGACTTATTAAATTCCTAATGAGTCGGGCCAAAGGCCCGTGTTCTTTCTTTTCTTTTTTGGGACGCCACACACACATATGCATACATGAACCCATTTTATTTTCGTATTTGAATATTACTCGTGTGTGTTCATGTTTAATCATCGTGTCGAGTTTTCATACTTAATGATACGTAATACTTGTAGTGATTAAATAAATATACGTAGTTCTTGGATTTACATGTTCGCGACACATGTTGTATATTCAGTTAACATAAAGTTTTATTTAAATCATGATTTCATGCATTTAATATTCTTTGTATTTTAAAGCGGGTTTTAAAGTATGTGTCTTGTGAGTTCTCACTCAACTTGAAAGTGAAGAGTTGTTAAGATTGGTTCTAGCTTTTGATTAGGACTCGACATCTAGCCTTGTGTCGTAAAAGAAGATGGGCGACGAAGATTGGTTCTAGCTTTGGATTAGAACTCGACATCTAGCCTTGTGTCGGAAAATTGTGAAGTAGGCGACGTGTGTAGATTGGTCCTAACTAAGATTAGGTCTCGACATTTATCTTAGTGCCGAAAAACAATGTAAGCAACGTTGTAAGGTTTTCTTCGCCAAGAAGGGATCTTGTGGATATAGTGGAAATCTCGAGTAAGGTGAACTCGAGGAGTGGAGTAGGAACGAAGAGAGAGCTTCGTTGCCGAACCACTATAAATCTTGGTGTCTTGTCTTATGTCGCTTCTTTCCTTACCCTTTACTTATAATTACTTTCATACATTGAATTTCATTGTCACTAGATGTAGTCAATGCACTAGAAATGAACCTAATAACTATGAAACTAGTTTTAAAGTAAAATAAAATTTTGGGACAAACTTAATTGAAAGGATTTTTAATTAAGACCTTAATTATAGAAACTATTCACCAACCCCCCCCCCCCTTCTAGTTTCTACATATTTGTTGGTCACATTCTATTTATTCACCCTTTGTGCATATCCTCATGTTGGTCTAGTTTCCCTTTGCCCCTATGACCACTACCTTGTGCAACCTTTCTAGCATTGCCTATTGCAGCCTTTTTAGCAACATTTTGCCTAGGAATTATGTCCTCGTGAAGAGTACTCTCCTTAATAAAATGACTTAGGTTACCTCACACAAAACATCCTCTTATTTTCATGACAGAGCCAAAAGGTAAGTCTGTTCTAGTATTTTTAAAGCTTAGGCTACCTCGTTTAATGCTACCATGTTGTTTAGGTTCCTTATCCATGGTCTTCCTAGGAGTTTTACCTACTTGGGAGCAGAACTAGGTGGTGACACATATCCTTCAGGAATAAAACTGTTTATTAAGGGTGGATAAACAATCTTTTTTGTCACACTTGGTTTTGGTTGGGTCAAAACACTAGAGTCAGAGGTGCAAGAGGTATAATTACTAGAGTTAGGGGACGTTTGGTACGAGTGAATCGCATGGAATGGAAACACAATAGAGAATGGAATGGTTATGAAATAGAATAAACTTGGGAAAGAAAAACACCTTCTGTTGTTTGATACAACCAAAGAATCGAACAAAAAAATGCGTTAATGTATTGATTATCATGTTTAGTATGATAAGAGAATGGAAACAAAGTAGCTAAAATAATCACAAGAAAAACTACTCGAATAATAACGTAATTAATTATCATATGCTTTCAATGTATTCAAAATACAAAATACACCTTCATCAGAAAAAAAATCAATAAACATCATTGATCATCCTCTATTTGCTTAAAATATCAAACTATATTGACATTCTAGTGTTAATTTTCATCTTTTTCCAATTCAAGAAAGCCAAACATATGGACATGATCATGTATGATGAAATTACGAGTTGACCACCATGGCAATATTAATTTTTCTAGTTGACTAGCTTTAGTGAACATTACTACAATCTATCAATTTGTTGCATAAATATACAATTAAAAAATAGGATCATGACCAATAAAGTATAATCATCGTAACCATAGATCAGAGTGATGTCACACCGAAATAAAGGGGGCTATAAAAAGTGACATGAACCAATGATGATAGTTAGTCGAAGAAGATCTAGATGATATGAAGAGAAAAACTTTTTAGGGCTTCTTTAATTTTCCCCAATTGTGACACCATGTGCCACACACATGTTTTCTAATTTATAGCCCCAACATCTTTCAATAGGCTATTTGATTCTCACTTAGAATGGAACCTGTGAATGCTTGTGCCTAATTTCTTCATTCTCGATATTCCCCGCTTTCTTTAAAGAATGAAACGGGTGGAAAGAGAATGCTAATTTGATTCTCTAATTTGATTCCTCGTGTATAACAAACAAAGGAATGGGCTCTCACTTCCTTTCTAAGCATTCCTTTCCATCGTACCAAACATGCCCTTAGAGTTTGAGTCACTAGTAGCCTTAACCTGTTTACCATACACAATATCAGACTCATTTGTCTCTACAATTTTCACATAGGGTATAAATATTCTTGACAAGGGTGGGGGAACAACATTCATTCCCTCTACATATCTATCATTTACAAGAACATCCTCATTGTCACTATTAGAACTATCAAAGATACTCTTTGAAAGATCTTTATCAGTCAAAATTAGGCCAGTTTGTTCATCCATATACCCCAAATCAGTTTTGTCATAATAGACCATTTGAGAATTCAACAACTTGTTAATACCCTTAGAAGAGTTTTGCTAGTTTTTAATTGTTTCTTTTTCATTAGACAACTTAACTTTTAAGTCCTTATTTTCTGTTGAAACTTTTAAAAGCTGCTTTTGAAAAGCTTGAATTTTTGTTGCTTTCTCATTTAGGCTAAAAGACAAAATTCTTATTTTCTCCTCATAGTTTTGCTGAGCTTTTTGATACAAAACTATGTTAGCTTCTAACTTCTGCAAAGCTTTTTCATAGGCAACAATGTCTACACTATTAGCATTAACATTTTGATATTGTTCCTCTAACTCTTTTCTAAAGACTGTTAAATTTAAGTACACAATCTTTAGAACAAGGATGTACCTTAATGTCTTCTTGAAAGAAAACCATCAAACTATGCTCTTCAGTTTCCTGTTCCAGAGTCTAGTTGACTGTGCCATCTACTCAGACCATAGCCTTAGCATCTTTTCCCTTCCATAGATGCTTATCAGAACTCTTTGAGATACTTTCTTTGTTGTTGTTGTTGTAGGATCTTTGACTTCCTTCAGCCTTCTCTTGTTTGCATTCCTTAGCAAAGTGTTCATTATTTCTACAATCGTAGCACTCTACTATTGATTTATCCAAACCTAGAGGCTCCTTTAGATTAACCTGCACAGTTCTTCTAGTCCTCCAGAAAAACTGTTCATCCTTAAAGATACCATAGCTGCTTGCCACTTCAAGTCTATCTATTCTATATCAACATTATCCATTTGATATAGATCCTCGAGGTTTATCTTTGCTCCATCATCTTGGTTAGCAAAGAAAGAATAGAGGATATCATCATGATATGATGATTGATTATGTCCTTGTGACCTAGGAGTGGAAGATGAACCACTAACGGTACTTTGGTATGAGGTACGCTGGTGTTATCAAACACAAAGGCAAGATTTGGCTTGCTTGATGTTGAAGGTGTAATAGCTGCAGTAGTTCCTCTAACATCAATCATAAACTCTGAGATTATTATAGAGATCACCAAAAGATGTAACATCCAGATCATCTCTAGTAATGAAGTGCATAGCCATTGACTTTCATTCAGGCAGTAGTCCTCTTAGACACTTCATGTTTGCTTCATCTATTGGAATAGGAGGACCAAGAGTTGCTAGCTAAGTATGCAACTTTCTAAATCTTCCATAGACTTTGTGAATCCATTCTGAGCTAGGAATTACAAAGTTATCAAACTCTTGCTTTAACACAATCTTTTTCATCTTCTTAGATTGGTTGTTTCCTCCAAATCTAAGCTTAATTGCATCCCACATGGCTTTGGCATCTTTGAAGTGGTGAAAACTAGGTAAGAGATCTTCTGAATGTGTCATAGCTAGAGTAGTCCTAGCCTTTCTTTCCCTTATGCTAGCCTAGATCTCTACATTGGTTTTGGGAGGCAGAATTTGCACAGTACCATGAGTTAAATAGGTAACGTTAACTGAACTATTTCCATTCTTAATGACATCCCACAAAGTATGATTCGCGTAATTCAAAAAGTGTTCCATCTACAAAGCCCATGTTTCATAATTGTTAGTTTTGAGGATTGGGATTTTAACAACAGATAGAGTGGGTGGAACAGATGTAGGAGCTTGGACTTTTGGTTCAGCTTCTACTTCTGCTTCAACTGCTACTCCTTGCTAAATATGATCCACCACATTCGGAATGTCACCTAGATTTGGATTTTCTTCTCCATGAACAGACATGGTAAGGTTTGTTTGGTGAGAGAGAGGTTATTGGTTTGGTTGAGTTCTTCTTATTCAGAGTTTCTCAACAAGCTCTGATACCACTTGTTGATCACAATGAATAGATCGTGATCATGTTAAGGATTGTACATTAGCTTGTAAACAAACTAGAGCACGAGAGAGACTCTTACTGAACAAAGATAAGCTATGCGAAATATAACTTATCAAAACTAAGAAGAACATGGATTTACTAACTATCGATTCTCTATTAATCGTTAAAACTTGTGTTGAGGTACAATAAACTCAACGACTCTATGTTCCTTTTACAGTGCATGTAACTCTACAATAATCTATTAGGATACATGTATCACACACGATATACTCCTATTATAACTATAACATAACTTTACCTAAGATATATATGTCCATATCAAACTAGTGGTACTTAACAATAAGCCTAACGGTACTTGCATGTACCGCGTCACTACTAACAATACTTGCTTACACTAGCGGTACTTACATACATGTCTAACGGGACTTGGTACTTAACAAATAATTCCCAACCAAATTTTTCGGGTACGTGTTTTATCATATCTTAAAAGGCTTGCAACTTTTTAAGATAACTTGTTCGTTAGTAATTGTTGTGACCAAGACTTGACGAATCTAGCAGAGGTGTGCGATTTAACTTAGGATGCTCAATGATCACATTTGTTGTCACTATTGGTTTATGACTCATTTGGATGAATAAATGGGAATTTTGTCAAGAGATTGAAGTTTACTCATAATCACTAGTATGAGTTTGACGTCACGTGGATAATGCAAGATATAAAACACAAGTTCGGGTTATTTTACTTATACATCAAATTTGTAATACTGAATTTTCTTCATCAATGATCATTTTATAGAGCCTACATAATTGAAATTTCAAGAGATGGTAAACACATGGGTTTCAGGAGAAGCTAATTGACAAAGTGTTAAACTATCATAATCTTCATGTACACTTGAGGTGAAAATGTTTCGTTACTACTACTAGTTTATTACGACTGCTTGTTTAAGTTTATGATGTTCAAAGTCACTTATCTTATTATGCGTCATGGAGGGTACTTTGAAACATAGTAAGGTTGGATTAGTAGTGTTTTATATGATTTGTAGTTGTAAAGATTCAATTTGCTTATCTTTTTAAGACCCCTATTGATTATGACAAAAAGGGGAAGAAGGTTTGTAGCTTATTGATTGTGCATGGATATTTCAACTTTAGGGGAAGATCTTTAGTCAAAGGGAAGTTCAAGATGTTCAAGTGCTCAAGTTGAAGAAAAGCTTATGGATCATCCTGAAGAATCAATTTACACGGTTTGTCTTGTCATCATCAACAAGGGGAAGATTGTTGGGTATTATTTGAGTTGATGATTCATAAAGTAAACTGATATGGTACAAGGGAAAAGTGAAAGACCAAATGTGTCATTATGGGATTCTACAAGATGTAAGAGACAACGAGCTAAAGATTAAAGATTTAGTCAAGACAAGAAGATAAAGGTTAAAGTTAAAAAGATTGTAGTTTCCTTATTACATTGTTATTATCTTTTCTTGTAAACCTAGGCTATCTCTAGTATATACAGAGATAATAGGCCGTATGTTTTAAGTATGCATACAAACACATGATCTAATATGTAGACATGTAAAGAGTTATGGTTTGGTCTAGGCGTGCTGTTTTTTGTAAACGCATTGGACTAGTGTTTTAGCCCCAAAGATCTTATGATTCCTGTTATGGTGTAACCTTATATAAATGAGCACATAGAATTTGGGCTTGTTGTTTAGGTTATTAATGAAAAACCCTTGTTGGAGTAACTTTGTACTTATGCTAATTCCGCTATGCATATTCATGTTTATAGAGCTATAAACGATTTTATCATGATATAAAAATAAATAAGGTTGGCCGCATTGGCTGTATGTCGAACTCGGTGAACTGATTTCAAGACTCGGTCGATCCGATGTGCGACCGAGTGAATCGATCGCTAAGCTCCAAATCGTTCGTACCTCTGATCGAGTTGTGAGAGAAAAGTGAGGACAAAGACATTTTACTTGCCTTTTGAAATAGTTGGAGGCTGTTTTTTTCCTAATTAGAAAGGTTTTTTATAAAAATTTTATTTTTATTCTCTTGATTTGAGAAAGAGGCGCAGTTTAGAAACTAATATGAGTCGAATAAACTTTTGAGGTTATATATTGTGTCGTGTTGATGTTCGGTTGGACCTTATTTGGGTTATTGTCTAATTTTTTAGTTAATGAACAAATGAGTTATTTTGCATCCTTATTTTTTACTAGAAACTAAGAGACAAATTTTCATCTTTCATTTATTTTTTATTTAACGGTGGAGATTAATTCAAGATTAAAAAAAAACACGGAGAGGCCATTTTTGTCAAAATGTCCAAAAGTTATAAGAATGGACGGAGGTACCAAAGTTGTAAATATGACGAAGTAATGATTTATCACTAGTGATATTTCACTAGCGAAAATCAATGAAATATCACTATTAGTAAAACAATGAAATATCACTGAGATATTAAGTAGTAACTATGTTAATGAAATATCACTAGTGATATTTCATTGTTTTTATCACTAGTGAAATATCATTTGTGATAATCATTTTCGTCATATTTACAATTTAGTTCTTCTATTGTTTTTTTACAACTTTTGAACATTTTAGCAAAAATGATTTCTTCGTATTTTTTTTAATCTTAGGTAATGGATAGCTATAATTTATTTTTTATTCCACTAAAAACAAGTTTTAAAAATAACTTTTGTCTTGAACAAATAATGTGTAGTTAATGTTAAATTTAGTTTAAAGCTTTTATTATTATGTGATATTTTACTTCATTTTATGTTACGAATGGATTTTAATTTTATAAAAAAATGAAAAAAATCAAAATGGTCAAAATCCCTCTTTCATCTATCACATGGTTTTGACATAAGACTTTGACAAATATGGTCATACACAAATTCACAATTGTTTTTTTTAAGAAGTGCTCAACTGTTTCTTCAAAACTGATCAACTTTTTTAACGTAAGTAAAAAACTTTTGTAAAAAAGTGATCAATTTAATCATATTTGTTATGATCAAAAGCAATGTTTTAAAACCCGGTTCGAACGGACGGTTGAACCGGGAATCGGAGTGGCGTCCGGTCCGTAGTAAGCCGGGTTTTCACTAAAACTCGAACCGGATTGAACCGCCGGGTTTATGCCGACCCGGGTTGAACCGCCGGACCAAAACCGGCCGGTTCATCATTTATCAAAGGAAAAGGAAGACGATGCTGCAAGATTAGATTATGTCACTAGATTTGTTGAATGTATAACTGAACCTTGTCATAGACCAGGGTTAAAAATCAATCAAATAGACTAATATGATGTAGTGGTGGTGGTTGAAAACAAAGATCTGTTGTGTTAAAATGATGCAAAGATTATGGATGTTGAAGATGATGCAAAGATGGTTTGAGGTGATGAGTGGTTACAAACAATGTTTTAAAACCCGGATCTTAGATCGACCCGGTCGAGTCGCCGGGTCCGGGTTAACCCAGTTTTCTAAAAAAAATATTTTTTTTATATTTTTAATAATTAACAAAATTATACTTATAAAAACCATAAAAACTTACATATATTGAAAATATAAATTGTTTACCAACCAATATAATATGTAAATATAAAATTTCGTCGCAAATACGTAAAATTAAAAACTTTTTTTCAAAAAAAACCCGAAAAAATCGAAACCCGGCCGGGTCTTGAGAACCGGGTTGACCCGGGTCACCCCAAACCCGCCGGGTCAAGCCGGGTTTCGAAAATATGAAACCCGGGTCAATATGACCCGTTTTTTGACCGGAACCGGTTCAACCGGTTGACCCGGCCGGGTCGACCCAGGTCTGAAAACATTGGTTACAAATGAATTAAAAACTCATTTGTTTTAATAAAAAATTTGATAGCGATGGCCACCGATGGATGAAGATGATGCAAAGGTTGTTAAGATCTTGAGTGGTAACAAATGAATCAGAAGGAAATATATAGTGTACTTGACAAACCATTATACCAGCAACTTTGTGGTCATAGGACTTTGTGATATAGCTAATTCTAATGTATTAATTTAACTAGGATTGATGCCCGCGCATTGCCGCGGGTTAGATATAGAAGATGATATAAACTTTTTATCAAATAAGAAAGATCTTAAATAAAACCACTTTAAATTGTTACAAATAAGCGTCAATATTCTTTTAATACAAAGAACCAAAACCAAACGAACGGGAAAGACTACACAGGACCACCAAACAAAAATGGACCAAAATTCTGTACCACCAATTGGACTACATACCACTTAACAAAAACATTACCAGACTTGGAACGACGATGGAAGTTGTAATTGTTCAGCAAACTGGCAATACAAAACTCATCCTATCTGCGAGTATTGCATCCCTGTTTTCTTTCACAAAACATGACACTATGTGAATTTAAAAAAAAAAACTTTCGAGGCTGCTACTCCATAAACCATTAAATTATTTTTCTACGACCTTAACAATGTACTAATTCATATCAAGAACAGTCATTGAGATTACAACTTGGGTTCATACATGAGATATATCTTGCACTAATCCAACAAATAACATATTTGAAACGCTAGAAACTAACTTAACAACTACTTGAACGTAAGTGAAAGTGAGAATTAAACCATTGATGTTACTGTTAAGTCTCGATACATTGTCTTTCAGTAACGTGACCAAAACAAACGTGGTTTGATGAATTTGATGACGTCCCAATAGTAACTGTCCAAACCGCAATAGGAACCAGTAAAACACCACATCAAGTCATCAACCACCTGCAAATGATAAACAAACATACTTAACGTTTCTTGTGAAGTTCAAACGAAAGAGAGATATCACATTGATGAGACAAACATACTTAAAAAGAAGGAAAGGAATAAGACACACTTGATAAATAACATAGCATCTATGCATTCAATTTGATGAGACAATGCAACCTGTGCATCTATACACAAAGACTACCCAAGGCAAAAAGAAACAACATAGTTTTGCAAAATACCAAGAGGGTAAATGATCTGTGCACCACCGATGTTGCAATTTGATGTTTTACATTACTATAACTTTGGTAATACAGGCAGGTATTTAAGATGACAAGCATAGAACTCAGATCACTGAACTTTAATAGACACTAAATTTGTTCTAATCAAAAGTTACTGTAATGGTGAAGGAAACTTCCATTAGATTTAAACAGAAGCACATGAGCTTCTGCGAACAATAAAATTACCAACATACTTAAAGGCTCGCTTCGCGCATTCGCGGTGCCATGGCGCACTTGATACAAAGTTAGAAGCTAACGCAAATATTATACTTTTGAAATTGTAAATAACTAAACTACTTGCTGTGCTAGAAGCCATGTAATTAAAAATATAAAAAGGTAGGTTTGGTAATGGGTCATAATGGATCGGACTGACCCGTTACATATATTTTTAGGCCAATAATCTAAGAAAGGTTTTTGCGTGTTGGGTAATGCAAGTGTACAGACTCGAGATAACATAATCTTATTAACAATAATGATATTATAATTTAAGTTAAGAATAAACAAATCGAGGAGTGGTTGGAATGTACTTTTATTGACATTAGAAACTTGATACTAAATGTGTTCTAATGAAAAGTTACTATGATGGTGAAGGAAACTTCCATTAGATTTAAACAGAAGCACATGAGCTACTGCGAACAATAAAATTACCAACACACTTCAAGGCTCGATCAACTAAGCAGGTAAGCCAAGAGATCAAGATACTTAATCGCATTTATATCAAAAGATTTACCTTCTGAACTGACGTTATTGAATGTTTCACTGGATTGCATTGCTTGTTGCGCCATGGCAGTGACAACCTTCGACATAAAAAAGAAACAAATGTAAAAAACATTAGCATACAATAGAATAAAAAAACATGTCAATTGTCGCCTATAATGTATATAAAAACAAAAATATCTAAACATAGTAGAAGTGGGCGACATAAGGGACTCTAAAGTTAAGGCTTTCACTTCACAAAACCTCGTTTAGGATAGCACGTGAAAATTCGTACAACAGCGGCACATCCTGAAAAACCAACCTGAAATATATTAATACTCAAGTTGAATAAAGTTTATAAGAATAGCAACCGAAGTATGAGAACCAAGTAATCAAGGCTTTACGACTATCTACACTCATTTACCCAAAGAAACATTATTATAGTTGATGTTAAAGAAGCAACTCTGAACGCATCATATGACAATCAGTATCATCCAAAATTATTACATCCATATAAACATAAGCTATGTTTTAAAGATATTCTTCATACAGGTAGTGCCAAATTAAACACTCATCATCTTCAACAGAGTATTCAAAAATTTATAAGGAAATGAGAGTACATTTCGATTACTTCTAGTGACATAAATAATGTTAATAGCGCCAATATGTTCCTTTATGCCTCAAATATGAAATTCAACCGTATACTTAAGTGACAAAATGAGTGAAGTCAACATCATATACAAACCAGAAACATAGAAAGCCTTACTTTTTTGTTACCATAATGTAAATCTTACAAACCACCAATATTTATTTCTTAAAATGTTCGTTGGTAAGATTTTCAAAGTTGAAGTTCCATGAAAATTAGCATAAGACAAATGAATAACATTTAATAAATGTCTACATAGTTAAATTTGA
Source organism: Glebionis coronaria (assembly GCA_025667525.1). Classification (NCBI taxonomy): domain Eukaryota; kingdom Viridiplantae; phylum Streptophyta; class Magnoliopsida; order Asterales; family Asteraceae; genus Glebionis; species Glebionis coronaria. The sequence continues at coordinate 378,754,646 of CM046880.1, read as the reverse complement.
ATTTATTTAATCAATTCATAAAATCATGAAAGGGATTAGATTTTGTCAAAGTCATTGAAAAGTTCAGACTACAAAAATACCCAAGTAAATATGAGACTTATAAATATTCCACGGATGCATACACTTGAAGGATTCATAGCTTTTCAAACAAAACCCAAATTACAAAGTAGAAAATACCCTTAAAATCGTAACTTTTCAATTTTCATAATAACCACATCTGGAACATAAAAAAACCTAATTGGTATATGTATAAAATTAAATCAATAAGACAAATAGTTTGAAAAATTGACATATTAATAATTAGGGGATGAGGGAATGACTCACCGTAGCAATATAAAAACAATTAGGAGCAGCGGTAACAATGAAAATATTGAAAGAAAATATATGGGATAAGATCTTATGTGGTGAGGGAGAAGCGGCGATAGTATAGTGGATAATGCTAAAACAGATAGAAGGGGTAAAAAGAACCGCCTAAAATATTGAAAGAAAAATAGATGGGATAAGATTTGGTGTTGAAAATATTGAAAAATTTAGAAAGGGGGAAAATGAACCGCTCAAAATTTACTTCAATATTTAGAAAGGGGGGAAATGAACCGCTCAAAATTTACATACATCAGTTCCCGGTTTATAATTGAGTACCGGGCTTTACAGGATAGATCCGTGTTTCTTTATACATAACAGGGCTTTATTATCTTTGCTTGGGCGGAAACCACTTATAAAGCCAGTTTTTCATATAAACAGGGCTTTCAAAGGGGGCTCTTTTCCATATTTTGTAGTAGTGATTAAGGCCATTTTTTTATCAAGAGGGGGACCTGTCATATGAATAGGTCAAGGGGGACCGTAATATGTACGCTAGTGGGATGCTAGTGGCAAGAGCAAGCTTATTACCTACTTTTAAACTCGACATGTATCTATAACTTGGTTAATTGTACTAAAAAAACAACTAAGAATAAGAATAAAAGCTATACCTTTTTTTCGTTTTGTTTTTTATCGATTCAGGACTGATTATGACCTCAAGGTCTTGGACAGTATACTCTTTCTTCTTGTCCGCATCATACCCTTTTGCGGTCTCATGTTCTACCCATAGGATGCGTCGTCCTATCTTCTCGGTGTGATCCCAGTTGGCAATGGGTTAAAAAAGAAGTTGGTGTCTTTTATATATTTATACAATATCGTTTCTACAATATGATATAATAAAATATACCTTTGCAAACATCGAAAAGCAATTTGGATTTGCAGGTTTGCGGCCAGTGCTGCATAATCAGCTATAAAAAAAATTAGGGAGTACACGTTTCCCATAATAAAAAACTGTATTAATCACATAAAAACTCATATTACTGGCTAATCTGCTTACTGTATACAATTGATTTTGTAACCGCTTACTGTATTAATCACATAAAAAACCGCTTACTGTATTGATTTTGTAAGCAGATTAGCCCCTAATCAATACCCATGTTACAAAATCATATTAATCACATAAAAAAATTAAAAATACAAAAAAATCGAATTAATTATTTACATGTAATTGAGAATCAGGATTCTCATCTTTATTACTCATGTTCCTCGAATCACCTTGCACTGCATGATGATAAAGCGAGATCGGATACCCGATCAAAAATTGATGTGTGATATGTATTAGTAGATCTGTGAGTGAGAGAGAGAGAGAGAGAGAGATAGAGAGAGAGATAATAGATAAATACTATGTATTATTTATGTATTATTTGTGAGAGAGATTTTGAGGAAGCCATACCTGAGACCAATTGATATGAGAGAAAGATGATCTTCAAATGATAAAATTTAAAACGCATACACGATCCCATCAGATCTAGAGAGAGATGATGATCTTCAAATGATAAAACAGAGAGATACAATGGTTCATATTTAGAGAGAGAGAGAGTGATAGAATGATTTAGATATGTTGAAAGAGAAACCTGAGAGTATGGTAGACAGGAGACAAAAGGGTATGGGCTAACATGAGATCAACGGTTAGAAAAGGATTTTGGTATCTAATTTGAACGATGGATATAATTTAGCATTCTCCTGATTGAATATAAGGGGTAATATAAAAGTATTTACATAGTGGTCTTAGAAGTTTAAAAACTTTGAATGCATATTTGATAATACGCATGGGTTTTACGGAAAACGTAGTTCGCATTCATATCATATAAACCGGTTTGATCACGCGGTTGAACCGGTAACCCGGTAAACCGACAACTTGACCGGGTCAACTAAAAAACCGGGTTTTAAAACATTGATCAAAAGTGAACCATTTTGGTCTTTATTTAAAAAAAAAAAAAAAAAACTCCTCTGAGAAAAACTTAACGGGGCATCTGTACCAACTCAACTAAAGAGTTGACTGGAAACCATCCATCAACATCTTAAAAAGTACAGTGCCAACTTGTGGAGACTGGAGTACTATTTTCTTGAAATTGTAAAATCAGGCGCCAGCATCAAGAAAACCATGAATAAATCATTCCTTAATCACATATTTTTAGGTTTTGCCCTCTGTTTTTTGCCAACCATGTTTGCTGAATCTGGTCATGACCCACTTCTTGGATCACCCCGTGTTGTTTTCCAGGTTCATTTACACAATCCCGTCAATTTTTATTTTTTAAAAAAAAACTATGCTAGTTTGTTGTATATTGGGTAGATGATTTATAGGTTTGATCTGAAATTTAATGATTGAATGGTGTCAAGTTTAGATTTTTATGCTCAAAAGGTCATATGTTTGGTTTTTTACTTTTTTCTGCTATGTTTTTACAAACTTTATTTTTTAATCTATTGCAATTTTGCGCCTAATTGGCTAAACTGAATCTGTGTTTTGATTACACCCAGTGATTTGTTTCTGCAATGTTGCCATTTCTAGGGTCGCTTTTGCCCAAGGTTGTAAATAGCATGAAGCGTAGCGTAGCGGTATTGCCAAGCTACGGCGTTTTCTGAAGCGTGATATATAGCGGCACAAAATTTTTATAAATTAATATTTATATAGCGAGTTTACAAAATGGAGGAATAATTTAATTCAAATTTAAAACAAAATCGGCTAATAGTTACTCAAGATTTTTCCCATTATAAAATTACTAAACCCAAGTATACTAAATAGCCCAAAACTAGTAAACAAGCCCAATCCTTGTAAATTTGCAAAAAGATTCAAAAAAAAGTGCCACGCTATAGCGTGCTATATCGCGCTTTATGCCGCCTTTTAGCATGCTACGTCTAGAGATGACGCCTTAGTCTGTTTCGTAACGTCGAGGCCACGCTTCACGCTATAACACGCGATAAGGCGCGCTATAGCGCTTTTTAGAACCATGCTTTTGCCTATTGGTATTGGTATCTTATACTAATAATGATAGGTAATTATCATGTTTAGGTGAGTGGGTTCACGGGTAGCTTACTCTGCAATGATAAGTTATGATCTTGAATAGTGAGTTATGTTCACAACTTTTAATGAGTTAGTTGTAAGTGTTTATAAAAGATTACGGGTCAAAAAGAGTTTAAGCCATATGCGAATGTTTGAGAGATAGTTTGTAGACTGTAGTCTATCAAAAAAAAGAAAAACAAAGAAAGATAGTTACATAGATCTTTTTGGAAAAAGGTATGCGTACTTTAGAAAATTATGAAGTTGAGTTACTATCAAGAGCTTTTGGCAATATACGATGTGAATTACTCCAGCCGAGTAGCAAAATTTTACATGCTGCAGTAAAATTTGAAATAATGCTAGTTTGATTTAAATGGAATAAAGTTAACTTGATTAAAATTGCAATGGAATTGAGTTAACTTGATTGAAATTGCAGTTGAAAGGTACTCCTAATCATATTTTGTTTATATTAGCTAATGATTATTGATTGTGAGTTACAACTATCATCTTTAGGGGGTAAAATAAAAAGGTTATGAAGTTATAACAACCATTTTTTTGTACATTGCGATTGATAAGTTCAAGTTATTATATAATCCCCGAATACGACAGTAGAAGTATCCATCGCAAATTAGTTGGAATGATTACAAATGAATGAACGGCAGCTATACTGTAACTCAAAGAATGTTTAACTTTCAGAATGGCGAATTCATTTGTCGGATTATTGCCATAATATCTGGAAATAACTAGAATACTTATACGCGGAAAAATTATTATTTAAGGAAAACTAAAGATTTGATGTTTGAATATTCACTTATCTAAAATTAAAGGCATTTATTTGGCATGAACTCAAGCAGTTGATGAGTGACTTTTAGGATAGAGGTTAAGCACTGACGCACTGTATTCAAGATACATATGCATTATATGCTATCAATAGTAATATGATTAATATTTTGAATGGAGTCAACTAGTCAAGTAACCCAACAACCTATAGTGCTGATCCACCTATGCATTGATGAGTGAGAAAGAAGTAGACACGACTATATCATTCTTTACGTCTATTCAACATTCCAACGTTAAGAACTAGTAAACCCGAGAAAAAAATTAGCTTTATGGCAAACATGGAGAACTGCATGACATTCTATGGAACCTCAATGCAAGCCAAGGCATTATTTTTATTACTCTTTTCTTAATTATTTAGTTGTTATAAGTTCAAAGAGGTGCGAAATGAGCAACATTTGATCCAATGAAAATTCTGATAATTTAGTTACCTCTTTAGAGTTTACGTTGAAACGCGCCTATTTTGGTTTAAATGGGTAGTGGTATATCCATAATTCTGTTGACATAGAAATTTGCAATATAAAAGTTTTTCACCTTTTGGATGACCATTAAGCTTGATACGAATGTTATCCTTGTCTCTGAGCTCAATTGCGCGACTGTAGAATTGTTATTGAATGGCAATTTTCCTTTTCGTATGCAGACAAATTACGGGGACATTGAATTTGGTTTCTACCCTAGTGTGGCGCCAGAGACAGTTGAGCACATTTACAAACTTGTTCGTTTGGGAGGCTATAATACGAATCACTTCTTTCGCGTAAGTTCTCTAACTGAGAAACAACTGCTAAGCTGATCGATCTACTGTTTCTTATTCACCACGTGATAAAAATGTGAGAACAAACACAGGTAGATAAGGGATTTGTTGCACAAGTGGCTGATGTTGCTAGTGGGAGAACAGCTCCTATGAATGAAGAACAAAGGGAGGAAGCTGTAAAAACCATTAAAGGTGAATTCAGTGATGTTAAGCATGTGAGAGGCATACTCTCTATGGGGAGGTAATGCCATTTTAAAACTTCGTTGGATCTTTCTGTTTATTTCCCCTTTCTTCTCATGCCCACCTCTTTTTGGTGGACCTTTTACATCACTGGCTCTGAGTACGGCTGACCACTCTTGTCGAGATATTATTAACATCCTGCAGAGTTTTTTAAGATAACTACATGTTTAAGGAGCGACTGTAACTCTTATTCAGACACTTGATTCGTGCTAAACACTTTGCATTTAGGAAGGATGTGTAACATGACCAAGTATGTAGGGTCTGCCTGAAATAACTGTTGAGATAGATAAAATGGAAATTTGCAGGTTTGCATATCGAATTAAGTGTATGGAAGTTTTCATGGTTGTTAGTGCTGAGACGTCTTAATTGTGGTTTTAGATATTGGCCTAGGTTGCTGGCTTCTTTTTTTTGTTGAAAAATGGTGATATATATTACTCCAAAAAAACTATATACAAACATCAATTACAGGGGAAAGACATAGCCTAAACACCCTTTTAAAAGAGCTAAACAAATAAGCTGAAAAAAACATACACCTGAAAGATCAAACCGCAAACTATAGCTAATAGAAAACTCCTCAGCGCATTCTTTGACTTCAAATTCACCGTTTTTCACCAAGAAACATAGGATATTCCAGCTCAATAACTACATTTTTTTCATGCAAAATTAATTTTAGACCCATTTGCAGCTACATTCTCACAAATGGAACCAAAGTCCTATCACAGAGAGGCTTCTTTATAAGAGAAGAATCACTAGGTTGCTGAGTTTTTAGTTTCCTAGCCAATGCTCGGTTACGGGCTTTCAAGTAGAGGATGTGTATAGTTTTATCCATGCCTTTAGTCGTTATACGTAAATTGTAAGTTTAGTTAAGAGCCTTTATAGTTAAGGAAATAAATACATTAAAATGATTTATACATGCATGCCATGTATTCAAGTCAAATACAGTTCAGTCTTTGATTGACCACTTATTTTAGGCATCTAGATGGCAATTTGATACATGCGGTCTATTTGATACGATGTAGTCTTAATATGTAATTTGTAGAGATTCTGTTCAGGTATGCTGTGTTGGGCTACTTTGGCTATTTCCCACACGGATAAAAATGGTTTTTATCGTCTAGGGTTCTTTTAAAGATTACATTGAACTGCAAAGTCCCTGTAATAGATCACTAGTCGAATTGTAATACTAGATGGTAAATTTGAGGTTGAAGTTGTTTAAACGCTTTGGCAATCTTAGGGCCATCGAAATGTATCAAAAAATATTATTCTTTAGGTGTCAAGTGTTTTAGAAATGTGTCTTTCTTAACTGAGATAGTAAAAGCTCCTTAAACGCAAGAATGTTGAATTTGGCAATCACAGATGAATTATCAGCACTTGTAGTTAGTATTTCAAGTTAATGCGCAATCATTACTTGTTACGCCTTATTAATTGGACTATTTACATTTATAGCATTGATATAGTTATTTAAGTATTGTTTTAGGTATTCAGATCCGAACAGTGCTCAGTCTTCATTTTCAATGCTTCTTGGAGATGCTCCACACCTTGATCATGAGGTTTGATCATATGACTTTCTGTTATAACCGACATAACTGAAAATTCTGGACACGATGTAAAACTTTAATGTGTTAATTATATTTGTCAGTATGCAATCTTTGGTAAAGTTACAAAAGGTGACGAGACACTGAAGAAGCTTGAAGAATTACCCACTCGCCGCGAAGGGATATTTGTAATGGTATGCTTTTTGCACCTTTTTAGGATGTCATTAATTTCAACAACGATGCATAATACGTGCACACAAGGATTCAACAACTGTAAAAAAAAAGTTGCCATGTGTCATGTGTGTGTGTTTATACAAAGTTCTTTGTAGATTCAAAGGCTCTGTTCCATCAGCTGGTGACTGATCATTATCCCTTTTTTTTCTGAATCAGCCAACTGAGCGCATCACAATTCTGTCAACATACTACTATGGTGAGTATTTATTCATGTTTTTCAATCTTAACATGTAGTTATATTGATTTAGCATCACATGATGTCCTTTTATGTTTTTATTTTATTTGCCACAATAGCTTTAAATGTTACGCCAAAAACTTCTGCATAATTAAAGTATTTTATTGGTGTTTGTAAACCTATCCACTAAGATAAGTTTTGGTCACCGTAGTTTAGAAATTTCTTACCGCATTGCATCCTGAAACTTTTCTTTATGCGAGGTTGCACAAAAACTGTACCCTTTTCAATTTCCCAAAAGATTTTAATCTTAAATTTACGGGTGAGCAGACAAAACTAAAAATTCTGAAATCAAACCGAAAAGCTAACCGCCAAAAAAAAAACGACGGTTTGGTTTTTCACTTCTCGAAAAACCCAGACTCTGTTCGGTTTCGGTTCTGGTTGAAGTCCAAACCATAATAACCTAACCGATTAAAAACTTAAAAATTGACCCCAACTCGGGATCCAGTCATTTTAGATATATAAAATGGCCTGTGAATAATTTTGAATTTTGATGTTAGTGTGCAAAGTTATGTATGTAATCTTGTTGTTTTTATTGGGTTTTTAAGTTGTTGGGCTTTGTTTTGTTGGGTCAATGTTTATAGTGTTGTTCTGTTCACATCATGGAGTTTAGGATTAGCAAATTATACAGAAATATAATATAAACATACTGGGCCAAAAGTTATTGTTGCGCTGATTTAGCCCAAGCCCAGATTTAAACACTTAACCAGAACTGAAAATCGATTAACCAAACGGACAAAAACTTATCAGTTTTGTCCAAAAAAACGACCCAAACAAAACCATGCTCAAACCCTACACTGAAATTACAAATACGCTTAATATCATCAATAATTGTTGATACTGATGATAGTTATTATCTGGGGCCCACAAGTCCCGCAACTGCTCATCAATAGGTATTTTATTTATTTGGCAAATAATTAAGGTATTCTCTTTAACATTATGCCATGTCAAACATTGCAAATTTAATGGGAATGAGGACGTGTTTAGTTATCTTTTGATTCATCCCCCAGTCCTATTCTCTAGGAAAAGCAATGAATCAGGGCAAGCTTGGTTCAAATGGAGGAATGGGAATGAGATGCAAATTGAAAAGGGTGTACTAAGGTTCATAATGAAGCATTCCATTGCATTGATATTGCTTTGTTGGTTGATATAATAAGTATAAGCAGTAGTATACACTATACGATGCATGTTCTAGATTAGTCGAAGTCATTATAAATTTTTTTATAGTAAACATATGTAGGTTATGTAAATATATAACATTCATATTTTTACATCTTTTTATACATTTTTAAGTGAATATCTGCTCAAATATAATCCTATAATAATAATACTTATTATTGTACTTAACAATAAAATAAATACAAGCATGAACTTAGGAGAGTGGGATCATGGATCATGTTTAGTGAAACAAGGTAATGAGTTTTCAACCACCATTTTCATTGCAATTGCTATTCCTCACCCTTTAAAACCCATAACCAAGCACCCCCTCAGCTTTATTACGATAAATTATGTTAATGCTAGTATTTGGTATAGGACTAATCGGCAAAAGATGATTCAAACATACAAATACAATACAGTGACCAAATAAGAAGTTAGAAACTGCAGAGTGGCTCATAAACATTTTACTCTTACGTAAGGGTCCAACAAATAGTTATTTTTGAAGTCCCAGGCAAAGTTTGCTAGTAAAAACTCGTACAGCATTATGTCTTAGTTTACTTGTCGGCTGTAGCTAATGATTTACTTGGTTTAATTGACAGACACGGAGATGGAGAATTGTGAACGGGATAGGTCGTTGCTCAAAAGGAGACTTACTGCTTCCGCTGTCGAGATTGAAAGACAGGTAACATCATGCAGTTTTTACCCTAAAAATATCAAATAAAGGCTGTCGTATATGGAAAAACTTTATCAACTAAAAAAGGAAATAAATAACGCTTTTAAGTTGTACGTAGTATAAATTTTTAATGTGTACTTGCATGTGAAAGATGATGATTGTGTTTTAATACTAGGAATGTAGTCAACTGAATCTATAAGCCTCCATACGTCTCATGAACACTACTGTGCAGCTCATGAGCAGACCTACATGGTCCGCTTTTATGCACTCTTCGCTATGCAGAAGTTTGTAGTACTAAAGAGTATAGATAAATAAATAAAACATGTTATGTAATGCATTTAGTTGGAGAAAAAAATCTCTTGTTTTCTATCTCTAGTTTTCTTGAAACATGGATGGGAAATATATCTCCACAAAACACTTGAAAATATAGAAAACACGTTTAGTTGATGTTTGTATCTTCTATTTTGAAGAAGGGAAGGGAGGGTTTTGGATTACAAAGGAAACAACCAAAATTTGTTTTGTAATTTTCCTTGTTAAGTTAGGAAATAGGGGATATTTGTTTTGTAGATAATTTTATGGAAATAAAGCGATTTAAACGCAATTTTTTTGTTTTTTTTGTTTTGTACAAGACATTAAATATGGGTGTTTTCCTCTAACTAAACGCAATCTTAAATTCTTAAGGGGACACCCAAACACGTTTGTTTACTTGCATATTTTCCTTTTTTTGGCAGCATCTTGACTAATTATGATTATCTGTCCGTTCTTGTACAAAGATTTGGTGATACTGAATTGGGTTCTCTATGTTCTCTTTTCTCATTGCGAAAGTAGTGTTATGGCATTCGACCAACATCAAACATTTCTCTGAAATTAAGTATCTAGTCTAATGCTATGGTTTTAATGTGACGAGAGGAAATACCATGCATATGTTCTCGCCATCTAAAGCTGTGCTAATTGAGATTGTACTTTTTGTTGTTTGCAATGCAGAGGATGAAATGCTTTCCATGACCAAAAAGGCAAAGGTATCTAAAGAAGCAATTTATCAGCGTTATTTTGATACCATTGTCTTAGATCACTTTATAAGGTCCTGTACAATGTAAACAAGACTTAGAGGTCTTTATTTTGCAGAAGATGGAAGATTTAGCTGGCTAGTGAGGAAATGTCGAATTACTTGGAGCATCCACCGATTGCAGATGGTCAAGGTGGGCCTAATTTCATTAACTTGCCGCGACAAACCAACCACTCTTCTCATAGACATACCCATGTGCATATCACATGCTAAGGTAAATAGGGTACACTAGAACGTTATTGATGGCTATATGAATACAGACACATGTGGATTGCGTTTGTTTGTTATGCTAATAGACAAGAGTGAGGTGATGGTTCTTGCATGTCGATGTCAAGGGTTTCATCTCCATTTCTTCATTTGACATGTATGTTTCGGGTTTAGGGTTTTAATCATAAGCAAATGTCCAATGGGGTATGAACACATTAGTTCCCACCAAGCATCAAGAATTATGTTATGCAAGAAAAATATTGACTCATCTTTATCAAGTGGTCAAAGCTTTGCAAATAAGTAGCATCACGAGTTGTCCTGTGTAGGAAAGATGTGACTTAACCCTCTCTAAGTAGTCAAATCTTACCGTATAGCATTTGGCACTCGCCTTTATCCGTGTCAAATGTGTCATGTCATCTATTCTTATGATTTACGGTTTTAGGTTTCAAAAATGATTTGCAAGCCTAATTTGTATGCCTACAAATAAACCTACAAATATGATTGGTTGAATTTGTAGGCCTAAATATCATAACTCTTTAGGTTTTTAGTACTTTTACAATGAATATATATATAACACCGCTTGGATACTCATTATTGCTTCTGAACTAGTAGTGAACATTAGGTTTTTTGTTTTTTGGGGAAAGATTTGAAAAAAAAAAATAGTATTATTAGGGAAAAAGAAATGCAAATTTATTGGTGATAAATATGGTTTTGAGGGCCTGAAAATGGAGAATGTCTTTAGTGGCAGCATAGGGAGGGCTAAGTTGGAGCACATCACATGGTTGAAAATTAGGTTTGACTTTTGTCTCATTTGACTCCTGCTATTTCTAAACATTCATGTTAATGATGAAGGATAAGGCATGGTCCTTTTTTGGACATTCAGGGAATAGTAGATGCTACATGGGTGGTTGGGAGTACAATGAGAAAGCACAAAAAAACCCTGTGCTATGTTTTCTTGTTTTTAACATGGGTAGTTATAAATCTGGGCCTATGAACAAATAATGCAAACTACATTTTGTTTATTAAATTACACTTTAGGGAGGCTAAAATTATTGCCATGTTTGATAGAAGGAAAAAAAAAGACTACACTAGTGCATCTATTGAAATCAAACCTATAAAAATGAAACAAAATAAGCTTAAGTCGAATTTTCTTGAACTTAGAGGATTTGATGCTGCTTACGCTTGACTTGAAATTGTAACCCTAAGATAAGGGTGAACAGATCAAATGATAGAAAGCTGGCTGAAGAAGAAAAAAAATATTGTTCGCACAAGCCAGAAATCCATGACAAAGTTTTCTTTGTCTTTGCGGGTGGTGAATTAACCACAAAGCTGGAAGACAATAGGTCATCGAGATAGGTTGTTCATCACTTGCCTGAAACAAGTGATGTCGGAAATGAGTCTAAGTGATTGACATTAGGAATGAAGTAACTTAAAGGAAATGTCGGAGCTAAGTTAAATCAATAACTTGGTGTAACAACAAAAAGAAAATGAAGGAAAACTTAAGATAGGCTTTTGACCGTCGTTAGTGTCACAGCCGGAGTCGAGTTATTTGAACAATGCATTGCGTACATCTGATTCAAAGACTCACGCTTCCCAAGGGTTTGGAGTTCTTGGTATTGCAGGAAAAAGTAAATAAATGTGAATTTAAGATAGCCTTCTGGCCTGCGTTAAATAGACGACCGGAGTCAAGTAACATGAACAATGCAACGCGTGCAACTTAGTCAAAACTCGTGCTTCTCGGGTAACCAAAACAACACATAGGCTTTAATCACATATAAACTGATATAAAGTTTCACATTATTGTTTTGACATTTATAAATACCTTAGGGTGATTGGTGAAACGTTATTTTGGTAAACTTAAAGGAAATCATCCCAGTTGTGTGCTGCAGGAGGGATTGTTCAGATTGATATATACCGAAAGGCATAAATGAGGGGCTAATAGTGTCAGTATGATAACATTTGAAGAGTGCAAAATGTGAATGTAAATTTTTTTTTACTCTTTGAGCAGGCAAATATTTCCAATAACTGATTATAGATTTTAGAGCATAGAAGTATGATACTTTCTCTTTGAGCAGGCAATTTTTTTTTTACTTTTTTGGATTGAGGACATCTGGGTCGGTCGAGGGTGGCCGAGCACCCTCCAGCCCCTACTGGCTCGGTCCTGATTGTTGGAGTACTATTATTATTTATAATCCATGCATGTTAAACGGTTTTGTACATATTATGCAAGTAATGAGTTTTATACTTTTATCTCTAGTATCTATTTTCTTAAAGATTTTTATGTGGACCAATATTTTGCAATTGCCACATGAAAATCCAATATAACTAGACACCCTAATTTAATGTGTTTTGTTTGGTGCCCAAAATAGATCCATACATTCACTATAGTTTGAACCTCAATAATAAGGGAGCAACTTTACATAGAGCCCCTACACTTGGTATCTAGAGGCCTTCAAATAAAAACCTGAAACATTATTGCATCTATATTTCTGACAAAATAATTGTGTCTCAAATATTTAAATATATTGCATATGTTTAACTCAATTGTCAAATGAAAGATAACCATTGTCATAAGAATTATTTCATATGCCACTTACTAGGCGTAAGCAACTACCATTGTTATAAGAGTGATTTCATATGCTACTAGAGTAAACATATTGTCATATATATGCATATGATTCTGTGGCGGATAAACACCGCACATATCCTATTTGGTTACTTTACGTTACTTAGGTATATAGCATACTTCTTCCTTTGTAATTATTGATCAATGGAACAACATCGGTCGCACACTCGCACATACTAAACTTGGGATTCTCCTATATATAAACCTGGCACAAGATGACATCGTCGTAATTGACTTTTTTTGAAATATCGTGTTTGAGTTTTCTTAATAATAGTTAAGCTATAATCGCATAAGTATTGACTAGAAAAGTTATTCAGTTTCTGCGCAAGATTGGATAATTTTGATCGAATTGCAGGGACTAATTAATTCAAGCGAATGATCAAAGGGCTTGTGTGAGAATTGAAGCTCCTCAACCAGATTGTAAATTGTGGATTCCATTCTTTATTAAAACATGCGATATAGTTTGTGGCCTATACTTGTGTAGTAGTAGTAGTAGTGTGAGATAGTTAAAATTCTCGTTAAAAAAGCATGCACAGTTGATACGTATTCCAAATTCAACGCGGGTGGCAAGCTCCCAACACTCTAAGTTGTCATATTATTTAGAACCCAACAGAGTTCTACTGAATGTGTGATTGATATTCCCGCGTCACGTTCGAATAATCAGTCTCTCAAAACGGTTCTTGCACGTATATATGAGTTCGTAGTTCTTTTGTTTAACCAGTTGATTTGAAAGGTGATTTACTCACCTGGAAAAAGGACGCATAATATACATGCATGCCCGATAAATATCTCGTCAATCATGAGGTTGTTGATACAAACATCGATAACGATCGATCGATGCCAATGAACGTTACAGAATTTACCGTCTATGAAACCAAAGGGACCTACATGCTTTATGGAGTACCAATGTTCAAAACGACAAGTTATTATAGAGTACAATGACGATCGGTATGATGAGTTTACGTACGTGTTATCAAACATTTATACAATGAATCCATTTTATGTACAGTACTTTTCTTGGAATGAATTTTGTGACCTAATTACATGACTTGCAGATTTCACCATGTTTCGTACGCATTTAATCAATTTTAACACGATATTGGAGTATATACATGTTAAGTTGGCTTAGAATCTAGATCACAAAAGCACACAATTTTGCTTTACTGGTGAGAAAAACTCGACCGCCACATATGTTGCCGCAACGCACAAATACAGTGCTATCTTTTGTAATTGCTTATAGTACTTTGCTAGCTTTAATTTCAACAAGTGTGCCGTTAAAAAAAATACAAGTACAGATAAGTAAACCAGTTGCCAATTAATATATTATGAATTTCTTCACTAAACCGAAAACAAATTTTTATTATAGGAATTTCATGATCAATAGCATATCTAATTCCTACCCGATCCAAAAGACCTTAATCTCATTACTTGGAGTGATGTGGTTAATCTTGACAACAAGATCAAGACTCGCTCAGACGTGGTGTTTTATGGGGATTTTTAACAACTGTGCTTGCTTCGGTTTAAAAACCTCTAAGAAAAGACGTCTATTCTGAGCATTGATTGACAAGCCTAACTGGTATGTCTAAATGTATGCCTAAATTTAAGCGTTAACATTTGTCGGTGACAGTTCAAGAACTCACTTTTTCACAAACCAATAAATAACATCCACATTCATTTAAAAATAAAATTTGTAATACTAATCGACTATAACCTGACCACTAGATGCGGAAACCACGATCAAAGAAGCTATCAACATAAAAGTAACACACAATGTATGTACCCTAATCATTTACCGATTATTTAGAAAAGAATGCGTTGTTAATCCCCTCCCCCCTCACCTCCTTTTATAGAGATGAGGGGGAACCAACTATTACATTAACTACGGGTCGGGTTGCGATTGGACACAACCAACCGACCTTTATTGTTATAAGCTATTTAGGAAACTCGGAAACTATCCCCTAGACACGACTTAGGCTAATAAAGACTAATACATAACAATTTCCACCTTAAGCTTATATTAGCCTATTCCAACACTCAGCAACTCCAAGCAGTGTTGTAACTTGCGTCCAGGTACCACCTTCGTCAAGGCCTCCGCAGCAATTTGTTAAGTACCCACCTTCAGAACTTCAACCGTCTTCACTTACAAGACTTCTCTGATAAAGTGATAGCGCACATTGATGTGCTTAGTCCTATCATGAAAAACATGATTCCGCGATAAATGAATTGCGCCCTGATTATCACAATTAACTACAACAGTGTTAAGTTTCACACCCAACTCTTTCAAGAGTCCCCTTAGCCAAATAGCTCCTTTCACAACCTCCGTAAGTGTCATATACTCCGCTTTCGTTATCCACAAAGCCTTTGTGTGCTTCAACTTAGCTTCCCAACTCCTCGCACATTCATATACCCGTACCCTGTGATTGATCTACCCATGACAATGATCGATCTTACCATGACGTAGTAAAATTCCACAAAACTTGTACGTATGTCTGTAACCCGCTATCAAACCAATCCAACATATATCAGCAACCCGTACCCTGTGATTGATCTACCCATGACAGTGATCGATCTTATCATGACGTAGTAAAATTCCACAAAACTTGTACGTATGTCTGTAACCCACGATCAAACTCATCCAACATACCCACATCTGCAGATGGTATGTCAGGTGTCGTGCAGACCACCAGATACTCCTGGCTTCCAACCTCATATATATATGACCACTTACTATGTTTTTCCACATCACAGTCCCGTGATAGACTACCCTCCAACGATAGTGTGAAGTGTCCCTTCAACAAAGTCTGTACCAACTTTTCATTGTACAACATAGACTGTATCAGAGGATTACCACTCTGATTTCTTGATGATCTTAATACCAAGTATATTTCCCTTTGCTTTTACCAGCAAACCCTTGATAACCCAAATCTTAGCCTTGCATCTACAGGAAAACACTATACCATATATATAGAGAAATAAATGTATAAACATACCTGGTGTATACTCCCAGTAATAACCATATATGTCGCCACTTCTTTTCCTGCAACCGTTGCTAAAAAATTACACATCTAACCGATTATCCATATCATCTTTCAATCCATCCATCCACTTGGAAAGAACCTCACAAGCAAATGTATCATTGAAAGTGAATGACTCATGTGCATATATCTTTTCCACTGTAGCAACTGCAAAAGCATCACCATTTCTATCTTCTCTATACTTGAATAGTTCCCGTGCTAAGTGTTGCTCCCTATCACGTGCTAGATGATAGTATATCAAATCTTGAGTTTGTACTTCCTTTAGAACAACTACCTGATCAACATTCCCCTGAGGTTCCACCTCAAATGCATGATCCTCCCGAGGTTCCACCTCAAACTCAACTCTTTGTAACACATGCACTGAACCTCTACCTACACCAGAACCAATGAAAGTTTTCATGTATTCCAGCCATTCGTTGATAACCATATTCCTGTAAAGTACTCCCTTTGAAGTAATTTTATCTAACCTCCAAATTGATAATTATCCATATCTTCGCGATATCCTGAGAATATGCACTTGATCGTAACCAGTTCAAGCATCATTTGCTTAATACAAGCAAGCCAACAAAAAAACCCCAACATATGTATAGTCTTCTTGAATGAACTCGTTGTTGATAGTGGCCTATTATCTAGATATGTAGACATGATTGTATTCTCTATCCAAAAAACCTTGGGCAGACCAGACTGGATCAGAAAACAACGTACCTTATCTAAAAGAGCCACGTTCGTCTTCTCAACCAACCCATTATGCTGTTTTAACCCTATAACATCCAAATGTTTGGGGACCCCACTCTTCATACATTTTCTTGTAGACCTCTGATTATAAGAATCAAGAACATTACCCGTCTTGACCTTTCACCCAATCTGAAACTTTCCTAACTACTTCCTACCCTTCATTGTTTTCCCGGTCACAGCCTGATCGTTCAAGGTATATACACAATTAGTCATTCTTGTTCCTGATAGTACCACCAGTGAACCATTTATAACCTTGATCTTGCCCCACTGCATCTTCACGGTAAAACCCTATTTTTCAAGAGTCTTCAGCGATATCAAGTTTCGTCTCAATTTTGGAACATACCTGACGTTGTCCAACACGAAACTTGATCCATCCCCATTCGTACTCGAACCTTACGTTTCCCCCGTACACGACATTCCCTGCCATCACCTAGCAGTACATTACCACCTTCATACTTCTTAAAATCAACCAAGTAATCTCTCATGTATGTCATATGGTACGAGCCACGTAAATCCATGATACAGTCAAGTAGTTCATCAACACCCAAAGACATCATAACATCAGCATTGTCATACCCATCAGCTACAGAACCACATACCTGATCTTTATTCTTGACAAAACCTTGAGATTTTTTATGATTATACCTGGGACAATCCCTCTTCAAGTGATCCTTGGACTGACATATATAACACCCGAGTCCGTTCTTCCTTGTGACTTTGACCATAAACTATTTGTACCCTGCTCTATATCTATCTGACTAGGTCTCTCCCGCACATATAACCCTTCACCACCATCACTCTTTGCTTTCGTCATCTTTTGAAGTTTCCTAGAATTAAGTGTCGTGAACACATCTTCTATCTTCAAAGTAGCCCGAACATATAGCAAAGTCTCAACGAAATTATCGTAAGATGAGGGTAAAGATGTGAATAACAATAATGTCTGACCCTCATTCGATATGGCAGTATATGTAGCCGCTAAGTCACTTACAAGCTTGTGAAACTCATCAATATGTTCAGGCTGACTCCTACCTTGATGCAATTGAAAAGTATATAACTTTTTCTTTAAGTACAAGCGGTTAGCTAAAGACTTTGTCATGTATAAAGTCTCTAACTTTTTCTAAATCCTCACAGCAGTCATCTCCTTGGTGATCTCCCGTAAGACCCGTGATGACGTATAGTCCCCAGCCGGGTCATAGACCCGGCCCATGGGTACTACCCGTATCCGGCCCATCATAGATGGGTGGAATAATTTCAGTCAGGCTTACGGGCTTGGATGAACAGTAACCGCACGCATGTGTGCGGCCCACGGCCCTGTACGGCCGACACGGCCGACATAAGGTTAGACAGAATAATATTCTATCTAGGAATATCTTAATCCCAATAAGAAGAGATATTCACTACCAGAATTAGAAGATAACAATCATTCTAATTCTGGTGCTTATCTCTTCCTTGGGGCCGAAGGATCAGTGAAAGCCCACTAGGGTTTCACTGCCTATAAAAGGAACCCCCAACGTATAGTCCCCAGCCGGGTCATAGACCCGGCCCATGGGTACTACCCGTATCCGGCCCATCACAGATGGGTGAAATAATGTCAGTCAGGCTTACGGGCTTGGATGAACAGTAACCGCACGCATGTGTGCGGCCCACGGCCCTGTACGGCCGACACGACCGACATGGGGTTAGACAGAATAATATTCTGTCTAGGAATATCTTAATCCTAATAAGAAGAGATATTCACTACCAGAATTAGAAGATAACAATCATTCTAATTCTGGTGCTTATCTCTTCCTTGGGGCCGAAGGATCAGTGAAAGCCCACTAGGGTTTCACTGCCTATAAAAGGAACCCCCAAGGGTTCCACAAAGGTATTACGACTTGTACTCTGAACTCATACAAACCTTAAACCGATTACTTACTCTCACGCCGGAGTCTAATCGTGGGAAACATTCCCACGGTAAGCCTAACGCGTGCTGTTTAGTGTGCAGGATCCCAACCAAACAATTCACTTGGTGCAGGAGCCGGAGCCCAGCCAACCCGAATTAAGCCTAATTCGGGTCTAGCAAGGATCAACCAACTTTTGCATCAACAAGTTGGCGCCATCCGTGGGACCCATAACACTAAGCTAGAACAAAACCTCATCTCGAATCTCCAATGGCGAAGGGGCATCCGCCAACTAACCCCAGGAATGTGAATCCTGGGAACCGGAAGTCCCAAGGGGAAGGGATTCTCATCCCCAACCAATCACCTAACCGCCTCGCAGGCGGGCTGGGTAACCGTAGCGGTTTTCAACCCGCGGGGGTGACGAGCACGATCTCGGTGACACCCCCGCCTATTTCAACCCTGGACAACCCTGATCAAGGGAGTGCGCCAGACCCTCCTAACAAGGAACCGCGCAGACCCTCGACGGAGGAAGAAGTGGAAGCCCTACCACTCAGTGAGGAGGATCTTACTCGAGTTCTCACTCAGAACTTCGAAAGGATCGTCCCAGAGATCGCATCAAGATTGAGTCTGTGGAGGAACCTCCAAGCCAGACTCAACTTTGGTGACAGTGGACCAACCACCCCCTCCCAAAACCGGAGAAAAAGGAGAACTCGGCCTCAGGAGCAGGGAACCTTTGAGGAAAACCCTCAACCCCGGAATGTGTTTGAGCGCATAGGAGATCGCCTTATACAGGAATTAACGCAGTCTCAAGAAGGAGAAAGGTCGGATGGCTCACCCGAGCGGCCAGATCGAGAGCTGACCAGAACCACACGCCGCCCAAGTGTGTGGGATAGAATGAACACTGGGAGAAAGGCTCCTGGTTCGTCTCAAAAAAGTGGTCCCTATTCAAAAGTCGGGGCACCACCACCGTCCCCAGATCCGTCTGGGGAGGACTCAGATGACCATCCGCCTAAGCGCCGCCGGCCTAGGCGTACGCCTCCACCACCAAACAATGAGGAATATTATGGTGGCCCTTACTATCGAGATACGGAAGCAGAGGACCTCTCGCGTCCATGGTGTGAACCATGGGATGACCCTAGGCTCACACGGCCATGGGCGGATCCCAGGGAAGACCCGTTCACCCTCCGCATACGGAACTATTCTGAGGACACCAAACGTCGCATGCCGGCATGTATCAAGACTTATGATGGGTCTGGTGATCCTGTGGATCACCTCAAAATATTCGATACTCAGGCTAAAATTGAGCGATGGCCCATGCCTATATGGTGCCAAATGTTCAATTCAACCTTGATTGGAAACGCCCGTGACTGGTTCGAGGCACTCCCCCCACGGAGCATTGATAGTTTCACGAAACTACGCACTGCGTTCGAGAACAATTATACTCAAAGGAAGAAGTATAATAGGGATCCGGTCTCATTGGCAACCGTTAAGCAACGGCCGGGGGAGTCCACAGAAGCCTTCACCGAGCGCTTCAATGATGAGTGCACACGCACAAGAACCATGCCAGAGCTCCTGAAAATCTCTGACTACATGCACGCCATAACAGACAGAGAACTGATCAGGCGTCTCAACGACAAGCGCCCAGAGAGATATGATGACCTCATGGAAAGGGTCAGAAATTTCATAGAGGGAGAAACAGCTGTTGCCGCGGCCTACCCATCCCGAGGAAATGGGTACCGGTCAAATGACCAGTCCCGGAGACAGTCGGGCGGTCAAGGTAACCAGAACAATAACAAGGGCTCGGACTATAAGAGCCAAAGCAAAGGCGGGCGGTCGGACGACAAGTTCACCCCCCTAAAGATGTCCTACCGGGAGATCTTGTTGACTGAAGGGGCGAACTTTCCAAGGCCTCCCCCAATGACCACTCCCCCGGAGCGTCGGCAAGGAAGTCGCTTCTGCGAGTTCCATAATGACAAAGGACACGGCACGGAGGAGTGTATCCAGCTCAAGAAGCATATTGAGTCGCTAATCAAATCAGGCAAACTCAAGCACCTAGTTAAGGATTGGAAGGACGGAAAAGACAACAACAAGAAGTATGATAAGAAGGATCCCCAAAAGGACAAGCCTTCTACCATATACATGATCCAATTCAGACAGCGCCGCACGAGACAGAAAATTGGCCAAAAATTTGCACGCGGCAGGGAAATCTCATTCCCTCCCATCACAGCAAGCGATGTGATTGATGCGCCTCTCACTATTGAGATAAGCATTGGAACACACAATGTTCGTCGCATGTATGTGGATGGAGGATCGTCAGCAGAGGTACTGTATGAACACTGCTTTGTGTAGTTATGCCCAGAAATAAGAAGCCAATTAGTACCGGCCACGTCGCCGCTTACTGGCTTTAGTGGAGACACTATCTGGCCGATAGGGCAATTGCGTTTGCTTGTCACCATTGGGAATGAGGAACATTCCACTACGACGTGGATGAACTTCATGGTGATACGTTCACACTCTCCGTATAATGGAATCATAGGCAGACCAGGCATTTTGGCTATCCGGGCAGTACCCTCTACGGCACACGGAATGATCAAATTCCCCGTTGAGGGGGGAATCGTTACTATTTACAACACAGTCGTACCAACATCCGAGTGTCACACCGTGACAACACTGGCTCCACCTGTCCCACCCAAGGAGGGGGCACCACCACCCAATTGGAAGGTGGCCATTCACCCTGACTATCCGGAACATGAGGTATCCATAGGAGGGGCGCTCTCGGATAGCGGCAAAAGGGCCATGTGCTCTCTTTTAAGTGCAAACCTGGACATATTCGCATGGGAGCCAAAACATATGACAGGTGTGCCACGTGCGATAGCAGAGCATAAGCTCCAGATCCGCCAAGGGTACCAACCCATCAAGCAAAAGAAGCGCGGCCACGCGCCCGAGCGCAGCCAAGTGATACTGGAGGAAGTACGGAAGCTAGTGGACGCAGGCATCAAGCGCGAGGTATACTACCACGAGTGGTTATCTAATCCGGTTATGGTCAAGAAACATGACGGAAGTTGGCGCATGTGTGTGGATTTCACGGATCTGAACAAGGCCTGCCCACAGGACTGTTACCCGTTACCAGAAATCGATTGGAAGGTGGAGTCCTTGTGTGGATATCCTTTCAAATGCTTCTTGGATGCATATAAAGGGTATCACCAAATCCAGATGGCGGAGGAGGATGCGGAAAAAACGGCGTTCCACACGAGCCAGGGCGTATATTGCTATACGAAAATGCCGTTTGGATTGAAGAACGCCGACGCTACATATCAGCGGTTGGTGGATAAAGCTTTCGAATCACAAATAGGACGCAACCTGGAAGTATACGTTGATGACTTGGTGATAAAAAGTCACACGGAGGAGGCACTTCTCCGGGATGTCCAAGAGACATTCGACACGCTGAGAAGGATTAACATGAAGTTAAATCCAAAGAAATTACGTTTGGAGCAACTGAGGGAATGTTCCTGGGATATTTGATTGACCCAAATGGCATCAAACCTTGCCCAGAGAAGACGGATGCAGTGATACGACTACCGTCCCCTCAGACACGGAAGGAGGTGCAGTCCCTGAATGGGAAGCTAGCCGGGCTGAATAGATTCCTATCTAAATCCGCGGAGAAGTCATTACCTCTATTTAAGACACTCAAGAAGTGTATTAGAAAGGGAGACTTCCGCTGGACGAAGGAAGCCGAGGAAGCTTTTGGCCAACTCAAGCAGCATCTCGCATCTCTCCCTATGCTCGTAGCTCCCCGGCCAAAGGAGGAACTAGTTATGTATCTCTCAGCTACTCATGGCGCAATAAGCGCGGTACTGATGACGGATAGAGATACAGTACAAAATCCGGTCTACTTTATAAGTAGAACACTACAAGGGGCGGAGTTGAATTACTCCCCCATGGAAAAATTGGTGTTAGCACTAGTATTTGCTACGAAGCGGTTGCGCCGGGTACTTTCAGGCGCACCCAATTGTGGTGATTACGGATCAGCCAATCAAGCAGGTTATTTCTAGACCAGACGTGGCAGGGAGGCTAGAGAAATGGAGCATCCTATTGGGGGGGCACAATATATCTTACAGACCAAGGACGGCTGTTAAAGGCCAGATCTTGGCAGATTTCCTGATCGAGAAGCCGGATGAGGAAGAACCAATCATTAAGCAAGACGAGATCCCAACAGAACCTTGGGTGCTATTCACGGACGGATCCTCATGTACAGACGGGTCCGGGGCAGGTCTCATCCTCACGAATCCAGAAGGAATGGAATTCACATACGCCCTCCGTTTTGAGTTCACGGCCACCAATAACGAAGCGGAATATGAAGCATTAATTGCGGGTTTAAAAATCACCGCTAGAATGGGAGTCCGCAACCTTGAGGCCTACGTGGACTCACGGCTTGTCGCGAACCATATTCTAGGTGGGTATGTGGCTAAGGAGGACAACATGGTCAGGTACTTGGAAAAAGTCAAGTCGTTAATCGCGACTTTCAGTAAGTTTTCCATCAAGCAGGTGCCAAGGGGCGAGAACAAGAAAGCGGACGCTCTTAGCAAGATCGCATCCACGAGCTTCGCCCACTTGTCTAAACAGGTTTTGGTGGAAATACTCAAGGAGAAATCTATCACGGAAGGGGAGGTAGCCGCTATAGTTGAGGAGGAGGGACCTACGTGGATGACCCTAATCATCAACTATTTGACTAATGAAACCCTTCCAGACGAGGAAAAAGCAGCAAGACGCATCAAAAGGAAGTCACAACATTTTGAACTCCGAGAAGGCATCCTTTACAAGCGCTCTTTCTTGCAGCCGTGGCTACGGTGTGTTGGACCACGCCAGGCGGCTTACGTCATCAGTGACATACATGAAGGGTTGTGCGGCATGCATGCAGGCCCACGATCCGTGGTAGCTAGAGCCTTACGAACAAGTTATTATTGGCCCACCATGCACAGGGACGCGCGCGACATGATTCGCAAGTGCAACGATTGCCAAGTGCATAGGCCAGTTCCGCGACACCCGCAGCAGGAGCTAACACCTATCACGTCCCCATGGCCATTTTATAAGTGGGGAATTGACATTGCAGGACCATTTCCTGTAGCTGCGGGGGGGGGGGGGGGGTTAAATTCTTGATTGTTGCAATGGACTACTTCACACGATGGATAGAAGCCAAGGCAGTCAAGTCTATCATAGGTAAGCAGGTCAAGAAGTTTGTGTGGGAACACATTGTGTGCCGTTTTGGTCTACCAGGAGAAATCATCTCGGACAACGGCAAGCAGTTCACGGACAACCCATTCAAAGATTGGTGTGCATCATTGAACATCAAACGGCGCTTCGCGTCCGTTAAGCATCCACAAACGAACGGCCTTGTCGAACGAGCAAACAGGAGCTTGGGGAATGGAATCAAGGCGCGTCTGGATGAACGAAATGGCAAATGGGTCGATGAGTTATCACACGTGCTATGGGCACATAGAACCATGATCAAGACAGCCAACGGAGATACTCCATTTGCATTGGCTTACGGCACTGAAGCCGTTATACCGGCAGAAATAGGGATGCCTACCATCCGCACGGCGGAGGTTAATGTTGTCACAAACGATGAACAACTGCGAATCAACCTGGATCTGTTGGAAGAAAAAAGGGAAATAGCAGCCATCAATGAGGCTAAGTCCAAAGCTAAGATGAAGGCTTATTATGACGCCAAGGTCAAGGGTGTTTCTTTTCGACCGGGAGACTACGTCTATCGTGCTAACGAAGCGAGTCGAGTGGAGAATACAGGAAAACTGGGCCCTAAATGGGAAGGACCGTATGAGGTCACTGAAACCTTGGGACGAGGCGCGTACAAGTTGTGTGACATGGATGGCCGCGACCTAGAGCGCACATGGAACATCTCCAATCTCAAAATGTGCTATCTTTGAAAGCTACGGCTTCCGCATGGGTACTTCGCTATAAGCGGTCTTAATAAAGAACCATGCGGGTTATTTGTTTTGTTTGTTTTTCATATGTTTGTTTAGTTTCCTTTCTTGTTTTTAGGACTTGTCGTCATTATTCAAACAAAAGTGTAAACGTTCTAATAAAATGCCGTGGTGCCTAGCTAGCTCCACGGCCTGTTTCGTGCAAATCATTTTCCTTTCTTTGTTAGATTCTTTGTTAGTCGTATGAATTTTACTTGTATTATAATATGCCATGTTTCATTCGTATGCATTCTTTCAAATTACCGTACATGTACTATACGCCTCCAGGCGGGGTAAGAGGATTAAGTGAACCTACTAATTCAACTTGCCGCGTAAGAGGGATGCAACCCCAGCCGCATGGATCATGTATCCTTACTAGACACCTTACTCACAAGACGTTGGGGTAAGTTTCATATGCTATAGTCACACGGTGCTCCGCATAGCAAAGACGCACGTCGCATGTCTAGTAAATTATAGACTTGTATGTATTTTCTTTCCTTGTGTGTAAGACGTGATATGTCATGCAGTATTGGGCTACAATATTTCAACACAAGTAAAAATACACAGGTTTCCAAAAATATAAAAATTTGCCGTGGTTACTCACGGACTTATATACAAAACACAAATATTGTTAGCCGTGTACATGCACGGACGAATAGAAACAATACATATTCATAGATTACAAAACAAAAGTGTCTGAAAGGGATCATGAAGAAGGAGCATCCTAAATAGAGGGGAGAAACCTACCCATTTCTGCTTGCTCTTCGATCAGACGCGACAACCATTCATCACTTTCTCCCCGCTTCTGGGCTTGAGCCGCAGTCCTTTCCAACACCATACCTAAGGGTTCTTCGTCAAGCACGACCCTGGTTACGTCCTCGTATATAGGAAGGGTCAGAGTAAAGGAAGCATTGGAAGGCGCGCTAAGACTGAGCTTTTCCATAATTTCAGTGTTTGGGGCATCTTTGGTGGCCTCCAGCTCATCCAGGAATGGGTAGTGTAGATCTTGCATCGCGGCCATGGAGGCAGTCATCTTGCTGGCAGCTTCAGGTTTAAAGAAGGTATGATGGGCGATGTCTCCCCCCTTCGTGATCAGCTCAGCGGCCTCAACCATTCCCTCGTGTGGTCCGTGGTCAATACCATCAGACACAAGGTTGGCGAATTGTTGTACAAAGGACGGGGCCTCTAACACCTTCATGACGGCTAGGCGTGCTCCATGCCCAACCATCCACCTACGGCCGGCAATGGCTGTTAGCAGTTGGGGGCATAATACATTGTCACGCTCAGCAGTGAGGGCATCAATCATCAAATCTTTTTGGGCAATGGCCTCTTTCAGTTCTTGGATGACGGCCCTCTCCTCAGCAAGGTCTGTTTGTACTTTCTCCATGTTTTGGACGGCCAAGTGCGCGTCCTCTAGCTTCTGGTTAAGCACTTCTACTTGGCTGGAATACGAGTGGGCAGAAGCTTCCGCCGTGGCTACCTATAAGGAAAAAACGTGTTAGCACATTCATTTTTTAAATATGGGTGGCGCGGCACGGATATGTACCTTGGTGTTTGCAGCATCTAGTTGAGACTCAAGGTTGGATACTTGCTGGTTGTATTCACTCGCGCGGGCTGACTGTTTTCTGATGGTCGCCTCGGCATTGACTAGTTGGGATTGGAGGTCAGCGATCTGAGCTTCATTATCTTCAATCATTTTCTCCCTCCGTCCAACTTTCCTCTTGAGAGAGTCGACATGCCCAAGCGCGGCTTCAAACCTAACCCTCATTGAGGTTCCCATCGCCATTTGGTGCACCAGAGTGCCATTATACTCATCCGCCAAGTCCGCGTGACTGAGTGAGTTTACCTCTTGCACCAAGCTTGGTGGTATGCAGTTGTTGAGGTACTCCCGGCACTCATCAGCGCTCCTCAATCGTGACGCCGTGGTAATAGTCCATACTGGGTTAAATGGTTGGGGGGCGCCAGACGTGGGGAAGTCTTGGGAGGCTATGGGTGAACCATCTTCAAATACGGGGCCGGACCTTGTGGGGGCCGTGGGATTTTCTTCCATTGCTTGTCCTTTTCCCTTATCAACTTGGGTGTCAGAAGGAGGCGCGGCACCAGCCTGGTTGTCCCTGTGAAACAAATATTACGAAATATCTTAAGTATTGCTTACGAAATATTTTAAGTATTACATATTAAGATGGGGTCTTACATATTGCTTCTTGCTACTTCGGATGCGGTTGGGGCAATTTGAGTCACGGGATCGACATGAGCGGCCGGTTAGCCTCGGAACCCTGGGTAGCACTCCCGACAGATTGATACAAGGGTGGTCTTCTCGAAGTCTCTTGGCAGGGGCATTGTGTTCACCAATCTCGACTGAGGCAGTCCCTCTCGCACGGTTGCTTCTTTTTCGGGTACGCCTGACGAGGGGCTGCGTTATTGCTTCGTTGATTTCCTCCTCGACTTCTTCCTCCTCTTCTTCCAGGATGACATATTGTTGTACTTCATCATCATCATCGCCCATCAGTCGGCGAATGCTGGAGGTGGTTCGTTCGATATTGTCCCCCTGTTGTTCCCTATGTGGTGAGGAGGGCCCGGCTCCTCCTTCATTCATCTGATTGTCACCATCGCCGTTGTCTCCATGCTCCTCGTCAGAATGGGGATCAGGCACGGCTTCTAAGGCAACCGTCATGGGTCGGGTGTGCTCGAGAAGGGGTTGTTCATTTTCACGAAGAGGACGGAGACCTTCCGGTACAAGCCTTGGATCGCCCTGGCGCAACAGTCCAAAAAAGTTCATTTCTGTCCAGCACAAAACAACATATGTTAGTTATTAATTACATACATGTATATATTCTTTTTGGCGTACGGATGATTAGCCTACCTTCGCCCTGCCTTCTCCAAAAAACGGGATACCTATTGGAAGGACCAAAGTAATTGCGGCTAATTCCTAGTAAGCATAGGAATGATTCGGGTAGGTTTTTGTGGAATCCAGTCCTATTTAGATCTAAATCTTGGGAGTGACGAGGATTGTATGTACTTGTGTGCGGCTTGGGGTCGTGCGGAATCCTAGTTCTAATGACATAATCACCCGGCCATACCACTGCGTCAATGAAAAAGTAGTGATCATACCAATTTTTCAGTGAATCCATTGGTTTGTTGTGTGATTGGGGACTGTTGGAGGCTCGTTTTTTGAAAGATACCCAACCGTTCACTAAGTTGGGGGTATAAAACAACCTAAATAACTCTACGGTTGGGGGGATTCTCCTAGCACGGCAAAGAATCTCGAATTGGCTAATCTTACAGGCACCTATGCAGTGGAGCTGACTAATGTGTACATCATAATATCCTAGCAGATCTACGAGAAAGTGGGTGAAAGGGATGCGGTAATTAGCCGCATCAAACAGGCGAGTATAAAGGCCTATCTTACCCGCTGGAGCCTCAGTTATGAGGTCTCCGGCGCCAGGAAGTGAGGGGTGTAGGTTAGTAGGAATGAAGTAATTTGTACAAAAATGGTTTAATTGGTCTTGGGTCATGACATTTAGCACGGATCCAATGGTAGGGCTGTTTCTATGAGCCATTACTAAAAAAGAGTGAAAGGACGTGGTGTTCTAACCTGCGTGTGAAGGGATCCGTGCGTATTTGGTTCAAGCTAAGAGGAAAGCTTTAATGGCAGAAATGGAGGTTGTAAACTGTGTGTTTCACACAGCCGTAGGGGTGGCTTATTTATAGGGTTGCCTCATGGGTCACAACCTGTTGGATGTGTGACACGTGTCTGCCACTATTCTTAATCGTGTGGCTAGGGGGCAAGTGGCAAGTGAAACGTCAGGTGGGACCCAGGGTTACTTCTGACTCACACGTTTGCACTGCTCGAGGTTCTGACGATTTGCACTTTTGTCAGTCAAACAAGTCAGATGAACAGTTGTTCATGTCGGGTTATGCGGCTCTTACGTAAGACTTGCCATTTAATGATCTATTTAATTTGTCTCGGTTGCTATATGCGGCTGAGATATTGAGAAGATAACTTCTTAAACCAGGTAGCCACGTGCGGCCAATATACGTTCTTGGACAAATTATCATTTGTTATGGTTTCCTTGGTACGTCCGGGGAGCATCTTTGTAGTCTAGAGGTTCCACCTACGGTTGTAACAACTAGACTGGGGGGACATGATGACGTATAGTCCCCAGCCGGGTCATAGACCCGGCCCATGGGTACTACCCGTATCCGGCCCATCACAGATGGGTGGAATAATGTCAGTCAGGCTTACGGGCTTGGATGAACAGTAACCGCACGCATGTGTGCGGCCCACGGCCCTGTACGGCCGACACGACCGACATAGGGTTAGACAGAATAATATTCTGTCTAGGAATATCTTAATCCCAATAAGAAGAGATATTCACTACCAGAATTAGAAGATAACAATCATTCTAATTCTGGTGCTTATCTCTTCCTTGGGGCCGAAGGATCAGTGAAAGCCCACTAGGGTTTCACTGCCTATAAAAGGAACCCCCAAGGGTTCCACAAAGGTATTACGACTTGTACTCTGAACTCATACAAACCTTAAACCGATTACTTACTCTCACGCCGGAGTCTAATCGTGGGAAACATTCCCACGGTAAGCCTAACGCGTGCTGTTTAGTGTGCAGGATCCCAACCAAACAATTCACTTGGTGCAGGAGCCGGAGCCCAGCCAACCCGAATTAAGCCTAATTCGGGTCTAGCAAGGATCAACCAACTTTTGCATCAACAACCCGATCATCCAAACACAAGATCAATGCGTTGTAAACCTTTATCTGAATGACATTATCATATGTCATTATTGTGGTGACGGGTAATTACTCCAATGCTTCATCTAATCCCAAATGTTCCATCAAAGCTTTCATCCTTACCTGCCATAACCTGAAGTCATTCTTCCCATCGAATTCCTCGATGTCAAATTTGGTAAACTTCATCTTATTTTAACCCTTTTGCTAACCGTTAGACCTTTTGTGAATTTACCTACACGAAAATCACGATCTAGCAAAGTATCTCGTGTGTAAAACACCCTTGCTTTATCAAAATAACCCTAAAATAAAAATCTTAGAAATCGATCAAACCAAGTAACCCTTCAAAATAAAACACATTTTTACTTAAATATCGGCTGAACCTTGGAAATTAACGTATCTAATAAATCAACAACCCTTGAATCAAGAAAATACCGGGCGCCTTTTGAAGTAACATTTTTGCAAAACTGATCTCTAACAACCTAAGAAATCTTGTAAGCTCGACAAGTCTTGAACATTCTTTATCCATTTGTTGATTTGCTAAACCTTGTGAAAAACCTCACAATCACAGACCGACAAAGTCCCTTGGATAATTCGCTAAACCTTGTGATATATTAGACCTCACAATCACGAATTACGAAGTTCCCTTGTGTGATCCTTCAAAGTAATATAATATATTTTGTTTTATAAAAACAAATAATAACTCAATTTTAAAGAATATAGCCCAATATTACTTTAGGTCCAAAGTAACACAAACATTCACATTATTTAATAAAACCCCTTTTGAAACTAGTTGGTTGACTTTTAGTCACACACAACAACAAAAATAAACTACCCATCTTCTTCCTCTCCTCACCAGTTATGAAAAAGAGAAAATAAAAACACAGAAACTCTCAGTCGATCTTCAAAAAACCAACAACCCTTTTATGTCGAATAACATGTTTCTTCTTGATGTTCACGAACCCTAACACCAAAAACCCTTCAATGATCGATTCCTAGTAAACCAGAAGAGACACGCAACCCCCAATCTCTGATACCACTTGTAGTACTAATCGACAACAACCTGGCCACTATATGTGGAAACCAAGATCAAAGAAGCTATCGGCAGAAAAATAACACATAAGGTATGTACCCTAATCGTTTACCGATTAGTATTAGAAAAGAATGTGTTGTTAATCCCCTCCCCCTCGCCTCCTTTTATAAAGATGAGGGGGAACCGACTATTACATTTATCACGGTCGGGTTGGGCTTGGACACAACCAACCGATTTATTGTTATAAGCTATTTAGGATACTCGAAAACTATCTCCTAGACACGACTTAGACTAATAAAGACCAATACATAACTAAATTAGTCACGCATTTAGGCCCATCAATCATTTTCCATTCTAATTAAAGAGATTAAGCTTTTTTCTCACTATTGAATTCTTCATCGAAACAAACGTTTTAACTCTTTCTGGATTTCTTTGTATTTTTATATTTAGCTCATTGCTAGCAATGTGGTTAAATAAATCCACCTTTACAAAAAAGGCATTTTCAGCTAACTTCTCTTGAACGTATACTAGTTGTCATGTTTTCTAATTTTGTTTAGCATATTACTAGAATCTTTTTTCATTTTAGTGTATAGTATCACTGATGAGACTGCTTTTATACATAGTCTCCTCGTCCAAAACGGGCTTAAAATGGTTAAAATATCATAAAAAGTGCCAAATATATGCTTGTATCTGTTCAATGTGTATTTTAGGTACGGATATTGAGAAATGACAAAAGATCACAAGAAACAATCAAAAACGAACACGAGAAACGAAGCCGCACAATGAACCGGGCCCTAGAGTTGATTTTCCAAGAAAAGTCCTTAAAGAATTGAAGATTGTACAAGAAGGTTCCTTCATTATTGAAGAATTATACTTTAAACCCTTGTATATTCATAATTACAAGTTTGGTCCCTAAAGTTTGTCAAATTTACAAAAAGGTCCCTCAACTTTGTAGAATTAGCAAGAATGGTCCCTCAAATTTGAAGACTTGTCGCTTTTAGTCCTCCATGAAGACAAAGATATAAGTGAAGACCTCAAAGTATGAAGACATGTCAAGTTTGGTCCTTCAAATATCAAAACATGGCAAGAAATACCCTTTGAAACATTTTGGAAAATGTATTGTGGCCAAAATAGGAAAAACAAAACTTCATTATAAAGAGAAATACGTTTTGGCTATTTTAAAACACAAGTGACAACAAAAGAAGAAATGAGGGGTTTAATTTGGCAGACAAGAAACCTTACCTTAACCAACCTTGGCTTGACACGTGCCCTACTAACCCCTTTCAGCCAATCACACTCCACCATTCATCCACCTCACCATCCACTCACAACCGGATTAATAACTAACATTAATTAGTTATTTAAAAGTGGCAGTTAACATAATTTTAAAAACTAAACAAGATCAAACCCCACAATTCATCTCAAGAACACGAATTGGGGACTTGTGTTTAAGCAACAATTAGACTCTCATAACCTCCAGAATTATGATTAAGGGTTTAATGACCAAAACCCAACCCACAAACCTGTTGCCACATCACCCCATATGTCACATGATACACCCCTGCATACACCTTTGGGGAAGAAGACAAAAACCAACCAGTAAATCAACGAGCCACAATGTAGCTTCAATCCTAAGCTCATTTGGGTACCTTGGATCAACTTTTCACCAGCTAGCATCAACAAACGTCCAAAATTCCATCATATGGACTCAAGATATTCAAAAATTCATGGGGCATTTTTGGGACATCACCACTTAAGGTTTTCAGTTTCTCGGCTTTGTAGGACTATTGTAAGACTCTATATAAAGCCCCTAGCTCACAATATTAGTTTTTTGCTCTTGGTTTTTCTTTGGTCACTTTTCTGTAAATCCTATGTTCAAGTGAATGAAATAGTGTTTGAATTTGTTGACGAAATCCAAGTGCCACTCTTTATATCTTGTGGTTATAAGTTTGTGATTTGGAAGTTTTAAAAGTTGGTTTGAAGTTTATGCAAGTATTTCAAAGTTTTTCAAAACCTGAAATTTTCAAGTTCTTAGTTCAAACACTTGAACGTTTTGGGCCTTGGATTGATCATAGCACCCTGATAAGAAGATTATCAAGGTGTAGTGAGATCTAGGTTTGGGAAGGATCAAGGAGTGGGGAACAAGCTTGGAAAGATTCAGTTCATTTTCATTTTTTTTCTTTCATAAATTGTTGCTTTGACTTGTTGTTCTTAGCAGGTGTACTGGAAGCTTGTGCCTTGTTTAGCTAGGCACATAAGCTCTAAAATTCGTGAGTGTGGATGTGCATTCATGAGGTTTGTCCTCTTTTCTTTAAAAATCTATCAAGAAAGTGGTTCTAAGTGATTTTTGTGGTTTGCTGACATTTATGGTGATTTTATGCATGAATCTTGTTCCTTCTGTCTTATGATGTTGTTATGATGCATATCTAAGCTTGGTATAACCTGAAAACATTTTTACTTTCAAAATTTTGATTTTCAAAAGTTAAAACGGTGTTTGGGTCTACTGTTTTATGCTTTGTATGTTAGATTGAATAGGTGTGTAAGGTTGTTTTGAGTTTGTATCTGCTATTGATGTGTATGTGAGTTGTTATTTGCAAGTCTTGTGCTCTTAAACACTTAATCTTAATCTTTGCTATAACTGATTTGTTCTAGGTCTTTTTGAACTAAAAATTGGTCATCATATAGAATTCATGTTTAACTAGGATTAACAAGTGTTAAAACAAGGTTTATGCAATATGTTGAGTAGACTTGAAGGTTTGAAATTGGACTTGAGGTTAATTAGTTTAGCAAAAAGGACTTTGTGTTCATCAATTAAAGTACTTGAGTCATATAAGCTTGAATCTAGTTCTAATCTTTAAACCAATGCTTGAAACCGGTTTATTTATGCTTCATTAAGTATATTTAAGCTGTTGTATAAGTTTGGTTCAATTTGGTTGGCTTAATCTTGCTTATTTTGCTTATTTCATCATAATATGCTTATTTATCATGTCTGTGCTATGTCTGTGGACTTTTTGAATTAACTGTACAAATTGGCTTGGTGATTTTGTGATTTGTTGCTTGTTATTGACTCCTTATAACCCACTGGTTATAAGGGTGCGTTGTTTGTTCAACAATACCAAGTAAATCTCTCTATAAAAGCATGTCAAATAGTCAAAGCAGTGGGAACCCTTTCCCACTGCTGCTAGCCACTGCTAGTGTTAATTTGTGTTCAGCTTATTAATAAGCTATACTAGCTTATTCCATTGTGCAACAACTTTGTTTTGGTAATCAATCTTTCTTATTTGACCCATTTGACTATTCTGGAGCTTTTTAGACTTTGACTTTTAGGTTTGACTAGAAAACGACTATTTTGTCTTTTTCAAAAACAGCTTATTGCTTTTTCCAGCTTATTCAGTGTGCTTATTTGAAATCTTTTTGATTATTTTGCTTAATTAAGTCATTACAAAGCTTTTGCAACTTGAATCAGCCTTTGAAGTGGTCTAGAACTCGAAAACGACTATTTTGTCGTTTTGTGTAGAGAGCTTTTGCTTATTTCAGGCTTATTTCTTGGGCTTATTCAAAATTTCTTTTTACAAATAGCTTCATAAGATCAAAATAAGGATGTGTGTCAATTTTCAGCTTATGGCATTAGCTTATGGCTTGATGGGCCAAAAAGCCCATTAACAATAAGTCGTTGCTTATTAAGCTGTGATAAGCACTGATTCAGCTTTTGGGCCTTTATAGTTTTTTGTTTAAAACTTGATTTTAAGCTAGACTGCGACTTTTCAGCTTATTTGGTTGACTTTTTGCTTATTGGGCTAAAAAGCCCATTAAGCTTGGATTGTTTTCACTTTTAGCCCAATTGGAGACCCATTAGGGGTAATTTGGTCATTTCATTTTCTTTTTATTTAAGTTAAATAAAGTAGTTTGCAAGTTTTTTGAATTTTTATAAATTTTGAATTTTTAATATTATTTTAATATTTAATTTTAATTTTTAATCATTTTAAATAGTTTTAGTTAGTTTTAAATTTTTCAAAAATAGTTTTTAGTTTAATTAAGTTATTTTATAGGTTACAAATTGAAAAATCTCATTTTGGGCTTTTTGTTAATTAAATTGATTTTTTGGGCTTATTAAAAATTATTATTTAATTAAATAAAAGGTTTGAGTGGTTTTTTATTTTTGGTAAACTCTATTTTCTTTTTTGGAATTTATATTGATTTTCTAGGAATTTTTAGGGTAATTTTTAAATTTCGTCATGTTTTACGGTTTTACGTTTACGTCTTTCGTCGTAGTTTAACTTTAATCGTAATCGTCATCACTTTCTTTCTCATTTTCTTTCATCAATATTAATCTCAAAGTTAATCAAGTCTTAACATACAACACACTAGCCTCCTTAAGAACGAACTCATTTTTGGGTCATTTATGCACGGTTTTCCTAAACCGTGTACTTACCCTATATTTACGCTCTTTGTTTTTCCTACAGCAAAGTGTAGTAAATTACAACCATCAATCACACTTTTGAATTATTACTCGAAAATACCTTTAAAAAACTTGATACCCTAAGGCGATTTTTTTGGCAAAAATTAAAAGAACCCTAAATCGTTTCTACCCTTTCAATCATAATCATCATGTGTACTTTAACAATTAACATCAACTCTTTATCGCATATCGTTGATCATTGTATTGATTGGTTTTATTCGTTATTTAGGGTTTTTCGCTCTTTTAAATCTTTTTTTTTCCAGTTGATCTTTTGCTTCCACCGTCTACTAAGGAATCTATTATATAATCGTTAACTTTATGTGTGTACGTGATGACAGGAGTGTGAATGATATGGTTATTGACACACTGGAAGGGGGTACTAACAATATTACGTGAAGGAATAAGAATGATTTTGGGATTAATACGTGGGATGTTTGTAAAGAGCATATTTCGATTACTACTATTGATGAAGTATTTGTTGTTGCTCATGTGAGTGGTTTTGGCGATACGACTAGGGAAGTAAGTGAACTTAGGAGGGGTAATGGGTCATAAGATGTTAATTGTTAGTCATTTAAATTATTCAATAAAGATCCTAATATGAGTGGAAACATCCTATATGTTTGCATTGTAGTACTTTTGGTCATGCGTTGGATAAGTGTCATAAGGCTACGAGATCAGATGGGGTAAGGAATGCGAAGAAGCCTAAGCAACCCACTATGGGTGTGCCAGTTGGTCATAAGGTAAACTTTATACCTGGTAACAATGAACATAGAGTGATTCATAAGAAGAATACCAATGGTGATGGTGGAAAAAAGTAAGATGATGTTTATTGTAAAGAGGTTAGTAACTCAACTTCTTTTTATGTGCTAAAATCTGTTGAGAATGATGATGATTTGGGTTCGACTGGGGGAACTTATATGGTGGGTGCTTCAAGTAAATATTCGAGGCAGACTGATAGTATTCCTTTTGTGGACACTAGTTATACCCTGATTATTAAGAAAATTAACAAGATAGAAAATAAGATTGCTAAAGGATAATTTACTTTTGTGGATGACGTTGATGAAGGAAATTCGTTTCCTGGGAAAAGCTTTCTGACGAGCTTAATGATAAAGATGTAGTCGAACCTATGGAAAATGATATGACAGAAAAAGTCGGCTATTAAAACGTCATATATCATATATGGGACTAATAGTTTGTGGGAACAATGAAAAGAATATTACAAGAATGGTGATGAAGATTACGACCCATATAATGATGATATGTATGATGACCAGAATATTTCAGGCCATACAGCTTATAACTATTAATTTTAGAATAGATATAAAATTTTTAGGGTTTATTATGTTTTATGTGATTTTGTAGTCTTGTTTTATGTGTTTATTTTTATAGGAAGTTGATTGTTTATGTAACGGACGAAGATGTATGATTCACGTACATCCTTTATACTTAAATGGCTTTTTAAGTAATAAAATTTACCTTACCCAAAAAGCACACTTTTATAAAAAAAATTCAATCATAGGGTGATTATATCGACCATTTTACTCCTATATCCCTATTAATATGAGTTTGCAAATTACACGGGTAATGTGTTCAAATAAATACACAAGTCCATGATAAAAGACTAAATTTAAAAGCATGATACACAAAAAAGAAAAATTTCTAATATGCTACACAAACTTTTAAAAGATTGTCAACTGATATACATTAAAAAGCAATTACCCGTTTCAGTTTTGCAGAAATGAAAAAGATATAATTGAACTACTTATAAAAGAAAAATAAATGAAAAAATAACACTCTTAGAAACCATGATGCATGAGGACCCCTCACTTCCCCTTTGAAACCTCTCAGTTTAAAAGCAAAGCGAAGTTCACAACTTTCTTCCCATGCAAAACTTTGTCATCAATATTTCACCTCCAACAATATCAGTTTTAACTCTCAATCTTCTTATTCATTATTCCTGCAATGTCTAGCCGCAGATCTCGTTCCCGTCAAGCTGGTGCATCGATGATCAACGATGCCCAAATGGCCGAACTCATTTCCAAGTTACAACAACTTATTCCTAGTGGCATTAATCAAACCAAAAGTTCCAAGGTAAACTTATTAGCAATTTATTAATTATTTTCTGATTTTGCATACTATATATTCATTTAGGTCTATATGGCAATTGGGAAGTGCATGTCATCAAACGAAGTACAATAATGCACAAAATCAATTTCCAAATTGGGCTCAAAAGTGCAACTAGCTAGCTAGTTAGCAGAGCAGCTCAAAATCATGTTAGAACTTGAAGTTGCATGTATCACTTGATTCATGGTTCTTGTGTGGTTTTCCTTTGGCTTTAGGTAGATAAGTGGTGTAATAGGGTTCACACACACACCACATACACACACACACTTGCATTAAATTCTTGTGGTGCACCTAACATGTACAATTAAGCAGCTTCCTTCCTCTTCGGGTGCATGTGACTGTGTTGGACTCATTCAACCATATATATGTCCCTTTGTGTGTGCTTAAAGAGATACCACAGGGTCACTCTCACAACTGTTAGTTTGAATGAAACAAAATAACTTCATGTGATACGTCTAAATATAAACAAATATGTATACAAATATTTTCTTAATTAAGTTCTTTTTTGGAACGGCGATTTTATTAACACTAGCGAGAAGCTAGAAGCTAGAGGAAAGAAAGGAAAAGAACAAAAAGTTAAGTTACAGATTAGAACATCCAAATATAATAAAGTTATTTAACAGTGTGAAGATTTAAGTATTTCGGCTATACCTCATTAATATATAAGCAACTCGATCACACTTTTGTTAAACAGAACGAAATTTTAGAAAATGTGTTTGCAGTGTATACACTTTAAACCGGTTTTTCTACATTGCTATATACTCGTGTGTTTCATATTTCAGTGTTCATGATAACATTATTAAGTGTACAGTATATATGGTTAATTGATTGACGTATTGTAGGGCATAAAATGGCGGACCATAACGGGGGCCAAATAAGTGTTACTACTAATTAACATGCCCTCGCCCTCTCAGGCGCCTTATATAAATACCCCCACCACGACGTCGCCATCAGCAAATAAAAGTATTAAAATTCTCAACAAAGCATTCAAGCTTCTTCACTTACATGAAAACAAATAGGCTGGTTAATTAAGCCCCCTCAGAGTTGCTGCGATTAGTTTCACACAAGTAACATAACTAGGGTTTTCACTAGTGTGAGTTTATTTTTAGACCAATAATTAACATTATTAATTTATCTTTGTTTAGGTTTCAGCTTCGAAAGTATTGCAGGAGACATGTAATTACATCAGAAGCTTGCACAGAGAAGTTGATGACTTGAGTGAGAAACTATCAGAGCTTTTGGAATCCACAGACACCAACAGTGCTCAGGCAGCCATTATTAGGAGCTTATTCATGTGACTCCTACATTCACTACTTAATTAATGGACTACTTAACTTATCAATTATGTATTAGTTCTAATATGCATTTCCCTTTAACTTGGTCTTTCCTTTAGATCGAGTTTCTTAATACCATGTATTAATTACTACTATCATTTCAATATATACATATATCGATCTTAGGTTACTTTTTTTCCTTGTAAACTGAACTTATCATTCGTGCGTACATGACTGTCATCTAATAGACTAATACTACAATGTGAATTGTGGTCCTTGATTTTACGTCGATGAATAATTTACATGTAGTATTGAAACGATAACTAACAAGTAATGTTCTAAAAGTATATATAAACATTTTTCATTTCTATTTGTCAACCTCAACCAATAGTAAACTTCCAAAAGGTTAACCCTAGCATGTGATCCTATTTGTTAACCCTGTCATGTGACTTTGGCCCCCCATATTATTACTCCGCGAGTGAATTGGTTATATATATGTGGAAATTGTGATACCTTGACCAAAGACACAAAATCAGGGGCCACATTATCCTCATAATAAATAAAATAGTACGAGAACAATATTTCTGCATTTGAGTTATAAAAACAATAAACCAGCTATTTGAACACCTGGTGTCGATGGCCGTTCGTACCATCCGACCAACCCATATATCTCTTATATGCCGTGACAACGACACTGTAAGTATCGTTGTGGTCTCTTGCGTTGTAGTGAGCCTACATCATGAGAATTTGTAATTCTCTTGTAATAATTAACTTTAATCTAACTTATTGTGAAGTAATTGGAATAAAACCCTTTAAACAATAAGTAAATAATACAAAGGTTTTTAAACGTTTAACTCTTATTATTTAAATAATTATATCTCGACAACAATAAGATAATAGGATAAGAGTCAGGTGGGACGGTCAGCTCAGTTAGAGCGAAAACCGTCAGAGAAGGTTATCGTCAAACAATGTAATGCAAGCGACGAGTAGGGCTTGCCATGTTGAACCAACTTTTTCCTTTCTTCACCGGCGGTGAACTCTCCTCTCTTATTTTGGGTCCACCCGTACCAACTAATTTATTGTATGCGGAATTACAATAGAAATTAAATAGACAATATATTGTATGTGGTCTCATCACTAACAAGTCATATTAATCATAACGATTAATTGACTTGACGATGAAGAGCAACCTTGAGTTTATAACTCAAGTGCTTATCGTATCTGTAAGAGAGAATATGTTTCTGCTCCTTTACAAAGTATATTATTTATAGACCTTGGGTTTGGATGAGACAAAGTACTACCATGGGCAATTCCTCTTATATTGTTGATAGTACTAAGGTACATTGTGTTTATATCTATCCTAAGCTAAGCGATATGACATTAAACTCACGAGCCAGTTGGCCCAACCTACGCGTAAGGACCATAGCAGACAACCAACTCGTGCGTTGGTGGTTTTCGAGAAAAAAACAAGGCTAACTCACCTGGCGTGAGTTACATGCATGTGAGACCAATTTCAATATAACCATTTTAATTTAAAACAAATAATAATAATAATAACTTGACCCTTTTTTTACTTATAAATAATACCCATCATTTCATCATTTATACACAAAACACCAATTACTTTATCATTTTTAATACACATATTAACCAAAACAAATTTTATCGTTTGTTCTATTCTACATACCATCGATGAAATTAAAACTTTTGTACAAAAACTCATCCACGGAGATAGCATGCGTCCAGAACTATGATGGACTTAGCCATTGCATTTTAAGTAGCTTCGAGGGCTAAAGATGATCTACAGAAAGCATACGAGAAATGCACCGATCTTCCAAACAAAAACAGTAATTTGATCGACACTTTTTTAAAGAAGAATCTAATACAAGTTTTTTAGCCCGTATAAAAATTATATGTTCGTTGATGTGTGTCTAATCGAATTGGTCTAGGTTTTCTATGTGACTCAGTTTTATTTTGGTGAAACAAATATTTTTGGTTGTTTTTAAATTTAAATGTGCAAGACTTAAAAGTAAATGTCGTTGAAAATAAACTGGCGTTAAAGTAAAGAGCGTGAAAATAAATCTAAGTCTAATTAAACGAAAGTGTGCAATATTTAAAACGTGACGGAAAGTAAATCAATTAAATGACTAAAAATTAAAGTGTGACGGAAATTAAAATTAGACAAGTATTAAAAACTTAAACTAAAAATTAAACAAGACAAAACATAAAAGTTAACCCAGATCGGAATATATTCCGATCAACCTTACCATCGGAATGAACACACCACCTATCGGAATGTTAAAGAAAACCAGATCGGAATATGTCACCTTTTCAGATCGGAATAACCTAACACCCTCAGATCGCAATGTAGTCCAGATCGAAATGTGTTCTATCGGAATGTACCTATCGGAATGAGGTTAAGGAAAATTGGGCAGCACTTCGTCTGAGTAAGCCTCAAGAGCCGTCGGAAAGAGCGATCGCAATATGCGATCGCAATCCCCAGATCGGAATGAGGGAAAAGATCCACCTATCGCAATCCCGAATCGGAATGCAAAACCCTTAAGCCCAATACTGTCACTATCGGAATGTGGTTAGCAGGCCGTCGCAATGTGGAGGTAAACCCTCTCTTTCCGATGGATACAAATTCGTAAAAAGCACAAGAACTAAATAAGCTAATCTAATAAGCAGTTACCAAAAAACTTAAATGAAATGAAATCACAACGAAACAATAAGCTAGAAAGTTAAAGTATTTCAAACTTTTAAACACGAAACTTAAATGAAATCAAAAGTTAAAAATCAAAACTTTAAAGAAAACTTTCAAAACACTTAAGAAAATTTCCAAATAAGCACACAAGGTTGTCAATCTCGTGGCTTATTTCGTGGGAGGAAATAAAAAGGACAAAACTTTAATCAAGATAAGCAAATGGATTAAGCAAAACCTTGCTTAATCCGAAATTCAAGCCGAAACAAAAAGAGAGAAAGGTAGAATGAGATTGATAAAAAGACTTGATCAAATGATAAAGAAAGATTAAAGACAAGAATTTAAAGAACACAAATTGAAAACTTACTTGGAATTAAAAGGTAATTAAAGTGCAAAACATGTATTAAAATGGCAAGTAATTAAAGGTGCATAAAATAAAGTGGAAGAATGGTTTGTCAAGCCACCAACCATGGAAGAACTAATTTGTCAAGTTAGTCAACAAAAACAAATGCTTAACAATCTAAACTATTTATAGGGGAGGATTAGGAAGCTTCCTCCCCTCCTTCATTTCTTGTTAATTGCACCATCCAGTCCTTCCTTCTTAATCTTTTTGTTAATCTTGGAATGTGATGACTTTTGGCTCGGGATTTCTTTGGACTCGTCTTTTAATTCTTCGATAAATAAGACTTGAGTTCCTCGGCTTTAAGTAAACTTCCGTCTTTTGACTTTATCTTCGATAAATCTTCAGAATTGGTCTTGGACTTCCGTTCTTTATCCTCTCTTGACTCCTTGACATCGTCTTTCATCCTTTTCTTCAATAAAAGTCCGTGAAAGCCCGTGAATTCCCGTGCTTTCTCCACTTTTCACTTTTTCGTCCTAAAACATAACAAAAACACAAACCACGCATAATTCCGACATAAAAGACATAAAATACACGTTTTGGTCCGGTTTTTATTGTAATTAAGTGGTAGAAAAGATGTGTGTTTAGACACATATCAGAATCTAAAAAAGATTACGAGATGCATGACATTTTCTTTCGCAAGAAAGATAAAAATAGAACGACAAATGGAAGCAACATCTAGTTGGTTTCATGAAAAATACGACTTTTAAGAAATACTTATAATGTAAATTTATATTTTGCATTGTATTTTAAAGTTCCGTATTGCAATTTAACTTTCGTATTGTACTTTAAATTCCGTAATGAAAATTTGAATACTTATTCCAACGTCAGTTACTTCTTGATGAAGAAGCGTTAAGGAAAACCTTAGAAGAAGAAGATGCAAGAATTAACAAGGAGTGGGAGGAGAGGATGAGGAAACAAGAAAAATAGGATAACCATTATTTTTCAGAATTCCGAGGGGAGATTTCTGATTCGGATCCGGGAACCAATTAACTATCGTATCGTTTTTATGTTTGTATTTCCTTTCGTATCATATTGTGTTTTTAATGTTTCGCTATGAATAAAGTTTTAAATTTTTGAATAAAAGTATTTAAAAAATAAAAAACAAGTAGGAAAAGTGAGTTTAGATGAGTTTGGGTGAGTTTGAGTAAGTGTCATAGCAAGGGTTAGTGAGATTGAGTGAGTGGAGAGAGAAAACTGATGTGACATTGACGTGGCGGTGAGTTTGTTTTAACCATACCACTTAGCCTAAGTATGAGGATAATTGTAACACCCCAGTTTGGTAAATGGAATATCACGCGTGATTATGGCGTGTCATCAAAGCATACAAGTTAAATGTCTTAAAAACATTAAATGACCATGAAAGGAAATACCAGAAACAAACATTGGTACCCCAAGTATAAGCTCATCACACACAAACATAAGTAATGTAAAGGAAAAGGACTAAAGAATGTCCAAAGAAATGAATAGCAAAATGTATGATAAAATGCATAAAGTAGAGAAGGCTAGATAGCTTCCAATCCATATGCACGTACGCTTAAAGTCTACGAGCACCCTTGAGTACCTGCCGTTTAAGAACATGAAAGGAAAACGGATGAGCATAACGCTCAGTGCACGGATATACAAGCATAGCATGGAATAACGTAAGCATAAAGACTAATAGCAACGGAGTAGTATAAGTTCTAAGTAACCTGGAATCATGTTCATAAAACTGGTTTTATAGTTTGAAAAGACTTATGTTTTATTGTAAAAATTTTATTAATTAGCCAAATAGCCCATATAGGTCATGACGTTCCACCGTGCATGAATACTTGGAGGGGAGACCTTGTTATGCAATTAGAGGGGTTGCCTATAATTAAATAGTCTGGGTAGGA
The DNA here is from genome assembly GCA_025667525.1 of Glebionis coronaria. Taxonomy (NCBI): domain Eukaryota; kingdom Viridiplantae; phylum Streptophyta; class Magnoliopsida; order Asterales; family Asteraceae; genus Glebionis; species Glebionis coronaria. The sequence continues at coordinate 378,711,500 of CM046880.1, read as the reverse complement.
GGGAGCAACTCCTAGTGAAGGATGCAAGGCACACACCGCATTCACTCTGATAATACCGATAAACATGTAACTAGGATGCACCCATACGCCCCACATGATAATATAATATAATGGCCAAAACTGAAAAGGGACGCCAGGAGCAATCACTTCGTCGTGGGAAAGTCATAACACTGGTGCCTCCAATGTTATGGTTATGCTACCTCCATAACTAGGTGACACTGGTCATGCATGTATATGGCTTAGGCTCTTAAACTAACATAAGTAATCAAACATATAAAACAATACTGGGAAAACAGTTGGCTACGAACGGGGAATCCTAATAAGGAAAGAATGTTCATACTTAAGGGACGGGAAATCCTTACCTTATGTCCAGTGAACGAAGAAGATGAAAGAATGAAAGTCCTACTTCGATCTCACTAATGCTACATAAATAGGATACATGTATAAGTATTCTGCTTACTGAGTACGTAACTGATTATATCGTGTCTTAGCTTGTTTTATATGTTCTTGTCTTGTTTTACTGAGTTTAATGTTATGCTGTGTTTATCATGTATTCTACGTATTCTGATTAAGTATTACTTGTATTTCTTGTATTATTATACTTGTTGTGTAATAATAAGTAACTTTCTAAAAATAGCAGGTTTCCTAAAATAGAAAGTTTCCAAAAATAGATTAACTTCTTAAAATAGATCAGTTTCTAAAAATAAAAAGTTTCCAAAAATAGTAAGTTTCCTGAATTAGAAAGTTTCCAAAATAAGATTAACTTCTTAAAATAGATCAGTTTCTAAAAATAGAAAGTTTCCAAAAATAGTAGGTTTCCATATTTAGAATTAAGCTGGATTAATAAGCTAAAGCTTAAGTTTACTGGTTAAATAACATAAGTCATGTGGTTATTAGTATAGTTTATTAATAATATCATGTTAATTAAATAAACTATAGGTTATATGATTTAATTAAATATAAGCATGATTTAATTAAATTAATGTGTATAAAAATACTTGGGTTAAACATGTATTAATATTATACTAGTTATAACCTAAGTCATGTTTATTAATTAATTACATTCATGTCTTAAATAATTAATTAATACTATAGTCTAAATTAAATAAATAAATACTTAGGTTAAAACATGTATTATTTTATAAATAATATTAACCTAAGTTCATGATTAATTAAATTAATTATTAGTCATGTTAAATTAATTTAAATGAGTTGTATAATTTAGTCATGAACCGAACCCGTGAATTTAGTTTAGACATGTCGTGAACCGGACCGGAAACCCCATGAACCAGACCAACCGGCCGGTTGACACTGCTAGTGTAACCACACCACCGGCTGCTGCCGGTGGTTCCCTCTCGGCTAGCCACTGACCTCAGTAGGTTCCCACCGGCTGTCTGCCGGTGGTTCCCCCTACTGCCTGCGGTTCCCCCTGCGTGACCTAAAACCGCCACCGGCTATGTGCCGATGGTGGTGGTGGTTGCTTGCTGTCGAGACACCCAAACACCACAAAGACACCCAGACTCAAGTCGGGGTCCCTTGTCCCTGCTGCCGACCGAGACCAACCAAACTGAGACACGAGGTCTCGGTTGGTGGTGCGAACCAAAACACGCCGAGAGCCATGGGCTCTCGGTTGGGTGTCGGCCGAGCAAACCAACCCGAAAACATCCCTTAATATTTCCACTTGATTTCATGACATGTTTTTAATTACTTGTTTATTTAATCTCATGTTCACGTGTTCATAACTAAATAAAAGAATAAAATAAAAGGGATAACGGGTTACCGAACTCGTGTAACGAATGGAGGTTAATAACACGAACATGATGCGTGAATAAATCAACCAAAAATCAAATCAAACACCCCTTGTGGTGTTGGTGTTGCCGGTGGCCAAATGAGACAAAGGGGTTAGGGTTTTTAATTTTTCTGTAAAAATTATGTTATGAAAAAATCTGTGCTTTTAGTTTCCTTTAGTTTAACCAAAAAACGGGTTTGGGCCCTTGTCTCTTTGGTGTCGCGGCATGTAGGGCCGACAAGGGAAAAACCCAAAGTTTTTCCCGTGTTTTATTTTACGTGTTCGTATGTTCGTGTTTTCGTGTTATAATTGTTCGTGTTATATATAAATACTTGTACGTAACGATATTAATCGTATTATATTAGTTAAGTACGTAATTACGTGTTCGTGATTTTTACGTTCATGATTTCATGTTCGTGATTATAATTTTTATTTTAATAATAAGCGTGTACTATCACGTACTTAATACTTATCGTGTAATAATACGTACATAACTTCTGTAATTAATAATCGTGACACGTGTTCATGCTATAAAAGGAAAGTTTGTATATGTACGTACGTTTACTAAGTGTATTGTTCATGGTAAAAGCATGCGGGTTTTACAACTCTTCCCCCCTAAAAAGAATAATTCGTCCCCGAATTATAGATAAAGTAAACCGAAAGAGGAACGTACCCGAATTCAAAACATGAAATGAGGGTAAGAAGCCCGGATAGACTCCTTTGTTTCCCAAATGGCTTCCCGCTCGGTATGATCCCTCCAAAGGATTTTGACGAATTGAATCGTCGTCTTCCTCATGACTCGTTCTTGCCTGTCAAGAACTCGTTCGGGTTCCTCTATGAAGGTAAGATCTTCACGAATCTGTTCCAGTGGATACTGAACCATATGAAGGGTATGATAATTGTACCCTCTAAGTAAGGACACATGGAAAATGTCATGAACGTGAGAAAGCTGCGGAGGTAACGCTAAACGATAAGATACTTCACCGACTCGCTCGATGATATCAAACGGTCCGATGAATCGAGGACTGAGTTTCCCTTTGATTCCAAAACGTCTAACACCACGTGTTGGCGAAACCTTAAGAAAGACATGATCTCCTACGTTGAAATGTAAGTCCCTATGATGCTTGTCGGCATAACTCTTCTGACGTGTACGAGCTTCTTGTAATTTCTGCTTAGCTACAACGACCTTCTCGTTGGTCAACTCAATCATCTCCGGTCCTTCAAGTGTTCGCTCACCAACCTGATCCCAGCAGATTGGGGCGCGACACTTCCTGCCATACAACATCTCGAATGATGCACACTTAATGCTGGCGTGCCAACTGTTGTTGTATGCAAACTTTACTAAAAAATATAATCGTCCCAATCTCCTGTCCACTCCAATGCACATGCTCGGAGCATGTCTTCCAATGTCTGAATAGTTCACTCTGATTGTCCGTCTGTTTGAGGATGAAAAGCCGTGCTAAGCTTAAGTTTTGTCCCCCAAGCTTTCTACAGACTCTTCCAAAATCGCGAAGTGAACCTAGGATCTCTGTCCGAGACGATACTGGACGTGGCACCATGAAGTCTCATGATCTCCTTCTTGTAAGTATCGGCGAGTTTGCTGACCGGATCATCCTTGCGGATCGGTAAGAAATGAGCTGACTTAGTAAGTCGATCAACGATAACCTAAGTCGCATCATGCCTCCTCTTTGTCTGCAGAAGACCGGTAACAAAATCCATGGTGATCTTGTCCCACTTCCACTACGGAATGTCTAATGGTTGTAGTAGACCACTAGACCGCTGATGCTCGATCTTAACCTGCTGGCAGGTAAGACATTTGGAAACATAAGTAGCAACATCCTGTTTCATACCACTCTACCAAAAGTACTGCTTGATGTCGTGGTACATCTGGGTCGAACCAGGATGAATGGAGAATAGGGAGCTATGAGCTTCAGCTGATAACGCTTCCCTGAGTGTAAGATCATCAAGAACACAAAGTCTGGTGCCCTGCCAAAAGATACCGTCGTCATCCAACCGAAACTCCGTCTGCTGATCCAAGTTCTGAATGATTGCCCAAATTTCACCATCATCCTTCTGAGCTTCCTTGATCCTAGAGAGTAATTCAGGTTCCACTCTAAGATTAGCCGAGTAACCGTGTTGTCCACGTACCATGATCTCAAATAGTCGCTCCAAGTTTCTTATTATCTCTTCCTCAATCTTAATGTCGTTGATCATATCAGACTTTCTACTAAGTGCATCTGCCACTACATTCGCCTTGCCGGGATGATACTACAGATTAATGTCATAATCCTTCAACAGCTCTAACCATCTTCTCTGTCTCATGTTCAGTTCACGTTGGGTGAAGATGTATTTCAGGCTCTTGTGATCTGTGAAGATATCACATGATTCTCCATACAAGTAGTGCCTCCATATCTTCAATGCAAACACGACTGCTGTGATGCGTAAGCAACCACTTTCCCATGTTGTATGAGAACACAGACAAGTCCCTTTCCTGAAGCATCACTGTAGATTTGAAATCCAACTGTACCAGATGGGAGAGTAAGAATTGGTGCAGATACTAGCCTCTACTTTAGGTCTTCAAAGCTCTTCTATCTTTCTTCCGTCCAAACTAATTTCTCCCCTTTCTGCATCAGTTTGGTCAATGGCAGTGCTAAACGGGAAAAGTTCTCTACGAACCTACGGTAGTAACCAGCTAAGCCTAGGAAACTACGAACTTCAGTCGCTGATGTCGGTCTTGGATACTTGGTAATAGCCTCAACCTTTGCTGGATCCATGGTGATTCCTTCTACTGATACAATGTGGCCTAGGAAGGCCACCTTGTCTAATCAGAACTCACACTTGGAGAATTTAGCATACAGCTGCTTCTGGCGAAGTATCTATAGTACAGTACGAAGATGGTCTTCGTGTTCCTCTTTTGACTTAGAGAAAATTAGAATGTCGTCAATGAAGACAATGACGAACTTGTCCAGGAACTCATGGAAGATACGGTTCATCAAATCCATGAAAACAGATGGAGCATTGGTAAGGCCAAACTACGAATTCGTAGTGCCCATAGCGCGTACGGAAAGCAGTCTTGGTGATGTCCTGCTCTTTAACCCGTAACTGATGATAGCCTGACCTCAGATCAATCTTGGAAAAATGTTTGGTCCCTTGGAGTTGGTCAAACAAGTCATCAATGCGTGGCAATGGATATCTATTCCTAATGGTGATCTTGTTGAGCTCACGATAATCTATGCACAGACGCATACTGTCGTCCTTCTTCTTTACGAACAGAACATGTGCGCCCCATGGAGAAGCACTAGGTCGAATGAAATCGCGTTCCAACAATTCCTACAGTTGTTCCTTTAACTCCTTCAGCTCTATGGGAGCCATGCGATAAGGAGCCTTAGAAATTGGCTCAGCTCCTGGGATGAGCTCAATATTAAACTCCACTTCACGAGCAGGTGGTATGCCCGGAAGTTCTTCTGGAAAAACGTATGGGAATTCTGACACGATTGGCTGATTCTGGATAGATGGATATTCAGCCTCCAAATCAAGAACAGTAGCAAGATAGCCCTCACAACCATGTGACAGTAGTGCACGTGCTTATAAGGTCGAAATTATTTGTACGGACCTTCCGGGTACGAAACCGTTGTGAATGTACTCTGGTGCATTTACATCACCGAAGATGACCCGATATGTATGGCAGTCAATGGTGGCATGATGTTTTGATAGCCAGTCCATGCCTAATATCATGTCAAAATCGCACATATCCAATGGAAGTGCGTCAACAGGACGAATCTTGTCGTCAAACTCTAGGGGAAGGCTCTTATACCCGAGGGTTATGCGTACAGAGTCTCTTAAGGGCGTGGAAATGTTTAATACATTCTCTAATGGCATAGGGGATATCCTAACATTCTTGGCATAGCAGTAGAAATGACCGAGTGAGTAGCACCCGTGTCAAATAAAACACATGCAGCTTGACCATACATATACAAGATTCCAGTGATGGTACCTGTAGAATTGTTTGCCTCATCGCGAGAAGTCGTGTACACCCGTCCACTAGTAGGATGTGGCTTAGAATCGGCATGTCCATATGTGCCCTCCATCTCGCCCTTGCGGTAGTCCTTCATGCGATGACCAGTAAGGTCACACTTGAAGCAAGCATCGTTGCCGCGGCGACATAGCCCTGGGTGCCCACGTTGCAGGTAGTGCAGAGAGGGTGAGTATACCCTCCAACATGTGCCCTTGCTGGCTGGGAGCCTGTTCAGAAAAGTACACATGAGACATGGTTATAGGTACAAAAGGACAATGCGGAAAATCGTAAGACGTAATACCAGTGATAACGGTACGGTTGGCTGTGAACCTCTACGGTCATGTTCCCTTCCGTTGACATGATTCCTGGTAGAAGATGCTAAAGTGTTAGAATTATGAATCATAAACGTGTAACATAAGAAATGAGTAAGTTTAGGGACCTGCTGTTGTTGGAGTTTCCAGCGTTGTTACGGTAATTATCATTACCGCTACGCCTATCCGAAGCAGAACGGTCTTGAGTCTGACCGTTACCCTTGGGCTGAGTAGGTTGTTGTTGAGTAGCCGATTGAGACCGGTCCCTAGTCTTCTGCCTGAAAGATGCAGTTTAAAGAGAAAGATAAACATTGGATAGTGCTAAATGAATTTTTAATGGTCATCGCTGAGTGATAAACAATTACCTCTTCTCGGGTCTCTCTTCTTCACCGAATTCCTCTCTCTCCTACAGCATCTCCAGTTTACGTGCTGCATCGGCTATTTGTGCCACCGTGTTGAAGGTAGCACACACCAAGTTGTTGGCGACCGATGTACGAATAGCACAACAAAAGTGGTATGCTTGCTCTTTGGCAGTACCTGCTGCTGCGCTAAGAAAACCAGCCAAACGAAGAAAGCGCTGCATGAACTCGTTGCTGTTCTCCCCAGCTCTCTGCCTGATCCCGTGGTACTCCCTCTTCAGCTTGTCTTGCTCAGCCTTGGGGAAGAACTGTCCCATCACTAACTCCCTGAACTGAGCCCAAGTCAAGCCACCCACCCAATTGTCACCTCCCTCAGACTGCTTCACTTCCTTCCACCATCCTAGTACGTCGCCTTTGAACTTGTAATAGGCCAACCTCGACTTGAAGACGGGGTCGCAGCGCATTGCATCAAGCTTGCACAACATGATGATGATAAGAAGAAGAGAGCTTTGGACTATCTTCTCGATATGAGCCAACCAACTTCCAGCCTCACTGGGGCTGTCAGTTCTCTCGAAGGATCGAGGATGTTGCTTGTTGAATCTCTCCAGCCATGTGACCAATGTTGCTGGAGGAGGAGGATTAGGATGTTGGTGCTGGTGCTGATTGTTGGTAGCTTGTACCTCGGCCCTGATGTCGTTCCTCGGCTGAGGAAGCAAAGCCTGCATCGCAGCTTGGACTGCTGCATTGAGTTGTTCCTGCTCGCGTGTGAGAACCATCTAACAGTATAACAAAATGCATGATTAAACTGATAAAACATAATATATATACATGAAAAAAAATTATGCAAATAAATCATAGGAAAATTTTTATGCATGAAAACGATGTATGAATGCATGATGCAGTTTATAAAAACTTTTATATGCGCGAAGGTAAACGCATATGGTCAGTTCACCCAAAACAAAAGACATGGCGAGGGGACGCATATGGGTCGGTCCCAAAGCTAAAAGTTTCGATAAAAGCACATGCGACTAAATAAGGTCAGTCCTGTACCAACCATTACTTAGTCATAAACCTGCGACAATGACATATGACATAAATGCATGAAAACAATTAATGCTTGAAAACCGACTGTCAGTTCTAGGAAGACCATAGTGACTACCCACTAATCACAGGTCATGTTTTGAGAGCCTACAGGTCAAAGCCTTGTCTCTGATATCATACTTGTAACACCCTATTTTGGTAAATCGAATGTCACGCCTGATTATGGCGTGTCATTAAAGCATAAAAGGTAAATATCTTAAAAACATTAAATGACCATGAAAGGAAATGCCGGAAACAAACACCGGTACCCCAAGTATAATCTCATCACACACAAACATAAGTACTGTAAAGGAAAAGGACTAAACAATGTCCAAACAAATGAATAGCAAAATGTATGATGAAATGCATAAAGTAGAGAAGGCTAGATAGCTTCCAATCCATATGCATGTACGCTTAAAGTCTGTGAGCGCCCTTGAGTACCTGTCGTTTGGGAACATGAAAGGAAAACGGATGAGCATAACGCTCAGTGCACGGATATACAAGCCTACCATGGAATAACGTAGGCATAAAGACTAATAGCAGTGGAATAGTATAAGTTCTAAGTAACCTGGAATCATGTTCATAAAACTGGTTTTATAGTTTGAAAAGACTTACGTTTTTATGTAAAATCTGTATTAAGTAGCCAAATAGCCCATATAGGTCATGAGGTTCCACCGTGCATGAATACTTGGAGGGGAGACGCCGTCATGCAATTAGAGGGGGTGCCTCTAATTAAATAGTCTGGGTAGGAGGGATCAACTCCTAGTGAAGGATGTAAGGCACACATCGCATTCACTCTGATAATACTGATAAACATGTAACTAGGATGCACCCATACGCCCCACATGATAATATAATATAATGGCCAAAACTGAAAAGGGACACCACGAGCAATCACTTCACCGTGGGGAAGTCATAACACTGGTGCCTCCGGTGTTATGGTTATGGTACCTCCATAACTAGGTGACACTGGTCATGCATGTATATGGCTTAGGCTCTTAAACTAACATAATCAAACATATAAAACAATATTGGGAAAATAATTGGCTGCAAACGGGGAATCCTAATAAGGAAAGAATGTCCATACTGAAGGGACGGGAAATCCGTACCTTATGTCTAGTGAACGAAAAAGACGAAAGAATGAAAGTCTTACTTCGATCTCACTAATGCTACATAAAAAGGATACATGTATAAGTATTCTGCTTACTGAGTACGTAATTGATTATATCGTAACTTAGCTTGTTTTATATGTTCTTGTCTTGTTTTACTGATTTTAATGTTATGCTGTGTTTATCACGTTAATTACGTATTCTGATTAAGTATTACTTATATTTCTTGTATTATTATACTGGTTGTGTAATAATAAGTAACTTTCTAAAAATCGCAGGTTTCCTAAAATAGAAAGTTTCCAAAAATAGATTAACTTCTTAAAAAAGATCAGTTTCTAAAAATAGAAAGTTTCCAAAAATAACAAGTTTCCTGAATTTAAAAGTTTCCAAAAATAGATTAACTTCTTAAAATAGATTAGTTTCTAAAAATAGAAAGTTTTCAAAAATAGTAAGTTTCCATATTTAGAATTAAGCTGGATTAATAAGCTAAATCTTAAGTTTATTGGTTAAATAACATAAGTCATCTGGTTATTAGTATAGTTTATTAATAATATCATGTTAGTTAAATAAACTATAGGTTATATAGTTTAATTAAATATAAGCATGATTTAATTAAATTAAGGTGTATAAAAAATACTTAGGTTAAACATGTATTAATATTATATTAATTATAACCTAAGTCATGTTTATTAATTAATTATATTCATGACTTAAAAAAATAATTAATATTATAGTCTAAATTAAATAAATAAATACTTAGGTTAAAACATGTATTATTTTAGAAATAATATTAACCTAAGTCCATAATTAATTAAATTAATTATTAGTCATGTTAAATTAATTTAATTGACTTGTACAATTTAGTCATTAACCGAACCCGTGAATTTAATTTAGACATGTCGTGAACCGGATCGGAAACCCCTTGAACTGGACCAACCAAACACCCCTTAACAGTGGCAAACCGGCTCGGCCGGTTGCCAATGCTAGTGTAACCACACCACCGACTGCTGTCGGTGGTTCCCTCTCGGCTAGCCGCTGACCACAGTAGGTTCCCACCGGATGTGTGCCGGTGGTTCCCCCTACTGCCTGCGGTTCCCCCTGCGTGAACCAAAACCGCCACCGGCTGTGTGCCAGTGGTGGTGGCTGCTTGCTGCCGAGACCCCCCAAACACCACAAGGACATCCCGACTCAAGTCGGGGTCCCTTGTCCCTGCAGCTGACCGAGACTAACCAAACCGAGACACGAGATCTCGGTTGGTGGTGCGAACCAAACACGCCGAGAGCCATGGGGCTCTCGGTTGGGTGTCGGTCGATCAAACCAACCCGAAAACATCCCTTAATTTCCCCCCATGATTTCATGACATGTTTTTAATTACTTGTTTATTTAATCTCATGTTCACGTGTTCATAATTAAATAAAAGAATTAATTAAAAGGGATAACGGATTACTGAACGCGTGTAACGAATGGAGGTTAATAACACGAACATGATGCTTGAATAAATCAACCAAAAATCAAATCAAACACCCCTTATGGTGTTGGTGTTGCCGGCGGCCAAAGGAGACAAAGGGCTAGGGTTTTTTATTTTTCTGTAAAAATTATGTTATGAAAAACTCTGTGCTTTTAGTTTCCTTTAGTTTAACCAAAAAAATGGGCTTGGGCCCTTGTCTCTTTGGTGCCGCGGCATGTAGGGCCCACAAGGGAAAAAGCCAAATTTTTTCCCGTGTTTTATTTTACGTGTTCGTATGTTCGTGTTATAATTGTTCGTGTTATATATAAATACTTGTACGTAACGATATTAATCGTATTATATTAATTAAGTACGTAATTAAGTGTTCGTGATTTTTACGTTCATGATTTCATGTTCGTGATTATAATTATTATTGTTAATAATTATCGTGTACTATCACGTATTTAATACTTATCGTGTAATAATACGTACATAACTTCTGTAATTAATAATCGTGACACGTGTTCATGCTATAAAAGCAAAAGTTTTTATATGTACGTACGTTTACTAAGTGTATTGTTCATGGTAAAAGCATGCGGGTTTTACAGCTATTCACTTTACATAATTTAGTACCCTTGTCTATCCCTAAAGGGTAAGTTTGATATTGCGTATTGTCCTTTAATTTTACCTTCTTCAAACTTATCTCGCTCATTCTTTAGTCTTCATATCTCTTTAGGACTTCATCATGGTTGAGGAGATCGTATAGGGCTTAGTGAGTTTATTAACACAACTCACTAAAAACATCACCTTCTTCTTTGTCTTAGGTATATCATTCACTAAGTGTCGCCTCGCTGAATGCTAGAGTCTTTCTTTTAGACTTAAGCTGAGAATCCTAAAGGTAAGCCACTGAGTGACTATTCACTCAGTGACCTATAAACGTTCAAGGATATTTACACTTAGGCTATTTGTTATTCAAAACCTTAAGTGAGGTTATTATGGTTGAATTGACCTAACAATTTTCCCATATTTGGATATAAAAGTACCTAAGTTATTTTTATTACAAATGAGCAAAAATGAATTCTTCTTATACTAAAAAATAGAAAGTGATAGTAATTTGATAAGCACAATTATTCTTTTATTAATCCATTACATTCCCTTTCAGTCTAGTACAAAAAACAACAAAATACAAGGTACTTTCATCATTTCATGGATTAGAGACCCATGGATTCCATCTACACTTTCTTTGTCAATACTAGCTTCTGGTCTTTGGCTAATAATCTCCTTAAGCTTTTCAACAAACCTCTTGTTCTATTTTGAAACAAAGTGTGTAGCCATTGCAAGATAAACCAGAAAAGACTCAGTGATTACTTTATGAATATCACTTATCCTTTCGAATGCTTTCTCATAAAACGTATCAATAAAGAAGATACCCCATTAAAGTTTTCAATTACCATTACATTCATGAAGGGGACATTCTTATAGAGAGATATGATACACTTCATACCAAGGAATTTAATATCAAGCTCTAGCTCAATCCTTTCTTTTTCTTGCTTTTTGTTTGGGATGGATCTTGCTCAGCCAATAGGATATATTTAGTGATCTAAAATTGTTTGGTGACATGTTCCAGCCTTACGTACTTGTTTCTCAAAGACTTCATTAGATCACGAACACATTTGTTGGACTTGGTCTAGATAATATTTCCTCATAATTATAATTATGTGGTACATCTTTAACACCCCTAATTTAGAAACGCAGCAGAATAATTAATTGGGTGCTAAAATTATCCCACTCCCTGAGGTTGTAATCACCAAACTTAAAGGGTGTTCGAACCTCATAGTTTCTTTCATCATTATTCCTAAATATTGTCATAAAACAAGCTTGGATTTAGGAATAATTTTGATATTGTTAATAGGTTTGACTGTCTTCTTTTAGTAGTGATCAAGACATATTGATCAAACATTTTATTTTCTAGGACTTTAGTTTGCTTTTGCTTCTTCATGATAGCTTTCTGGATAACATTCAATTCCTCTTCTTGTTACTTGACAAATTCTCTGCCACCCTCCATATTATAAAAAGTTTTAGGATCACCACTTGATTCCTTTACTACATCATTAGAAACATTTAGTATAGCAGCTTCATCAACAAACCTTCCCTCTTTTAGGTTGATCCTTTCCATATTATCCATGTGATCTAGAATATGATGTTCAATAAGTTGATACATGACTCCATTTATTTCATATGGAATAATATTTGGAGCATCAGGTTTGGTTTGAAGTTCCTTGGATGTTTTAACTAATTTGTAAGGTTGAGCTTCAGTCTCCGTGGCAATTCCTTTGTCTATGTCAACACTTGAAGTGATGATTGGTTCTTTATAGACTGGAAGCTCAGGAATGATGGTAAGAGAGCTTGATTTTGGTGGCTTGACAATTGTAATTGGTATAGGTTGAGTGTCTCGAGGTATTTGTTCATCAGCTTTGGGCACCTTAGGAACTTCAGCAGACTCAACCTCAATATTAGCATATGAGCTCTCAGGCTTGTCATGTTATTTAATGGCCATAGGTTGTGGCTCCCCCTAAATGTGAGAATGAGTCTCAAGCCAAATCAGCAGCTGTTGAGTAATTTTCTCCCCTTTAAAAGTGGACGCATTCATTTTACTAATGGTGAGTTTTAGTTGCGATATTGGTACTGAGGGGAGGTGTGGGAATTCTTTTGAACGCTTGAAACATCTTAGTCATCATGTCATTCATACTTGTAGTATCAGCCTTGATGGTTGAAACGTTGGATTGAATGATGGCTTGAGTGCTTTACAAAGTAGCAATCCTTGTTTTCAAGCTTAGGATGTTTAAGTCTCTCAAGCTCTTAACAATCTCAGTGAGATTATTTGAGTTCTTGATGTAGCCTTCAACAGCCTGACTGATCCTATATTCAGCTTCTAGATCAGTCTTGAGAGACTCAGAGCTTTCGCAACACCAAGACTTGATCTCACCAATAGCTGTCTGATGAGCATCAAGCTTGGTGAAGCCTTTTAACAAATTTGCGTTGTTGATTATTTCAACGGTCTTCATTGCATGTTTCGAGTCAATTGTTGAGCTTAGACCTGACAACAATATTTTCTTTGTTTATGTCACTTATGAACTCTATTTGGTTGTCAATATTTCCTTTCATTTCTTTGTTTATTTCTGTTTTCTATGTAACATACTTGGCTAAGTCTTTTAGAAGCTTAGTGATATTTGAAGAAAGATCATCATGTTTACACCCACATCCTAAAATAGCTTCTCATATAGGTGTTGAAATACACCTTCCAGAGTCTAGAATATGACTTTTATAGTTACATGAAGGATGCCATAAAATTGACTAATGGGATCTTCTTTCTCAGACTTCTTAGAAGATTCATTAGGTGTTTCCTCAAGGGATGGATTTTATGTTGATGCCTAAGGGAGGATGTTTTCATAAAGGTTGTCTCTCGGGAGGGCATTGGTGACGCCTTAGGGGATGGCTCAACAACAAATGGATAGGGATGGATCTTTGTAGTATCTTCATGAGGTTGGGAGGCTCTTGAATTACATTTTCAGTCTTCATATCATCCCTAGTATCAAGAAGCTCTTCATCATCACTGAATTCTTAGACGTTGTCATCTTAATCAGAGTCAATAAGTAGATCCTGATAATCGCCAAAGGTAGGTGATAAGGCTTTTTTCTCCAGCTCTCCTTCATAAGAAGGAATTCCTTCCTTTTGGTCACTCTTGGGCGCTTCAAATCTAGTGGATTGGGTTTTGTCCACCTGGTACTTAACGTCAGTTTGTGATTGATTAGTCGTGGAGTTGAGATTCCTATCAGCGAGTTGTTTTACCTGTATGCTTCTCTCTAAGTATGTGGGATCAGTAAAGGGTTCCCTTAAGAAAAGACTCATGATTTAGTGTGCCCTCACCGGGAATAGGAGTGGAAGTTTTTATTCTATCAGTGAGTTGTAGCATACTCCTTCAGTCTTTAGGTGTAATTTTTTCTCCCTCAGTCAAAGGTTGTGATTTGCGAATGCTATCATCAAAAACTAAAGACGTGATCACTTAACAACGGGTTGTATTCTTTCTTATGTATCTTGAGGACTAGTAGGTTGTTCCGTTGACACCGACTATGATGTATCAGTGCCCTCGTAAGATCCTTCTATTTGGTCAAGTCTAGTTTGGTCTTCACAAAGTTAGGCTTTTTGGTTTAGGCCTTTTTCCCTTTAGGAAGTGCCCTCGAAGCCTCAAGGCCTTGTGGGTTTAGATTTAGTCTAAGACTTCTTCTTACCCTTCTTAGGAGAATGGTGAGTGGGGGATACTAATGATTCAAGACCAATTAAATTGGTCATGAAGGCCGCCAATTCAATTGGGAGGACTTCAGATGGGTTCTTAGAAAATTTTGATTAACTTAATATGACGAGTTTAAACCCAGAAATTTAACCTTATTGAAAATAGAACTCGGTAACCTTTCTAAGGCACAAGATATGAAGGTAAGAAAGATACTTTTTCTTGGACACCTTCAAGAGCCTAGTTACGAGAACTGGATAAAGGATCTCTCCTATTTCAATCTTGTAGAAACTAGAAAGGGGGGGGTGAATAGTTTATATTGATTATGGTCCTAATTAAAATTCTTTTAGGTTTGTCCCAAAATTACCTTTTACTTGAAAACTAGTTTCATAGTTGTTAGGTTCAATTCTAGTGCATTAACAATATCTAGTGACAATGAAATGCAAAGTAAGAATGAAAGGATAAGTAAAGAGTAAGGAAAGAAGCAACCTAAAGTACGACACCAAGATTTATAGTGGTTTGGCAATGAAGTTCTATCCTCGTTCCTACTCCACTCCTCGAGTACACCTTACGCGATATTTCCACTATATCCACAAGCTCCCTTCTTGGGGGAGAAAACCTTACAACGTCGCTTACATTATTTTCCGACACTAAGCTAAATGTCGAGACCTAATCTTAGCTAGGACCAATCTACACACGTCGCCTACTTCACCATTTTCCGACACAAAGCTAGATGTTGAGTTCTAATCGAAAGCTAGAACCCATCTTCATCGCCCATCTTCTTTTCCGACACAAGGCTAGATGTCGAGTTCGAATCCAAAGCTAGAACTAATTTTCACAACTCTTCACTTTGAAGTTTAGTGAGAACTCACAAGACACATACACACGTCACTTTATAGTTTAGTGAGAACTAACACACAAGACTTATTACAACTCAATAAGACATATCCAAGTATACACATGTAACTTGGATCCACACAAGACATACCCAAGTATACACATATACAATGGTTTTACACAAGACTAATCTAAGTATCCACAAATAAATTGGAATAACACAACACTAATCCAAGTATACACAAATACATTGGATCTAGACAAGACTCAAATATAAAATGATGAACATGACTAGATATAAGGAAGGATGATCTTCATTAAGACTTCTTCTTTAATCACATCACAAATGTGTGAGCGATCTTTTCTTTGAACAAGTAAAGAAGAGGATCAAGAGGATAATTATAAGTAAACATACTTAACATATTAAGTGATCATTTACTAATGATTAGAATATAGAAAAGATAAAGGAGATAGAAAGAATGTCCAAAAAGGTTCCTGGAAAATTGAGATTTGATCCACTATTTATAGGAGACAAAAACCAACGGCTCTCTGCCTGCGGTTTCTTAATTTTCACAAGGTTCCTTATCAATAAATAACCGTGTGCCTATTTGGGGAACTTCCTAGAGTAGACTACACTCCTTTTTTTCTTTTACTAGGAAAATGTTATCTGAGGTAATATTTACCTTCAAAGATATTCCTATGGCATTTGGAATATGCCATATTCAAATTTTCATTTTCCATTTTAATAAAAACATTTCTTATAAATAAAGTTTATTAAAATCTTTTGTCACATTTGTCAAAATGTGAGCTTTGAGGTTAATCACATTCTATGATCACTAAACATGATTAAGATATGTTTGTGTAAGACTTAAATGATTATTACCTTGATGATAGTGTTTGTTGAATAATTCGTCTTATAATTTTCTTTGACGATAAATGTCTTTATACTTTGTAGTGATCAAAACTAAGAAAGATTAGTTAACAATAATAATGTTTTTAGGCATTGCTTGCGCTAACAAATCTTAATCCTATTAATGAGACTATATATTAACATCTGCTGAGTGGAATTAACCTACTAAGTGGATGAATGGTTCCACTCGAGGAACTAAATCATAAAAGTGACCAACATCCTCCAAGTCATGGGAAAAAAGGTTTTAGCAATGAGTTCTTACCCACATACAATTTAGGGACTCCGATACTTTTCAGTCCATTTTTAACTAACTCAGTTTAAGACAACTAAATAAGCTCCTTTGTTGTAGTCAGGTCTAATGGATTCACAAAAAGTTTTAAAGCCTAAAACTAATGGCGTCTTACCATTATTAACAGTTAACTTGATGACTGACTCTTTATGAGACTTAGTCTCAAACACTTGGAACTTTCGGACAAGGGGTTGCGGTTACAACCTGAATAATATATAAAAACTCTATGAGATACTCATGATATAGTACTAAGGGAGTTTTCATAAAAATCTAATCCTATAAGTGGTTTCTTAGAAATTTACAAATAGGTTTGTAGGCTGAAACGCGTCATAACTAGATAATGATGAAATAGCAAGGCTAGTACACTTACCCGTGATTAAAAATATCATATAGTCTCAGACACTTAGGAACTTTCAGACCAGGGTTTGCGGTTACAACCTTAACAATATACAAAAACTCCCTGAGATAGTTATGATATAGTACTAAGAGAGATTTCATAAAAACCTCATCCCATAAGTTGTTTCTTAGAAATTTACAAATAGGTTTATAGGCTGAAACGCGTCATATTTATTCGCGGTAAATTATTTTTAGTTTTCATAATATTTATATGATTGTTTAATTGTGATATTTCAAATTAATTTAAAAAATCCTCTTAGCTCTTGAGACGACCTCGGATTTACCTTATATATTACACAAGCGAGTTCTCTGTATGTTAGTGTGTGATAGGTAGAACAAGTTTTATAAATTTAAAACTTTTAAATTATATTTTTAAAAGAAGATACACACCAGTTTACCTTTGACGGCATGACGGGTGGTGGTTCATGGTGGTTTTCGGACGATATAGTAGAAGGTGGTGGTGATTTCTTACGGGTTCTTTGACGAAATGGTGTTCAACAACATAAGAAGTTGATAAAACATATATGGAATAGATGTCGGTGCATAATAGGTTGGTATGATATTTAGAGAAAGAAAATGTGTAAAAGAGTTTGTGTAAGAGACAACTGGATGGCTAAATTGCATATTTATTCCTTATCATTTCATGTGTATATTATTTCTCTATGTGAGAAACTTACAAGTGCATCTTTGGTCTCAGGCTAAAGTTAAATTACTAAACTACCCTCTTCGCCTTTCATTTTACTCTGGGCTATCTGAAGGTAATTTTGTCGTTTAGTTTTAGGCGAAGAACTAATAGTGCAATTGTACGTTTCTTACATAAACAACAAATGAACTTTCAAAGAGATAGATGTTGTATGACCAAATCACAAGGATGATTTTTGCAATTTACTCTTTATTTGGGGATGTAAATTTAGTGTCTGTTTGGTTTGTGTATGGGTTTAAATTTAAGATTTGGATTTGTATATAAATTTGGATTGTGCTTTGAATTTGAATTTTATGTAGCCAAGATGAATGCATTGTAAATTTGTAAAAATAAAAAATAAAATCCATCCGTCTTAAAATAGTTATTCTCTTTTTAATTTTAGTATTTTATTTATCAACATTAATAATAAATATTTTGTTTGTGTTATATATCTGATGCAATCTATATGAATAAAATGAGGTTTAAATGTATTTTTATTAGTGTGACTTTCGTCATATATTATATAACACAAGCAAATATATTAAATATACTAGTTAAAAAACTAAAAAAAATAATAAAAAACAGTTACTTTTAAGGAAAATATATACGGGTATTATTTATCATTATATATAGGGGCATTTACATATGGGTAAACCGTATAAAAAGGTACTCATATTATGTTTCAGTTAAAGATACTCATTTTTTTTCTCAACTTAAGGTATCAATATTTTTTCTTGTTGCAATGTTGGACAATTAAAAAATCTAAAGGTTATAATAGTAACGACCGTTTACTTTATTATTGCACCGTTAGTTCATTATATTAACGACATTTTATAATAAACACAAAACTCGTTTTTTACTATTTTATCGATTGTTTTCATCCGTTTTCTACCTTCTCGTCTGATTTTTACCGTCTACATTCGCTTTTTATCGTTTTCGCCCGTTTTTATGATGTTCGTCCGTATTTTATCGTTTGCAACCACTTTCGCCTATTTTTTACCGTTTTCGGCCGTTTTTACCGTTTTCGACCCCTTTTGACCGTTTTGGTCCGTTTTTACAATTTTTTTATCATTAACGACTGCTTTTTTGTTTTTGACCGTATCGCTTCGATTGTTTTAGTCTGTCTTTTTACCGCTTTTTACCTTTTTCGATTGTTTTCACCCTTTTTTACCGTTTTCAACCTTTTTACCGATTATGACCGTTTTCGTTGTAAAAAAACATAAATGTCAAAAATGGACGAAAACAATAAAAAAATGGTCTAAAACAGTAAAAAAAGATGAAAAACCGATAAAAATAAATAAAACTAGTGAAAAACTATAAAAGAAGGAATGGACGGAAAGGGTTGAAAGCAGTGAAAACGGCCGAAAACGTTCAGAAGCGGTTGAAAACGATAAAAGACAGTCGAAAACAGAAAACAAACGAAACACGCAAAAACTGCCGACAATTGTAAAATTTTTTCAAGAAAACGGAAAAACCAAAGGCGAAAAAGGGAAAAAACGAACGAAAACTCTAAAGATGAATTTTGAGTTAATTACAAAGGGTCGTTAATATAAAGAACTAACGATGCAATAATAAAGTAAACGGTCGTTATTATATAACATTCAAACTTGTTAATTGTCCAACAATGCAACAAGAAAAAAGATCGATATCTTAAATTGAGAAAAAAAAAGATATGTACCTTTAATTGAATTTGTATCTAAGATGAGTACTTTTTTTGCAATTTACCCTTTACATATATTTTTTACTAAATTTCAATATTACATAAATATCTATCTCACTTTTATAATTACGTCAATATTCTTCATAAATGTTTGTAGTTGGGTAAACCACAAAAAACGTCCCTATACTTTCCCGAAAATGCAGATATGCCCCTTAGTGAGAACTACAAGCGTTCTTGCCCCCAAACTTGCATTTCCCGTGCAAATATGCCCCCGAGTCGTCTTTTTTTTTACCTTTCCTAACGTTTGGCCGTTAACTCCCTCACGTGCCTTGCACGTGAGGGTTTTTCGTCATTTCCCGTGCCATCCTATCTCCCCACCTTTCATAAGCTACAAATAACGTCCCCGAAAGCATTTACTAACCGCCACGATGCAAACACCTTTCATTTATGCATATTTTGTCCCTGAAACCATTTTCCCGAACACGAAACGATAGATTTCCTGGTTAATAAATTCAGTTGGAGGTCTGAATAGTATCCATCATTTATGTTATAAATACATCATATCTATATTCATTCGGTATCTCACCACAAAAACACCAATCAATATGGATAAGTATTGGCAAAATCGCTCTCGCGGTATCACCATTAATGATTTGGGTCTCCTTATGGTAAGCTTCAGTCTCCTTTAGGTCTTCTATATGGTAAGCTAAGCTTGGATATGTTGTTTTTTTATTGTTACAAGTCCAAAATTGATCTGTGTTTTGTCTTTTTTTTTCTTCACATAATCGAATAAAAACTTGTTTACTGTGCAAATCCATCACAATGGTGAGTTTACCTCACCACCAGAAAGAATCTACCGATTTGGTACTATAAGTTGGTTTGACTTAGTTCACCGTGACAAGTTTGGTATGTACACACTCGCAGAAATGTTTAAGGATCTAGGGTACATAGAAGGTATGGTTTTGTTCCCGCATTTTAGGGTTCCTGGCCAGTCATTGGACGCTAGATTGCTACCACGATCTTGTGAAGAAGACGTTGATAGATTTTTGGAGTATGTTCCTAGGTTTAAGGAAATGAAAGTGTATATTGAATCAGGTGTTTCATTAGTACAACAGCACCTGCTGGAACAAAAGTCAAGTAAGGGTAAGGCTGTGGTGGTAGAAGAAAATAATGTTGATGATGTTGTGAGAGAAATAGTTCCAAAATGTGTCAACAATGACAACATTGTGAAATTTTGTCAATCTAGCTTTGTTGGGAGGGACGGTAATGTGGTGGCTAATGATCTTCGTTTATTTGATGATATCATTGAAATCCCACCAGCATGGTCAACAGAAACATTGTTTTCAAATAGAAGTAGAAGGGCGAGTGCTGAGTATGAGTTTAGGGTTGTATTGGAAGAGCTTGACAACGTGTTTGGGTATCATGAATCAAGCCAGGAAGAAGAACATGTCTTACATGATGACACTCGTGATGATGTATCTTTTGGTGAGGTTGATTTTGATGGTTATGATTTTGATGATGTTGATATTGAAGCTTTTGCTGGTTATGTTGATTTTGGTGAGGAGATGGAGGTTCATCAATATCAGAGTGAAAATAGTGATAGCATCAGTGGAAAATCAAGGGAATTGCCTACATGGGACAACGATGAATATACCCTAAATGAAGCCATGAATGTTGACTGGAATGATGATCCTTACCATCTTGATGATGAGCCTGAAGAGATTACTGAAATGTTTGCTGACATTGATGAAGCACTAGATGAGCTTCAGGAAATAACTCAATGTGAAGATATGGATGACATCCATGCTTATTATCCGTAACAATTGGATGAAGTAGAGGCTGCTAAGGTTAAAACAAGAGGTTGTTGAGGTTAAATCTGAGAATGATGAGGTTAAACAAGAGGCCGTTGAGGTGAAGAAAGAGGAAACTGATGGTGATGATGCAGATGCACAAGAGCTGGTGGAAAACCTCAAGAGGAAAAGAGTAATGGCATTGATGAATAACAAACAAGAATAAAACACACCAAAATGAATGGTTTCAAACACCCTCAACGTTTTGTCGTGGCTAAGTGGTAGAATAATATGTTGTTAGGTTTTAATCTAACATATGGTTATGTAATAGTGTCATTATGTAATAGCAAATCCTAATGTTGGTCAAGAATCAGTGAGTTTTATGTTTTCACATTATACACTCAACTCAACATGTATCTGTTTGGATGTTTGACATTATAGTGTCAAACATCAAGCACGAATTCCATGTCAAAAAACCATTAAAAAGTTATTTCTTTCCATTAAACCTTAGAAACACAAGGTACATCCAGATAAACATAAAGAAACTAGTTGCAACTAAACACTATCCTATCATTTCGTCCTTTAATTTCTTCACAAGGTTGAACATCTCGCGCGCGCCAAGATGGGATTGGTCCTTCATTATCTGGAGATCCAATGCCTTCCCCTATCCCTCTTTTTAGCATGCTTCAAGACTCGTGCAGTTTGGTATGCGTCATCATTATCCTCAACCCGTAGAAAACTTTCCATCTCCTCAATGAACCTTGATCCCTTTCTGACAGTCTCCTCCACCTCTGAACATAGAGTTTTGAATTTCACCTCGAGTTGCAGCTCCCTCTCTGTTGGTCCCTTGTAATTAGTACTATACTTAAGTATACAAAGTATAGTCCTAACCCATGGTTAAGTAATGCAATAAACTTAATACAAGTAAGTAAATAACACAAAGGTTTTCAACGTTTAACTCTTAGCTTTATTAAATAATTATACCCTATTGTATACGAAGCTACAATAGGAATTGAATAGACAATGTGTGGTTTTGTGATCTCCTCACTAACAAACTAGTCCAATCCTAACGATTGCTAAGCTTGACGATTCTATCAACAAGAGTTTAGAACTCAAGTGTTTGATCGTGTTTGGGGGAGAGAAAACTTTGTTTGTGAATGTCTAAAGCATTAAGTGCACAAACTTATTTTCTCTCCTTTTACAAGCATCCTATTTATAGAAGGAAAGTTGGGTAGAAGACAATAATTGCCCATGTGCAATTCTTGTCTTATTGGTACAGTGTAGTATCTTGTCTTACCCTATTCTAAGTAGTAAGACGTAAGTCCTTTACACTTGTCAGTACCCCATCTATCCCAAAAGGGTAAGTCACGCTAATTGTGTGATGTACTTCATCTTGTCAGAATTCAACTTATCCTGCCTTTACTTCAGTCTTGGAGAATGCTTGTTTTCTTCAGGGAGATCGTATGGGGTTCAGTGAGTCTATTGCCACAACTCACTAAACCCATCACCTTCTTCTTCGTCATAGAAGAAATTCATTGAGCTTCGCCTCTCTGAATGCTCGAGTCTTTCTTTTCGACTCAGTCTAGGAACTCGAAGGCAACTCACTGAGTAACTGTTCACTCAGTGACTTCGTTATGTTCAAGGTTAATACTGCACTTAGGCTGATTGTTATTCAAATCCATCAGGGAGGTCATTAGGTACTGAATTGACCTAACAATCTCCCCGTATTTGGATATAAAATTTGCCTAAGTGAAATTTTTATAAGTGAGCAAAGAGGCTTCTTCTTATTACAAACTATTCTACTGATGAAAGGACTTGATATAACAAAGTACTTCATTTTCATTCATCATTACATAAGACTGAATAGTCTGATACAAGAAACATAAATAAAACAAAAGATTACAGTTATTCAAGAATCCATTGCTTCCCTCTTCACCCTTGATGACTTTAACACCTTTTCTTTGTCAGGCCTCCTAGCAATTATCTCCCTGAGCTTCTCAGCAAATCTTTTATTCTCATCAGTCTGAACTTGTCCAGCCATCACAAGAAAGATGAGAACACTCTCAGTAGTGCATTTCTCTATGTCACTCATTCTTTGAAATGCTTGATTCCCAAATACATCAATGAAGAAGATACCCCACTCAGGTTCTTCTATAACCATGTTATTCATAAAGGGGATATTTTCAGGGAGGGTACGATTGCAGTCTAGCCCAGGGATCTTAGTCTCAGCTTCAAGCTCAACTCTTTTCTCTTTCTTCCCTGATTTTTGGTAGGATCCTATTCAGTTAAAGGAAGATATTCAATTATTCCTAATTGTTCCTTCATCTGATTCAACCTCTCATATCTCTTACTGAGAGAGTTGAGTATCTCAGGGACACATTTGTTTGTTTTTGTCCTGAAGATCCTTCCCATTTCGTCCCACTCACTGAGACCGAAATCACCAAATGAAAATTTCTTCATAACTTTAAAATTCCTCTCATCATTGTTTCTGTAGACAAATACTGAGACAGGTGTGGTATGAGGAATGATCTGAAGGTTAGTGATTGGTTAAGGCTTTCTTCTTTGGGTGACAACTTTGGTGTATTGGTCATACAGTTTCTTAAGTTGGGTGGTTCTTTGTTGTTGCTTCAAGACCATTTCATCCTGAATGGCCTTGAGTTCTTCCTCCTACTTTTGGATGAACTCCTCTCCCCCTTTCTTGCTCAGCAATGCCTCAGGGTTACCACCCACTTCTTTCACAAACTCAGTAGATACCTTTAAGATCTCAGCCTTTGTTGCTTCATTAGCCTTAGCCGACTCCATTCTATCTAAGTACACTTGGATTTGATCAGGAGTCATCTTGTACATTATTCTATTAATCTCATATGGTACCAAGACAATGGCATCAGGATCAGGCCTTCTTTCTCTTGAAGCTTTTACAAGTTTCTTTGGTGGAGGTGTTAGGGTTTCATCAGCAATACCTTTGCCCCTATCTACCTTAGATACTGAAGGCTCAGGGTTGGGAGGAATTGAGTTTAAGGGTTGGGGTTGTGCTAGTTATTCATGCTCCCCCTCAGTGTGAGAAGGAGGTTCAGTCCAAGTTAATATCATTGGTGGCACATTCTCCCCCTCAAAAGTTGAAGGATCAGCCTGACTAATCCCAGCTTTTGCCCTATGTGAGGGTCCTGAGGTGGTGGAGGATCCCTTGAAAGCCTGAAACATCTCAGTCACCATTTCCTTCATGGACTGAGTGTCAGCTTTGATATTTTTAACATCCAACTGAATTAGGGATTGAGTGTTTTCTATGGTGGTAATCCTTGTCCTAAGTCTAGGAATATCAACTTCTTTCAGGAACTTGGAGATGTCAGAGAGATTGGAGGCATTAGCTATGTAACCTTGTGCAGCCCTTGACAATCTGAACTCTGCTTCAACATCCATATGAACATCCTCATAGATAGCATCACATTTCCCTTTCACCATATCCAAGTCAGACCTGAGAGAGTCTAACCTGGTGAAAACCTCAGTGAGCCTGTTCTTCTTCAGTAACTCAAGTAGTTGACTAACTCTGGAATTGGACTCAGTGGTACTTGTGATCAGTCCATCCAGAGTTGTATTCAAGGACACATTTGCTTCTACAGTAGGAAGAGCATGGTTGAGGAAGTTGATGAGCTTCTTCTCTTGATTTTCATGACTATTGTTAACAGAGCTGATGAACTCCATTTGGTTGTCCACCTGAATTCTCATCTTCTCCTCATCCAGGTCAAATCTATCACCATATGTCCTGAACTCATCAAGGAGTTCATCAGCCTTTGAAGCCAAGTCTTCATGAACCTGAGTGACCTCAGCGTTCAAGGCTGTGGAAGCATGAGTTAATACATCCTTGAGAGTTGCATTCAAAACCTTCTCATCCAGAACCACAGTCTGAGTCCCCAACGGAGAGGTGTCAAGTTTTGCCTCTTGGGAGGGATTTTTCGGTACCTCAGGGGAGGGTTCTTTTTGTTCGGATGCCTCAGGGGAGGGCTTTTGTTGAGCCTCAGGGGAGGGTTGTATGTCCGCGAACAATGGTGGGGACTGTGGCTTTTGGTCTGATTGAGGAGGGGCATGAGTTTCAGGTACATCCTCAGCCTCAATCATATCATCGTCGTCATTGAAACCTTGGAGTAACTCGTTAGGCTTCTCGAGTAAACTTACAAAATCTCCAAAGTTCAGTGAATCCTTAGGTTTGTCCATCTCCCCTTCAAAAGAAGGTTTACCTTGGTTATCGTCACTCCCTGCCCCAAATCCTGAGGCTTGGGATTTAGCCAACTGATACTCAGGGGCAGTTTGTGATTGATCAGTTGTGGAGGTAAGATCCCTATCAGCGGGGTGTTTTACCCGTGGGCGTCCCTCTGAGTCTTTGGGATCAATAGTGTTTCCATCAGGCAAAGACTTTTGTTTTAGTGTGCCTTCATCGGAAGTTGTGGAGGTGAGATTCCTATCAGCGGGGTGTTTTACCCGTGGGCGTCCCTCTGAGTCTAAGGAATCAAGTTTGGGGTCCTCAGGCAAAGACTTTTGAGCTAGTGTGCCTTCATTGGACTTGGTGGAAGTGATAGGCCTATCAGCGAGGTGTGTTACCCGTGGGCGTCTCTCTGAGTCTTTGGCCTTAGTTTTGACCTCAGGCAAAGGTTGTGATTTACGAATGCCCTCATCGTTTTGAGTGGAAGGCAGTCCCGTAGGAGAAGGTTGTTTGTTTCCTTCTCCATCAAGAGGACCAGTAGGTTGGCCCGTCGACCCTGACTGTGATGTATCAGGGCCTCCCGAAAGCTCTTTCCCTTGGGGTATTTGAAGCTTGGTCTAAACAAGGGTAGTCGTTTTAGCCTTGGCCTTTTTGGGTCGTGCCTCGGAAGCCTCATGGCCCTGTGCCTTTGTTGGTTTGGTCTTTGGCACAGTCTGAGTCTTCTTGTTCCCCTTCTTTGGTAAGAATGGAATGGGAGACACGAATGATTCATGATTGATCACCTCAATCATGTGAGCCGTTAGTGCAATGGGGTTGACTTCAGATGGGTTCTTTGAAAAGTTTGTGGAACTCAGGATGGGAGTAGAAAAACATTGAATTTTTCCTGAGTGTAAAGGGAACCCAGTAACCGTTCTAAGGCGCATGATATGAATCTTGGGTAAGAAACATACTTTTGCCTAGACCCCTTCAAGAGTCTGGTTACGAGATCATTATAAACGATCTCTCCTATGTCAATCTTCAGTCCATTAATAAGACTATAGATTACCATCTGCTGAGTAGAATTAACTTGCTCAGTAGATGAATAGTTCCCACCGATCACCTAAATCACAAAAGTGACCAGGATCCTCCAAGCCATGGGGAAAGCAGTTTTGATCAATGGGGTTTTATTCACAAGTAACTCAAGGACCCCTATTTCTTTTAGTCCTTTTTTAACTGACTCCATGTCAGGATGTGCAACATACTTTCCATTGTTATAATCAAGTCCACTAGTTTGACAAAATGTTTTGAAGTCTAAAATCAATGGTGTCGTCCCATTGTTTACAGTGAACATGATGACACAGTTCTTATGTGACTTGATCTCAGACCCCTGAGATCCTTCAGGCCCTTGGGTAGGGGTTACAACCCAGCCGTATACAAGAATTCCCTGAGATATTCATGGTAGAAGACTGAGGGGGTTTTTGTAAAAGCATCACCCCAATCAAAGTTTTTCAAGAATTTGTAAATTGGTTTGTAGGCTGATACACTACTAGGGTAATTGAAATTTCACTCATAGTTGTATCCTGCAAAATGGAAACCCTCATTGGTGAGATGTTTAGCCTGAGGGGCATATTTGATAGCTTTGGACATTGCCATTAAAGATAGCTTTTAAAGATTTGAAAAAGGACAATGGCAATATGTGGAAATCAAATCAAGACTTGTTTCTTGTTATAATACAACAAGATTCACCAAGTGACCTAATGTGAACTTTCGCCTTATAAAAAGGATCAGGAGTTATAAACAATAGGTAACTTTGATTGTTTGTGCTATATAACAATAAAACAAGTGATCAATGTGATTGCCTTTTTACAAGAAACCTTTTCTGGAAACTCGTTTGAACACACACAAATTTTCTTTGAGAGAGAATTTTGGCAGAGTAAAATTGCAAGTTCTTTGTGTGTGTGTGTTTGTTTTGATTGAGGGGTATTTATAGGCTCGGATGTGAAATAGAGTTTTATTTGTTATAATTTCTTTTCACATCCGCATTAAATGAAAGCGTACAAGCGGTCCCCTATTTTCTTGGCAACTGTTCCATTACTGCAGAGATAACGCTTTTTACAGAGATGACGTGGGGTCACGTGCATTTGAAAGGACGTTTTTACAACCGATTTTGCTAGAAAAGGGTAAGCATTAAATGCTTAGTGGGATACTTGACATGAGTGACCCCTTGACTAGTTTATGACAATTTATTGAAGGAATATATGTTCCTTATCTAATATTGTGACTCACCAACCTAAGACATTAAGTAACTAAATCCTTAGAGCATTTAGTTACATCAATTAATGTACCTTAGTGTCAAGGGGAAGACGATAAGAGATATTTACTCAGAGAGGGGATCAAGAATATACATTATACTGAATCCATTGTCATCAGAGAGCCTGATTAATCAATATTCAACATACCAAGTTCAGCTTTCAGTCTAGTGAACGTTGGTTCATCCAAAGGTTTGGTAAATATATCAGCTAGCTGATATTCAGTGGGGATGAAATGTAATTCAATGTCTCCTTTGAAGATATGGTCCCTGAGGAAGTGATATCTTATGTCTATGTGTTTAGTTCTTGAATGTAGGACTGGATTATTTGAAATGGCAATTGCACTGGTGTTGTCACAAAAGATATGGACTACTTTGTATTCCACATTATAGTCCCTGAGTTGACTTTTCATCCAAAGGATGTTTGCACAACACCCAACAGCTGCCATGTATTCAGCCTCAGCAGAGGACATTGCGACTGACTGTTGTTTCTTTGCACTCCAACATACTAGCTTGCCACCTAGGAATTGACATGCACCTGAGGTACTTTTTCTATCCATATTGCAGCCAGCATAGTCTGAGTCTGAGTATCCTTTAAGATCAAATCCTGAGCAACAAGGATACCATAGACCTAGTGAGGGAGTACCCTTTAGGTACCTAAAGATTCGTTTAACAGCAGTAAGATGTGATTCTTTGGGATCGGCCTGATATCTTGCACATAAGATTGTTGAGAACTGAATATCAGGCCTGGTTGCAGTTAGGTACATTAATGATCCAATCGTTCCTCTGAATAAGGTTTGATTGATTTATTTACCAGTAAGATCAGGACCTAAGTTGTTGGGGGAAACCATGGGAGTCTTTACTGAAGCACACTTAGAGATATCATACTTCTTAAGTATTTCTCTGGCGTATTTTTCTTGACAGACTGAGATCCCTTTATCCCCCTGCTTGATTTGTAGTCCAAGAAAATATGTTAATTCACCCATCATACTCATTTCAAATATCTTTGTCATAAGTTTTTAAACTTTCTACAAAGGTTATAGTTAGTAGATCCGAATATGATGTCATCAATATATATCTGGACTAGTTGAACGTCCTCCTTGGTTCTGAAGATAAACAAGGTATTGTCTATCTTCTCCCTGACAAATTTATTCATTATCAGGAATATAGAGAGAGTTTCATACCATGCCCTTGGTGCTTGTTTCAGTCCATAAAGAGCTTTGTCAAGTTTACAAACATGATTTGGGAACTCAGAACTCTCAAAACCAGGAGGCTGAGCAACATAAACTTCTTTAGTGATCTTTCCATTCAGGAAGACACTTTTTACATCCATTTGGAAAACTTTGAAGTTCTTGTAAGTAGCATAGGCAAGGAAGATCCTGATGGCTTCCATTCTTGCTACAGGGGTGAAGGTTTCCTCATAGTCGATCCCTTCAAGTTGACTACACCCCTGAACAACCAGCCTAGCTTTGTTTTTAATGACAATTCCATCTTCATCAGTCTTGTTTTTAAATACCCATTTTGTACCAAGAGCTGATTTCCCTTCAGGGAGAGGAACAAGTTTCCATACTTTGTTCCTGAGGAATTGGTTGAGCTCTTCTTGCATGGCCTCAACCCACCCTGGATGTGTCAGGGCCTCTGAAACCTTCTTTGGTTCAATTTTAGAGAGAAAGTCTGCAAACAGACATTCATGGGCTGAGGCAGCAGAGAGTTTAGCAGCCTGACTGCGTGTGAGCATCCCCTCAGATACATCACCAATTATATTTACAAGCTCTATATGTTGTTGTCTTGACCATCTGTCCTGAGGACTTGGATTAGAGCTTGTCGATGGTTGATGATTATCAGGGACTAGAGATTCAGTACATTGTACTGTGACATCACCTCCTACTGAAGGATTTTCAGTAATAGGGGGATCGATATTTTCATCACTTGCCCCTTCAGTGTTCTCATAGATGGGTGAATCATTTGATTCTTTAGCTTGAGAAGTGATAACTTCAAGGACATGTTGAGGTGTGATTAAATTATCAATTGACCTATTGTGAGGTGATATATGGAAGGATATATCAGCATCAATTTGATACTGCTTTGAGGGACAATGTTCATACTCATCAGGAGGATATCTTGATGAGTCATTGATCCCAATCTCTTCTATTGATTGATTCGTGAAGTTAATGGTATCCATACTTTCATCAAAGGTGACATGAAATGACTCCTCAACCTGTTGTCTCCTTGTGTTAAAGATCCTGAAGGCTTTGGAGACAAAAGAGTATCCAAGAAATTATCCATCATCAGCTTTGGCATCAAATTTACCAAGATGGTCCTTTTGATTGTGAATGAACACAGGACATCCAAACACGTGAAAGTAGCTGATATCTGGAATCCTTTCCCTGAATATTTCATAAGGAGTCTTATCATGTCTTTTGATAATAATACATCTGTTCTGAGTATAGCAAGCTATTTTTACAGCCTCAGTCCAAAAGTGTTTTGAAAGATTGGATCCATTTAGCATGGTTCGAGCGGCTTCAATGAGAGTTCTATTCTTCCTTTCAGCCACACCATTTTGTTCAGGTGTGTAAGGAGAAGAGAAGTTATGAGAAATTCCTTTCTCATCACAAAAACTCTCAAGCTCTTGGTTCCTGAATTCTATTCCATTATCAGTTCATATTTGTTTAACTTTAGTATCATTTTTATTTTCTACTTGCCTGATAAAAGACATTATGAATTCAGGAGCTTGACTCTTCTTTTTCAGGAAGTATACCCAAGTGTATCTAGAGTATTCATCAACAATCACAAGAATATATTTCTCATGATTTATAGACATTGGACTGACTGGTCCAAACAAGTCCATATGAAGAAGATGAAGACACTTCCTGATAGAAAAGTTTTGTTATGGCTTGAAAGAAGCTCTCTTGTGTTTACCTTTTTCACAGGCTGAACAAGGCTTGTCTTTTGAATACACAAGAGATGGTAAGCCAAGAACTTTGTTTTGTTTTGCAAGTTTGTGCATATCTTTGAAATTTAGATGTGACAGTCTCTTATGCCAAAGCCAATTGACAGAGTCTGAGGCTTTAGCAAAGAAACATGCTCCCGAATGTGTTACAGATGACATGTCTAGGACATATACATCATTTCTTCTTGTAGTAGTCAACACAATTTCTTTGTTAGCATTGAAGATTGTTCCTTGCTTATCATCAAACTGAACGATGTACTTACCATCACACAGTTGGCTGATACTGATGATATTGTACTCCAGACCATTTACAAACGCCACTTTTGAGAAAACTATTCTACGACATTTAATTGAACCGTATCCCTCAGTAACACAAGATGAATTATCACTGAATACTACCTTAGGAATTGGTTGCTCCACGTATTTGTGTAGATAACTTTTGACCCCTGTCATACTTCTTGAACACCCACTGTCTAAGTACCAGACAGGCTTCTTGAAGTGTTTCTGCACAAATAACGAGGTGGATTAGTTTCTCTTGTGAGCCCACTTTTTAGTAGGCTATTTGGCTCGAAAAGCCTGATGTCTTTCACCTCGTTTGAAGTACTCAAACTCAGCATGATTTGAGGTAGAATGAACATTGCTTCCACATGTTTTGTAGCTTAGTCCGACTGAGGATTCAGTACTTTGAGATGACTCAGCTAGTATTCCTCTTCTGACCATGATTATTCTATTATGTCCTGAGGTAGTGTGATCATTGCTTCCACAAATCCCACACTCAGGGTAATATACACAATCGCCAGGTCTATGATCAGGAATGCTACAATGTGTACATGGTGGGTAAGGCTTAGCCTTGGATTTTCTGGTTAGTTGTGAGATAGGCCCATAGTTGTAAGGCTGAGTATTGTATCTTTTAGCATTTCTAATAGAAGCTATGTGCATCTCATGATCTGTTGTCATGTGATCTTCACTTTTACATTTCATGCAATAGAGAACTCTAAAGCAGTTGTCAGTGGTGTGATTTGTATAGTGACATAGCTCACAGGAGGGTTTCTTTGTTTTAACTTTCTTAGAAGACTCAGGTTCAGTTTTGTTACTTGTTGATGATTCAGGCTGTGAGGACACAGATGTTTCACCCTGAGTTTTAGAGGCTGAGTTCAGCTTCTCTTCCATGAAAAGTTGGAACAATCTACTTAACTCCTCTTGATTTACAATAGGAGTAGAGTTGACTGAGTGTGTAGGAGTCCCTGAGGGAGATATAGGTTTGGTTGTTTTCTCAGTGACAGTTCCTGATTCAGTGTGTTTTGGTATCACTTTTGAGTCAGGCTTTGTTTGTTCAATACAACCTAACCCACCTCTTCCCCTAGGTGAGTGTTCTTGATAAGACAATGGAATTAGTTCAGAACATGAACTTGCCCCTTGAAGATTTTTCAAAGTAGGTAGAGGAGTCTGAATGTCTTCAGTAACACTAGATGTTTTAGTGTTACTGACTTTATCAGTCTCTTCATTCAGACCAAGTTTTTCATTAATAGCCTGAGATTCAAGAATTAATATTTTTTTAGTATCAAAGTTAGGCAAAAAACTCTCAGGGTTTGATCTCTCAACCCAGTCTTTTGACTTAGGAATCATTTCATGATCAAACCCAACTGAGGCAGGGAGAAATGCCTTTTCACTCATTTCCTTAGTAGGTGCCTTTTTAGTGAGTTGTCGTGCCCCAAGAATTTTCTTATTTTGGGCAGGTATTTGACTGTTTATACACTGAGAAGCTAAGGTAGAGCTATTTGTCCATTTCTCATTGATGCGTTTTTCTTCCTTAAGTTGTTCTTGAAGAGCATGATTGATTTTATTAAGTTCAGTGTTCTGGAGTTGACAGCTTACTGCTTCAAGTTTGGCTTGTTTTAAAATTAATAAATCTTCTCTACATTTGTTTAATTCAAAGACAAGTTTATTATATTCTGAAAGAAGATTCAATATCTGCTCTTCAACGAATAGTGATGTCAACCCATTCTCCATTTCGAGCATGATTCTTTCCAACTGATAATTCATCATTAGCTAGAGCCATTAACACTTGATACCTGACTTCCTCCTCTTCTGAGGACAAATCTTCATCATCCCAATCAAAAGTTTCAGCTACTAGCCCTTTGGCTTTGTTCTGAGCAGGCTTCTGAGTCTGAGCAACAGTAGGTTCAGCTTCCAAGAGTGCAAGTTTCGCTTTAACCTTTTTATACTCAGACCTATAGTCTTTCTCAATTTTCTTATTATTTTGAAAACTTTGGTTAATTGGAGAAGCCTGAATTAGTTTTGGTGTAAACTTGGGTTGAAAATTGTCATTTCCTAATGAATAATTTTGATTTTTATAAGAGGCCAATGGAGTTTTTGAAAGACAATATTTAGCAAAATGCCCAGTTATACCACATCGGTAGCAATCCACTCCCTCAGTGGATTGGTTACCAGCAAATCCAGTTCTTTTGATATAGCGTTTGGTATTTGCCAACATGGCCCTTTCATGATATTCCTTGTTTAAATCCTTTATGTATTAAGCACTAGATCTTTCATCCACCTCATCATCTGAGGTTTCCTGAAATCTTGAACAATCGCATTTGAGTAAAAAGCAATTGTAATGGGGCCGTGAACAATTTGGGTAGGTTTGGCTGAGGTGTCTGTTATTAAGGCCTTCTTGGACTCAGGATATCTTCTATTTATTATATTATCTTCATAGATAAATCTCCCATAAATGTCTGCAAGATCCTGAGTCTGTATGTGATTAGCATTTCTTAATCCTTGAGAAAAACCAAGCCATTTTTCAGGGAGACTGTTCACAAAACCAACATTGAATTCATGCTTAGCCAGTTTCACCCCGTCCTTCGTTAGCTCATTGAGCAAGGTTTTATACCTGGTGTAAGTCTGAGGAAGTGTTTCAGATGGTTTGGCCCTGAAAGTGTTATATTCTAACTTCAGGTCCATAATCCTATTTTCCTTAGTGTCGGATGGTCCTTCGAAACTATGAACAAGATCTGTCCAAGTCTCTTTGGCCATCTCACACTCGATGACAGCCTCCAAAATATCATCAGGAAGACAAGATATTATTATGCTTTTGAGACGTTGGTCTTGATTGACCACTCTCCTTTCATCGTTAGGCCATTGGTTTTCAGGTTTGTCATCACCAGCTGCTGTTTTTGGTTTGAATGGACCATTCTTAATACAAGTTATGTAATAAGGTTCCATTCCCATCAGATAACATAGCATTCTTTTCTTCCATTTGTTAAATCTTTCAACTTCTAACTTAGGAGCGTCAACAGAGTAACTCGCTCTTTTTTTGTTAACAAGTTAGGGTACATTACTTTCAGCCATAATGGATCAAGGTTTTAAAAACTTTGAGACGTTGGTTAAAAGTTAATCCTACCGCTCTGATGCCACTTGTTGGTCCCTTGTAATTAGTACTATACTTAAGTATACAAAGTATAGTCCTAACCCATGGTTAAGTAATGCAATAAACTTAATACAAGTAAGTAAATAACACAAAGGTTTTCAACGTTTAACTCTTAGCTTTATTAAAGAATTATATCCTATTGTATACGAAGCTACAATAGGGATTGAATAGACAATGTGTGGTTTTGTGATCTCCTCACTAACAAGCTTGTCCAATCCTAACGATTGCTAAGCTTGACGATTCTATCAACAAGAGTTTAGAACTCAAGTGTTTGATCGTGTTTGGAGGAGAGAAAACTCTGTTTGTGAATGTCTAAAGCATTAAGTGCACAAACTTATTGTCTCTCCTTTTACAAGCATCCTATTTATAGAAGGAAAGTTGGGTAGAAGACAATAATTACCCATGTGCAATTCTTGTCTTATTGGTACAGTGTAGTATCTTGTCTTACCCTATTCTAAGTAGTAAGACGTAAGTCATTTACACTTGTCAGTACCCCATCTATCCCAAAAGGGTAAGTCACGCTAATTGTGTGATGTACTTCATCTTGTCACAATTCAACTTATCCCGCCTTTACTTCAGTCTTGGATGTTAGAAATACGTTTTAACGTATATTAGAAGTATCGGTCACTCCACAATAGTATTTATGTTGTAATAGCTCGTAGTTAGAAAATAGTCATTAGTTGCTTATTAACTTAAGTAAGAACCGGTCCATGGGCTTGTCATGGACCGGCCCAAGCCCAATGTAAGGCTTGGAGTATAAATACCCCTTTCCACCATGGAAAGGGGTTGGTTGTTGTTTCATTTGCATTTTTCATAGTAATAAAATCATACACATTTTCTCTCACTTTCTCTCTCTAGTTTCTCTCACTAGAAAACATCAACCCACTTCATAGATTCATAGGTTATCAATATTCTACATTTGGTATCAAGAGCTATGGGGTGATTTAAGGTAAGGATTGTGTTGCTTTTTTATTTTTTGAATCAATTAGTGATCTTTAGAAAAAAATCAATCTTGAATCTTGTTGTTTTTGGTGTTTTTGTTATTGGGATTGATTGATAAGGATTGGGTTTAGCTTATTTTGGTAAAAATCATAAAACTTTTTGTGGTTTTGGATCAAAAATCGGGGTTAAAAGCTGCTTTTTAAGTCTCGGAAACATTTTTTCCAGAACTTTCCGAATAGGGATTCCGAATAGGGAAATTTTTCAGTATAGAAGGTTTATTCCGAATAGGGATTCCGAATAGGAGAAATATTCAGAATAGAAGAAGTTTCCGCATAGACTTTCCGAATAGAAGAAATCTTTCCGAATAGAAGAAATCTTTCCGAATAGCAGAAATCTTTCCGAATAGCAGAAATCTTTCCGAATAGCAAAAAACTTTCCGAATAGCCTTAATTTTCCGAATAGCCTGATTTTTCTGAATAGCCAAAATTTTTCCGCATAGGAGAAATATTCCGAATATCTTTCCGAATTGCCCATCATTCCGAATAGGAGGTTTTTTCCGAATAAGCCAAATTGCCAGATATTCCGAATTGAAGAAATATTCCGAATAGGAGGTTTTTCCGCATAAGGGTTATTCAGCATAGAGTTTATTCCGAATAGGGTATTTTCAGCATAGGATTATTCCGAATAGGTGTTATTCCGAATAGGGTTTATTCTGAGTTGGTTATTCCGTATAAGCAAGTTCAAGGGGTATTTGAGTTTTTTCGACGATCTTTAGTGGATTTAATCTTGAGTTCAACCAACACAACACAAATTCTCAACCTTTCTTCATTGCTCGATCAACCGATAATCTTTGAGTCTGTTAAGTGATCACAATGAATCCAAGTTCATTAATGCCTCAGATGACATCTCTTACGGATATCTCGATCATAACGGGGACTGATAGTCGTCCACCGATGCTTATTAAAGAGGTGTTTGAAGCATGGCAGGGCCGTATGATGCAATACTTGAAGGGCAAACCAACATACGGAAGGCTTATGGTCAAATCGATTTTGAATGGTCCACTCGACTATGGTACCATTGTGGCAAATAACGTGTCTCGACCAAGAGAATATGAAGAACTCACACCGGCACAACAACTCATTGCTGATGCTGATGAAAAGGCTCTACAGACACTTCTCCAAGCCCTTCCGCATGATATTTATCGTATGGTTAGTCAATATACGGTTGCCAAAGATTTGTGGGAACGTCTAAAGGTGTTGTTACAAGGTACGTCTCTCACCAAACAGGAAAGGGAGTGTCAGCTGTATGATCTGTTTGATAGATTCACGTACAGCCCAGGGGAAACACTACACGATTATTACTTCAGATTCACTACTCTAATGAATGATCTGAATGTATA
This sequence comes from Glebionis coronaria, assembly GCA_025667525.1. Lineage (NCBI taxonomy): Eukaryota > Viridiplantae > Streptophyta > Magnoliopsida > Asterales > Asteraceae > Glebionis > Glebionis coronaria. Next base: position 378,675,338 of record CM046880.1, on the reverse strand, counting down.
CAATCTAGTGATTGCTCCATTCCAGGTTAACACCAAGTTCTTGAATACTTTACCTCAAGCTGAATGGGGTGAGTATATTACCGATGTGAAGTTAACCCGGGATTTGCATAAGTGCAACTTAGATCAAATCTATGCTTTTCTTCAGCAGCATGAGAAGCATGTGATTATGCACCGTTCTCCTCGCGGTATGTACCCAGATTCCTTAGCTTTGATGGCGAATCAACCAAGCTTGTCACACAACAACACACCTTATATCTTGGGACATCAAGCCTATCATCCATCACCTTACATGACACCAACCTTCCCACAATACTCGATTCTACCGCAACCACCCACCTCACATCAGCAACAATATCGGTTCAATGCACCTTCACCACAGTATGCTTCACAACTTCATCCAGCAAATGTTGCACCTTATGCTCAGCCTTCATATTCTTCTTATCAAGAGAATGCAGCATATCCAACAAGCTACCCTGATCAAATGAGTATTCCTTCTACTGATTATGCAGCTCATCCAGATCAAGCACTGTATTGTGATGATGAGGAAGTCCCCGTTCCTGTATTCCAACAAGGAGCTGACCCAGTTGAAGTGCTAACTACTATGTCTGCGTATCTCACAAGAACTTTAAGCAAACGAGGATACAGAGGATCAGCTCCTACCAACAATCAGTTGAGGAATTCATCCAATTCTCGCCAACAAGCTACTATTGAGAATGGCAGGGTCATGGTTCAGCCAATTCAACCATATCAGGGGAGATCTTCCACTTCAACCAATGCTCGCACGATTAATCCTGCTCCTGCTCCAATGGTCAACAATCCTCCACGGGCTAATACAGGCAAGTTGAGAATGATTGCATGCTACAACTGCAAGGAAGAGGGTCATATGTCCAGGGATTGTAAGAAACCCAAGAGGAGAAGGGATGGACAGTGGTTTGCAGAAAAGATCTATCTGGTAAATGCTCAGGCGCAAGGAAGGGAACTTGATGAAGAGGAGCTTGCATTTCTTGCTGACCCAGGGATTGCTGAACAAGACGTTGTCACTACGCAGAATGCAGCTTACCAAGCCGATGATCTTGATGCGTATGACTCCGACTGTGATGACTTTCAATCTGCAAAGGCTGCTCTCATGGCAACTATCTCCAGCTTAGGGCCAGAAAAGAGATCTGAGGTACTTATTAATACCACCGATAATACCACTGATGCTAGTATTCAACCACATCAAGTTGTGCAAGAGAGTGCTGATTCGAATGAATCTTCGGTAGTGAGTCCTTCAAACGAGGAGACAAACAATGATAGCAATATCAATGTGAGTCCCCAGACTTTGAGTGAATCACAACCGGGACCCAGTTCGCATACGCCTACTCCTGCTCAACAAGATTTGGTCATGGTTCCTGCTACATTACTTAGCCAAATGAATGCTGCACTCTTAGAAACCTTAGCTAAGAATAAGAATTTGTCTGATGAGCTTGCCTTAAGCAATGAGAAAGTTCAAACCTTGGAATTAGTGCCCTCGTCTAGTGTTCTAACTAATCTCGAATATGATCACTTTAGAAACAAACAAATGGGTCACTTGCAAGAAATAGAAAACTTAAGAGCAAATCTGTCTAATGAACTTCAAGAAAAAGAGTTAGTGGTCACTAATTTTCAAAAACTTCAAACGGATTACGAATCACTAGAGTCTAAGAACAATGAAATGGAGATTAATGCCACTAATAAGATTAGAAGTCTAGATTACTTGCTGTTAAGACAATACGCTGCTTCACAACTAGTTCACTTATTTGATGCTTCATTTAGAGAATTTAACTTATCACGTCAAAAAGGCCTTCCCCCTAATCCACGGTATGCAAAACAAGCTTTAAGACATAGTCCTAGACTTTATAATGCAACTCAATTAGGATTGGCCTTAGAACCGATTGTTTTTCCTGGTGATCGAACAAGTAAGGAACTAGTTGATGAGGATCGGTCATACAATTCTGCAAAATATCCCGAGTGTGATTATTTTAAATTGAATAAGGAGCTTGCAAAAACGGATTTTAGAATTCGCTTCCATATGGACAAAGATCTCATAACAGCACCAACCTACATATTAGATGAAGAAAACCCTAGTACGTTTCCTACACTTGTCAATATGGAAGGTCCTAAGGAAATTCCAAAGGATCTTCCACCTGTTAGCACTGTATGGTTAAACTTGCAAGAGATTAATCAATACTTTACTAATTTTGACAAGGTCATTTTGGACCGTACGACTTCAAATGGCCTAAACGCCGGAGAATGGGCTTTCGAACATATGAACGAGGTGTTTAAAACTGAGATCAATCCGTTTGTCGAAAGTCTAAAAGGAATTTTTGCATCTCTTAAGGAAAATCTTGTTTTTGAAATTGGTGAAGTTCAAAAAGTGTTTTACGAAATGGACACCGCTTACGAACTGCAACTAGTTGAAAAAGAAAAGATTTTAACCGAATATGACCGATTCTTGTCTGCAGTAATCTCGTGTGATGTGCTTACTACTGTAAATGTTAATTATTCGAATGAGCTTACATCCGCTATGATTAATTATGATGCTGTGAATATTTGTAATGATATTTGTGATGATGTTTGTGATATCTCTGTAAATGTTGCTGATACTGTAAATGAGGTAGAAAATCAGTCTTGTCACGAATCTAACGCTGAGTTTTTAAAGCTACAAGATTCTTACAATTTACTTTCAAAACGCTTTAATCAACTAGAACAACATTGTATATCTTTAGAATTAAAACAACAAACTCAAAATGAGAATCTTTTGATATCAAATGTTTGTGAAAACGGTGTTGAGAATAGTGACAAGATGATTGCAATTGTTAAGACATTAGAGGAAGAGATAATGAGATTAAAGAGAGATATGTCATCAAATGAAACACTCAAAATGGAACTAGCGGCTGCAGAGTCTAAAAACCAAGTCTTAGAAATTAGACTTTCGTCTGTTCTAGGGGAGATGGATCGGACAAGACAGGGATTATCCGCTCTTTATGGTTCACTAGAAGAACGCTTCGCTTTTAATGCGGCACAGCAACAATCTTTTGTTGAACAACTGAACCAAAAGTGCGAGGAAATCTCTGATTTGAACATCCTGCTCATAGACAAAAATATGGTTTTGGCTGAGTTAAAGGAGACACTTCTTCTCACCCGACAAGAAGTTGTTGATAACTTAGCTACCGACTCTGCACCGTCCACTAGTGCTCCAACAACCAAGTCAGTAGTGCTTTACAAGAATCCGCTTCACAAGAGAAACCCGGTTACCTATGATGATTATATGAGGAATGCCATTAAGCATGTCGATCTTCTTAGGGATATTATAGACGATCTTTATGCCTTAGATCCCTCAAGTAGCGACTATTATTCGGCTCATGAATATGTTAAGCGAGTTCAATATTGCCTAGCATATTTGCAATACATAGGTACACCAGGTTCTGCACTACTTAATAATAGGCCCATTGCTGTCACTCCATTTAATAAGACTCCAGGAGCGAAACCGTCATTGGCATAATCAAGTAAGGCACATTTAAAATCTGTTGCTAATATTCCCACTTTGCCTTCTACATGATTAAAAGAGACTACTAAGGCTAAAGGATCGCCACTCAAGAAAGCTAAGATCAAGCCCTCCACTAGTAGTGCCACAAAGAAGAAAGTAGAAGTCCACAATAGGAATGCTAGTTCAGTTTTAAATAAAACGAATCATGTTAAGACTAAAAGCTCTGCGCCTGTGCAGCAGCCTAAACCATTCGTGAATTCTGATTTAAATTGTTGGAATTGTAATGAATGTATGTTTTCCCAGCGTCATGATTTGTGTCTAATTGATCACGTTAATGAAATGAATGCTATTAAGAATGGTCTTGAATGGAAGCCAACGGGTAGAACTCGTGCCCAAGTTGGTTGGCAATGGCGTCCCACTGGTAGGACCTTTACACTAGATGGTAAAATGTGCCCTTTAACTAGGAATGCATCCATTGAGGTTAGGTCTGAGCGTCCTTTAGTTAGGAACACTCACACTCAAGTATGGAAACAGCGCCCTTTAATTAGGTCTGCCCCCACTATAGTGCCTATCAGTGTAGAAATACCTCAGGATTTGAGCCAACTAGAATCTACACCACCTATTAAGAAAAAGAAGGCTAGGAAATCTAAGAAACCTAGAGTTAGCAAATCTAAGATTATTAAATCTGTACCTGCTAATAACAAGGAACATTCAGATTCCGATACCTCTACATTGTCTTTGTGTGGTGAAATTTTCAGGTGGTCCAAATCATCCTGTGGTATTTGGACTCCGGTTGTTCAAAACATATGACCGGAAATCGCTCGATGCTCCGAAATTTCGTCAGCAAGTTTCTTGGTACGGTTAAATTCGGGAATGATCATATAGCAAAGATTATGGGATATGGTGAATATCAGATTGGAAACGTGACGATTTCTAGGGTATATTATGTAGAAGGTCTTGGTCATAACTTATTCTCAGTAGGACAGTTTTGTGATTCCAACCTTGAGGTTGCTTTTCGACAACACACTTGTTTCATCCGCAACTTGGAAGGAAAAGATTTGTTGAAGGGATCTCGTGGTGCAAATCTTTATACGTTGTCTCTACAAGATATGATGGCCGCCTCTCCAGTATGTCTTCTCTCTAAAGCATCTAAGACCAAGTCATGGTTATGGCATCGCAGATTATCTCATCTTAATTTTGATGCTATAAATCATCTGGCTAAAAACGAGTTAGTTCGTGGTCTTCCAAAGCTTAAATTTCACAAGGACCATTTATGTTCCGCGTGTTCAAGGGGGAAAAGCACCAAGAAATCTTACAAACCCAAAGCTGAAGACACCAATCAAGAAAAACTTCATCTTTTGCATATGGATCTTTGTGGGCCGATGAGAACTGAAAGTGTGAGCGGTAAGAAATTCATTCTCGTCATTGTGGATGATTTCTCCAGGTTTACATGGGTTAGATTTCTACGTACAAAGGATGAAGCACCGAAGGCTATCATCACTTTTCTGAAGTTCATTCAGGTACGTTTGAATACCACTGTCCGCCGTATTCGTACAGACAATGGTACAGAGTTCGTCAACCAGAATCTTCGTGATTATTATGAAGGAGTTGGTATATCACATGAAACATACGCTGCACGCACTCCATAACAAAACGGTGTCGTTGAAAGACGGAATCGTACACTTATGGAAGCTGCTAGGACCATGCTTATTTATGCGAACGCTCCATTGTTCTTGTGGGCAGAGGCTATTTCTACTGCATGTTTCACCCAAAACCGTTCTATCCTTCGGAAACGCCATGGAAAAACACCTTATGAGCTTTTACATGACCGTAAACCCGATGTCTCATTTTTCCATGTGTTTGGTGCTCTGTGTTATCCAAACATCAATAGTGAGAACTTGGGTAAGCTTCAACCGAAAGCCGATATAGGTATTTTCATTGGTTACTCACCGTCCAAAAGAGCATACCGAATCTATAACCGTCGTCTTGGCAAGATTGTAGAAACTATGGACGCAGATTTCGACGAGCTGACAGCGATGGCTTCTGAGCAACACAGCTCTGAACCCGCGCTTCATGAGATGGGAACCGGTGCTATTAGTTCCGGATTAGTTCCCAATAATCCTACTTCTACATCATTTTTACCACCATCAAGGCCCGAGTGGGATAAACTGTTTCAACCGTTGTTTGATGAATTCTTCGATCCCCCGACTGATGAAGTTCCAGCACCTGTAGTAATTGCTCCAATACCTGAAGTGGTTGCTCAAGCTAATGAACCTTTATCTAATGCATCTACAATTCACATTGAACCGGATGCACCTTCACCAAGTGATTCTCAAACTACACCTGAATCATCACCCCTACTTGTGCCTAATGATGTGGAAGAGGATTCTACTGATCACGACTTGGAATATGCTCACTTGCAAGAGCTTCCTTTCTTTGGTGTAGCGATCCCTGAAAACCCTTCAGCCGCGTCTACCTCAGAAGAAGCTCCTTCTATTGTTCACTCCAGACCACCTAGGATTGAAAACCATAGCACTAAATGGACAAAAGATCACCCAATTAGGAATGTTATTGGAGATCTAGATCGACCAGTCTCTACACGCCATCAATTACAAGAGAGTGCACTTTATTGCTACTTTGATGCATTTCTCTCTGAAGTTGAACCCAAAAATTGGCAGCAGGCTATGACCCAATCATCTTGGATTGAAGCTATGCAGGAGGAACTAAACGAATTCCAACGACTAGAAGTATGGGAATTGGTTCCTCGCCCTGACAAGGTTAACATTCTTACTTTGTTATAGGTCTATAAGGTTAAACTTGATGAGATGGGTGCGGTATTGAAGAATAAAGCTAGATTGGTCGCTAGAGGATATAAACAAGCCTTGGGTATAGACTTTGAGGAATCTTTTGCTCCAGTGGCTAGATTGGAGGCGATTAGACTATTCCTTGCGTTTGCTGCTCATATGAACATGATCGTCTATCAAATGGATGTGAAGACGGCATTTTTGAACGGTGAACTAAGGGAATAAGTTTATGTTAGTCAACCGGATGGGTTCGTCAGTACGGAGTCTCCTAATCATGTGTACAAGCTTAAGAAGGCTCTCTATGGGTTGAAACAAGCTCCACACGCGTGGTATGATCTCCTGTCAACATATCTCATGTCGGAAGGCTTCTCCAAAGGCAAAGTGGACCCCACTCTATTCACTCTCAAGGAAGGCAACGACATGATTCTGGTACAAATTTATGTTGATGATATAATTTTTGCTGCCACTAACATAGAATTGTCAAACCGATTTGAGAAGATAATGTCCACACGCTTTCAGATGTCGATGATGGGAAAAATTTCATTTTTCTTAGGATTACAGATTTCTCAGAATCCCAGAGGCATCTTTATTAATCAATCCAAATATGCTCTAGAATCTCTTAAGAAATATAATTTTGAAAATTGTGACCCCGTAGACACTCCAATGGTGGAGAAATCCAAGTTAGATGAAGATAGGAATGGGACTATTGTCGATCCAAAACTTTACCGTGGGATGATCGGCACCCTTCTATATCTGACCGCTAGCAGGCCTGATTTGCAATTTGTTGTATGCATGTGTGCCCGGTATCAGGCTCGGCCTACCGAAAAGCACCTACATGTTGTGAAAAGGATCTTTCGGTATCTAAAAGGAACACTTCATCGTGGTCTATGGTATCCGAAAGATTCCTCGATTGCTTTAATATCATACGCAGATGCCGATCATGCTGGATGTCAAGATACGAGGCGTAGCACTTCTGGATCTGTGCAACTCCTAGGAGATAGATTGATCAGTTGGTCTTCAAAAAGGCAGAAAAGCGCTGCAATTTCTAGCACGGAGGCTGAATACATCGCCATGTCCGGTTGTTGTGCTCAAGTCCTTTGGATGAGATCACAATTAACTGACTACGGTCTTGGATTCAACAAAATCCCGATGTATTGTGACAACAAGAGCGCCATTGCCCTTTGCTGCAACTATGTTCAACACTCCCGGGCCAAGCACATAGACATTCGCTACCATTTCATTAAGGAGCAGGTGGAGAACGGAGTGATCGAGCTGTATTTTGTCACTACTGAGTACCAGCTGGCGGATATGTTCACCAAAGCCTTAGATCGAGGACGAATCGAGTTTTTGATCGACAAGCTTGGCATGAAATCATTCACTCCAGCGACTCTCAAAGAGTTGGCAGAAGAATCAGCTGAATAGTCGTGGTAAACTATTCAGAGTATCCTTTGTTCGTGATCATGTATATTATCGTAAATATATAAAACACAAAAAGAAAATACAAAAATATAAAACCAAGAAAATCCATAAAAAATATAAAACCTAGAAATAAAAAATATAAAACCAAGAAAAACCAAAAATATTTTTCGTTTAAAACGGGCATGTCTTTTAGTACGGTAATATTTACGGCCTTAGAAATGTCGATTAATATTGACACGGTGCCATAAATAGAGTCCGTATAAAAGTTGTAATGTTTTAAAACATGCCCATTATGGCTTGTAGTTATTTCTGACTGCAACCCGGTTTTCATATTAAAGTCACGTATTTCCTTGGAAAACGTTGGCTCACAACGGGAATTAATTTTCTCGGGCGTGATTTACAAGCCAAATCATGCAAAGGGATCAAATTTACTTTACAACTTGGTCTAACACGAATTTGTGTACGTCTCAGTGCATTAATTTGTTAAAATAAGAGAAATCTTATTGACACCACGAATCAAACTTTTTCAAGATATCAATTGGGAAATGTTTTTCATCATCATGTGCCTCGTTAAACAATGACTACAGCTCTTTAAATAGAAAACGGGTCATCGTTTAAGGGGGAGAAAATGTTACATCATCTTTCACATCAAAAAGATCTTCATAAAGCTTAATGGTTAATGGTTGGATTGCTTTGGCATTTGTATTGTTGTTGCTTATAAGTTTGTCGTGGATAGTTTTGTGCTTGTGTTAAGATAAGTTAATCACTAAGGCTCGGGTAGTTAACATAAGATAGGGTCAAAGTGACAAGAATTAAATGAAGCAAAAAGAAAATTTGAGGGGGCAAAGTTGACAATATGTCTAACTTGTGGAAAATTTGACCTAGTCAAAACCTCCCCCCCGTTTCTTCTATTCTTTCACTGTTTACTCTATCCTTTGCCGCCATTGATTCAAACACACTCGAAACACACGAAATCAAATACAAACACCTAAAAAATCCAACATCTTCTAGATCAGTTCTTCAAAAAGGTAATCAATCGGTTTAATCATTCATTCAAATCAAGTTATTTATCTATTTTTGTGGAAAATCAAACGGATTAATTACTGCTTAATTAGGGTTAATTAATTTGGGGGTTTTGCCTGGGTTATATTCGGAATAGATCTAATTGCACTAATTTGGCCTTTAGAACACTTGAATCAAACGATTTCATGCTTAATTAGAAAATATATAAGTGTTGCAAAACTTTCAGCGTAAGAATAACTTTCCGCATGAAGAAATCATTCCGAATAGTAAAGTTTTTCCGCATAGACAAAAGTTTTCCGCATAGGCCAAATCTTTCCGCATAGACAAAAGTTTTCCGCATAGACCAAATCTTTCAGCATAAAGCAACTTTTTCCGAATAGGATTTTTATTCCGCATAGGCAAATGTTCCGAATAAGGATTTTATTCCGCATAGGCAAATGTTCCGAGTAAGGATTTTATTCCGCATAGGACCAAATGTTCCGAATAAAGACTTTATTCCGCATAGGCCAAATGTTCCGAATAGGGCATTTATTCCGCATAGGACCAATGTTCCGAGTAAGGATTTTATTCCGCATAGGACCAAATGTTCCGAATAAGGACTTTATTCCGCATAGGACCAAATGTTCCGAATAGGGATGTTTTTCCGCATAGGCCAATGTTCCGAATAGGGTATTTATTCCGCATAGGCCCAATGTTCCGAATAGACATTTTATTCAGAATAGGAATTGCTTTCCGCATAGGATAAATGTTCCGAATAGCCTTTTATTCAGAATAAGGATGTTTTTCCGCATAGGTTATATGTTCCGAATAGACTTATGTTCCGCATAGGATTCATATTCAGTATAGACCTATTATTCCGAATTGAGTGATTATTCCGTATAGAAGATGTTTGCATGGTTTCAAAGCTTAAGGGATTATGTCATATGTACAATGCTTAGGTTTAAAATCATAATGATATTCATACTTGTATGTATCAACCTTTGTGTTTTATCTTAATCAGAGACGATGACTAACCCTACCGTACAACAAATACAACTCACCAGAGCCACCGCCATTGCCGAAGCCAAGACTCTAAAGTTTATTCCGAACAACTTTCGTTTGAAGGAGGTATCTCACTCTACCCATAATGGATTTAAGGTAGGTACAGCCATGCTTGATAAATCTCATTTCAAGCATGCGCTAAGGAGAAGTGCTTCAGTGCCCTATGACTACCTTTACGAGTTCTGGGCTACCAAAGAGAGGACGTCCAACAAAATCACTTTTTCCTTGGACAACAAGCAGCAGACGCTTACTGTGTCAGACTTTAGGAAGATTTTTGGATTTCGGCCGACACTCAAAGACTTATCATACTCAGCCAACCCGACTAAGGACCAGATCATGGAGATGTTCACCGCCATTGGATGTCTTGACATACGAACCCCGTCTGAGTTTACTACTGCCAAAGTTGGTCAACCATGGAAAGCTATTTTTGGGATTCTAAGCCGATGTTTAACACCCACAACAACTGGGTTTGATGCTGTTCGTCCACCAATCATCAAGATGTTTTATGGTATGTTTAAAGGTATGGGTATTGATTATGCATCACTGCTGTGGGAGGTGTTTACTTTTCAACTCTTCACAAACACAAAGGGTAAGGTTAAAAGCTACCAGTACCCTAGGTTTATTAAGTTGATCATACATTACTTTATGGAAAACGATGCATCTATTAACAAGCGTGCAGGTAGTCGTCACCACATGATAGATGATGATGATTTGGTAGACTTAAGGCAGGAGACTCATTCGAATACGGTTATTCCTGGTCCCATTCCTGGTCATCTTCTAACCGATGAGATTATAGCATCTAAAGCTTACAAGAACTTGCTAACAGAAATTGAGAATCAACGAGCAAGTATTCTAGCAGGTGAAGACTCATCCACCACGGTTAAGAGCAAAGGTAAAAGGAAGCAAACAGATTTACCTGAACCCAAAACCAAGAAGAAGAAGACAGAGGGTAAGAAAGGAAAGGGTAAGGCTGATGAGATGCGTCTACGTGACGAAGAAAACATTGTTGATCCTGCTCTTGATAAAACTGAGAAACAAATGATGAAGATAGCCATTCAAAGGAGCAGGAAAGATACTGGCGGTAGTGGTTCAGGTGTAAGGGTAGACGTTGAGGATGAGTACATGGAACCAGATGATGTTGATGAGTTTGGGTCACCTGAACACTATTCCACTTCGAAGGAGCCATCAATCCCTATTTCAGCAAGTATGGAAAAGGAGTCGGTTGTTCCTACGATCATGATGTCAACCCAACCTTTAGCAACTCAACTTCAACCAACTCAACCCTTACCAACCAAACCGGTTTCAACACCATTTCCTCCACCACCAATAAAGCCCATCCATAGTACCGCAGTTACAACCGAGCCTATTCCATCAACCCAAAGCAGCTCTGCAACATCTGCAATGGCCGCATTGGTAATGGCTGAGATGTTGGATAAACATGTGGATACTAACAAGAGAGAAATGGATGAACTTCGCCAAGAGTTAAATAGAAGAGCTCAAAGTGAAGAAGCATCAAGGAAAGCTCAAGAAGAGTTGATTGCCAAGTTCGCTGCAGACATGGAATTTACACGTAAAACTCATGCAGAAGAACTTGCTCGGGTTAAAAAGGCTGAAGCTGATAGGCATCAAGCACGAATTGCGAGACTTAAAGCTATTAAGGATGACCTTAAAGAGCAAAAAGCAGCTATTGAAGCTTCTATTGAGCAGAGAGTGAAAGACTCCATTGAATCCTTAATGCCTAAACTGCGTGATGATTTGAAGACGCTTGCTGCTGACAACTTAATGATCAAATCATCCAATCCTTCAGAAGCCGCCTACAAGATCGCTTATGACTTGACGGATTTTGAACTTAAGAAGATCCTCAAAGCTCGAATGAAGGAACTTGGATCGTTTGATAAATCGAGGAATCAACGGGCTCTCTTCAAATCCCTGAATGACGCTATCATGGAGGATGATAGGTTGTTCAAGACGTTTGGAAGTGTGGTACCCTACCACATTCTCCCTGAAGAAGAAAGGGAAGAGAGCAACGAAGAAGAGGGTACTGGTGGAGAAGAGGAAGAAGAAGAAGACGAAGATAAGAATGAGGATGATGATGAGGATGATGAGGATGAGAATAATGATGATGATGAGGATGATAATGATAAGGATGATGATAATGATGATGAAGATGATGATCATGATGAGGATGAGGATGATGATGATGAGGATGAGGATGATGATGATAATGATGGTAATGATGGTGGTGATGGTCACCAGGAGAGTGTTAAGGGGAGCAATGCGGATAAAGGTGAACAGCCTGAGAAAGGGGATAAGGGTGCCAGCTCAAAGAAACCTGTTAAGTCGGGCACCAAATCCAAGAAAGATGCAGCACCAAAGGAAAAGTCTACATCCACGGAATCCAGACGATCTAAGTGGCGCCATGATGTGAATGCCACTACAGGGTCATCTATTCCTGGTACATTTATCCATGCATCAATACCTGTTACCACTAACCCTGTTAGTTCTATTGTTGTTGCTCCTATGATTGCAGAATCGGTAACCGAACCTGAAGCTGCACAACATTCACCCGTCCATGACACTGCTGAAATGCCTGAATCAGAACAAGCAGATGTTCACGTCTCCACTCCTCAGCAACAAAACCCACAATCTACTATTCCTGAACCAAGCACAAGGAACTGGGAGGACACGTTGGAGATCGACGAGACTGCTCCACCACAGGCTTGGATCACGGCAGCGGCGCAGTATGATCCGATCACCGACGCCGACAAAGATGTCTTGTATCTTCGTATCCGAAGTCCGATTGACTTATGTGCATTTCTTGCTCATGAGTATAAGACTTCGGTTACTCCATCTTTGGTGAAGAAAGTACTGAAGGATAAAAGACTTCGCGCCAAAACCCGGTTGACCCAAATGGAGTTCGAATATTATGCCGAGGAGATCCTGAAGGCTCTGAATACCGTTCAACGGGCAGGTCTTCATGAATCAGAAAGAGCTCCACCTCCAATGGATCCTACTCAAGATAATCAGATTGCTCTTGACTTCTTCGTCACCAATGATCTGGTGTATCTACTGAAGGGGTCATCAAAGTACGCAACCTCCCTGACCTTGCTGAAAGCTGCCAACTGGGGGACAATACCCTTTATCGAGGAAAAGGTAAACCGACTCTGGGTCCCTAAGATAAATCGTAATTATGATATGTATGCTGTCATAGGTGCATCTCATTGGGACGAACGAGTCCGAAGGGCGTACAGGGGTTGCTGCTTGGTCAATTCTGGAAGCAATGTTAGATCCGACATCCGCATCTCCAGCATTTTAGGGATGAAAACTGAAGCCAAGAATGGCTATTATCATGTGACGGAGATTCGTTTGAAAAGGGAGGATGACAGGGAATACAAAATCCAGCAGGGAGATTTTTCCATCATTCGCCTTGAGGATATCGAAGATATGCTGCTTCTGATGACCAGAGATCAACTCACACATATTCCTCGTGAAGACCTCATTGCTTTGAATACAGCACTTCGTATGTTCACACGAAGCGTTGTGATCAAGACACGAGTTGAAGATCTTCAGTTGGGAGTCGAAAGCTATCAGAGGAAGCTCAACCTAACTCGTCCAGTGAATAAAGTGCTACCTCAACATGTAGAAAGATGTCCCTATACTGGCATTTCAGTCCCGAATTACGGCATCTTCTACTTGAACAGTCGAGGTTTAATGAAGTTCATGAGGGTGGGTGAGCTCCACAAGTACAGTGATGGGACTCTTCTACAAGTCAGAGGAAAGTTGGAGCATCTGAACTCGGGTGGGACTTTGCCAGAAATGACGGAGGATTGGCATCCAGGTTACCGGCAGATGGCGAAGTATGTCATCAAGAAGATCGATCAGAAGCTCCGTGAACGTAGATTGATGAGGAGCTTGGAAAGATTTGTGGGTGGTAGACCATATGGAGTGCACTACAGGACACTGCAACGATCCATCTAATGGGTCGTACATTTCAGGTCACTCTATTTTGGTACTATTTGTGAATATGTATATTTGTGAATAATGTGCTTTAATGGCTTGTTGTAGTGTTAAGGTATGATAATTTTTCAAGAATTTCTCACGAGATTCTAAATCTTTCAAAATATATCATACTAAAGCACTACAACTATCCCTTATTAATTTAAGGGGGAGCAATAACTTGTTCTATGGCCAAAATCGATTTCATTTTTACCCAAAGACCGGTTAATCCATTCAATATCCTAAATATTAATGGTTAACATTTTGGATAAGGGGAGAAAATGGGATTAAGGAGACCTAAGTGATACTTGGCTAAAAGATGAAAAAAAAAGACTTAACGATATTCCAACTTAATATGTGCTAAGCACGTGTTAAGGGGGAGCGTTTTTGATGAACAAAACACCTAAGGTACAAAACTTTTGATTTTAATATCACAAGTACCTTATGTGATTTTCAATGATTTTTCATGGTGGCAATTCCTTCCAAAACACGCTTAATTCACGACGAATGTGGTGACAAAAGGGTGGTAGGAATAGGTTTAGTCCAATGATTCATCAGAGCCGATGGAATCTTCCCAAGGACAATTCCCTAGATAGAATTAGAAGTCCTAGGAAAGATGGAGAAAGAATGTGAACGTAGCTGAATGCCAACCAAGTACTTAAGCTAGCACTGGAACAATCACAACAAGGTGCTAGTGATGACGTATTGGTAAGCATTGAAGGGGTTGAAGAATGAAAAAGAAATGTAAAGATAAAGGGTGTAAAGAAAGAAGCCCTCCTTACAACTTTAGGCAGAAACCGGGTCAATACATATGCTATTGAGGTCATTTTTGCTAATGATTCTCGGTATTGAAGAAAGACATCATGGACCCAGTGATGCAATGCACAACCCTTCCCAGCTAACTCAAATATCTCTCAAAAGGTATTTGTTTTAATCACACGGAGATCAACACGTTATCTATTGGTTTATTCACTCCGAATAGACTGGTATTGAAAAGGTGGCACTCCTCTCCAGCCATCGCTTACTAAATCAAAACGCACAATCGAGTCTAGATCCAAGAGATCATCAAAAGTCTCATTAGGACACTTTTCATTTATTCCTTGCTTTCTCACACACTGTGAAAAGTAAGAGATTTTCATGAGTCCTACGCAATATTCCTGTAATATTGCCAGAACATCCGAGTAATACGCAAGTATTACAATGAAGATGGAAATCCTGCTTGAGCCAACATCAAACAAGCTCATGGTAGGTTACACGTGCGGTTCTTTTAGAACCAATCTTGTGAAAAACTGGAAGGTAACAGTGGTTTAATTCTTAATTGAACTTAAACTCGTTCCAGGCCTCTTCGCATTATCATATGATCTTGCCAGAACACTCAGAGTGACTCTTTATTGACCACAGTGACGAGTGGAAATCCTTCTAGTGTCAACATCAAACAGCACTTGGTAGGTGACGTGCAAGATTCTTTATGAATTGAGCTCGTGACAACTGGAAAGCAACGATGGTGAAAATCTTAATTGAAATTCACTTGTTCCAGGTTTCATGAATTGACGGCTTTTAATCACAAGGATAATTTATCCAAGTGATTCACTCTTTATGTTCGCAGTCAGCTTTGGACGGTCGAATAAAGAGAACGGGTTTACCCGCGAAATCCTGTCAGGAAGTTACTTAATTGAAACTATCCGTCACGGGTACGATATCTAATATCGTCCAACGGTCTTCACCGACCGGAGGTAAAATGCTACCGAATTAGAATAAAATGTTCAAAGCCATTTTATTCATGTCGTTGCTGTGTACCTGTTAAAGACGGTGGCGTTGCTGTGTACCTGTTGAAGACGGTGGCGTTGCTGTGTACCAGTGAAGACGGTGGTGTTGCGGTGTACCTGTAAAAGTTGTTCCCACATGCTTATGTCTTTTGCAACAAAGTTCAGCAAAAATTCAAGAAAGTACAAGATGAAGTCTTCCGCTGTACCAAACTCTGAAGCTTTCGAGAATTCAACAAAAAGACGTAAGTGTGTGGAACATGAAGTCACGAGGAGGCAAAGTTCACAAGAAAGGCAAAGATCACACGTGAAAGGCCAAAGAACAATGCTCTCAAGTCAAAGCCAAAAAGATCAAATCAACATATTCACAACTAAAGAAAGAAAAGAAGAAAAGACTACGAGCTAAAGAACGAAGACTTAGTATAGTATGCTAGGTTTAGAACTTTGTAACGTGGAGTGACCTCCCTTAGGGGGAGATTGTTAGAAATACGTTTTAACATATATTAGAAGTATCGGTCACTCCACAATAGTATTTATGTTGTAATAGCTCGTAGTTAGAAAATAGTCATTAGTTGCTTATTAACTTAAGTAAGAACCGGTCCATGGGCTTGTCATGGACCGGCCCAAGCCCAATGTAAGGCTTGGAGTATAAATACCCCTTTCCACCATGGAAAGGGGTTGGTTGTTGTTTCATTTGCATTTTTCATAGTAATAAAATCATACACATTTTCTCTCACTTTCTCTCTCTAGTTTCTCTCACTAGAAAACATCAACCCACTTCATAGATTCATAGGTTATCAATATTCTACATTGGAGAATGCTTGTTTTCTTCAGGGAGATCGTATGGGGTTCAGTGAGTCTATTGCCACAACTCACTGAACCCATCACCTTTTTCTTCGTCATAGAATACATTCATTGAGCTTCGCCTCTCTGAATGCTCTAGTCTTTCTTTTAGACTCAGTCTAGGAACTCGAAGGCAACTCACTGAGTGACTGTTCACTCAGTGACTTTGTTATGTTCAAGGTTAATACTTCACTTAGGCTGATTGTTATTCAAATCTATCAGGGAGGTCATTAGGTACTGAATTGACCTAACATTCTCCATGACCCCAATTAGGCGTACGCCCAAGTCAATGGACTTTGAAGTAGATTGAGATTGAATGTTTTCCATTGTATGCTAGAAGAATGTATGTTTGGTATAATAAACTTTGTGCATAGATTCATGGATATATATATATAGACGTGAAAGTTGAAACATTGTGCAATTTAGGTCCTTAAAAGAAAGAGGGCACTGACAGTGCTTTCATTGATAAACAAAAGTTGGTACAAAACACGCCCCGATCAAAGCAGGGTAATTAAAACAAGAACAAGATAAATAGTAAAAACATGGTCGACCATACTAATCACTATCTTCCATAAGATCCACATAAGCTTACTTTTGGCTGATCGCATCCCTAGCTTTCTTAATCAATTTTGGTCACATCAGCCAATTTTTGGGTGTCACTATCACGCATTTCCTTCAAACAATCGACCCACTCATCTTCATCTTCGTCAACCTTTGTCTCAATCTCATACATCAACATTCCAATGTTTCCTAGGGAATCCCTTAGCTGCTCACACTGGCCACGCAAAACATCAACATAAGCTTGTTCGGCCGCGACCATTTGACTTATGTACAGACCCATACATGCGTTCAGATCAGAATCACCGCATACTTTTTTGAGTTCGTTAAGGATTGGAGTTCTTTAAGTCATTTTACTTGATAAAATTGAATGGCTGAAAGGGTTTGCGAATGAGTTAGGGTTGCAGATAACTCAAATTAGGGGCGAATGTTGATTAACCACCGAGTGTTAAGAATATATAGAAGTCTGAAATGTCGTGGAATTTAAGTCCCTGAAAAGTTTTAGATAATGAAATGTCGAGCAATTAAGTCCTTGGAAATGTGTCAGAATGTGGCCCACCAACTTTTATTTGCTGGAAAACGGTTTCAGTGACCAAAAATGCATAAACGAAAGGTGTTTTGCGTCATGGCGGGTAGTAAATGCTTTCGGGGACGTTTATGAAAGGAGGGGAGATAGGATGGCACGGGAAATGATGAAAAAACCCTCACGTGCAAGGCACGTGAAGGAGTTAACGCCCAAACGTTAGGAAAAGTAAAAGAAAGACGACTCGGGGGCATATTTGCATGGAAAATGCAAGTTTGGGGGCAAGAACGCTTGTAGTTCTCACTCAGAGACATATTTTCATTTTCAGAAAAATATAGAGACGTTTTTTGCGATTTACCCTGTAGAAACTAGAAGGGGGGGGGGGGTTGAATAGTTTCCCATCGGTTTATCTCCTAATTAAAGTTCCTTTCAATTAGGTGAGTGCAAAAACTATCTTTTACTTGAAAGCTAGTTGCATAATGACTAGGTTCAATTCTAATGCTTTAACAATGTGTGGTAAGTATAATGATAATGAATGTAAGTAATGAGTAAGGAAAGAAACAACCTAGTAGGAAGACACCAAGATTTATAGTGGTTTGGCAACGAGGCTCTATCCTCGTTCCTACTCCACTCCTCGAGTACACCTTACTCAATATTTCCACTATATCCACAAGCTCCCTTCTTGGCGGAGAAAACCTTACAACGTCGCTTACATTATTTTTCGACACTAAGCTAAATGTCGAGACCTAATCTTAGCTAGGACCAATCTACACAACGTCGCCCACTTCACCATTTTACAACACAAAGCTAGATGTCGAGTTCTAATCCAAAGCTAGAACCAATCTTCACAACGTTGCCTACTTCACCATTTTCCGACACAAGGCTAGATGTCGAGTTCTAATCCAAAGCTAGAACCAATCTTCATGACTCTTCACTTTGAAGCTAAGTGAGAACTTCACACAACACAACTACATATCACTTTATAGTTTAGTGAGAACTCACAAGACACAACCACATCACTTTATAGTTTAGTGAGAACTAACACAACTAATTACAACTCAACTAAACATATCCAAGTACACACATGTAGCTTGGATCTACACGACACAAATCCAAGCACACACATGTGCAAAGGATTTACACAACTCTAATCCAAGTTTTCACAAATAGCTTGGATGAACACAACTAGTCCAAGTATTCACAAATACATTGGATCTACACAAGACACAAATAAACAAATGATGAACATGACTAAATCTTTAGAAGAAGGTGATCTTCATCAAAGCTTCATCTTTAATCACATCACAAGTGTGTGAGTGATCTTCTCTTTGGACAAGGTAAAGAAGGAGATCAAGAGGAATAATCATGAGTAAACATACTTAACACATTAAGTGATCATTTACAAATGACTAGGATTAGATAGGAGAAAGAAGGCTGAAAGAGATGTCCAAAAGGGTTGATGAAAATGTAGATTTGATCCACTGTTTATAGAAGACAAATGCCAACGGCTATCTGGGGCGGTTCCTTAGCTACCCAGGCGGTTCCTTATCGATAAGGAACCGCGTAGGCACTTAAGGAACCGCGGGGAGTAGACTCCGCTCCTTTTTGTCTTTTAGTGAATTTGAAATATCTGAGGCTGTTTAAACCTTCAAAGGATATTCTTATGGCATTTGGAATATGCCATATTCTAATTTACATTTTCATTTTAATAAAACATTTTCTTAAAAATAAAGTTTATTAAAAATCTTTTGTTACATTTGACAAAAGTGAGTTTTAAGGCTAATCACTTTTATGATCACTAAGCATGATTAAGATATGTTAGTGTAATGATTATTACGTTGATGATAGTGTTTGTTAGAACAATCTCCCCCTTTTTTATTACGACAAACTATAAACTCATTTACGTAAAATACAAGTTTATTCGAATTATTAACGAGTTTATCACTATCATTTCTCCCCCTTTATCGAAGCAAAAAGGTTAGCACAAGTCTTTGAAGAAGAAAAGAACCAGACTTTGCTAGTAGCCCCCTTGGTGCTTACTCCCCCTTTCTTGGGGCACCAAGTAAATGAGCTAATGTGACATGCTACACAAAGGTTAGAAGAAAGAAAAGAAACACCAATGTATGTATGTGTACTACCTACTAACTAACTTGAGAGGGAGAAGGAAAAGAAATCTCAAATTAGAAGCAAGCATTTTCTAAGTATGTCCAAAGAGTGTGTATTGACAACATCATAGTTCAACTGGTGGAATAAAGGAAGAAAAGAAACATCCAAACCAACCAAAGATGATTTAAAATGTCAAGGGGTTAAATTTAGAATTTATGGAATCACCCACAATTAATTTTAAGTTTTAACCATGATCAACTCTTTAACAAATGTGTGAAATAGAATTAGTGGGAAAGATAGCACACATAACATTCATATTACATAAATGTGAAATAACATACTAGAGAAATATTCATACACACAATATGAATATTTAAAGCAAAAAATATGGAAAATAAACCACAAAGCATAAATTACTCTAATAGTGATAATCTTCCAAGATTGCTTAAGTTTTATTGACTCAAACAACTAAAGTATAAAATGTGCCTTAGTTGGAAAAGAAAGATGACGAATCATCATTCGAAGTTTTGTTCACGGGAACAAAAACTTTGAGAGGAGGTCGAGTGAGGAGGAATTCAAGGAAATTTAGATTGTCACATATATGAGCAAGTTCAATTTGTTAAAAAAGGATAACAAGCACACGAGGAACCATGATGCAAAACAAAGTCGTTAGATGGGGGAGGTCCATCAAAATTAGAGGTTGGTGGAGAGGGAGATAATGGATAAGAGATGTTTTCACAATGCCTAGTGAGATTAGGGAAAGAAGATAGGTCATTGAGTTGAGGAGAGTTAAAAGGTTTTGTGGTGGTGGAAGAATTTCCTTTTCTCTGGTAATTGGATTTATAGAGTAAGTCTCATTCCAGTATTGAATCAGAGAGAAAGAGGAATTCTTGGAGGATTTTGGAGAAGAAGAATCATGAGGATTCTTGTTCTTTTTTATCCAAACGGGTCGAACCGAGATTTTCGGTTTCTTTGAAAGCTTAGAAGAAGAAGCTTTAGGTTGAGAAGATTGTGACAAAGAAATGTCAAGGTTAGGAAAGGAAGAATTATGCATTATGAGGGATGAAGAGAAGAACTCCCAAAAAATAAGAGTTTAAAGAAAGTAGACAAGGCAAATATTTGAAATGAAAATAAAAGGTTTTAGGAAATGCTTAGCCAAATTGGGTAAACAAAGAATCTTAACCAATACAGTGGTCAAAGAAGAAAGACCAAAAATAAGCCAAGAACGGCTTTCATGTACGCGGTTCCTTATTATAGCCCGCGGTTCCATATCGATATGGATCCGCCTTGGGGCTAAGGAGCCGCGTCCAGAGGACAGCAAACCTTGATTTTCAAAAGTTTTGGAGAAAAATAAGACTTTTTCAAAATTTTGCAAATCTTGGATTTTTACCTCTTTTAGCACTAGAGTATGCTAGGGTTGCATAAAAGCAACACATTCACAAAGAATGTCTTGACAAAGGGTGACAAAATATTTAGATAACATTTTGATCCAATTTTAGTCAAGTTTTTAGAGGTTGTGATAGATTTAGGTTTAATTTTAAATAAACTGAAGTTGTTTAATGTGATCACAAAGATTAAGACACATAAAGCTAAATCCATAATTCATCTACGTGAGAAAATCATGAGGGAAAAGAAAAGAAATACAAGAAATAAAAAGACAATAAACTACTACAAAGATAGCTAAAACTAGGTCTTGAATTCATAGTCCTCTTTGGCTTGATCTTCTTTAAAAATCATGTTATTTTGAAAAACATCATTCATCTCTTAGGAGGAGGCATGGAGAACAAGGCAAGCAAGAAATCATGCAACCTTCTATGAAGACCAAGCATCTCCAACCTTAGGTTTTGAATGATGTAGTTATTATAGAGACAACATGGGCAATTTGCACCATGAGTTTTTAGGAACCCAAAGAAGTAAGGATCACCCATGAATTGGGGAATAGGAATGCCCAAGATAGGGGCATTAGTGTTTGAGGGTGGAGGAGGTGGTGGAGGCATAGTGTCTAAGGGTGACATGGGAGAATTTGGTGGAGTGAAAGGAGAGGTAACCAAAGGCTTAAGGACAAAGGGAATGCTTTGTAGAGTTTGAGGTTAAGAAATCCCATCCAAAGGAGGACTAGGAGTGAAAGGTGAAGAAAGCTCATTCATTCTTGATTGGAATGAAGATGAGGTAGAACCATGTGAATTGGGTTGAGTTTGTCTTGCATGGAGCAATGGGTGGTGAAGGTGAAGAGGAAATGAGAATAGGAGAGATCTCATTTTTGGGAGTGTGAAAAGATGAAGAACCACTGTTAGGTAACTTAATCTTAATTTTGAGGCTTCTTTTGGAAGAGGAAGTTTTGGAAGAAGTGGATGTTCTAGTGGACACCATGGTTGTGTGTTAAGGTTTAGAGAAGAGTTGAAGGGAGGAAGAACACAATCAACAAGAGAGGGTTTAAGAAGAGAAGGGAATGATCCAAACTAGTAATGGGTTAAAATCATTTTAGGTGAATAATGAAATTAGGTAACCTAGTTTAGGAAAGTGCAGGTTTTTGAAAAAAATTTTATCAAAGTTTTACACAGATTAAGGAAAATAGTGTAAAGCAAAGATTGTTTTGTCGAAACAGGGACAGGCGGTTCCTTATGTAGTTCCGTGGATCTTTATCGCTAAGGAACCGCAGATTCGATAAGGAACCGCGACCAGTGGTGTCAAAAATTTGCACTTCCTCAAAATTTGGTTAGCCCAGATTTCACACAAGTAAATAGCAAGCCAAAGTTAACTATAAGTCAAAATTTAGGAAGCTAACAAACACATAATATGCACAAAGCTATGCAACGATTAGGATTAAAATATTAAGTAATCCAAACATAAAGTATTAGTTACCAAAAAGAACAACCTAAATAAAAAGAGAGTAAGGATAAATAGTTCAACAATTCAAACATGTTTACAAACATGTTAACCTTGATAAATCAATGCTTCATTTCTTCTTCTTGCCAAGTCCCTTGATCAATTTGGCTATGTTCTTGAACGATCCTCTTGACTCCACTCGATGATCATACAACTCACCTTGGGTTTTAAGATTAGCTCGGTAGACATCCTCAAGACCGAAGTTTTCGGGAAGTCTACTAGAAGCATGGTGAGGAGGAGGGATGATTTCTTCTAACCCTTCCATGAAAGTGTCCATGGATAGGTGAGAGTTACTCGAAGAACCAACATGAGAACTTGTGACTACGCCACCACCATCACTTGGTGACATATCAAAGTCCTCATCATCGGACTCTTGTGGATCGGACTTTCTCGAACCTCGATCACTTCTAGCTTTTCGTGGTTGAACCTTTTGAATTGGTAGCATGACACGTTCGACCAAACGAAAGCGACAAATGTTGATGTCGGGTTAGTCTTCACCAACCTTCTTAAGAAGGAGAGTAAGGAGCATGGCATAGGGAAGATTTTTTTTGGGTTTGGAAAGAGCATAAGTGATTCGTCGAGCGATGTAGTGTACGAGATTGTACTTGGCGTTGGTAGCGATGCAACATAACATGTGCGCCATACACGCCGGAATATGATCCCGGTTTCCGCCAAGACAAAATACATTCTCCCTAAGGATGTCGGCCCAACGGACCATACAATCATTTAGGTCGCTTAAGAGAACCTCATAGCGTTTTACTCGACGCTTAGTAGAGTGGAGGCTTCTTACAACGTTTCCACTACGCTCTTTACAAATGACATCAAGAATGTAGTCAAGGTCAATCTCTTCATTTTCATCTGGAGCACATTCGAATGGTTCAAGAAGATAATCAAGTTTCCATTTATCAGTAAATCGACAAGTGCCCACAAATGGAACACGGAGAGCTTGACCAAAGTCATAAAGAGAGAGTTTAATGAGTCGACCTTCAAGGATGAACCTAACATATACTCTATCATTGTCATAAATGAGGGAGTATGTGCTAAAGAACTCTAAGAGAAATTCGGGATATATATCCTCTTTGATGTCCAACAAACAATCAAACCCAATTTCTCTGAACATCGATCGAGTATATATATATATCCCTCAATATCCTCTTCGACAACTCTACCCTCGTGAAAGCAACGTTTTTGGAGTGAGGAATAGGTGTTTGTAAGTTGAGGGGAAGCACACATTTTGGAAAGGTTTTGGCATATATTGTCTAGTGTATTGGTGGTCTTGTTGAAATTCCGAAGGCATGATTAGTACCTAAATAAACACAAAAGTATTTCCCCAATTACTCATATGTTACATATAAACTAAAAAACAAAAAGATGAGAATGTGTTTCATCAATCTCTTGACAAACCAAGGTTTAATCATTATCATTATCATATTCATAATGTTCCTAGTTCATCATTAACAATGACACATTGACCATGTAAGATCAATAATAAACTTGAACATTGGTTTTTCAAAACAAGGTTTTAGGTAAGCATTTAACAATGCTATTACCAACTTGTTCATGGGTTCATATCAATTCCATCAATCAACCAAAACTATTTAGTAAAAATTCGGATTTGTTTTACAAATGGGTTTTAGTGAAATCTCAATGAATATGAACTTAAGGAATCATAGTAACAATACTATGTCAACTCTTGTTCCTAGTAAGGTTCTAATTCAATGTCAATTTTAAAAGGACCCAGTTATGAATGTATGAACCCTAGAACAAATTAGATGAAATTAAAAGAAATGACTTACAGATAATTGATCTTTGATGAAGGATGAGTGAAACCCACAAATCGAAATCAATTAATCTTGAGTAATTGAAGGTTTTGGAAAAACAACAATGGTGGAAAACTGGATATTTTTGTCGGTTGTGTGTGTGAAGGAGAGAGAGGGTTTTGTTTGAAAAGGTTATTTTAATAAAACTGGCGCTTTAGCGAAGATACTGCCTGCGGTTCCTTATCGATAAGGAACCGCGCCTGATAAGGAACCGCCTATAGTGGCTGGTTTTTATCAAAGAAAAACAAAGAATTTTTGAAAACCAAAAATTTTAAATTACTTAAAAATATATCTTAAACCTTTTAGGATATCATTGGACCACCACAACACTAGGTAATAAGGCTTTATTGAAGGATTACGCGTTGAATTGAGATAGAAAAAAGACCGAAGCAAACAAACGACTACTCGTAGCAAAGAAGCAAAGGGGAGAGGAGTCAAGGGAAGTGAATAAAGACCAAGAACATTGCTCAAGAGACAAATGACATTCTTCAAATCGAGGAGACGAAGAGCTTGTGTCATATATAGTGGTTTAAGACGTGCCTTTCCGGCGAAAGTCTAAACGGCTTTGGTAATGAATTATACCAAGTAATTTTGATGCATAAAATACGATCATTTTCAAGAGTAGTCTTGTTCTATTTCAAAACATGAGCAAGGTATAAATTCACTTTCTCTCCCACATGATCGGATAATTATTGCTAAATTAACAATAACAATATCCCTGGAATATTTCAATTCCAAATGTGTAAAATCCACCTACAACTTAATGAAGTAGTTTGGTATCTCAAGGGATTCACTAATCATCCTAGAGATGAGCTTAATTTCACAAGTTACACATGATATTGGGCCTACTAACTGTAAGGGTGCAAACCATGGAAATTATGCTTGATACTTTAAGCTTCTACTAACTCACCCTACATCTCCATAGTGAGTCAAGTATCCAAGCAATGAAGGTTTGAGAGGGAAAAAGGGAAGAATCACAAACCATAAATAAATGTCAAGGCAAGGATGCCAAGAACAAGCATATAGTCAATTAATGATCAAAAGAATGATCAATAGGGCGTGTGGAAGAATGAAATCGTACCTTGGCCACAAATTGCATTCCAAGCTTTCAAGGAACCAATGCAAAGCCCAAGTATGACTAATAGTGACTACTAAGTCTTCAAGGACTAGTATCAATCCTACCCATCTTGATATCATCATTCAATGATGTTAAAAATCAAAGAAAATGAGTCTTCTACAAGTGTAAGTAACTCAATCCACAATCAATAGAATGATTTATCTTAATGAGTACCTACACATAACAAGATGCAAACTAGTAGATACATTTCAAGAGTAAATCTAAAATGCATTAATACTACTAATCTAATTAAGATGCAATCTCAACTTAAAAGGCATATTTTCAAAAAAAAATAGTTTTGACCAAAGAAAAACTTTAGTACAACTTAACCTTCTAATTTGAGGAGACAATGGATCGATCCGAGTTTTAAAGTACAATATACTTCAAAGATCTTGTGTCACCATCGCTCTGATACCAATTGTAGAAACTAGAAGGGGGGGGGGGGTGAATAGTTTCTCATCGGTTTATCTCCTAATTAAAATTCATTTCAGTTAGGTGAGTGCAAAAACTATCTTTTACTTGAAAGCTAGTTGCATTTATGATTAGGTTTAATTCTAATGCATTCACAATGTGTGGTAAGTATAATGATAATGAACGTAAGTAATGAGTAAAGAAAGAAACAACCTAGTAGGAAGACACCAAGATTTATAATGGTTCGGCAACGAGGCTCTATCCTCGTTCCTACTCCACTCCCCGAGTACACCTTACTCGAGATTTCCACTATATCCACAAGCTCCCTTCTTGGCAGAGAAAACGTTACAACGTCGCTTACATTATTTTCCGACACTAAGCTAAATGTCGAGACCTAATCTTAGCTAGGACCAATCTACACAACGTCGCCCACTTCAACATTTTACGACACAAGGCTAGATGTCGAGTTCTAATCCAAAGCTAGAACCAATCTTCACAACGTTGCCTACTTCACCATTTTCCGACACAAGGATAGATGTCGAGTTCTAATCCAAAGCTAGAACCAATCTTCACGACTCTTCACTTTGAAGCTAAGTGAGAACTTCACACAATACAACTACATATCACTTTATAGTTTAGTGAGAACTCACAAGATACAACCACATCACTTTATAGTTTAGTGAGAACTAACACAACTAATTACAACTCAACTAAACATATCCAAGTACACACATGTAACTTGGATCTACACGACACAAATCCAAGCACACACATGTGCAAAGGATTTACACAACTATAATCTAAGTTTTCACAAATAGCTTGGATGAACACAACTAGTCCAAGTATTCACAAATACATTGGATCTACACAAGACACAAATAAACGAATGATGAACATGACTAGATCTTTAGTAGAAGGTGATCTTCATCAAAGCTTCATCTTTAATCATATCACAAGTGTGTGAGTGATCTTCTCTTTGGACAAGGTAAATAAGGAGATCAAGAGGATAATCACGAGTAAACATACTTAACACATTAAGTGATCATTTACAAATGACTAGGATTAGATAGGAGAAAGAAGGCTGAAAGAGATGTCCAAAAAGGGTTGATGAAAATGCAGATTTGATCCACTATTTATAGAAGACAAATGCCAACGGCTATCTGGGGGCGGTTCATTAGCTACCCAGGCGGTTCCTTATCGATGGGGAACCGCGTAAGCACTTAAGGAACCGCAGGGAGTAGACTCCGCTCCTTTTTGTCTTTTAGTGAATTTGAAATATCTGAGGCTGTTTAAACCTTCAAAAGATATTCTTATGACATTTGGAATATGCCATATTCAAATTTACATTTTCATTTTAATAAAACATTCTACTATGTATAATAGAGGGGAATCACATTTCCATAGAAACAGTGATTCCCTCACATTCGTAATAAATAATACTTACTAACCCTCTCACATTATATCCTCCCTCTCACAATCTTTACACCTACTAACACACAGATACAATGGGTTGGCCTTTCGTTAAAACGCTTTCCCTCATTAATGGCTTGCCCCTTCGCCTTGGTGGGTTGGCCTTTCACTAAAACGCTTCGCCTTGGTGATTAAGTTGCCCCCTCACATTAATTCAAGATTGTGGTTGTGGTAGTGGCTACAGGAAACGGTTAATGCTCTCCTCTCTCTCACAAACATAAACAAATGGTCTCTTCTCTCATTGCTTCTCTCATAAACAAATGGTCCCTTCTCTCATTGCTTCTCTCATATATCTAGGGATTGATTGATCTACTCTCGATCTGATCTGTGGTTGATCTAAAAAAAAGATTAATGGTTGATTTGTGTTTGATGTGGATCTGTGTTTGATCTGGTTTTGCTGGAAACCATAATTTTTAATGGGCTTAATTGCCACCAACTTCTTCGTTGTTGCCGTTTATGGTAGGCGGCGTCCCTAAGGCTAGATGTGTGTTTCCTTCTGTGGGTGATTTGATTCATTCACTTAGGGTGACGAGGCGCAAAATGTTTGCCGTTGTGGTTCTGATCATGATTACAGTTAGGGTGGCTGTGGCGAATACCACCACCATTAGATCCGGTCTTAAGAATATAACTCTTTGGGATCATCTAGACTTGTAGAGTTATTTTTGGTTGGGGCTCAGCTTCAAGAACCAAGAGGTACAGTGGTCTAAAATTAAAGTGTTTTACTTTCTTTTAAGGGCTTCTGCGGCTTTTTACGTTTATCTAGGGATTATAGTTGATATGTATAGGCTATTGAACTATGAGAGTTCCGATGCAAAGTATGCTAATCTGTTTTGGCTATTTGTATCTGTAATTAGGATATGATAGTCTTATTTGGGCTTCCATGACGACTACTGTTATGAGCTTATGTATGACTGATGTGCGTTACTGGTTGAAGCTGCATTGGGTGTTTATGCTTCGTATTGTCATAGTTGACCATTTTTCTTTTGCGAATGGGTCTAAAAAGGCAACTATAATCAAACAGAATTCATTTGGCTTAATGAAACGGAAACATGATGACATAATGATTGGTATTAGTGTGAAAGAAATAGCTTCTATTTGATATAGGATATGAAATTGTCGTTTCATGATTGCAGTTGGTCATTCCCACATTCCGTGGCTTTGTTTGTGTTTTCTGCTAGAATAAACGGCGTCTCAAATATTGACAGTTGTCACTGTCTTACCGTTAGGAATACGTGTTCGATCACTAGGAGACTAATTTGTCAAATGTGTGTAAGGTAACTCTTAAGCGCTAGCTGAGTTCTACCTACCCAGCTGATTAGTTGAGTTCTTCTGATCTGTTTGTAGACTAATTTTTGGTTAGGACTCAGCTTCACGAAATAGATTCACAAAATGACTATTTCTATAAGTACCATGAGCTACAGCTACAATGGTCTCAAAGTGTTTTATTTTCTTTCGAGTGCTTGCAACTTTTTATATTTATCTAGGGTTTGGAGTTGATATGTATAAGCTATTAAACTATAAAAGTGTTTTGGCTATTTCTTTCAGTTACATTGGGATATAGTAGTGTTCTTTGGACTGACATAACTACCGCAATGAGCTTAAATCTAAGTGAATTAGGTCACTTTTTGAATCTGCATTGTGTGTTTATGGTGTAGATTGTCATAGTTGACTATCTTTTGTTTTGTGAACAGGTCTACAATGGTCACTACACGCAGACCACTCTAGCGTTCTTCGTGCTTGTCATGTTAATCAAACATATCATATACAGTCTATATTTTAGATGGGTACGAGGGCTCGAATACAATGCTAGATGAGGTTTTTAGAAGTCGGCATAAGTCATCTGACTTGATAATAAGGGAACAAGGTGAAGTACTAATATAGAATGCTAGATGAGGTTTTTATACGAATCTTGGCGGGGAAACCTGTTGACGTTGCAGCCATGTCGTGTGTATCCTCCTCTTCTTATGTGTTGCCCTATCTGAGCCTACCTTCTTCGTTCTCTTGATCATGTGTCATTTGATCAGCAGTAGCTGAGTCGTTGTTCTTTAATATGTGGTAAATAATGATATAAACTTTTCCTATTTTTTTAATAAAATATGCTCGGATACACTGCTCATTTATCAATCTTGAATTTAGTATTAACTTTTTTGGGTTTGCAGATATTAGAAGTGGCGGAATTCAGTGGGCTGAGATCAAGTGGGATCGTGACATACGCTAAGTATGTTAACGACTTATTGGTGCCCTGTTTTCATTAATTGGGTGTTTGCACTTTGCCCTTTGGGATTATTACACAGACCTTCACGGGCCAACTTGTTGAGATTCTACGTTGCCCTATCTAAGCCTAACCTCTTGGTTGTCTTGAAAGTATGTGATTTGATCAGAGTGGACATTTTTGATTAGAGACGTGGTTTTAAGACTCTTTGCGGGGCAAATTATTAACTTTGTAGCCGTGCTTATTAATTACGAGGGCTGTGATGAGTTTGAACGGGTCGGGTTGAGGGTGAGATTATACGGATCTTGGTGGGGCAACCTGTTGACGTTGAAGCCATGCCGTGTGTATCCTCCTCTTCCTATGTGTTGCCCTATCTGAGCCTACCGTCTTTGTTCTCTTGATTGTGTGTCATTTGATCAGCAGTAGCTGAGTCGTTGTTCTTCAATATGTGGTAAATAATGATATAAACTTTTCCCATTTTGTACGGACCTTCGCATGCCAACCTGTTGAGGTTCTGCGTTGCCCTATCTGAGCCTAACCTCTTGGTTGTCTTGAAAGTATGTGATTTGATCAAAGTGGACAGTTTTGATTAGAGACGTGGTTTTATGACTTTTTGCGGGGCAAATTATTAACTTTGTAGTCATGCTTATTAATTACGAGGGCTGTGATGAGTTTAAACGGGTCGGGTTGAGGGTGAGATTATATGGATCTTGGCGGGGCAACCTGTTGACGTTGCAGCCATGCCGTGTGTATCCTCCTCTTCCTATGTGTTGCCCTATCTCAGCCTACCGTCTTCGTTCTCTTGATCATGTGTCATTTGATTAGCAGTAGCTGAGTCGTTGTTCTTCAATATGTGGTAAATAATGATATAAACTTTTCCCATTTTTTTGAAAACAAATATGCTTGGATACACTGCTCATTTATCAATCTTGAATTTAGTATTAACTTTTTTGGGTTTGCAAATATTAGAAGTGGCGGAATTCAATGGGCTGAGATCAAGTGGGATCGTGACATACGCTAAGTATGTTAACGACTTATTGGTGCCCTGTTTTCATTAATTGGGTGTTTGCACTTTGCCCTTTGGGATTATTACACGGACCTTCGCGGGCCAACCTGTTGAGGTTCTGCGTTGCCCTATCTAAGCCTAACCTCTTGGTTGTCTTGAAAGTATGTGATTTGATCATAGTGGACAGTTTTGATTAGAGACGTGGTTTTATGACTCTTTGCGGGGCAAATTATTAACTTTGTAGTCGTGCTTATTAATTACGAGGGTTGTGATAATTTTGAACAGGCCGGGTTGAGGGTGAGATTATACGGATCTTGGCGGGGCAACCTGTTGACGTTGCAGCCATGCCGTGTGTATCCTCCTCTCCCTATGTGTTGCCCTATCTGAGCCTACCGTCTTCGTTCTCTTGATCGTGTGTCATTTGATCAGCAATAGCTGAGTCATTGTTCTTCAATATGTGGTAAATAATGATATAAACTTTTCCCATTTTGTACGGACCTTCGCGGTCCAACCTGTTGAGGTTTTGTGTTGCCCTATCTGAGCCTAACCTCTTGGTTGTCTTGAAAGTATGTGATTTGATCAGAGTGGACAGTTTTGATTAGAGACGTGGTTTTATGACTCTTTGCGGGGTAAATTATTAACTTTGTAGCCGTGCTTATTAATTACGAGGGCTGTGATGAGTTTAAACGGGCCGGGTTGAGGGTGAGATTATACGGATCTTGGTGGGGCAACTTGTTGACGTTGCAACCATGCCGTGTGTATCCTCCTCTTCCTATGTGTTGCCCTATCTGAGCCTACCGTCTTCGTTCTCTTGATCGTGTGTCATTTGATCAGCAGTAGCTGAGTCGTTGTTCTTCAATATGTGGTAAATAATGTTAATGCAATAATGCCTAAAAACGTTACTTGCATTTTCGGTCTCGCTTAGTTTTGATTACGACAATATGTAAAAACAAGCATTTACAAAAACAACGAAAAACGAATTCTTGAGTTCAAGTATTTTTCATTTTACCCATTTTCACTTAAGGTATGAATAAACAAGTACTAACCTTAATCAAGTGATCAAGAGATTTAATCTTTTCTTAAAACTCACTTTTTATTAAGTGTGACAAGTTTTTAACTAAACTTTTTTTAAGAAAATGTTTTATTAAATTAAATATTTGAAAATTTGAAAATGGCATATTCTCTTTTGATTTGGAATATCCTTTCTGGATATTTTTATAACCAGATATGACCTCCACCACTAAAGGACAAAAAGGGAGCGGAGTCTTGTCCGACGGTTCCTTAGCGCCTAGGCGGTTCCTTATCGATAAGGTACCGCCGGCTGAGATAAGGAACCGCGGGCAGATATAGCCGTTGGCCTTTTGTCCTATAAATAGTGGACCTTTCTCAGATTTTCAATCCACCTCTTTTGCACACAAATTTCCAGATTCAAACATACTTCTTAAATCACTCAAATCCTTGATTATTTGATTGATTACTACTTGTTTAGAAGTGAATCTATCTCATCCATCCCTTCCTCTTCAAGTGCAAAGAGAAGAACACTATCATTGTGAAAGTGTTGAGTCCACCACCAAAGATCCTTTGAAGATCAAATTTTATACATTTGTTGTTGTGTAATAGTTGTGAAGATCCAATTGTTGTGTCTATTTGGAAGTTGTGTATGTACTAAGTATAGTTGTGTAGATTGGTCCTAGCTACGATTAGGGCTCGACTTTTAGCTTAGGGTCGGAAATTGGTTAAGCGACGTGTACGGTTTTCTCCACCATAATGAGCTTGTTGTGTAGTGAACTCTCGAGTAAGGAGTACTCGAGGAGTGGAGTAGGAACGAGGAGTGAGCTTCGTTGCCGAACCACTATAAATCCTTGGTGTTTGGTTTGATCTTTCTTTATCCTTAACTCTTTACATTCTTTATTTTTTGTGCATATATATTAGTTAATATTAGTTTAAATTACACTATCATTGTTCATATTGTGCATAAGAAGATTTCACTTATTTCCTTAAATCTAAGTTTTTGAGAAAAAGGATTTTTTGAAAACCATCATTTAACAAGTAAATATAAGAAACTATTCAACCCCCCCTTCTAGTTGCTACAATTGGTATCAGAGCGGGTTGCTCAAGTATTTTTAAAGTATATTGTATTTTAAAACTTGAATCGATCTATGGATTCCAACAAGTACCTAGAATGGCAATCTATGCAAAGACCACCACTTTTTGAAACCGATAGTTTTATTTATTGGAAAAATAGATTTGAGACTTATGTGAAATCAAAAGATTTAGATCTTTGGCATGTTATTACCAATGGTGATTTTTTACCTTATCAATTTAATGAAGTTTCTAAAACAAAGGAATTGGTCACTTTTGACAAAGCTAATGATGATACTAAAAAGAAACTTTCGAAAAATAATGAGGCTAAAATGGTGATTTATAATGCTTTACCTAAGAAAGAGTATGAAAGGATTTTTATGTGTGAAACCGCTAAAGATATTTGGAACACTCTTTTAGTAACCCACCAAGGTAATAGCCAAGTCAAAGAAAGAAAAATCGATCTTCTTGTCCAACAATATGAACAATTTGTCATCTTAGAAGATGAAGCTATTGATAGTGCTTTTGCTAGATTTAACACTATTATTACTAGTCTAAAAGCACTTGATGAAAGTTTTTCTAGCAAGAACAATGTTAGGAAGTTTCTTAGGGCCTTACATCCAAACTGGAGAGCAAAAGTCACGGCGATCAAAGAATCGAAAGATCTCTCAACTTTATCACTCGATGAACTCATAGGCAACTTGAAGGTTCATGAGATGATAATTTTGAAGGACTCGGAATTGGTAAAGACCAAGAGTGAAAGGAAGTCTCTTGCACTCAAAGCCAAGAAGGCACAAAGCGATCAAGATAGTTCCTCGGATAGTGATGACGAGGAGTATGCATTGGCGATGAGAGATTTCAAGAGGTTCTTCAAAAGACGAGGTCAACACGTGAGGCAACCCAACAATGACAAGAAACCATTCTTAAAGAATCGGTTTGCCATGAACGAAAAGGGTGATAGGAATTTCTTTAGATGTGGTGATCCAAATCATTTCATTAATGAGTGTCCAAAGCCTTCACGCGATAAGAATCATACGGCATTCGTTAGTGGTTCTTGGAGCGATAGCGGTGAAGATGTTGATGACAACCCCAAAGAGGAGAAATGTCTCATGGCTCACACTTCTAAAGAGGTACATTCCGAAACCGAATATTATAGCAATGATAGCTCCACCTTAGATGATATTGAACTAGAAGGCCAATATGACAATTTACACAAACTTAGCCTTAAATTCATAGAAAAGAACAAAACACTAGAATCAACTAAAACTAAGCTTGAAAATGAGATTAATGAACTTAGGGAAAAATTATGCAAGCTTGAGAAAAATAAAGAAGTTGATATAGGTTGCTTAAGTTGTGAGAAACTTAGGTTAGAGAATGAAGATCTCAAGACCACCTCCATTAAACTGGAAAAGTTCATGAAAAGTACTAGTGCTCTTGATGATATGTTAAACAAACAAATTCATTCTAAGGAAAGACTTGGTGTAGGTTTTAACTCAGATGTAGCATCAACTAGTGAACCTAAACAAGTCTGATTTTCAGAAAAACTATCTGTTATACGCGGTCCCAAACTGTATGGGGCAGTTCCTTATCGATATGGAACCGCCGCCATAGATAAGGTACCGCGGGCAGAAGGTATTTTTGATGAAAATCCTGTACTTTCTGAAAAGTCAAATTTAGGTGAACATCCTAAGCATCTTATTGTTAACAAAGTGAAATTACCCATACTTGATGACAATGTCGTTGATAAGTTCTATAAACCTTTGAGTAAACCTCTAATGGGAAATAGAAGTTTATCAAGACCATCTTCTACTCCACCAAGAGTACGAAATGAGTCTAGGCCTAGAAGTAGAACGACAACACCTAGAAGAGATAGTCAAAACAATTCACGACCTAGAAGTCTTACGAAAGACTACCTTACCAAGTTTGACCCAAAGTCTTACGAATGTATCTTTTTAGGTTATTCCCAAACTAGCAAAGCCTACATAGTTCTTAATAGAACCTCGGGCGTAATTGAAGAATCACTTAACGTGACTTTAGATGAAACCCCTCCTTTAACCAAGACACCATCATTGGTTGATGATGACTTGGATGAATTAGAAGTAGTTAGAGCCAAAGAGGTTAGAAAAATATGAGTTGAAGACCTTAGTGTTGAAAAGGAAGTAAACATTAAGGTGTCTAAGGATCATACTCTCAATAATATCATTGGTGACTTAAATCAAAGGACCCTAAGATCTCAAGTCCAAAACCAAAGTAACTTCTTTTGCTTCGTCTCCTTGATTAAACCAAAGAATGTTAAAGAAGCTTTGACGGATGAGAGTTGGGTCATTGCGATGCAAGAAGAATTGAAGCAATTCGTTGCTAATGATGTTTGGGAACTTGTTCCTCCACCTAGAAGTTCTACCATTATAGGAACCAAATGGGTTTATAGGAATAAGCTAGATGAGAATGGTGTTGTGTCTCGTTACAAAGCTAGACTTGTAGCATAAGGCTATAATCAACTAGAAGGGATTGATTATGACGAGACATATGCACCGGTAGCTAGATTAGAATCCATTAGAATCCTTATAGCCTACGCTTGTGCCTTAGATATTAAGCTTCAACAAATGGATGTAAAGAGTGTTTCTTAACGATTTGATCAATGAGGAGGTATATGTGGCTCAACCTCCCGGCTTCATTGATTTTGAGAAACCGGATCATGTTTACAAGCTTAAGAAGGCACTTTATGGTCTTAAACAAGCACCCAAAGCTTGGTATGATAGACTTAAAGCGTTTCTTGTTAAACATGAGTATACCAAGGGAATGGTAGACAACACTCTCTTTACAAAGAAGAAAGGTTCTCACCTCATAATCGTGCAAATATATGTTGATGACATTATATTTGGCTCAACTTGTCAAGAATTGTGTGATGACTTTGCCAAAATCGTGCATGATGAGTTCGAAATGAGTATGATGGGAGAACTTAACTTCTTTTTAGGACTCCAAATTAAACAAATGGACGATGGTATTTTCTTTAGTCAATCTAAGTACGCTAAAGAAATGCTAAAGAAATTTGGATTAGAAGAATCTAGACCAATGAAGACCCCTATGGCCTCGGATACTAAACTCACCGTAGATGATGATTGTGAGTCGGTAGACAACACCAAATATAGAGGTATGATTGGTAGTTTGTTGTACCTAACGACAAGTCGACCGGATATCATGTTTAGTGTTTGCCTTTGTGCTCGCTTCCAAGAGGCTCCCAAAACCTCTCACCTTGAAGCGGTTAAGCGTATCTTCCGATACATTAAGGGCACTATACATTTAGGATTATGGTATCCTAAAGGGACCGGCGTAGAAACCATTGTCTACGTGGACTCGGATCATGCGGGAGACTATGTGGACCGAAAAAGCACTAGTGGTGTTTGTACCTTCATGGGTTGTTGTTTAACTTCTTGGTTCTCCAAGAAACAAACCGCTCTTGCGATATCCACCACGGAAGCCGAGTATGTGAGTGCCGGAAAAGCATGCCAACAAGCTCTATGGATGAAGCAAGCGCTTGTTGATTACGGGATTTGTCTTGATGATGTTCCCATCATGTGTGACAATAAGGGTGCTATAGACCTTAGGAAGAATCCCGTGCAACATTCGCGAACCAAGCACATAGAAATTCGTCACCATCTTCTTAGGGAAAATGTTCAAAAGGGGAACATTTCAATTGAGAAGGTACCCTCCGAGGATAACTTAGCCGACATCTTCACTAAGCCACTTATGAGGGAACCTTTTAATTACTTGCGTCTAGGTCTAGGATTAATAGAACATATTCCTTAATTGCTTTCCTTTATTGAGTCTCTTTCTTTCCTTTGAGTCTTGTATCATTTTGAGTCTTTGACTCTCCTAAACTCTTCTTGAAAATATTCTCTTCTCCTTTTCAAAATCCTCAAAGTCTCTTTCGAAAATGGTTGAGAAATGTTTTGACATTGTTAATTCAATCTAAAAACGTTTTTCATAGATTCTTGCTATTAATCTCGAGCTTACATAAGTCATATGTATGATTCTCTCAAACATAGCAAGAACAAGATAGAATCATGGAGGATCATTGTGTCATGACTTAAGGGCTTGTCTTACACACCTCCTACATCGATTTTTAAAATCCATGTATTTTGGTCAATCTCTATTTGGTGAGTTAGTATGTGTTCTCTTTGTCTATATTTGCTTTCAAGCATATCCCTATGATAAGTTAGACTAGAAAAATAAGATTTGCTGAAAAATCTTCCTTCACCACCAAAACTCAACCACTGTAGGCGGTTCCATATATGAACTGCGGTTCCTTATCAATAAGGAACCACCAGAAGCAATAAGGAACCGCGTGCAGTGCTTCCTTATTTTTCGGGTATTTCTGAAATTCCAAATTTGTTCCAACATTTTTAAGAATCTTTGCTTCAACCCTTTGACCACCCCAAAAATACCTTGAGCCTTCTCTATTAAACCATAAGCATTTTGCCTTACTTCACATCCCAAAATGTCTTACTCTCCTAATGAAAGCCTTGATTCTCCTCCATTCTCCCCAATTGCTTTCAATCCCAACTCACCCAAGAACACTTTCAATCCAAATTCACCCAAGAACACTCTTAATCACATCTATCCTACCAAGAATGTTGATTATGGAACATCTTTTCTTCCACCACCACCCTTTAGTGTTCTTCCTCCTTCTCATGATAATGTCATGCACCATGGGACATATTGTCATTGTTGTCAATATGAACATCTTGTTATGGCACACATCTATGAGGAGTTGAGCTACATCAAGAGTCTCTTAATCAAGCCTCCTCTTCACTTTGATTATGAGATCTCCACCAAGCCACCACCACCACATTCTGCCACTACCTTGTCTTTCATATAAGCATTGGTTGCTTATCCACAAGACACATTTTTTAAGCAAATCTTGGAATTCTAGATTAACTAGGATTAGATTTATGCTTTTGGCTTGTTTTCTATTTCATACATCTTTGTATGACTCTTTTCTTATTTTTATTTGACTTTACTTGGATCTTAGTCTTTGTGTTTTCTTCTCTTTTATTCTTTTAGTGTGACCTTTAACTATGTCTTGTTGGTTGTTTCTTTTGTTCAACTAACCCTTCTATGTAGCTTGTCACCATATCTCGATTCCTCGGTGCCCCAAGCTAGGGGGAGTCTTTGCAAAGTCCGTCTCTTCAAAACCGACTTATGCAACCTTTTTGCTTTGACAAAGGGGGAGAAATGAATAATCTCGTCTTTGAAACTCTTGTGTTTTGTGTGATTGAGTTTATATATTGTCGGAATCAAAAAAGGGGAGACTGTGAATGCAATAATACCTAAAAACGTTACTTGCATTTTTCGGTCTCGCTTAGTTTTGATTACGACAATATGTAAAAACAAGCATTTACAAAAACAACGAAAAACGAATTCTTGAGTTCAAGTATTTTTCATTTTACCTATTTTCACTTAAGGTATGAATAAACAAGTACTAACCTTAATCAAGTGATCAAGTGATTTAATCTTTTCTTAAAACTCACTTTTTATTAAGTGTGACAAGTTTTTAATTAAACTTTCTTTTTAAGAAAATGTTTTATTTAATTAAATATTTGAAAATTTGAAAATGGCATATTCTCTTTTGATTTGGAATATCCTTTCTGGATATTTTTATAACCAGATATGACCTCCACCACTAAAGGACAAAAAGGGAGCGGAGTCTAGTCCGGCGGTTCCTTAGCGCCTAGGCGGTTCCTTATCGATAAGGTACCGCCGGCTGAGATAAGGAACCGCGGGCAGATATAGCCGTTGGCCCTTTGTCCTATAAATAGTGGACCTTTCTCAGATTTTCAATCCACCTCTTTTGCGCACAAATTTCCAGATTCAAACATACTTCTTAAATCACTCAAATCCTTGATTATTTGATTGATTACTACTTGTTTAGAAGTGAATCTATCTCATCCATCCCTTCCTCTTCAAGTGCAAAGAGAAGAACACTATCATTGTGAACGTGTTGAGTCCACCACGAAAGATCCTTTGAAGTTCAAATTTTATACATTTGTTGTTAGGGGTGGCAATTTCAGACCCGACTCGAAACTCGACCTGAAACCGACACGAAAATTAACAGGTTCGGGTTGAATATATTGAATCTTAGGTCAGGTTTGGGTCGGCCTATCTGACCCATTTATTAAACAGGTTAGGTTTAGGTTAGAAAAAAAATTAAGCAGGTCGACCCGACAACCCGTTTAAGAGTTTTTTTTCCTTATATTAAAAATGATTAATATTTAACCATACGTGTTTACTAGGTTTTTCATATCGAACATAAACACATTTAACATGTTTATCACGTCTGATGTGCCTATTTTTATATGTAAAACTTGTTAAATGGATCAATATATAAACCCGTTTAACCTATTCAACCTATGTAACATATTTAACGCCAACCCAAATATATATATGGGTTAAATGGGTTAGGTTCGAGTTATGTGTAAACGGGTTAGGGTTGACATAAATGACCCGATTATTTAAATGGGCTAGGTTTGGGTTGAGATTTTCTGACCCGCTAACTTGATAACCCGAACCCGCTAACCCGAACCCAACACAAATTGCCACCCCTATTTGTTGTTGTGTAATAGTTGTGAAGATCCAAGTAGTTGTGTCTATTTGGAAGTTGTGTATGTACTAAGTATAGTTGTGTAGATTGGTCCCAGCTACGATTAGGGCTCGACTTTTAGCTTAGAGTCGGAAATTGGTTAAGGGACGTGTACGGTTTTCTCCACCATAAGGAGCTTGTTGTGTAGTGAACTCTCGAGTAAGGAGTACTCGAGGAGTGGAGTAGGAACGAGGAGTGAGCTTCGTTGCCGAACCACTATAAATCCTTGGTGTTTGGTTTGATCTTTCTTTACCCTTAACTCTTTACATTCTTTATTCTTTGTGCATATATATTAGTTAGTATTAGTTTAAATTACACTATCATTGTTCATATTGTGCATAAGAAGATTTCACTTATTGCCTTAAATCTAAGTTTTTGAGAAAAATGATTTTTTGAAAACCATCATTTAACAAGTAAATATAAGAAACTATTCAACCCCCCTTCTAGTTTCTACAAATAATGATATAAACTTTTCCCATTTTTATTGAATAAAATATGCTTGGATACACTGCTCATTTATCAATCTTGAATTTAGTATTAACTTTTTTGGGTTTGCAGATATTAGAAGTGGCGGAATTCAGTGGGCTGAGATCAAGTGGGATCGTGACATACGGTAAGTATGTTAACGACTTATTGTTCTTCAATGTTTTGAGCTTTCTCCGAAATTATAAGCGCAAGTGATGCATTTTATTGCAGTTTTTTTCTTTTTTCTTGATTGAGTATTTGTTTCGCAAGAAGCCAAAAAGAAGGCCAATTCTTAAAACTTTCGTGTCTTACAATCCATGGATCGCATGCGTAGCTGATGCTATTGACGATAGTCGATACATGCATTAATTGACTTGGGAAATGGAGGGATGTTTGTTGGAATTGTTTTATCACGTAAGTTACAGTTTACCGTACTTGGGAACGAGTTTATATTAGCTTTTTTGTGATCCTCTTCTGATTTGATACCAATTAATATTTTCAAACTACTGAAACCATGTTTGGATACGCATTGGTACAAAGTAGATAGGGTCACAAGATACTTTTGACTTAGATCAGAATCTTTGGATAACTAACGAATTTGATGGTAGAAATGGATTATTTTCTTTATAAAGTGACACTTCGAAATAAAAACAATGATTTTCAATATACTAGGTTACATGTGAGTTAGTTGTTGATCTTTTGTATTCAAAAAGGCTTTTTGATTCGAGCTCCTTAAAAATGTTACTGTCTCGGTAAGCTTATGGATAATTAGTTCGATTCATAGTTGCCAGACTTACGTACTTACATAGGTATAGAATGTGTAATTGAGTAAATAATAATGGATACTTGACATAATTGAATAGTACATATCACTTTTAGTAATGAGGGAAAAGCATTGGGTGGTATCTCATATAAATTCAAGTTAAAACATGTGTGATAATTCCAGTAAGTCTATATAGACTGTTTTCTTGGCCAGTTAAGGTTCTAATGTGGCCTCTTAAGGTAGCGCTAAATCGGCTGAAGGTGAACATGATAAAGTGTTGAGCATTTTTTGTTGAATGTGTTTACGAGATGAGAAGATGTAGTTAGGAAGGGATAATAATTTTTGTTTTCTAACTGTTAAAATGTATGCATTTGTCACCAGTTACAAATTCAAACAGTTAACTATTAGTTTTTCTTTTCATGGTGCACGCTGCAGGCATACATGAATATGCGATTCAAGATTTGCATAGAGGATGTCGGTGACTCAATGTATGTACAGTCGCGAGGGCAATGTACCTACACGTGATAAACCTTAAAGTGGGTTAAAATCTTTACACGCTCTTTCCTTCTGGTATACATGTCATTACTATGCAGATAGTTTACATGTGTTGGTTATTCGTAATCATAGTCGCAAACTGATTAATAAACTTCTTGGTCACTGACAACCTGTTATACCAACAGTCTGTATAAAGTAAGGTAGAGTTATTGGGTATGCCTTTTGTTACTATAGTTTTAGGGCAACCACTTAGGTCTACACATGTAATAAAGCAGAGTGATTCTAACCTAGGAAATTATATGGAAATGTGGGAATAGATCTTATTTTGAAGAACTTGGTACAACCAGTAAAAATTATGTACACACATTCATTTGAGTAACCTTTGTTGCTGCATTTGGCTAATAGGTACTTGCTTTTGTTACATGTATATATTCCCATGTCGATGTTCACGGTTTCACCATATATATTTCCAGTATGTATGCCTGTTATGTACCATGATACATTATATCGTGGGACGTTTGCTACTCACAGGACAAAAAATCAGCAGGTACACCTACAATGTACATTTACAAAAATTGCAAGAATGTTGTTTAACATGTATAACAGTGGCTATGGTTTGATTCTTTAGGTTGTTCTTCCTGCGTTTACAGCGGGAACAAGCGTGGCTGTAGCTTCAGACCTTGCATCTTTGACAACAATGTCCAAGGATGATTGTTTAGGCGCTTCCTAAAATGCAGCAGTAGATGGTTATCGGTCTGAAAGCAGCGATTAGTTCTCGGCTATATTTGTTTTATTTCCTTCATTTGATTTCTTTCACACATTTCCCCACGTGTAAATTTCATACAGTTGCATACACCACATGTTTGTTTTGTTACTATGCTATATCTTTTAAGCTAATTTACACATGAACTCTTGAATTTGCATTTCTGTAAAAATGTTGTTTTTTAAATGATTAATAAATGCGGTTATTTGTTTCGCAAAAAAAAATGAACAGTCCTCTGTTGGCAAAGATAAAATTGATCTCTCATATACTTATATACATCGACTCTAATATTCACGTTTCTACCATACATACGCTGAATTAGCGAAATCAAAACACCTGCAACTAAATTCCTTTCGCAAACGACAACGCTGGTGTAAAAATTGTTGGGGTTTACTTCGTTCCAACATGGTGAAGATAATCAATAGCCTAACTACGTACCAATGAATGGTTACCGGATATCTCTTGAAGTCGTGTAATCACTTTCCAAAGAAGATTATTCGACCCTATGTCTGGGTTAACACGAATACCTCCTTGGGATAAAACCAAGAGTTAGTTCTTGTTTTAGGCACAAATCAAGAACTCTGTGCGTGTAAGTGTTTCATGTTTTCGTATATTTATCATGCAAAATATGATCACTATTTATAGTGATCCTATTCCTTAAGGAATGTAACTCCTAGTCAAAGGTATTAAGAGCATTAATCGGCCTATTAATCTCATAATTACCTTCATAAAGCATAGTGGTTACATGACCATAAACCTGGTCATCAAGTCAATATTCAACCCTCATTAACTGGTCAAAGAGGTTACAAAGACTTTGTGCATCACCAGGAGCAACGTCCTAACCAGGAGCAGCTTCCTAACCAGGAGCAGCTTCCTAACCAGGAGCAACTTCCTGACCAGGAGCAACTTCCTGACCAGGAGCAGCTTCCTACTGATATCACAACCACTATATCGAGTCCAGGGAGGTAAGGGACTTAATGGGTGTACACTCCGTACCTCCAAACCCATTTACAAGTATTACCCGTTCCCATAATTGCACTAAATTTCCAACAATCCTCCCCAATTTAGTACAATTCCTTTTTGCATGAAAATCAACTTTAGCAAAACCAGTGCATAAATGAAAATGTCCTGAGGATTAAATTTCCATCTTAGTACATTACTCCAAATATTCGAGAATCAGGGTGTTCTAAGAATTGAACCCTTCAACTACTTTGAACACCTGAAGATAACATACACCCAAGTTTTCAAACACTTAAAACGCTCCTGACACCATACAAGCCATGTGTCCATATCCAATTCATAAATGTTGTAAGAGCCAAAGTCCATGCTCCTTGAGGCGGCGAAACCTCAACATTTACATAGGTGGTTCCTCTTTAGTTCATGCTCCTGCTTAAGCACTTTTTCAAAGAAATTAACCATTAAGAAGTTTATAACTTCATCCTCCTTTCAGCAGGTACAAGCACATCCTTGGGATGATATACATGTGCTTCAGTCCCCTGAATGTTCAGCTTTCCATATTGAACTCAGCTCCCAAGTTTCCTCAGGAGGGAGTTGGGTGTCCTAGCATTCAGTGACTAGAGTGGACTTTTAAACCCATCCCTTTACCAGACTTTATAACCAAGTCTCTAGCCAATCCCTTCGTCAAGTGATCAGCTAAGTTTTGTTGAGACCTCAAAAACTCTATTGAAATCACCCCATTCGTGATCAACTCACGAATCATGCTATGTCTAACACCTAGGTGTCTAGACTTGCCATTGTACATCTGGCTATATGCCTTAGCCAATGTAGCTGCACTATCACAACGGATAGAAATGGGTGCCATAGGTTTGACCCACAATGGAATCTCAAGAAGCAAGTTTCTCAACCATTCAGCCTCTTTACCAACAGCTGCTAGAGCCACAAATTCAGATTCCATTGTTGAACCAGTAATGCAAGTTTGCTTCTTGGATGCCCAAGAAATTGCACCACCACCAAGAAGGAATACCCAACCACTTGTGGATGAATTATCCTCAGTATTGCTGATCCAACTTGCATCAGTGTAACCTTCCAACACCGAAGGATATCCAGTATAAGACAAACAATAATCCATTGTTCCTTTCAAATACTTCAGTACCCTCTGAATTGCTTGCCAATGCTGAGTACCAGGATTACTAGTATACCTACTCAGTTTACCCACAGCAAATGCAATGCCAGGCCTAGTACTAGTCATGGCATACATCAAACAACCAATAACCCTAGAATACTCAAGCTGGGAGACAACCTGACCATTGTTAGGCATTAGTTTCTCACTTGTATCCATAGGTGTACTTACTGGAGTACAATCAAAGTGATTGAATTTCTTCAGCACCTTCTCAATGTAATGAGACTGAGAAATTACAATACCATCACTTTCATGTTTAATCCTTATGCCATGGATAACATCAGCCTCCCCCATATCTTTCATGGAGAACTTTGATGACAAAAAATCCTTTGTCTGATCAACCTTAGCTTGGTCAGTACCAAAGATTAACATGTCATCAACATATAGGCAAATGATGACTCCTTTACCAGATTCATCAAATTTGCTATATACACATTTGTCAGCTTGGTTAAGTGAATAACCATTAGACAAAACCACTTCATCAAATTTCTGG
This sequence comes from Glebionis coronaria, assembly GCA_025667525.1. Taxonomy (NCBI): domain Eukaryota; kingdom Viridiplantae; phylum Streptophyta; class Magnoliopsida; order Asterales; family Asteraceae; genus Glebionis; species Glebionis coronaria. Next base: position 378,630,991 of record CM046880.1, on the reverse strand, counting down.
TGCCATTGCTTAGGTGCCTGCTTCAGTCCATATAAGGACTTAATCAGTTTACACACCTTACCTTCATGACCAGGCATGATGAAGCCCTGAGGTTGGTTCATATAAACCTCCTCATCCAAGTCACCATTCAAGAATGCTGTCTTCACATCCATCTGATGAATAATCAGATTGTGAATACTTGCTAGAGCAATCAGCATTCTTATGGTACTGATACGTGCTACTGGAGCATAAGTATCAAAATAGTCTATCCCTGACTTTTGTTTAAAGCCCTGAATGACTAACCTTGCCTTGAACTTTTCAACAGTTCCATCTACCTTCATTTTCCTTTTGAAAATCCACTTGTTACCAAGTGGATTACAACCTGGAGGTAGATCAACCAACACCCAAGTGTTGTTGCCCATGATGGAGTCCATCTCATCATTTATTGCTTCTTTCCAGAAAGCAACATCCTGGGACTTCATTGCTTCATCAAATGTTTTGGGATCATCCTCAACATTAAAGCAATAGTAGTACTGGTCAGAGACCTCATCCCTTGTTCCTTCAACTAGGTATAGTTGAAATTCATGCCCAAAATTCTTTGGAGTCCTATGCCTTGTGCTTCTTCTAAGCTCAGGCTCAGGTTGCTGAACCACAACCTCATCAGTGACCCTTTCAGGTTCCACTGAAACACCAGTGTCCTCAGCTCCTATAGGAGTCCTAAGGCTTGGTCTAGGGACTGATGAGAACCTAGTCTCATCAAAGTTAGCATCCCTTGATTCAATGATTGAGTTTATTGAAACTGAATCATTAGGTTCAATAACATAGAACCTATAAGCCTTGGAATGCTCAGCATATCCAACAAAGATGCATTCAATGCCTCTTTCACCCAAGGTTTTCACCTTTGGATCAGGGAGTCTTACAACAGCCCTACAACCCCAAACTTTGAGGTAGTTCAAGTTTGGTTTCCTTTTAGTCCAGAGTTCATAAGGGGTAATCCTATTCCTTTTATTAGGAACCCTATTTAATAAATAGCAAGCTGTTAACATAGCTTCTCCCCAAAACCCTTGACTCAGTCCTGAGTAGGACAACATGGAGTTAACCATCTCTTTTAGTACTCTATTTTTTCTTTCAGATATACCATTTTGTTGTGGAGTATAGGGAGCAGTTGTCTCATGGATGATTCCAACAGACTCAAAGTACAAAGTATCCATGTACTCACCTCCCCTATCAGTCCTAAATCTTTTGATTTGGACTCCTTGTTGTAATTCAACTTCAGTTTTAAATACTTTAAATTTATCTAATGCTTCATCCTTAGTATGTAACAAATAAACATAGCAAAACCTAGAAGCATCATCAATAAATGTTACCAAGTATTTCTTATTCCCTAATGAGGGAGTAGCATGCAAATCACATAGGTCACTATGGATTAGCTCCAAAACTATAGTTTCACGTTTTACATCCTGAAATGGTTTCTTATTAATTTTGTTCAGCATACAAGTCTGACACTTATCAGTGTCCATGTCAAAAGCTGGAATTAACCCATCCTTAGACATATCTTGCATCCTCTTATAGTGGACATGGCCTAGTCTAGCATGCCATAGTGATGAATCATTCAGTTTAGTGGTAGTCATCAGGACAGAATCAACATTTATACTAGAATCAATATTAAGCCTGAACATTTGATTACTCAAATAGCCAAAACCAATAAACACACCATGTTTAGATAAAACAAATTTATTAGATTCAATCACTTGTTTATAACCACAATTATTCAAAACACTACTAGAAACCAAGTTCTTCCTAATATTAGGAACATGCAAAACATTAAACAAAGAAACAATCTTTCCAGAACTAAATTTAAGATCTACACAACCACGTCCATGCACTAGGGCTGTTGACTCATTTCCCATGTGAAGAATAGATCCATCATTCATTGACTCATAAGTCTTGAACCAGCATCTATCTTTACACACATGTACTGTTGCTCCAGAGTCAACCCACCACGCAACATCATCATCCTGCACAAAATAAGCTTCAGATACATATGTAACATAATAAATCTGGAGAGATTCATTAAACATATTCTGACCTTTTGTGCCTGATCCATTAGCTTGGTTGCTAATGCTAACACCTTTGCAATCCCTTTTGAAATGTCCAGGTTTCCCACACTTCCAACAAGCCACTGATGACTTCTTGTTAGGATTAGCTTTGGTGTTATCTTGATGCTTACGTTTGCCCTTGTTGTCATTGTACCTGGTGGAGTTGTTATGCTCCACCATATTGACAACAGATGAACCAGCAACATTGTTGCTCTTTGGCTTATCACTTTCATGCACCACTGAGGGATTCCTCAATGCGCAAATGACTGCCCAACTCAACAAGAGTTAATTCCTCCTTCTTATGTTTCAAGGTGTGCTTGAAATCTTTCCAAGAAGGAGGTAGTTTGTCAATGACACACGAGACCTGAATGGTCTCATCCATGTTCATTTTATGTTGTGTAAATCTGCCAAGTATTCCAAGAAGTTCATTGTATTGTTCCATGACTGGTCTTGAATCAGTCATTTTGTAATTTGTGAAATCACTCACAAGGAACTTCTTACTTGATGCATCCTCAGCCATATATTTGGCTTCCAAGGAATCCCATAGTTCTTTAGCAGATTCAACATTTTGGTAAATATCAAATAAAGAATCAGACATACCATTGAGAATTATGCCGCGACACACATAATCATCATTCTCCCATTTGCTCCTTTTCCTCAGTTCCTCCAAAGTAGCATCATCACCACCATCAGGAATGGGAGTGGTCAGCACGTACACCACGTTCATGGTAGAAAGAAGAAAGTGCATCTTCTTCTGCCATCTCCTAAAATCAACCCCTTCAAACTTGTCCAGTTTGGAGAAGTTAGCCACCATATGCTTCATTGCCGCCGCCATTGATTATCACAAAATAATCTTCTTTGATTGTTGGGGTTTACTTCGTTCCAACAGGGTGAAGATAATCAATAGCCTAACTACGTACCAATGAATGGTTACCGGATATCTCTTGAAGTCGTGTAATCACTTTCCAAAGAAGATTATTCGACCCTATGCCTGGGTTAACACGAATACCTCCTTGGGATAAAACCAAGAGTTAGTTCTTGTTTTAGGCACAAATCAAGAACTCTGTGCGTGTAAGTGTTTCCTGTTTTCGTATATTTATCATGCAAAATATGATCACTATTTATAGTGATCCTATTCCTTAAGGAATGTAACTCCTAGTCAAAGGTATTAAGAGCATTAATCGGCCTATTAATCTCATAATTACCTTCATAAAGCATAGTGGTTACATGACCATAAACCTGGTCATCAAGTCAATATTCAACCCTCATTAACTGGTCAAAGAGGTTACAAAGACTTTGTGCATCACCAGGAGCAACGTCCTAACCAGGAGCAGCTTCCTAACCAGGAGCAGCTTCCTAACCAGGAGCAACTTCCTGACCAGGAGCAACTTCCTGACCAGGAGCAGCTTCCTACTGATATCACAACCACTATATTGAGTCCAGGGAGGTAAGGGACTTAATGGGTGTACACTCCGTACCTCCAAACCCATTTACAAGTATTACCCATTCCCACAATTGCACTAAATTTCCAACAAAAACACACTAAAACCCTTCTCAACCCGCAGCGAAACGCGGGTAAAAAATCCTAGTTTTCTTAACATACCCTTTGTAGTTAAATCAATATCTTTCACAGCCTAATTACTACTATACTAAAATTAGTCTAGACTTCACGCTACTAAAATTATTGATTTGAAAAGTTAATCATTAACGTAAAATCTCTTCAAACAAATACGTTTTCTTTTAAGCCCGAAAGCAATCCCAAACTCTCCAAACCAAACGGGCCCCGGGTGAGAAATAAGGACTTGGTTTTTTGTGCGAGATCCTTCTTGTATTCATCAAACTCTACTATTCCACTCACTCTCTCCTGTCACTCACTCATTCTCGATCCTTCTTCGATTTCACATCGGATCGCAACAGGTACGATCAAATTGCAATTATATACTTTTGTTTTCAAATCAATTAATTCTCTGTCAATTAAATGTTCCATTTATTATCATTTTCAATTGATCGATTTTATCCTGATTATAATTTTGTTGTAACATAGCCTTTGCAGAATAATTGATTTTTATTTTTATAGTACTATTTTAGAATTTCGTGAATTTAGGGTTTATAGCTTTAAGTAATTAATTGAATCTAGCTACAGTGTATACTATAAGATCTAGTATCTCTTGTTTAAAGAGCCGTATATTTTATTATAAAAATCAATGTTACACGTTTTAGTGGCTAAGTCGAAGCTTTAGCGTTTTTAAAGCGTGGCTTACGACGGCACAACGTATTAAAATATTTATGTGTTTGTATCATATTTTAATTTTATATTTATATTGAGTTCACAATAACTGTTGTGCATAATGATTAAAGTTAGAAAACTCTCCTTACATGTAATAATATTCATTTTTTGGAGTTGAATTCAAAAAATCATCGCACCTCAGCGCGCTTTGACCTACTGCGTAGCGTGGAGGCTGCTTCTCAAGCTTTAGCGCGCTTTAAAGCGGGCTTTAACGTGCTATTTAGAACCATTATTAAAAATTAAAGCTAGATTGTTATAATATATCTTTGATAGTTATTTTTAGTTATCGCATAATTTTGTGCACATGGCTGCTGTTATCTTATAGCTAGGGTGCACTGCTTTCGTTGCATGTTGAATTTGAATGACTGTGTAAAAGTGTTGTATACATATAATGTTTATGTTGTTTTGGAGATTGTGGCTAATGTTTATTTGGATTGTGGCAGATTTGGAGATGGCTTTGGAACATATAGTTGAGGTTACGAGTTTATCGCCTAGGGCGACGGAGAGTGATGTAAATAACTTTTTTGCCTTTTGTGGGACGATTGAACATATTGATATCATCAGGTGGGTTTCTCATTTTGTGGGACGATTGAACATATTAGATTTTGATGTTCTTATATACTTGTATGCTATTAATCGTCCATAAGTTTCTCGTTTGGTCGACTAATCAGTGCAGTACTAAGTTCTTGTGATATTTGCTACTTTTGGTCCACATTATTTGAAGTCCGTGTTCTAAACTGTATAAGGAAACTGCTGCTTTAATTATTTTTTTCTTACTGGCTGGTTGGTTAAAAAAACATAAATTCCACAAAAAGGCGATATGACGAGAGTTTTCTTGATACATTCTCTATGTACATTAATTCTTCTCTTTAAGGATTGTATGCTTGTATTGATTTTGATTACCATTCTATTCTGACTCGAAGCATTTTTGTGATTGCTATACAGAGCTGGTGAAGATGCATGCACAGCTTATGTAACTTTTAAGGATGCTTATTCTCTAGAAACAGCAGTCTTGCTTAGTGTAAGTCATCGCTCTCACACTGTTTTTATGACTGTTTTTTGGTAATAGATATATTAGGAGTAGTGGTAGGTAATAAGCTGCTTATATCAGTGCTGTTCCAAAAAAAAAAAAAACTGCTTATATCAGTCACTCAAGAACATTTACATTCTTAGTTTTTGGTCCATAAATTGAGACGTGCTTGTGTATCTGTCTTTGATTAAGAGCATATTCCCTTTTTATAATTCGACTATAGTTGCTTGTAACGAAAAGAAGTCATGTCGATTCTTGTATCAAAGAGATAATTTGTCAAGTTCTATGGGATTCTAGTCTGTGTTGTACACGTGTATGTCTTATTGGGAGCAATTTAACCAGGAACTGATCACATTTGATGCTGGCAATCCTGTGTACGATGTGACTGAGCTAATGTTAGTTTTACTAGATTGCTCTTGTGGATATAGTGTTTTAGCTTATCACAGTAGATAAAATAATTGGTAACCAGGAGACTAGAATTCAACAGGACCAAAAGTTTAACTATATTAGGGAATTAAAGGACTATTTACACGTGTGGTCTGGGTGTGTTCAAAACTTCAAATGTGACTATAAAATAATCAGGTCTGTAAATGACTACTGCCATCAAAATTAAGGATTCTTTAGAATCAAAATCATCGCAATGGCAGTTTACATGAATATGCAACCAACCACCATGGTCAGTGATTTAGAATTTGGCACATATGCGTCTCTAGCGACGGGTATAGTACTATAGTGAGGATCTATTACTCCTTTTACTTGTAGGTTCAGAAAGAGGAAAATATATGATGATTATCTGTATGGGTGGGGGATATGTTGAAAGTTATAGAGTTCAGGTAACTTGCATGGACGTATATAAGTAAATTCCAAGCGCACTTGTCTGAGAAACATGATTTATTTGAATCTTTGTTATATCGTTGTGCTTCATGCTGAATAGGTTGTTAATTTTTGTAATTATTATATATGCTTTTAAATCATTTGCTGTTTAATCAAGTTTTGTTATATATGCATGAAAGTTGATCTTTTTGTGTAGATATTATTATATCATTTATAATGACTACTTACTAATGATTGAAAGATTAACATGTGGGTTTGTTAACCTTACTTTATTCAATATTTACAGGGAGCAACTCTTTTGGACCAGACTATATGCATAACACGTTGGGGGCAAGAGTCAGAAGAGTCTGAGTATTGGAACAGAGCCTCTTATAACCACGACGAGGGAAATAGTTCATATGTAACAGATCTTTCTTTCCTGTCATTTTTTTTACTACAAACAGATAACACCAGTTAGAAATCACAGCTTCCCATTCAGCAATTGCCTCAACAAGAAAAAACATCAATCACATGTGTAAATCCTTAGAACCATTCCAATCTATGATTGCCATCCAAATTAGCTTTACATGGTCAATAAGTTGTAACTATTACGTAACCTTTGCACTATAAATAGGTCTTTAATAAGTGGACTTTTTAGTTGTTGGTTAAAATATCTTGGAAGGCGTTACAGTATTTTAAGGTCTAGTGTCCCAGACTCCCAGCTCTGACCTCTTTGGTGCGCACAAAGAAATCTGTAAACCGCTTTAAGTAAATTTCATTTTTCCTTTGTTCAGAACGATCTATAGTACATTGTAAGCATTTTAATACACTTGAGGCAAATTCGTTATTCAGTTTTAGCAAATTTTATATTTATGGTTTTCCCAGCTTTGGTGTTTTACATGTATGGCTTGCTGCTTATGACTCTCCTTTGACTTGTGCAGGCGTCACACCAAGAAAACCCATATGCTTATTCAGCTGGAGAAGTAGTGACTGTAGCTCAAGATGTGGTCAAGACAATGTTAGCCAGAGGGTACATTCTGGGTAAAGACGCATTAGGAAAAGCCAAAGCATTTGATGAATCTCATCAAGTATCAGCAAGTGCAGCTGCCAAAGTTGCTGAATTTAGTGAAAGATATGGGATCACTGATAAGTTTTGTGCTGGAGTCGAAGCTGTTAGATCTGTAGACAAGAATTACCATATTTCTGATACTACTAAATCATTAGTATCAGCTACTGGGAGAACGGCTGCAGCTGCTGCAACTACTGTGGTGAACAGTAGCTACTTCTCGAAAGGTGCTCTTTGGATGTCTGATGCATTGAGCCGAGCTGCGAAAGCTGCTGCAGATTTGGGTACTAATGGGGTTAGTAAGTGATGTTATGGGTTTAATTTTAGGTTGGTGGAAGTAAGTGGTTATGTTAAAATTAGTTGGAAATAAATAAAGTGAAATAAGCAAAAACACATCATTGAAACTCATCTCTTGTAGAAAGTTTATATCTTGATATATATATGCATGCTTGCGCTCCCTCAGTACACTATTATGCATGGTTAAAATTTTCAAGGTTTCGCAATTATACGTTTTACTCTTGCAAGTGTCCTAATTTCATGGCTTCTTCAGCTCTTCGAGTTATCTTGAAAATATATCAGAAATACATCCTAAGTAGGCTTAGGGAGTGTCAGGGTCTCAGGGACACGCTAACAGGAAGCTCAGTGGTAGCAGTGGGTGGTATAAGCGGCAACACACCCTATCTTTTGGCAAGCTCTCTGCCTTTCTCCGTTATACATTCGCCGATACAAGCAAAAAGAGAAGTCAAGTTTTATGTGCGTTTTTGTTGAAGGAAAAAAAGCGAGTAGAGAAAAGAAGAGTAGCTTTCGAATACTGATGAATTAGATAAAAAGAAACGCGGCTGATCTTAAAAATATAAAAAACTTTTTGCACCCTAAAAAGTCTAATCCTGGACAATGTACACATGTCTCATTAATCTGTAGTTGTAAGTTTAGATCTCGTTTTTTTTTTTTTTTTTTTTTTTTTTTTTTTTTTTGTTATTAGATATTCTCGGTTATTAAATGGACAATCGGTAAATGTCATTGGATTTCTTTCTGTCAAAGGTTCAAACATCTAGGTTCTGTATGATGAAACTAGCAGTAGCAATTAGCAACAAATTGCAGTTGTCAATAGCAATTAACTAGGAATGAGCACATTATCGATACTATACTGATTTTGTAACGAACTAGTGATATCGATTTTTTTCCGAACATAAATTAATGGTACCGGTATCGTACTGAATGAGATTCGGATATCGGTATCGGTACCGGGAAATCGGGATTTTCCCGTTTCTTTTCGGGAATTTCCCGATTTGGTACCGGTCCCGTACCGAATAATTGATACCGAATTTTGTCACCTTATTTCGTAGTACCGGTACTGTATCAAACGAGATTCGGTTACCGGGAATTAGTACGGTCCGGTACGGTTCTAGTTCGATTTTGGGATTCGGGATGAAATGTTCATCCATACAGTTAGCAGTAATAGTTAATTTAAAAAAAATGTTTGATAGATTAGTAGTAGTTCTAATTTGAATATGTAAAAAGATATAAATGAACATATATATATATAAATAGAAAATTATTTTAGATTTAATGTGTTATATTAATGAGGATATTTAAGTAATTTATTAAATTTATGTTTTTTAATTAATTATGCTCATATAAAAATGTTCATTGAAAAAACATTTGAGAAAGTAGCATTTTCAAATCTTAATGTAATGATTTTAACCAAACGAGTTTTTTTTATCAATTATGCTAAATGCTAATACTAATTGTTAAAAATGATATAAAAAAAAAAGTTGTTACCAAATACAACCTATATGTGTACTTTTTAAAATGAGAATGCTCATACGCGATGTCAAAATTAACCCAATAAAACTACGTACATATGAGTGAAAAAGTGAATAAAGAAAACCTCGTTCGTTTACGATTTTCATTTATAAGGCTGGTTGCAATGATCTTGGTCGACCAACAAATTGAACTCGGTCCTCATTCAGCTGGCTTGTTGTGAAAGAACAGGGCGTGGTCATTGGATGGTAAATAGTCGAGCAAACGATCATGATCTCCCTAAGTGTTTGTATGTGTTAATTAATATAAAATGTGTGTTTGTTGGTATATTTTTTGCGATGTAGGTTGTTTTATAGTAAAAAACAAAGTCACATGTAATTCGTAGAAAAAATTGATACGACAAATGTTTTTATAAATTGACTTAATCTATCACTGTTGACTAAAGGTGGCAAATTTTGGCATTTTGTTAATTATGACACTTTCTAGTCATTTTTTTAAAAAGTAAGACACACTTTTTGCAAATACATTTATTATTAATGAGTTTAGTGGGCACATAAAAGAGCATGAGCAATGGGAAAAGTCATTCAAAGACTTTTTAAGATTATGTGAAGTCTTTTAGGCTAGGCACAACGCATGAGGGTCGCGACCTAGTTTTTTCGGCCAGCGACCTAGTGCGACCTATTTGCCACAACCCGGCGACCTAGTGCGACCTAATTCAATTTTTTTTATTTTTATATTTAATAAAACTAACATTTTATATTTAATAAAAACAACATTTTATTCCAAAAAAAACCATTTTATTCAATACAACACGCATTACACTTAAAAAAAACAAAAACATTACATAAACTAAAAAACATTACGAAACATTAGAAGGATAGAGGGTATAATGCATTAGCTAAAACTAATTCCAAAAATTGTCAAATTAATATATGTTGTAAGGAATTAAACAAAGCTCGATATATTAAAATTTGGAATTTTTTTATAAAATTTATATAATTAAAACACGATTAAAGCATGTTAAATTTAGAAAAAAAAAAGTTTTTTTTTTATTAAACACACAAACACAACACACGGGGGAGAGACCGAGTTTTCAACTAGATCGTGCCTAAGGTCGTTTTACCCGCGATCTAGTCCGGCGACCGAATCGCCGCAACGCGGCGACTCGGTCGCGACCTACTGGCGACCTACATAATTACGATGCGTTGTGCCTAGCCTTAGAGTGTTTTTACCATTGCAACTAAAGCTTTTTAGTAAAGCTTTTAACAAAGACTTGGTACACACCAAGTCTTTGATGCAAGTGATAGCCATTCAATACATCTGGTAATAATGACATTAAATGCAAATTGTAGATGCTCTAAGATACTAGATGGGCTCTAAGGCCGAAGGGAGTGGTCTTCATGCCACGAGTGACTTGCCCAAACTCGCGAGTGGGTACCATTCTCCCATTAAAGTCACGCACGAGTAAGTGTCTCAGAGAAAAAAAAGGGCAAACTCACCATGTGTGAGTTTAACTTTTGTGGGCCCAAAGTGTTTTTATTTTTTGGGTTAGGTTTATCATTGAGTGTTTTTTTGTGAGTGAGGTGTGTTTAAATATTAAAAAATAGATATGAAAGGTGAGTTGTAGTGAGTTTGAGTGAGTGTCATTACCTCATGTGGAGAGTTTGGGTGAGTTTGTTAAAAGCTGATATGGCGCTGACGTGACGGTGAGTGGGTTGCATGTCACTCCCCCTAATCTAATGGGCGAATATAAAACATCAAATTGATCATTCGACGGATTTTTATATATAATATTTTTCTTTTCGACTTTTAAACAAGTATTATTATTTTCTTATTTTTACATTTTATATGTTTTTTTTTTTGTTTTAACGCACGCTCGTTTTGCTCACACTCATTTAACCTATCACCTATTTAACCCGTCGTTTGTTTTGCCCCGCCTATGCCACCAGACCCGCCCATTTTACCACCTCTAACTGTGACCAGGCTAAGTATCTGATACCATATGTGAAAACAAGACATTTTACTCAGATATTTCAAATCAAAAAAAGTGTAATAGATCTCAACATCAACACTTTGAATTAAAGTGAAGAAGAAGAAAAGTGACCACTCTTCTTCCTTGTTCCTTCATAAACAAGTATAATAAAAAATATAAAAAATAAAATAAAAAAAAGGCATCCTAAAAAAGAAAGCAAAGAAAAGTCAACAAAAGTCACATAATCAATCCAACCGCATCATTTCTATTTTCTACGATCCGTAACAAATACTTTGACCCTGGCCCTGCGTCAATTTTGTTTCACAGATCCGATCAAATTAGGGTCAATCAGTTTTCCTGTAATCATCAATGTATTACGGACTACATAATTAATAAATATATATATATTCAAAATGGATTCAATGTCAATTCGTGTACCATACAGAAACCTAAAACACGATGCAGATGCTGAAGTCGAAATGATTAAACACCAAGAAGAAGAAGAAACGAACTTACGCATCGAAAATGTATCGGATTCATCACCGTCAACAGGTGAAACGGAGAATTGTAGTATGATGACGTTGATTCTGAGCTGTACTGTTGCTGCTGGTGTTCAATTCGGTTGGGCTTTGCAACTCTCTCTTTTAACTCCTTATATTCAGGTAACCGTTTTTTTTATTTATTTAATAGTTTAGTGCTAGTAATTGATGCTAATTAGTTATAACCGACACTCCTTATATTCAGCTTCTTGTTGTGGTTAGTTATTTTTTTAAAACTAATTAGTTATACAAGCTAAATGCAGACTTTTATTGTGCTTTTTTATATATGTTTGAGTGTGTGAGAGATGATGAATTTGTGATCGAGACGCTAAAAACTGCGTGTCCGTGTTCTGTTGAGAGACTCGCTTTTGTGCAATTGGTGCCGTTATTTAGGAGCGGTGAGCTATGAGCGTTGTGATCTATAATGCTCGTTTGTTACAACCGACACTCCTTATATTCAGCTTCTTGTTGTGGTTAGTTATGAATTGTTAGTTATTTTTTTTTACCTAATTAGTTATACAAGCGGATGCCGTAACTGTTATAAATACAGACTTTTATTGTGCCTTTTATATGTGTGTTTGAGTGTGTGAGGGATGATGAATTTGTGATCAAGACGCTAAAAACTAATTTGTTACAACCGATACTCCTTATATTCAGCTTCTTGTTGTTGTTGGTTGTTTTTTTACCTAATTAGTTATACAAGCAAATGTAGTAACTGTATTAAATGCAGAGTTTTATTGTGCTTTTTATATGTGTTTAAGTGTGTGAGAGATGGTGAATTTGTGATTGAGAAGCTGAAAACTGTGTGTCGGCGTTCTGTTGTGACTCGTTTTTTTACAAACCTATAATCTACTGCCACACGTGCAATTGGTGCAGAGTATTAGGAGCGGCGAGCTATGATCGTTGTGATCTTTAATGCTCGTCTGGTCAACAGATATTTTAGCTAGTTATTTTTACCTAATTAGTTAATTAAATGCAACACTTTTATTGTGTTTTTTATATGTGTTTGGCAAAAGTCGCAGATAGTTGTGAGCGGTAGCTGTTTTTCTTTTATAAAAACGTGTGGTCATAATGTGTAAAACAACTCCTGAATGCTCAACGCTTCTAAGTGCTACTTCATAATTGGAAAATGCACATATCAAAAGAAGAGAAAAATGATAAAGCTACTTGCTGGTTGCTAAACAAACATTAAAAATCACAATGCTCAAACGCTCCTGAATGCTCCTAATCGCTGTGCGCCAACAGGATTCGGATATCTGAAGAGTATGTCGGTATGATAGCAAATAAGTGATTGAGACACTCAAATCTGTGTGTCCGCATTCTGTTGAGAGACTAACTTTTTTTTTACAAACCGATAATTTACTGTTTTAGGCACAAGATTAGTCATACGTTTAGGTCTACCAATAATTTCTCTTAATGCAAATTATTGATTTAGTAAACTCTCGTTCTATATATGTTTGTAGGGAGAACTAGATCACATAGGCCCTTTTAAAGTGTGTATTATGTGAAAGGTTTCGTCCCATGTCCAATGTTAATGATGTGGCTATTGATTAATCTTCTTTTATTTTTGTTACAGACGCTTGGAATAGGGCATGCGTTCTCGTCGTTTATCTGGCTTTGTGGTCCTATTACAGGTCTTGTGGTAAGTTGTAATAATCCCTTTCTAACTATCTGAATGTCGTTTTGCAACTTACAAGTATGCTGCTTAGTAACCTACGAAAGTTTATATATTGATGTTTGTATGGTGGCACTTGCTTACTTTGGTTATGCTGTATACATTAGTATATTACTAGTTCTGAACTCTCGTCAAACTGAGGTATAGCTTTTCACAGATGGTAACATAAGACGCGGATTATTTTAATGATATAAACATACTTGAAGAGATTGTTTCATGTAAGATGGAATGCTTGATTGAAAAGTTACGGAAAGAGAAGGAAGAGAGGGGGTGATGTAATGCGTGTGCGGTGTGAGGATTTTGTCGAACAATATACAGTTGATCTTGATAGAAAGATTGCTGTTGGGACAGCTTCTCGAAAGCAGTAAACACGTGATCACTCATTCCATTTTACCATCATTTTGCGCTTATGGGTATAGGAATGGCGAGTCACTTTAAATACCTGAAAAAATGGGCTGCTTCTTGATGCAGTAAAAATGTGGGATGTAGATATAAGGGGGCACAAAAGTGGATAACTAGTAACATTTTTAAATAGCCACGAACCTTAAGTTGCCTTACATAAAGAGATAATAAAAGTCGGCATACTAGTTATTACACAGCCTTGGGCAGCTGCAGCTCTAGAATGGCTCTTATTGCTTTGAAAGACGAAACTTTTTAAATGTGGAAACAACCACTATCTCTTTTAGTAGTTAGTATTACTTCTTTTTGCCTCAGATACTCGAGCTCTGTACCATGGAAAAAAACCACTTTTTTGGTAAATCCGAAAAGTTATGTTCTTTGCATCTTGCCAGCCATCAGCATTGGATTTTAATACCTCCAGCTGCCACTTTACTATTTCAGGCCCTTAGTTGTTTGAATCTGAGTTTATGATAGTAGTTAGAAAGGTATTCCCGTGACAGGAATCAGAAAGTATGAGCAATCATTGAAAATCTTATATCAGGACCACAGAACTTTCTCCAAAACTGGTTAGGGTAGACTAAATCGCTAAACCTGAAAATTGATTGAAATTTAAGAAGAGTTAAATTACTGTGAATTTGGACATAACTAGCATACATTAAAGGCACCCTATATATCGGGGACTACTTTAGTAATTTTCACCTGTTTAAATCTCTTTCACTGGTTTCTCCCTTTCTATCATGGTTTACCACTACCTCTCCTGTCATCCTACTCTTTGATAGAGCCTCCACCTTGAAAGTAAAAACAACAGCAGGAAAACCCAGGAACCAGAAGTATTTCAGTTCTGACAAGGACTTAAGCTGACAGAAGAAGACACACTGGTAGCCTATTTCTATCCCATCACAGGCAGGCAGGTGGATGCCAGTTAGTCTCTTGGCGAGATCCCTCTAAAAGCCGTGCCGATGGGCGGGTCTCTTTCTGCCAGAGGCTCGTGCGATACAAGGTGTTCCAGCCTAGCGTTCAAAGCAAATTGACTTTTATATATCATTGTTATTCTAGCTCCTAACAATAACCCCTAACAGACTAATCCAGAGAGCATGCATGTAGGCCATATTCCATACAATAGGAAGTCCTAAGAATGCATTTTTCACAAAATATGCATAATGTTCTGTTAGTAACTTGATGAAACAATCTGGTTCATTTTAGCATTTGAAAGAAAAGGATCTATTGTGCACTTTTTGGTTTCTTATTATTTAATAATTGGTGAAAGTCATCAGCTTACAGATATATCTCATGTTGATGTCTTGTGGTCATAGAAGTTTCATGATTTCTGTCTCTCAGGTTCAACCTTGTGTTGGTATTTGGAGTGACAAATGCTCTTCGAAATATGGCAGAAGGCGACCATTTATTTTGCTTGGATCTATCCTGATATCAATTTCTGTGAGTAGTACATTACAGAAATTCATGTTTCTAGCTTTTAAATACTCTTTGAAACCTTTACTAAATTAGATATTGCACTTTAGGTGGTAATTATCGGGTTTTCTGCAGACATTGGATATTTGATTGGAGACACGGAAGAACATTGCAGGTATTTGCTTGCTTCTATGTATCCTCCTATATTTTTAGGATGAATAAACTTCGTATAATCCAGTTATTTATGACAGCACTTTTAAAGGTACGCGTACAAGGGCAGCATTTGTTTTCATTTTAGGATTTTGGATGTTGGACCTTGCTAATAACACCGTTCAGGTAAGTACTTTTAGATTTTTCTTCTGTGAATCTACTTGTTCATAACTATCACATGCACACCTAAGTAATTTGTTTTACATTTGCAGGGCCCTGCCCGAGCTCTTCTGGCTGATTTAGCAGGTGTATACTCTTTATGAGATTCAATGGTTTGGTGGTTTTATTACCACCTTCTTTCAAGTACTTTGAGCATGATGTTTATGTCCTCATAAATGTTAATGTTTGATCTTATTGTGTAGGCCCTAGTCAGAGAAACTCAGCCAATGCTATATTTTGCACATGGATGGCAGTTGGAAACATTTTAGGGTTTTCGGCTGGTTCTAGTGGGAAGTGGCACAGGTAAAACATCTGTGGTGAATTATCTACCATATCATCCATTTATAGTGTGACTGTGTGGTACTTAATTTTTAGTATATGTTCTAGCCATAAATCTAAACATTTATATGCGCAGAGATTTGTATCTCAACTCAAATATCCTTTGTTTTGAAATATGCCAAATTGATTTATAAACATGTGAACACTTGCCATGTGCAGTTGGTTCCCTTTCTTGACAAGTAGAGCTTGTTGTGAGGCATGTGGAAATTTGAAGGCAGCCTTTTTAATTGCAGTGGTGAGTTCCAATTATGTCGTGCAGAATATTTCTATGATAGCTGATACATATTCAAGTCAGAAACCACCTGCACATTCACTTATTCATGATCTTTAAGGCTACATCTGAAATCACTTGCCAAATAGCTTCTGAAAGTTAACATGGTTTACAGCATGGTCATTTAGCATCTTGTTTTGTGTGTGTGTGTGTGTGCTTGTTGCACACACCACTCTTTAGTATATTCCTTTCTACTCCTTTGTTGGCATTTGCATATTTGGTGTATGCTTTGGCGGTGTGGGAAATTTTGTGGGGGATCATTTAAAACTTTAGTATCTACCATTGTTTCTAATAAATTTATATACAAATGAGAACCTTTGCTGGTCTTTTTACAGATTTTTCTAACTTTCTGCACGCTGGTGACACTCTACTTTGCAAAAGAGGTTCCGTTAGCACCAAAGCAGCACCTCAGGTTATCAGATGTTGATCCTCTTCTGGAAGATACTCAGCCACATGGTCTGGACCACCCAGACTCAAAACCTCGTAAAAATGCACCTGACCATAAAGTAGGTAATATGCCCGAGAGTGTTTTTGAAAAGGATACAACTGAGAAGAATGTAGACTCGTCGGTTAAGGAAGATCAAGTCGAGAGTTTTAGTGACAGTCCAGGAGCAGTCCTGGTCAACTTGTTGACCAGCTTAAGGCATTTACCTACAGGGATGCATTCAGTGCTTATTGTAATGGCTCTGACATGGGTGAGTTCAATGTTCTAAGTTAGGTTCTTTTTCTAGAATTATAGTATGACCTTTTGAAATGTATTTATGTGTACCTTTCACATGTGCAGTTGTCCTGGTTTCCCTTTTTTCTTTTTGATACAGATTGGATGGGTAGAGAGGTTTATCATGGTGACCCAAAGGGGAATGATGCTCAAGTAAAAGGTTATGATGAAGGTGTCAGAGAAGGTGCATTTGGTTTGCTATTGAATTCAGTAAGAACTCAAAATTGAGCACCAAAATTTACACTTTCTAGTCGATCAGTAATGAAGTTTTGTGTTTTTTCAATACTTTAAATATTCATTTTAAAATTTATCTTTTGGGATCTATAGGTCACTAGTGAACTATTTGTAAGCATGAAATATAGTATGTAAAATGATCGTAAGATATAATTGTGCTTGCAATGTGTTTTGAGATTGTGTCTGTCGACTTTTGTTTTTTTTAACCATTTCTGACCTTAGTATCCATTTCTGTTGAGGCAGGTGGTTCTTGGTATCAGTTCTTTCCTCATTGAACCAATGTGTCGGTGGTTAGGTTCAAAATCTGTGTGGGCCATAAGCAATTTTATTGTGTTTGCCTGCATGGCGGGCACTGCCATTATAACTGTAATATCTCTAGAAGAGTCTCGAGGGAGTGACAATGCTGTAGGAGGAAATGAGTCAATCAAGACTGCATCGTTGGTTGTCTTCGCCATTTTGGGCCTTCCTCTTGCTGTAAGTATACCAATATATTATGAATATCTCAAGAACCATTTGAATTGCTGTTATACTGATCTCTGCTGAATGTGAATTGACCTGGGTGTTTGTTGCAGATAACTTACAGTGTGCCATTTTCCGTCACAGCAGATTTGACTGCTGATACAGGAGGCGGTCAAGGTATGTATATTCTTTGTAGATTCTATTATCGTATCTGGTGATGCAATCGATTTTAATTTGCGCTTACAATTTTTCCATTTGTGCTGTTTCCCCATGTAGGATTGGCAATTGGAGTTTTGAACCTTGCAATAGTAATACCACAGGTAATTTACTGCTCAACTATAGATACTAAACTAAGGGTAGATTTCTAGATTATTGGTGACTATATTAACACATCATCGATGGATCTATAGTTACCATCAACATATGTGTCAGGGAGTATTAATTATTCTTGGGAAATCTAGAAGTCATTTTAAAAATATAAATTACATAGAGAATAAAGATTACATTAGTTTACATTATGTATTCTTCAATCTATATTTTCTGTTACATGTGTCATTTTAATCACTTTTTTGAAGTAAATTTATTGAACCCACAATCACGTATTCATTGTCCTTGCACCATATAAACGTGTCCTCTCCTGAAACTGAGTTTTAATATTTTGGTAACATTATCAACAGATGATTGTGTCGCTTGGTGCGGGCCCATGGGATGCGTTATTTGGTGGAGGCAATGTACCAGCCTTTGTTCTTGCATCTGTAAGTGCCCTTGCAGCTTGCATTATTGCAATATTAAAGCTTCCAACACCAAGCAATTCCTACAGACCAATAGGTATGCATTTTGGATGACAAACATCCCCCATGCAACTCCCACACATAGATGTAGACGTGTTCAATATGTACCTTAATGCAGACACGATATCACTTATATTGGAAAGAGTATAGTTACAACTTTAGAATAGCCGGTTAATGTCTCTTCAATGATTATTTTGTTCTTTTGACTGTCTGTTACATCTAAAGTAAACCCATGCATGTATCTCATAATGCATAGTTGCAGGTTTTTTTTCTTTTCAAGTTTGCTTCTCCTTAGCAGTAACCGACAAATCCAGAGCAATAATGCAATAATGAATTGCTTTAAGTTAAATCGTTGTTTTGGATATGTCGACTTCAGGTGACGTGGCGTTTTGTTAGAAAGTGATGTTTCTCCCTAGGCTAATAAATAAATTATCCAGCAAAAGTAGTATTATAAATAAATTATCTGCTTCAGCCTTCTCTCTTTCAACTGGAATTTTTTTGTGTTAAACTCGTCCGATGGCCTTGGAACAGATATGTTTCATTGCTAAATGTAAAATCTCAGAACTGGGAGTGATCACAATAATTTGGCTGAAATTCATAGTTGCAGGCTCTCTTTTTGGGTAAAAGCTGTTAATAAAATGCTCAAATTCATAGTTGCAGGATTTTTTTCTTTTTTGGATAAAAGTTGTTAATATGAGCCTAGCATATCCCGAAGGAAATTGTCCTTGAGAGACCAACAAAAAACTGTATTCGAAGCATGGTTTGGGTAAACACAAAGCATAAACATAATAACAAAACTGCCTATGCCGCTATGCGACTATACATAAGGCTGTAAACGAACTGAACGTTCATCGAAAACGAACTGAACGTTCATCGAACATTTCATGAACCGTTCGGTAAAAAGACCATTTATGTTCGTTTATTTATTAAATGAACGAACATAACATTATTTTGCGTTAGTTTAGTTAAATAAACGAACATGAACACAAGTCTTGTTTGTTTATTTATGTTCGTGAACGTCCGATTATTCGTTCGTTTATGATCATATATATGTTTATTTTCGTCTATTGGATTTTTTTAGTAGGCAAGTTTAAAATGTTTTTACTTAAACAAAACAACACTTATAAAACACAATATTGTAGTATATACTTTTGTAAATTATATGTTTGTTTATGCTCGTTCGCCTTATGTTCGTTCGTTTATGATCGTTTAGTGTCTTAATAAACGAACATGAACAATCATATTTCTTAATAAACAAACATGAACAAGAAATTTTGTCCGTTTAAGCGATCGTGTTCGTTTATTTGTTCGGCTAAAGTTAAATGAACGAACATGAACAAGGCTTCGTCCATGTTCGTCCGGTTCGTTTACAGCCCTAACTATACATGAAATCTGTCAATCTGTACTAAGGGTCTGTTTGGTTTATAAATAGGTTTAGGATTAAGATTTGGATACATTTGGGTTTAGATTCTGCATAGGGTTTGAATTAAGCGAAGAGGGAGAAAATAAAATATTAATATGTATATTTTATATATTTATTTAATATAGAAAATTAATAAATAAAAAAATTAATAATTTTTGTGTGGCTGAAAACAAATCTTAAATTAAAAATAGTTTTAATGTGTAAGCATTTTTAAAACCCCTCAACATAGTGGGGATTCTTAGAGTAAAGGGTGTCATGACGAAGAATGGTTCGCCGTGTCTATGTGGCATGTTCGCCGGCTCTCGCCGGTGTTCGTTGCCACACCGACCCCCACTTCGCCGAGCACTCGTTGATTAACCGACAAGGCTTCGACGAAACTTAAGTGGAAGAAGTAGCCGTTGGTAGTAGAAGAAGTAGGCGTTGCATTTTAATTTAATTTATTTTTTTAAACTTCTTTTATTCTATATATAGCTCAATTTGTATACTTTTAAACACAAACATTTTAATTATTTCTCCATCAAACAACCAAAACATAAACAGAAATGGCTAATTTACTAACTTATGCTGATTTGTCCGATCATGAAGATATGGCCGACCTAGACTACATAACGCAGCTTAACGAAGCAGATGAACCCGAAGTTAGACGAACGCGTAGATACATTAATCGTGAACGTGATCTTGCTGAAGAACGTTTAATGGCAGAATATTTCGGTCTATATCCAAAGTATCACGTGGAGTATTTTCAAAAGCGATATCGAATGCGGCGTTCACTCTTTTTAGAGATTGTTCAAGATTTTGAAAATTACATTCAAACAAACAATCCTCTACTCAAACACTTTCACTTTTTTACTATTCGTATTGATGCAACTGGTTTAAAAAGTTTTAGTGTAATTATGAAATGTACTACACTGCCAGATTCATTAGATGAATACTTGCAAATGGTGGTGGGACCAAAGTGAAGAGGGGTATGTGTGTTGTGAGTGAAATAGTATTTTTGTTGGATAAAAATCCTTTCAAGTTGAAGACAACTTGATATGTCATGTTGACCAATAAGAATTAAGATAAATGTATAAAAGTTTCTTTTTAATAAAATTCAGGGACCAATTTATATTTATATTTATTATGATCGGCTAACTTTACTCTTATTTTCTGTCATAATACTCTTTGCTCTTATTTTGCACTAAAAACCTTGTGTCAGAACATTAGCCTGTTACCAAACAATAATTTTCGAAAAAAATTCAGCCTAAACCTATTAAACACGGGATACCAAACGGGCCCTAAGATCTGTTTCATATCAACTTTCCCTTGACTTGTATCGTCTCCAAAACTGTCTCTAATAAACCATTCCACAAAGGAAAAGACCAAAATTAAGGTAGAATTGATCCGTGATATACATACCCAGACAATAGTGGCAGGTTTTAGCAACATTGGATTATAGTCTTCACAATATAACGGTCATCAAGCAGGGACATCTAATCTTGTATAATGTGTCTTATGTTGTAAGAATATCCACAATGCGTTTAGCTATCAATGATTTTTTTTTTTGTTAAATCATCATTTCCACTATATTCTATCTATCATGGTTCTACGTAATGTGTTGACTTCGTATGCACGAAACGGTTTTTGAATAAGTCCTCAACATTCTTGGAGAACACCGAAAGTACCTTTGATATACGTATGCTTGGGATCAGTGACAACCGTGAATTACTTGACGAAACTTTCTTACTTTGGGCCATCGACCAAGTAATACCTATGTGAACCACATGAGTTAAGCCATCTAACAGGTCGTCGAATAACGGAGAATTATCTAAAAGATTAATATCGTTATTCGCACCCGTTATCTATAAAACGCATGTCAAATTCACAAATCTTGCAAAGCTACAACTGCAAGCATTATAGTAGGGTATTTTTTATCACCCCTATCGTATTGACTATGGCATGACACTAGACAATTTTTTCGAAAACAGTTCGAACAAATTGACTTTGATTCATTGTGAAAGAGTGTAAATGTGAGTGTTTTTGTTGTTGTGAGAAATTAGTACAGTATAAAGTAGTGTAGTACTTATAATGGTTTGGTTTGTGGGGTGGTGGGGGGATTTTTATACTATTTTTTAAAAATTTGTCGTTTACGGGTGTTTAAATTTTATTTATTACAGTATTAGTATTATTTTTTATAAAAACTAGCCGTTAGCCAAATTTTTCAAAAAAAAGACCAAAAGTGAAAATACTATTTAAACCGTTGGGGAGGGGGTAAATTAATTTTTTTTAAAACACCCCCTAAAGCGGCGTTCGAAAACACTCGACGATATAATAACGCCGAGTAATGCCGGTCAACGCCGTTGCCGACGTTACTACACCGAGCTCTCTAAAGGGTTGATATCCAACCTATTTATTTGACTACATGTTTTTAAACATGATGCGGATCAAGCATGTGTTCTTAAAAAGACATTTCAAAAAGCAAATCAAGCAATGAGTTTATTTCAAATATGTGTTTCACAAAGATCACTTAGAGGGTGTTTGGGTATAGCTTTTTGAAAACAAGTTATGTGTTCTTAATCAAAAAGCTTTTGTAAAAAACACCTTCTAAGTTTTAAAATTTGTAAATATTCCAATTCTTCCACGGCATGTTTATGCAATAAGCTACGTAATAAGTTGCTCAAATAAGCTACCCTAAAAACCCTCCAACTAACGTTAGCTTTGTTACCTTTGGCATGTAAGATTCTGTTTTCCCAAGATAACAAAATGGTATATGTGGGTAAGGAAACCTTTTCATAATATTATTATGATCAAGAATAAAGTACGAATGATAACGGATTTGCTAAGTAAGAAATAGAATAAAATCAAAATGTAGTGTAAATAAAGGAAAGAAAACTGAATACAATGTACCCAAATCAAATCGAAATAGAGAGAGATGTGAAAAGCATCTAAAGAAGTGATTGAGAGATATGAAAGCAAGTAGCAGAAAGCTTCCAAATTGGACAGAGTTAGTGATGGGCCTACTTTTAATTACAAAACAAAAACTAAAGTATTTTTTTATTACACGTTGCACATATCAAGTGGTTCATAAGTCATTATCAGATTACAAGAAACACACTGACGTCAACCAACGGTACCCACATGGGAATCAGTTTCCCACTCATTTTCATTTTACTACTACGTACTTTTTTTGAAAAAAATTATCTTTACCTCAACGTCATATCCACGGTTAACATAAAATACCTATTCTATACAAACATAGCATACAAAATAATTGTCGATGTCCAGGTGAAGGATTGTATCGAGGTGGCGCGTGAGAAAGGTGATGGTGATAAAGGCCATCTCATAAAAACAAGTGTTATTGCTAACATTTTTTTAACAAAATTTAAGCTATGATGTTACTTATTTGGTTTCTTAGGATAATTACAAGATGATAGTTGTCTTGATCTTTTATATTACATTTATGAAAAGCTAGTTTAAATATCTTGATGTGATGGTGAGTGATATGTTGTGTTTGTGTCGGTTTTTAGGACAAACATTGAGTGATAAGAGATGGTGCAAATTCTTTTAAAACATGTTAAATTTGTGTCGTTTAGTTAGATTATAACTGGCTAGCCGAGTTTGTCATTAAAATTCTATTAAATGGTTTATTTGAGAGAAGTTTTTTTTAAGAGATTTTAGGTTTAAAATTTGTCAAACGTTTTTTCTGACATTCTGTCGCTTACCGAATAGGAGTCTACATGACACATTGGAGAAGATTTTACGTACCATTAACGGATGTAGCATCTTTTAATCATCATTTGTCTAAAAAGTACGTGTGACATTGACTATATAAATTATAAGTAATGATTTCATTTGATAAACTAATTTTGTAATGGATTATGCAATCTTGATATATTCTTAGAGAAGGTTAGATTATTTAACAACAGACAGGTATATTATTACAATATATATACGTATCTTATTTTATTGCAATGGTCATTACCAATACAACAGAAGCATGGCCATGGGAGCATGTGGTGAGATCCACCTCGCTCTTCATTTCTCTTTTCATCTGTTCTCATTTTATAATATTCCAAGGCTGTGAACTTTTTACAGTTTTAATCATTTGAAGCTTATTAAATATACAAGTTTCTTCTATGACACATTCAAGTTTCTTGTATATAAATGGATTGCTTTTGAAGTAAATCAGACATTACATCAATAATTGCTACAAGTCCTAGCGCTCTTAGTAAGCGAAAGTAGGAAAAATATAAATTTCGTTTGCTTACTTTTATGTGTAATCTGTTTTAGTAAGAAAAAATTATAATGAATGAATATATTAATAAATTTACATATTAGGGGAAGGCAAACGGACAGCAAGCTGCGTTGTTAGCCCTTTTTGCATAGCAAAATCAAGTCTATTAAATACAACGTTTGTGAATTTAAGAGTCAAAACATTACTATTCATAACACGAGAAAGCATGTGATGATATATCTTATTAAGAAGCAAAACATTTAATAAATAAATATATTTTATTTTGTAGCGAATATATTTGTGTTTAAGTGTATTATAATTTGACCAAAAAATTGGTTGTCTTATTACACAAAATTGATTATCAAGTTTGTTGTAAAGAGGGAAATTGGATATGATGGAAAATAAATGCGGTCGACGCCTCCTTATTACAGTTCTGAGTACCATGCTTATAATGGAGTATTTGCAATCAATTGCTATCCCAAATGAGAAAGTTTCGTATCTAGCTAGTGATCATGTATATGTTTTCTTACCAACTAACCAAAACAATTTTTTGTGTTGAAAGCATAAATGATGAAATTGAATAGAGACTAAAGCTTATAGAAAAGACACTAGAAGGAGGATAGAACATGGATCCACCCCATTCCAATGGTGTAATGTATTCTCAATCAATAAAGTCATGTGTAGAGAGAGGGACATCTTGACTTGTAGCCATTAACTTTAATGAACCGTGTCCTACTATTGTCACCATAACAAGATATGTGGAACCCCCATCGGTTCTTATTTTAGGTATATCTTATTTTTCGCAACACACAAGTATCAATTGGCATATAGGTTAGCAGTATTTGTATGAGACAACTATGTACTGAGAATCACCTAAATTAAAGATGGAATATTAGCTATGGGTTTCTGTCACCAATTGCAAGTTTGATGATCAACTGCTTGTGACTCTTCTAGAATAACTAATAACACATTTTCAAGTCAAAATGTAGTAATTGTTTTCTATATAAATCGATTATCCATTGTTTAACTAAGGCCATTAATCAAATATATTAAGCAAGGTAGATCTGGATTGTTCCAGATATAGATAAACTTGACAAGTCTTCGATTCCAAATCCATCATTCTCATGTATGTAAATGTAAAATGCATGCATGGGATGTTGGATGGTGATGTGTGACCCTACATCATTCTTTCACTAATCTTGCAATACATAATTATTACTATAAACTTTTATAACCCCTTTTGGTGAATCTCCAAACTCGTAAAAACGAAGAGTTGTTAACGTCTAGATACCACTTGTATAGAGAAGAATTGTGCACATCAAGATACCGCATTAACTATTGGAGTTAGTATGTATTTATTAAACATGATAGTTTCTTAAATAATGTTAATTTCCATATATAAAAATATTAAACTTGGCAAATGAAAACAAATTAGGAAATTATTTATATTAAGTTACATTTAAAGATGGTAATTCATGTTCATTTAATGGCACTAATCATATACCACCATGGCACATATTAGAAAAAGCCTTCATAGAAAGTGTGATACCTTTTATTTTTATGAATTTCAAAATAGGAAAGAATTAATATCAACGCAATAATATAGATCAAATTATGGATGTGTGACATGCTTACTAACAATGTGTGATTGTGTGAATACCAATACGGCAATACTACATATGATGATGCAATAAGCATCCGACATCCATACCCAAACAAAATCACTTTCCAATATTGTTGTAATCCTGTTCAGAAAAAAATAAAATATTGTTGTAATCTATGCTTTAAAAACTTTCTAAAGCCTGTTAAAAAAAAAAAACTTTCTAAAGCGTGAGAGTGTAAAATTTACTCCTATTAATATAATGTTTTAAAACTTGAGTTTTAGTTGATCCGGTCTAGAGCTTGGTTCACGAATTATCCGTTGAACCGTCCGGATCAACACGATTCTATATATATACATATGTATATTTTTTTATATATTTAATATGTTATATTGTATAATTTTATAGCTTATCGTACTTTCAACTAAACCGATAAAAAATATTTACTTTTTATTCGTTAATTTTAATTTTTAGTTTTAGATTTATAACGCTATAGCAAAAGTATGCAAAAACAATTAATTTATAATTACAATTTGTAATAGATAATAATAAAACAATATTAATTGATGTTTTAAATTAGTTTTTACTTTATTTTAACTAACAGTCACCATCATTTTATTTATTTTTAAAACCTAGAAATGTTTATGAATAAAAAAAATTAAAGATATCTTTTTTATAAAAGATCGTGACCCGGCTAGGTTTATCAAACCGGGTCAATGAAAACCGACGGGGTTCAATCCGGTTTTTAAACAAGAAAAAACCCGGTCACATCCGACCCGGTCTCCGAGCCGGTTCACGAGTCCATCGGCTGAATCAACCGGAGTTTTAAAACATTGCTAGTTATCTCGGCACCACATTATTTTTCTCTTTTCACCCACTTTAACTTACTCACACTCATCATTTAATCACAATGATAACTTCACAACTCATCATTCGTATCTATTTGTTATTCAAATACGTTTATTAAAATACTTTTATTCATATACAAAACGTAAATGTCAAGTAAACGTACAAAATTAATAAAAACGTAAGTGGTACTGAATTAAAATTTTTACTCGTACATTAAAAACTTAAACGATGCAACAATAAATAAGAATGATACATAGAAAAATAAAAGCAATACACAAAAGAACAAAACGAAACATAAATAAATAAAAAACATAAATGTACTAAATAAAAGACACAAACTATTTTGGCAACTTATACTTTGTCTTGACATCCGCTATTAGTGCTTCCATTGTTGCCGATCATCCTAGCCAAGTGATCATATGGCTACAGATAACACCTTATGTCTTTTTGGCGTTGTCGCTATCCTTGATTTGCCAACTCTCCTTCACGACATTCCACCTTCCTTATTTTGATCTCTAAATAAGTTTTGCGTTCTTCTTTCTACATTTGGATGCCAACTCTCCTTCACGACATTCCACCTTCCTTATTTTGATCTCTAAATAGGTTTTGTATTCTTCTTTCTACATTTAGATGGCACGTTCGTTCTTCACACCCAACTCGAGTAACATCAACCTAACTAATGCATCGTCATTCATACTTAACACGTTTGCTCTTCACACCCAACTTGGATAACATCAACCTAACTAATGCATCGTCATTCATACTTTTCGATTCCGATACTCTCTGCCCTTTCTTTGCTATGTCCATTGTTAGCCCTAAAATGTAAGCGTCATTTACAAAATTACATTAGTTACATATAGCCACACACGTAGGAACTAGGCTCGTTAAGTTAGAATATTGTATGTGTGTCAAGGCTATAAATACCCCTTACATACTTCCATGTAAGGATGAGGATAATCATTAGTTGTAAAAAAATTTCTCAATATATTACACACATCTCCTTTCCTTTCACTTTATCTCTAAAATATCTCACCACCACTTTTATCCTCCCCGGCCTCCAGATCAGTACCAATGTTATTGAATCTTATATGTTAACAATTAGTATCAATCACCACGGGGTAGATAGGTGTTTAGTTTTGTGGTTGTTTGTTATTTTCGTGGGTCTTAAGCAATTAAACCATACACATATTTTGTTTTTATTTGTTTTCAAACACTACAAGAAAAAACACCTATAGTGACAAACCATCTTTCGTCACTAACAGTATAAAAAATCGTCACTAGTCAGTTAGTGACCAAATATAAAGTCGTCACCAGTCGTCACTATAGCTCCGTCACTAATATTTTTGTGATCAGTTATACGTCGTCACTGACCTGTGACGAAAATAGTCGTCACTATTTTACCCTGTTAGTGACGAATAATTTCGTCACAAAGTTTAGAGTGACCAAAAAGTCTAATTTAATGACTAGATAGTGACCACTTATAAGTTTCGTCACTGACATTGTACTAGTGACGAAAAATAGTGACCATAAATTATATTCGTCACTGTTTAATGACGAAGTTAAAAAGTGGTCACTCAATTTTGGTCACCAAAGCCCTTTTTTCTTGTAGTGAAAGCTAAAACTACACTAAAGGATCATCTACATAGGTAGAAACAGTATGATATCTCTATGATATAGGTGTAGTAGCTTAGAAACAAGAAAATCCTATATTTTTCTTCTTTTTTATTCGATTTTGATATTAGTACTATTTTCTTGATTTTAAATTTTTCGTTTCTGATAACTCGATTTTAATCAGGTTAAAAAGATTCGTTGTACCAACCTCTTCGAATTGAAAAACTTGTTGTTTAATGTGTGACTCAGTTGAACTTTGGTGGAATAAAGATGTGTCGTTGTAGTGTTGAAGATTAAAGGTGCGGAACAAATAAAGTAAAGTGCAATTAAAGTAAATCTAAGTCTAATTAAAATAAAGGTGCAGGTATTTAAAAGCGAGACTAAAATTAAAGGGCAATAAAATAAAGAACTCAAACTTAAATCTAACTAAGGCAAACTTAAAACGCAACTAAAACTAAAACTTAAACTAAGGCAAATAAACTTAAAGTGCGAGTAAGGAAAAAGGCGGGAAAAATAAAGCTTAAAATAAAAAGGCAGAAAACTAAAAACTAAGATTTCCCTATCCGGAATAAACTCCTATTCGGAATAAATGCTATTCGGAATAACTGTCACCTATTCGGAAAGATAGCCCTATTCGGAATAATTGTCTACTCGGAAAGATTGAGCCTATGCGGAATAAACCTCTTATTCGGAATAATCCTCTATTCGGAATAGCTGTACCTATTCGGAATAAAGTCCTACTCGGAAAGTTGGGCCTATTCGGAAAAATCCCCCTATTCGGAAAGTCAAGCTTATTCGGAAAGTTCCTCCTATGCGGAAAATCCTATTCGGAATAAAAGGGTCTATGCGGAAAAATCCCCTATTCGGAATACTGGATATTCCGAATAGCAAATTCTTCAAAATCCCTATGCGAAACAAATTATTATTCCGAATAAACAATTTCTACAAAACTGCTACGCGGAATAAGACACCTATTCGGAATGTGAGATATTCCGTATAGAACACGATGATCCACTCCTATTCGGAATATTTCTGGGCTCGATCTGGGAAAGAACAGTAAGTATACGAAGAACAAGGGAAAGAAGATAGCACGAATTTAAAAGAAACTCAACCAAATCAACAAAAAGATTAAACCAAACTAAAAACAAAACAACTAATAAACATAAACAATCAATCCAAAGCAACAAATCAAACAATAAAGATCACAATAATCAAAACCCACTTAAATTAATCAACCAAAATTAAGAACATGAACATAAACAAATCAACACAAGGATTAAGAAAGGAAGAATGAGATTAACAAGATAAAGATAAAGCTTGACAAGAATTAAAAAGAAAAACTTACTTGAATTAAATGGTAATTAAGGTGCAAGACAAGGTAATTAAATGACAAGTATTTAAATGTGCACAAAATAAAGGTGGAAGAGCTAATTTGTCAAGTTAGCCAACAAAAGCAAATGCTTAACAATCTAAACTATTTATAGGGGAGGATTAGGAAGCTTCCTCCCCTTCTTCCTTTTCTCTTAATTGCGTCATTAGGTCCTTAAGCATATAGTCTTCATTAATTGCACCATTAGTCCTTTTTCCTTCTAATCTTCTTTACTTGGACTCTAATGACTTGTGGCTCGGGATTTCTTTTAAACTCGTCTTTAATTTCTTCAATAAATTAGACTCGAGTTCTTCGGCTTTTGGTAAACTTCCGTCTTTTGACTTTTTCTTCGATAAATCTTCAGAATTGGCCTTGGACTTCCGTTCCTTTTCCACTTTTGACTTCTCGACTTCGTCTTTCATCTTTTTCTTCAATAAAAGCCGTGAATGCCCGTGAATTCTCGTGTTTTCTCCACTTTTCACAATTTCGTCCTAAATCACAACAAAAACACAAACCACGCATAATTCCGACATAAAAGACATAAAATACACGTTTTGGTCCGGTTATTATTGTAATTAAGTGGTAGAAAAGATGGGTGTTTACACACCTATCAAATCCCCTACACTTGACCATTGCAATGTCCTCATGCAATGCATTAGTTACAAAGCATGTTTACACTTTTCATCATAATCAATCCACGTTGGCCTTTATTAAAGAGATAGAAAATTATAAGCAAAGCAAAGAAATTAAAAGCATACCTTGGGTTTTGAAAATGTCATGAATAATAATCATCCTTAACTTTTCACTTTCTCCAAACCAAGCTTAAAAACGAGATCATTGTTATTATAAGTTAGTAAACTATCACGAACTCATGTGGGCCAATTATTCACTTAGACTCCCTTAATCATATGGGTATCTCTTATATTTTATTATTTGTCTTGAATGATCACGAAGATGCATTGTTTGACTTATTTCGATAATCATTTAGTCTGAAAATAAAGTGCACGATTTAATCAATAGTTAGCTAAAGGACAAAATCTTTTAAAACTGCTTCTCGGGATATCAAAAAGTTCATATCTTGGCATAACTTGGTTCGCGATTTGAGACCTTTCTCGGGCCGATATTTGGCAGCGACTTCATACTTCAAATCTTGAGAGACGTTCATGAAATAATGGTCTTCTCTTCATAATTGGAATTTCTTCACTTGGAATTTTTGAGAGATTCTTCATATATAGACCACGACTTCTTCATTTTTCTCCAATCTTTACTTTGGATTTTGATTTACAACGATCCGCCTCCTTTATTGACTTGGATCTATTTATCCTCATACCTTGTTAGGGTCTTTTCGGGTACACTTCTCCATGACTTTTTGGGAGTTTTTGCTTTTCGTCGTGTGTCTCGATCCTTCATATTGATTTTTGATAAATGATTCTTCACATCACTTTTGGATCTTTAGCAACAAAACATAGCCCTCATGCCTTGTTAGGGCCTTTTCGGACTCACCAATCTTCGCGCCCCGCTTCATAAGTTATGCCTTGGCTATGAACTCTCGTCATTACCGAGCAACTTTTAAACGATCTGGGGCTAGAAGCTAAGTAACTTTTCAAATCGTACAACCTTATTTATTAGCAGATAAATTTATTAGCAAGCGATGGGAGAATAGGCTCATAATTAACTCACATAAATTCAGGAAAGAATACCGACTTATAATTGGCTCTATCATCTCTCGTTCTCCACAGTTTAAAATCTCAAGCAAAGAGACTCGTGGATACTTAGCCTATTAAATCAAAGTTTTGGGTTTTCGAGTCGCCTATAGGATCTTGCAAATTCTTAGACTCTTTCAAGTTTAGAAATCGCATCTTAAAGTTCCCTTGATAAACGACTCTCTAGGATCAATTATAGGAACTTGCGAAAAGTTCTTGTTCTTAACCCGTGAGGGTTAAGACTTTCGCGTTTTATAGCTCCCTATATAAAAGCCTAGCAAAACTTGACTTAAACACGTTAAGGATACTAGCTAGAGTAAACTCGGATTGAGTCAAAAGATTCACAACGCTTGAAAATTAAAACCACTTATTAAACATTTATTCTAATAAGGAAAGAACATAACTATATAAAGGGAAAAACTAATAGGCCAAAATAGATCAAAAATTTTGAAAAATGTCAAAAAATTGATTTTCCGGTTAAAATGAGGACAAATACAAGGAAAAGACCACTTAACTTCGATAGAAGTCCCCCCTACACTTAAGATGAACATTGTCCTCAATGTTTAAGCATGTGGAAGTTAACTCCCCTACACTTAGGACATTGTGCACGTTGTTTAAATCTTGCTAAGGAAAGGACAACTAAAGAGATTCCTATTTTAATATTGAGAAAATATAAAATAGTGAATCGAAAAGAGTTTAGGATAGAACCGGGATAAAGTAGAACACGGAATCACGGGTTGTCAAGAATCAGCAAGAGTGGATCATTGAAGCTCGAATCCCTGATTAAGAAGTGGGGAGAGGAAATAGCAATCCAAAGGGTCCCCCCCTACACTTATGATAAAGAAAGCAAAAAGATAGATGCATGGGTTGCCTCCCAAGAAGCGCTTGGTTTTTGTTTACCGAGTCGTGAGCCTGACTCGACCTTGATCATTAACAGAAGTAGCATGAAGCAAATCCACCAGGATCAAAGACATAGTTTTCATCCATCAATAAGCACGAGCTTAAGGCGAACAAGGCAAGCCAAAAGAGAAGTGGCAAGGTTCCCTTAAGCAGTGATGGAGCACAGTAGGAGCAAGGATGAAGTGGTGCAAGCATGTCTTCAAGATTTCCAAAGATTTTTCCTTTTATTTCATCAGGTGGATACTGAGATGGCTTAAAGACTTCAATACCGGGGTCGAACACCTTTTCCTTTAGGGGAAAATAGCACTCCGGCTCAGCCGAGTGTGAAGAAGATCCGCAAAGAAGCACAACCTCGTCCTCAGAAGTGGGACAAAGAGGTGTCAAAGCATAAGTGCAACGGATTTCGGTGTCGACCGGTTTCTTCTCCTTGGACAAAATTTTCTTCAAATCCAAAGTAGGATCAAGACGATAATCTTCAAAGTCCAAAGGAGGTGCATCACTCTCATGAGGGAAGTATGTGTTGAGAAATTCAGAGAAATCTTCCTCGAATGAGTAATCGTCCAAAGTAGGATCGAGTGCTGGCGGAGGATCTTCATCATGTGAAGAATCGCTCGAGAGAGTATCGGCCTCATCAAAATCATCGAATGTGGGCAGCTCGGGATACTCAGAAGTACAATCAAAATCATCCGAATCTGAGCTAGAATTATCATCATCATAAGCATCAAAGACCGGTGGTGAATCATAAATGGGAGAAGCGTGCAAAGTAGGAAGAGAATCATCCACATTATCTTCAAAGAGTGGATTATCAGTGGAAGACTCGAATAAAGGATTATCGTAGACGGTGAAGTCATCGAGCACATTTATCATATTCACTGATTCTCGGCCTCCAAAGGATTTTCCTGTAAGCTTCCCCATTTTAAAAACTTTAGAATCATCCCCGACTCGTAAGATTAACTCACCTTCGGCCACATCTATTAAAGCACGTCCGGTTCTCAAGAATGGCCGACCAAGTATTAAAGGAATACGAGGGTCCATTTCATAATCAACTACGACGAAATCGACCGGGAAGGTAAATGTGCCAACTTTAAGAAACACATCTTCGGCTATACCAACGGGGTAAGTGAGAGTGCGGTTTGCAAGTTCGAGAGTCATCTTTGTTGGGATGAGGTCGGGCAATGATAGTGTTTTCCAAACACTGAGTGGCATAAAATTAATACTAGCCCCGAGATCAACAAGGGCAGTAAATTCTTCAGTTTTGTTGAACACGCAAGGCAACACAAAACGACCGGGATCTCCAAGCTTTTCCGGAAGTTCTCCAAGAAGAACTGCCGAGCAGTTTTCATTTAAGCGTGTGTTGGCGAGTTCAATCAGCTTCTCCTTCTTGCTAAGCAATTCCTTGAATGCTTTGACAAATTTCGGCATGTGGCAAAGTGCTTCAACAAGGCTAATGTTGATGGTCATTTTAGATAACATATCCACATATTTCGATACTTGACAATCATTCTTGGTTAGATCATTGGTCTTGCCTATGCGAGAAGGGTATGGGATTCTGGGTTGATAAGGGTTAGGTGAAGGTGTAGTTGGTGAAGGTTGTGATGTTGAAGGGTCCTTCCGAGATACATCGTCATGACGAGGCGGAGACGGTAATGGTATACTATCACTAAGTGTAAGAGGAGTAGGGATACATGGTGGTGGAGGAGGTGTAGATAATGGTGGTGAATCAGGTGGATTGACAATGGTAATTCCACTACGCGTAGTTATAGCACTCACATTAGCTCGCGGATTGGTGACGGTGTTTGAAGGTAGGGAACCCGAAGAAGAAGAAGGTTGAGCTTCAGGCAAGAAACTAGCCAACAGATTCTTCAATTCAGTTGTTTGAGTGATGAAAGAGGATTGAAGATTATCACGAACCTCGGTTCTGATGTCATTACCTTGCTTCAAGATATCTCCTTTCAAATTAATTATTTGGCTCTGTAGATTCTTGATTTGCTCACCTTGAGTTCTCATGATTGTGTCAACATCGGGATTAATGGGTGGGTGTTGTTGGGTGGGTGGTTGATAAGGGTTAGAAGCACGAGGTGGGATTTGGTTGCTTCTATTGTAGTTGTTGGCGGGATTTTGGTTTTGAGGAGAAAAACCGGGTGAAAGGTAGTTGTTGGAACGGTAGCTCAGCAGATTTCTATCCCCTTGTTGTCTAGCTTGGTAATTTTCTGGTGAATAATTACCGTAAGCTGCATACACATTTTCCGGATTTCCTTGTGTAGAAGGACAATCGGTGTATGAGTGAGGACCGCCACATGTTTCACAAGGATTAGCGACCGCTTTAACTTGTTGTTGTTGATTTGAAGCGAGAAGCGTAATACTTTTGCTCATTTCAGCCATCATGCGGGTGAGTTCGGTCATCTCAGGGTTTGCTGAGGTAGAGGAAACATTGACTCTCGTGTTGTTTCTAGAAGAAGCAGAGGAATCCCAGTTCTTATGATGAGTAGTCATGTTTTCAATTAACTCTCGACACTCCTCGGGTCTCCTTTTCATGAATGTGCCACCGGCGGCTGCATTGATCGTATCACGATCTCGAAAAGTCAATCCGTTGTAGAAAGTATCGATCAAGGTGACCGGAAGCATGTTGTAGTTTGGACAACGGTCGATCAAGACATTATATCTCTCCCATGCATCAAAAAGAGATTCATCGGGATCTTGCATGAAACCGCTGATCTGGTTGCGAAGGCTTGTGACCATGGATGGTGGAAAGTAGCGCGACAAAAAGCGTTGAGTCATGTCATCCCAAGTGTGAATAGAATTCTTCGGGAGACGATCAAACCATTTCTCGGCATGATGTGATAGAGTATGTGGGAAAAGTTGTAAGCGGAGAACATCCATTGTGGCACCAGGCAACTTCATGCTTTGGGTGATTGTAATGAACTTGTCGAGGTGTTTGTTGGCATCATCATCAGGCAATCCTCTAAATGGGTTTGTTTGTACTTGCTGAATCATGTGGTGCTTCAACGAAAACTCAGGAGCGTTGATTTGCATCGGCGTAATCGGTCCTCCTCGTCCAAACATTGTTGGTTGACAAAGTTCCTCCATGGTCCAAAGATCGGGCTGTGGAAGAGCATTGTTGTTGTTATTATTATTATTGAGGTGCGGTGGCATGTTGTTGTTGTTGTTGTTGACACCTGCCATATCTAAATCTTCTTGAGGCTCGGGCTCTTGATAATTAGAAGATCTAGTACGCATACACCTGAAAATGCAAAAGAAAACAAAACCAAACACAAAGACAATATATATACACAAGAAAGATAAAATCTTTTTGGATTTTTGAAATTTTTAATTTTTATGGTTTTTATGAATTTTTTATTTTTTTGTTTGGATTTTTTGAATTTTTTATGCAAAAAATAACGCTCACAAGTGAACGGATCCCAAAAAGCAACGTGTCTCTCACAGAAAACTGTTGATCTTTACGAAAAGAGCTGGCAGCGGCGCCATTTGATAACTCGATTTTACTCAGGTTAAAAAGATTCGTTGTACCAACCTCTTCGAATTGAAAAACTTGTTATTTAATGTGTGACTCAGTTGAACTTTGGTGGAATAAAGATGCGTCGTTGTAGTGTTGAAGATTAAAGGTGCGGAACAAATAAAGTAAAGTGCAACTAAAGTAAATCTAAGTCTAATTAAAATAAAGGTGCAGGTATTTAAAAGCGAGACTAAAATTAAAGGGCAATAAAATAAAGAACGCAAACTTAAATCTAACTAAGGCAAACTTAAAACGCAACTAAAACTAAAACTTAAACTAAGGCAAATAAACTTAAAGTGCGAGTAAGGAAAAAGGCGGGAAAAATAAAGCTTAAAATAAAAAGGCAGAAAACTAAAAACTAAGATTTCCCTATCCGGAATAAACTCCTATTCGGAATAAATGCTATTCGGAATAACTGTCACCTATTCGGAAAGATAGCCCTATTCGGAATAATTGTCTACTCGGAAAGATTGAGCCTATGCGGAATAAACCTCTTATGCGGAATAATCCTCTATTCGGAATAGCTGTACCTATTCGGAATAAAGTCCTACTCAGAAAGTTGGGCCTATTCGGAAAAATCCCCCTATTCGGAAAGTCAAGCTTATTCGGAAAGTTCCTCCTATGCGGAAAGTCCTATTCGGAATAAAAGGGTCTATGCGGAAAAATCCCCTATTCGGAATACTGGATATTCCGAATAGCAAATTCTTCAAAATCCCTATGCGGAACAAATTATTATTCCGAATAAACAATTTCTACAAAACTGCTACGCGGAATAAGACACCTATTCGGAATGTGAGATATTCCGTATAGAACACGATGATCCACTCCTATTCGGAATATTTCTGGGCTCGATCTGGGAAAGAACAGTAAGTATACGAAGAACAAGGGAAAGAAGATAGCACGAATTTAAAAGAAACTCAACCAAATCAACAAAAAGATTAAACCAAACTAAAAACAAAACAACTAATAAACATAAACAATCAATCCAAAGCAACAAATCAAACAATAAAGATCACAATAATCAAAACCCACTTAAATTAATCAACCAAAATTAAGAACATGAACATAAACAAATCAACACAAAGATTAAGAAAGGAAGAATGAGATTAACAAGATAAAGATAAAGCTTGACAAGAATTAAAAAGAAAAACTTACTTGAATTAAATGGTAATTAAGGTGCAAGACAAGGTAATTAAATGACAAGTATTTAAATGTGCACAAAATAAAGGTGGAAGAGCTAATTTGTCAAGTTAGCCAACAAAAGCAAATGCTTAACAATCTAAACTATTTATAGGGGAGGATTAGGAAGCTTCCTCCCCTTCTTCCTTTTCTCTTAATTGCGTCATTAGGTCCTTAAGCATATAGTCTTCATTAATTGCACCATTAGTCCTTTTTCCTTCTAATCTTCTTTACTTGGACTCTAATGACTTGTGGCTCGGGATTTCTTTTAAACTCGTCTTTAATTTCTTCAATAAATTAGACTCGAGTTCTTCGGCTTTTGGTAAACTTCCGTCTTTTGACTTTTTCTTCGATAAATCTTCAGAATTGGCCTTGGACTTCCGTTCCTTTTCCACTTTTGACTTCTCGACTTCGTCTTTCATCTTTTTCTTCAATAAAAGCCGTGAATGCCCGTGAATTCTCGTGTTTTCTCCACTTTTCACAATTTCGTCCTAAATCACAACAAAAACACAAACCACGCATAATTCCGACATAAAAGACATAAAATACACGTTTTGGTCCGGTTATTATTGTAATTAAGTGGTAGAAAAGATGATTTGAAAATTTTTAAAAATTTGCATCTTTAATATTTATTTTGGCTTAGAATATCCGGAAGTACAAGCCGTTTTTGGAGATGATTTGAAAATGGTAGCTTTTTTCGTGTTTTGAGTTTTGGCGAAATAACCTTTGGCACCGAAATAAGATTTTCGCCGAAATAACCTTTGGCACCGAAATAAGATTTTCACCGAAATAAACTGAGAGGCTAAGTAACCACGTTTTCGAGGCGAAATAATTTTGAGAGGCGAAATATCAAGAAGGTGAATAACATAGGCGAAATAATCACTTAGGCGAGATAAAAAAAGAAGCTGGAGGCGAAATAACATTCAAAGCCGAGAAGAAAAGAGCTTTTTGGCGGGAAAACCCAATTTAGTTTTTCCTATACCATTTTTAGGCCTTTTCTACTTCAATTTCAAATTTTGGCAACGTGTAAATTTTTTTACCCAAACTTCAAAATTTTGAGCAAAAATTTGAATTTTTTCGGCTAAATTTGACATCAAAATTTAAATTTTTAAAAATTTTCCCCAAACTTTAAGTTACAGTCCTATGTGATTTTCAAAGTTTGAAATAAGAAAATTTTCATATTTATTTTTGGCGAAAAAAATCGAGAATTTTATAATTAAACCAATTTAATCATAACACATCTACTTATGATCCTAATTCACTTCATCACTCGAGAAACAACCATCATGGATTTACATCAACAAATGGTGTGAATCACAACAACATGGTCGCTAGTACCAAAGAACTGATCTCTTTGTGTTCGGGAACGGAATAATAAGAGATGCAACTTCAAGTAAGACTCGTCAAACAACGTTGCACAAAAGCCTTCAATGAACTCAGAACCAACCTTCAACGTCTCAAGAAAGAGAAATTCATGGATAGTGTAGAAACGTGACAATCTTTGATATTTCAAGAGGGTTGATGTTTCTAGTGAGAGAAAGTAGAGAGAGACGTGAGAGAAAAACTATGTTTATTCTTTGGAAAAATGAAACAACCAACACCCTTTCCATCAAAGGAAAGGGTTTATATACCCAAGCTTTGGTGGGCTTGGGCCTTCCAACCCATGGACATTTCCATGGGCTCGGTGTTTACACAATACAAAGTAAATAACTAACTACGAGCCTACAACGTTTAATAATATTGTTGGAGTGACCGGTACTTCTAATATACGTTAAAAACGTATTTCCAACAATCTCCCCATAAGGGAGGTAACTCCAAATTACAATGTCCTAAACCTAGCATACTATACTAAGTCTTCGTCTTGAGCTCATATTTGTTTTCTCTTTTCTTCTTTCTTTTCTTTTGTGAATATGTTGATAATCTTATAGCTTTGGCTGAGAGCATGTTCTTTGACCTTTCACGTGCAGTCCTTGCCTTCTTGTGATATTCGCCTATTCGTGACTTCATGTCCCACATACCTATCCTACGTTGAATTCTTGAAAGTTTCAGAGTTGATACAACGGAAGACTTTTAGGTCATACTTTCTTGAATTTGTAGAAATATTTGATGCAGAAGGAATAAGTATGTGAGGACGACTTCTACTGGTACACCGCAACGCCACCGTCTTCAAATGCAGCAACACAATAAGACACAAATGAAATGGCTTTGACATTTTATTCTAATTCGGTAGCATTTTACCTCCGGTCGGTGAAGACCGTTGGACGATAATAAATATCGTACTTATGACATGTAGTTCTAATTAAAGATCTCATTGACAAGATTTCGCGGGTAAACCCGTTCTCTTTATTCGACCGTCCAAAGCTGACTACGAACATAAAGAGTGAATCATTTGGATTATAAAATCCGTATGATTGAAGCCGTCAATTCATGTTCCTGGAACAAGTGAAATTCAATTAAGAACCGCACCATCGTTGCTTTCCAGTTGTCACGAGCTTGATACGTATAGAATCTTGGAAGTTACCTACCAAGTGCTGTTTGAGGTTAACATTAGAAGGATTTCCACTCATCACTGTGAACACTAAGGTATCACTCTGAGTGTTCTGGCAAGATCACTTGGATAATGCGTAGAGGCCCTGGAACAAGTTTATTCTCAATTAAGAGTTAAACCATCGTTTCTTTCCAGTTATCACAAGATTGGTTCTTAAAGAACCGCACGTGTCACCTACCATGAGCTTGTTTGATATTGGCTCAAGCAGGATTTCCATCTTCATTGTAATACTTTCGTATTACTCAGATGTTCTGGCAATATTACAAGAATATTGCGTAGGACTCATAAAAAAAATCTTTCATTTTTTAAAATTGTGTCCTAATGAGACTTTTGATGATCTCGTGGCTCTAGACTCAATAATGCATTTTTGTTTTGGTGAGCGGAGGCTGGAGAGGATTGTCACCTTTTCAATATCAATTTATTCGGAGTGAATAAACCGATAGATAACGTGTTGAACTCCGTGACATTAAAACAAATATCTTTTGAGAGATATTTGAGTTGGCTGGGAGGGGTTGTGCATCGCATCACTGGGTCCATGATACTTTGTCTTCAAGATGAGTTGACCCGGTTTCTGCCTAAGTTGTAAGGAGGGCTTCTTTCTTTACACCCTTTATCTTTACATTTCTTTTTCACTCTTCAACCCCTTCAATGCTTACCAATACATCATTACTAGCACCTTGTTGTGATTGTTCCAGTGCTAGCATCAGTACTTGGTCGGCATTCAGCTACGTTCACATTCCATTCTCCATCTTTCCTAAGGACTTCTATTTTCTAACTATTGAATTATCCTTGGGAAGATTCCTCCGGTTCTGGAAGAATCATTGGACTAGCACCTAATCCTACCACCCTTTTGTCACCACATCCGTCATGAATTAAGTGTGTTTTGGGTAAGTACTTGTCACCATGAAAAATCCTTGAAATTTCACTTAAGATACTTGTGATATAAATATCAAAATTTTGTATCTTTAGGTGTTTTTGTTCATAAAAAATGCTCCCTCTTAACACGTGTAACACACATATTAAGTTGATTTATACTTGAAGTCTTTTTCATGTTTAGCCAAATATATTATCAAGTCTCCTTAATCCCATTTTCTCCCCTTATCCAAAATGTTAACCATTAATATTTTGGATATTAATGGATTAACCGGTCTTTGGGTAATAAAATGAAATAGATGCTGGCCAAAGAACATATCAATGCTCCCCCTCAAATTAATGAGGGGTAGTTGTAGTGCTCGAGTACGATATGTTTGAAAGATTTAGAATCTCAAGAGAAATTCTTGAAAAATATCATACCTTCACACTACAACATGCCACAAAAGCTGATTATACATAAATTGACATATTCACAATTATAGACATATGGCGTTGGCCTGATATAAGACGATCCATAATTAAATAGATCGTTCCGTGAACCTATGGTGAGCTCCATATGGTCTTCCACCTACGAATCGTTCCACACTTCTTAGCAACCGGCGCTTCCTTAAAAGTTCCTCGATCGTTTTGATCACGTACTTAGCTCCTCTTTTGCATTGGCTCGTCCAGGTGTACTTGACTGCTGGAAGCGGTAGGTCGGCATTGAGAACATTCAGATCATCACGAACATGTTTGAGCGTACCATCGCTGAATTTGTGCAGTTCGGAGAATCGCATAAACTGCATGACTCCAGTCTCATTCAGATAAAATATCCCTGCTTCCGGTGTTGTGGTTCCCATGTAAGGCTTTTTGTCCTTGTGGAAATTACTGAGTGGTGTTGTATGGGGACGTTGCAAGTTTAGCTGCTTTTGAAAGCTCTCCACACCAAGTTGAAAATCTTCCACCCGGTGTTTGATGACGATTTTTCTAGCATATTGACAAGGTTGGAGCTCAACGCAATGACTATCTCAGGTGGTAAATGGTCGACTTTTTCCTGAGCCAATAACAACAGAAGATCTTCAATGTCTTCAAGGCGAAGGTACTGGAGATCACTTTCATCAATTCTGTATTCTTTTTCATCAGTACGTTTGAACACCATTACATTCAAGTAATCATAACCGAATACAGTCTGAGTAGTTGCTCCTTGTATGCTTTTAATTCTATGATCTGAAACAATAGAAGAACCTCTCTTTGGACGATGGAAGTGATTGTAAGCTAACCTTTTCTTTGCATTCCAGTGAGAGATGCCAAGTGATGCATAAGTATCATAAAACTTGAGCAACTTCCTTCTCCATAACACATCAGGTACTTTATCTTCAATCCACGGTACGTTCTCCGGATTGATAGCCTTGATCATAGTAAGTGATGTGGCATATTTCTTCGCACCTTTTTCAAGATACTCGAGATCATGAGATACGAAGTAGTCGATTAGGATCGTTGCAGAGCCAGTGATGACTGTGGGTGTAAGAGGTCGTAACATTGGAGTCTGAATTCCCGTAGTCGTCGCTCTCATGGCCTTTGTAAGCTCATTTAAGTGATATTCAGCCTCATTATGGCTGATCTTCAAGGTATCAAAGAAGTCCACATCTACGGATGCCATCTTGATAAGATCTGGAGTCATTGTTGGTTTCCCATGATGATACCTTATAAAGGCTGAGAAATCGATTGGATTGTTTAGGTATTGAGTGAGCTCCATTTCTGTTGTTGTGGCGAAAGGATGTTGTGGTGCTGCATTTGTAAGCCAGAGTTGCTCCTGTACCGTGTCATCGATGCTAAGAGACTCAACAAAAGTTGGTTCTGGTACATTTAAGTCTTCGAATTCCATATCGGAATTGTGCTGACTTCAG
Organism: Glebionis coronaria; assembly: GCA_025667525.1. Lineage (NCBI taxonomy): Eukaryota > Viridiplantae > Streptophyta > Magnoliopsida > Asterales > Asteraceae > Glebionis > Glebionis coronaria. Next base: position 378,589,108 of record CM046880.1, on the reverse strand, counting down.
ATGGTGTTGAAAGTTGTTCTTGTGACACTGGTATATCATCATTGGGCATAGAGACTGGAATTTCGTCTACTAGCATCGACCCTGTGGGTTCATCTTCGTGCGTAGACACTGGAATTTCGTCTTCTTGGATAGGTTCTACAGATTCGTTGTGAGAAGCAGTCGTAGAAACTGGTTCAGTAGATACACCTGTGTCATTATGCTGAGATTCTGGTACAGTAGCGTCCACCGTCTTTTCTGCAGTTTCCGCAACGCTTTCTTCAGCTTCCTCAATACCTTTCTTAGTTTCCTTATCTCCTTCACCCTTATTTGACTCGTCGCCAATCGTACCCGTTTTGTCATTCTTATCACCCTTTTTGGTTCCATTCCCGTCATCATTATCATCATCATCATCCTCAACCCCATCTGTATCCTCGTCCTCGTTTTCTCTGTTATCCTCATCCTCGTTTTCTCTGTTATCCTCATCCTCTTCTTCTTCGTTTTCTTGTTCATCTTCATCCTTATCCTTATCCTCTTCTTCCTCATTCTCTTCCTCATTTTGATCATCATCACTGTTACCCTCGTTGTCTGCCTCCTCTAGCTCGTCTTCATCCTCAGACTCAGAGTCTTCAGTATCTGCAGGTGTATCTTCGATGATTGATTTATTGAGGTATTGGAGAACTTTTCGTTTATATTTCGATTTACGAGGCCCCATATCTTTCAGTCGTGTTTGCAACAATTTCATTAGTTGAAGGGTAGATAAGCCAGTAATGAAAAGAGTTGGTAGCTCCTGATCAACATACGACTTTACTTCTCGTCGAATGATGTTGGTCATATTATCATTAATTGACCAAAGAAAGGTAGCATTCTCTTTGTCACGAGTTTTCTTCTCTCCAAGAAATGTTTTATGTTGTCTTTTAAGTTTAGACATGCTGTCGGATATTTTCTTAAGTGTAGGCTCGTTAGGTTGTGGTTCCTTGAGGGTTTGTGTGTCAGGGTTGGTGATTCGTTCATTTAGTGCTGCTATTTGTTTAGCTTGAACCTCCAGCTGTTGTTGAAGAGTCTGAATGAGTGGATCACTGACTGTGAGGAATGGGTTGGAGGTGGATGATACTTGTTGTACTGATGGTGGAGGTGTAACAACGAGTGTTAAAGAGGTTGTGGATGATACAGGTTGTTCAAGGATAGGTGATGGTGTAGGTTCAGTCATTGGGGCGATAGTGGATACAGGTTGTTCAAGGATAGATGACAATGTAGATTCAATCGTTGGGGTGGTAGTTGATGCAGGTTGTTCAACAAGTGCGGGTGTGAGAGTTGGTGTGATGACATTATTGATGACCGGAGTGGCTAGTGGTGGAAGAGTAGTTGATGTAACAAAAGTTACAGGAACATCCACCATATTTTCATTTGTCGATGGATCAGTGTTTGTGACCTCGACACCCTCGCCTTCAAGATTAAGATATTTCATAACATCATCAGAGCCGGAAGTAGACTTACTTTGAAGTTGAGGTCCTGGTATGAGAGTTGCATGAGCATCGTCGTTAATCACAGTGTTAGTTGGTTCCGGTAAGGATGTGGTGATATTGGCATCATGATACAACAAATTTGTTTCTGTGTTGTCACTGCCAGCATCCTCTTCACTCTGCTCACGACTTTCAAAATTGAAGTTATCAACATCTTCATCGTTAGGATCTTCATAAAAGGCAATATGGCATCAGGATTACCAAATTCCTCTAAGTCATCGAACAGTGTTGAACCTGATCCTTTGGATGTTGCAAAAGCCTCCTCTCTGCTTTGCTGAAGAGTAATACGCAGTTGTTTGGCTTCAGAAATGGTTTGTTGAGCTGGTTCATCTAAAGCAACAAGTGCTTCTTTACCTTTGTTTTGCTTTGCTTTCTTTGTCCTTTTTGGGGATACTTCTTCCTATTCAACATCAGTGTGGATCATCTCATCATCATCATCATCATCTTCATCATCATCTTCATCAACTATTTTCATTTTCCCTGTGTCTTTATCTTTGGAGGAAGCATTCGATTGGCGCTTGGAAACTCTTTTCTTTCGTTTACCTTTTTGCTTCTCTATTAGAAGTGAATTTGCTCGTCGAAACTGTGTGTCAATATCCTGGTGCATCTCTTGATAGTGATTACTTTCCTTGATTTCTTCATTGATCATTACATCAGGTACTAGAGCTGGACGTAATGAATACTTTGTGGATTGATTATCCTCATTCATTTGTAGAATCATATATTCATCATCTTTTGTGTGGTAGAAGAAATTCCCGCGAGTATCAATGTTTGGGTCACTCTTCATAAAGTGATTGATAATGAGCTTGGTGAACCTTGGGAATGGAAGATGCACGGATTTCTTCTTGGTTCCAGTAAATTGATAACAAAATTCTTGCCAGACAAGTAGTGCATAGTCCACTTTAGATCCCGTGTAAAGTCCCCAAAATATGTGAGCCTGAGGTGGTCTCATTACGTCGGAGCCCCGAGTCTTTGGAGTAAGACATTTGACAATGATGGTGATCAGTTCTTTCCAGGGTTGCCCTATGTGTGATGTATTGAACTGTGATAGGTTGTGGATTTCACCTTCATAATTCAGAGCACGAATAACTCGAAGCATTTCATTGGTGTCTGGGTTAGCCACAGAGTGTTCTCCTTTTGCTAACTTAGGAAAGTTAAACAATTGCCTAAATATGCTCAAGTTAAGTACCATTGGCGTTTTGTTTAGTTTGAATGAGACAAACTTTTTAGACAGTTGACCCTGTGAAAGTGTTGCAGTGGTCCAGAACTCGTGCATGTAGACTTCGGGAACAGAGGCAGTAAGTCTGAATGCATCTTTGATAGGTGAGATGTCAAGGATATCCATGGTGACTTTGAAAGCTGCTAAAGACGGATCAAAATCCTCTTGCAAACGAGAGTTGTTCTCAGCATATGGTAGCCTGTTGCTGAGTGAAACAAGTGTGAGATCAAGTTGTTGCTGTTGTTCTTCTGTGATCGACATCTTCCTGCTTAGATGACACAAACACAAATGATATACAAAAACATATATATCTTAAATCCATGTCAAGCTGTAGCATTTGCAGTAACACACGACAAACATTAACACATTACATTTATTGAACCACTATAACTTGATCTAGTCACATGTCTATAGGTGCCACCTAACGTAATACTAGCATGACAATCCTATCACTCATCACAATCTTATAGTGTTAACAGAATACTCTAGGCTATCACAAAGTTTACCAAGACTACTCATCGCAATCCTTCACGTCATCGGAATGATAACTACATCACGATCCTAAGTCCATCGCAATCCAACTATCCATCGTAATCTTATAACCATCACAATGCTTAACCATTGCTATCTTATCGCAATCCTATCGCAATCTCACATCTATCGCAATGTCTATGTTTCCATCTCAATGTTGAAAAATCATCGCAATATATCCCCATCGCAATACCATTACGATGCCATCGAAATGATGCCTCGGAGTGTAGCATCGCAATATTCCATCGCAATGTGTCATCGGAATAACCCATCGCAATGAGCCATCGCAATGAGCCATCGCAATGACCCATCGCAATAGCCCATCGCAATGAGCCATCAGAATGACTCATCACAATGACCATGCATCGCAATGTATTCATCGCAATAACTATCGCAATCCGAGACATGGATTCGATTGTACGTTTGACTTCGCGATTACGGGACTTTGGAAGTGTTTTAGGCTAATCTGGGCAAGACCTATGTTTATCTAATCTATAACAACAAATCCCACCAATCAATTGGCATTTTCATCACAGAAAATTTCAAAACCCTAATTTGATTGAATCATGAATTACAAGGTTGTTTATGATGTTTAAGATGAGAAACATGATAAACATATAAACACAGAATAATACCTAGATGGAGTATACGGATGATTGTCTCAAAACAAAGATCAAGGATTGAAGGATTGAAGGTTTGACAATGGCAGGGAGTGTTTGTGTTTGTGTTTTGTGATGGAAAATAAAAAACGGAGAGGGGGAGGGAGTATAAGGGTTGACTATGGTCAACTTTGTGCCAAGATGACACTTTCGACCCCCTGATTGCAAAAAACTGCAATATTAGTCTCCCAGTTAGTAAGGTTTGTTAAGAGCACTTGGATGAACCAAAGGATTTAACAAGGTACTAACCCGCACACAAACACGAACGTATACACTTAACGCTTTATTGCAAACAACCTATACCTCAAACCATATTCCACATAAAGCACACATAGCATATAATGATGACGATGATCGGTTTATATTTTCTGAAAAAACCCTTTTTGAAGACCAAATTTAATTCCAAAAGAAATTTAATATTTGCTCCCCTTAAACATGGACCCGTTTTCTATCTAAAGAGCTGTAGTCATTGTTTTTAAAGGAAAAAATATCCATGAAAATTTTTCCATTTTAGTGGTTGTTTGGAAACGATTCTGGTGGCAATAAGATTTCTCTTATTTTGATAAAATAAATGCACTGAAACGTACACTAATTTGTGTTAGACCAAGTTATAAAGTAAACTTGGTCCCTTACAAGGTTTTAAAGTAAACCTTGCCCGAGAAAATTAATTCCCGTTGTGAGCCAACGTTTTCATAAGAAATACGTGACTTTAATGCGAAAAGCGGGTTGCAGTCAGAAATAACTACAAGCCATAATGGGCATGTTTTAAAATATTTACAAATTTTATACAGACTCTATTTATGGCACCGTGTCAATATTAATCGACATTTCTAAGGCCGTAAATATTACCGTACTAAAAGACATGCCCGATTTAAAATGAAAAATATTTTTGGATTTTCTGAATTTTATAATTTTTAAGGTTTTTGTAGGTTTTATATTTTTGTATTTTTCTTTTGATAATATACAAGATCACGATAAAAGGATACTCTAGAATAGTTTACCACCACTATTCTGTAGATTCTTCTACCAACTCCGTAAGTGTCGCTGGAGAGAATGATTTCATGCCTAGCTTTTCGATCAAAAACTCGATACGTCCTCGATCTAAGGCCTTTGTGAATATGTCTGCCAGCTGATACTCACTGTTGAAAAAATACAGCTCGATTACTACATTTTCCACTTGCTCTTTGATGAAATGGTAGCGTATGTCAATGTGCTTCGCCCAGGAATGTTGAACGTAGTTGCAGCAAAGGGCAATGGCGCTTCTGTTGTCACAGTACATCGGGATTTTGCTGAATCCAAGATCGTAGTCAGTTAATTGTAATCTCATCCAAAGAACTTGAGCACAACAACCGGACATAGCAATGTATTCAGCCTCTGTACTTGATATCGCAGCGCTTTTCTGCCTTTTGGATGCCCAACTAATCAGTGTTTCGCCAAGAAGTTGCACACTTCCAGAAGTGCTACGTCGAGTATCTTGACACCCAGCATAATCCGCATCTGCATATGATATTAGTGCAATAGAGGAATCCTTCAGATACCACAGACCACGATTAAGTGTTCCTTTAAGATACCAAAAGATCCTTTTCACAACATGTAAGTGCTTTTCGGTAGGCCGAGCCTGATACCGGGCACACATGCATATAGCAAACTGCAAATCAGGCCTGCTAGCAGTCAGATAGAGAAGGGTGTCGATCATTCCACGGTAAAGTTTAGGATCGACAACAATCCCATCCCTATCGTCATCTAACTTGGATCTCTCCACCATTGGAGTATCCACGGGGTCACAGTTTTCAAAATGATACTTTTTCAATGATTCTAGAGCATATTTGGATTGAAATGAAGATGCCTCTGGGATTTTGAGAAATTTGCAACCCTAAGAAAAAGGAAATTTTTCCCATCATCGACATCTTAAAACGTGTGGACATGATTTTTCTCAAAATGGCCAGACAGTCTTTGAGTAGTGGCAGCAAATATTATATCGTCAACATAAATTTGTACCAGTATCATGTCGTTGTCCTCCTTGAGAATGAATAATGTTGGGTCCACTTTTCCTTTGGAGAAGCCTTCCGAGATCAGATAAGACGATAGAAGATCATACCACGCGCGTGGAGCTTGTTTCAACCCATAAAGAGCCTTCTTGAGCTTGTACATGTGATTGGGATACTCCAAGTTGACGAATCCATTCGGCTGGCTTACGTAGACATCTTCCCTTAATTCACCATTAAGAAATGTCGTCTTAACATCCATTTGGTAGACGATCATGTTCATGTGAGCAGCATAGGCAAGGAATAGTCTAATCGCCTCCAATCGTGCAACAGGAGCAAAGGATTCTTCAAAGTCAATACCCAAAGCTTGTTTGTAACCTCTAGCAACCAATCTAGCTTTGTTCTTTAGCACTCCACCTAACTCATCAAGTTTAACCTTATATACCCACAACAATGTAAGGATTTCAACGTTGTTGGGTAAAGGAACTAATTCCCACACTTCAAGACATTGAAATTCATTAAGTTCCTCTTGCATGGCTTCAATCAAGATGATTTTGTCATGGATTTTTGCCAATTTTTAGGTTCAGTATCGGAAAGAAATGCATCAAAGTATCAATATAATGCATGTTCTTGGAGTTGGTGGCGTGTTAAGACTGGTCGATCGATGTCACCAATAATATTGCGGATTGGGTGATCCTTTGTCCATTTTGTGTTGTGAGTTTCAATCCGTGGTGGTCTGGAGTGAAAGATTGCAGGAGCTTCCTCTGAGGTAGACGTACCGTTAGGGTTTTCGGGTATTTGTGAACCAAAGAATGGAAGCTCTTGTAAGTGAGCAATTTCCAAATCGTGATCATAGTAATCCTCTTCAACATCATTAGGAATGAGTGGGGGTGATGATTCAGGTGTAGTTTGTGAATTGGCGGGGGATGGGACATCTGGTTCAATAGTGACAGTAGATGCCTCTGACTGATTTCCATTATCTTGAGCAACAACTTCGGGAATCGGAGCTACTGCTGCAGGTGTTGGAGATTCATCACTAGGTGGATCAAAGAATTCATCAAACACAAGTTGAAATAACTCATCCCACTCGAGCCTTGTAGGTGGTGTAAATGATGGAGAAGTAGGATTGTTGGGAGTTAATCCGGAACTAATTGTACCGGTTCCCATCTCATGAAGTGCGGGTTCAGAGTTGTGTTGCTCAGAAGCCATCGCTGTCAGCTCATCAAAATCGGCATCCAAAGTTTCTATTATCTTGCCAAGACGACGCTTATAAATTCGGTAAGCTTTCTTTGCGGGTGAGTAACCAATGAAAATTCCAATATAAGCCTTCGGTTGAAGTTTGCCCAAATTCTCACTATTAGTATTTGGATAACACAGTGCACCAAACACATGAAGAAATGAAATATCAGGTTTATGTCCATGAAGTATCTCATATGGAGTTTTTCCATGGCGCTTACGAATGATGGAGTGGTTTTGGGTATAACATGCGGTTGCCACTGCTTCAGCCCATAAGAATAAAGGAGCATTCGCATAAATCAACATAGTTCTAGAAGCTTCCATAAGTGTACGGTTACGTCTTTCCACGACACCGTTTTGTTGTGGAGTTCGAGCAACAAAAGTTTCATGTGAAATACTTCATAATAGTCTCGTAGAGTTTGATTAACGAACTCAGTTCCATTATCAGTGCGAATGCGGCGAACAGTAGCATTAAGACGTACTTGGATCATCTTTAAGAAAGTAATAATATAATTTGGTGCTTGATCCTTGGTTGCTAAAAACTTAACCTATGTAAACCTTGAGAAATCATCCACCATGACGAGGATGTATTTTCTACCACTCACACTAGCCGTACGCATTGGCCCGCAAATATCCATGTGCAAAAGATACAGTGGTTCTTGGTTGGTGTCTTCAACTTTAGGTTTTTATGATTTCTTGGTGCTTTTCCCCAAAGAACACGCGGAACATAAATGATCCTTGTCGAACTTAAGTTTTGGAAGACCACGAACAAGTTCGTTTTTAGCCAAATGGTTAATAGCATCAAAGTTATGATGAGATAACCGGCGATGCCACAACCATGACTTGGTCTTAGATGCTTCGGAAAGAAGGCATACAGGAGAGGTGGCCATCATGTTTTGAATGGACAGTGTGTAGAGATTATCCCCTCGAGAACCTTTTAACAAATCATTTCCTGCAAGATCGCGAATAAAGCAAGTATGTTGTCGAAAAGCAACCTCAAGGTTTGAATCGCAAAATTGTCCCACTGAAAATAAATTATGACCAAGTCCCTCATATAATATACCCTTGAAATCGTAATATTCCCAATTTGATATTCACCATAACCCATGATCTTCGCAATATGGTCGTTGCCAAATTTCACTGTTCCTAGAAACTTGCTGACGAAATTTCTGAGCATCGAGCAGTCTCCAGTCATATGTTTGGAGCACCCCGAGTCCAAATACCAAAGAATAATTTGGACGACCTGAAAATATCACCAAACAAAGACGATGTATCCGAATCTAATAGTTCCTCTGAGTTAGCAGGTACAGATGTAATTATCTTAGATTTGCTATCAGAAGAGTTTTTAGGCTTCCAAATTTTCTTACTAGTTGTTGGCTTAGATTCTAGTTGTCTAGTATTCTGAGGTACTTTTTGACTGGGGCCTTCATCACTGGTAGACACAATAGTGGAGGCAGACCTAGTGAAAGGGCGTTTTTTCCATTTTTTAGTGCTTGTGTTCCTTTTTAAAGGACGCTGAGACCTAACTTCAGTGGATGTGATCCTAGTTAAAGGGCACTTAGTTCCATTTGCAGTAAAGGTCCTACCAGTGGGTAACCATTGCCATCCAACCTGGGTGAATTTCTTCCCCGTTGGTTTCCATTCAAGATTGTTTCTAATGGCATACATTTCATTAACATGGTCAACAAGGCATAAATCATGACGTTGAGAAAACATGCATTCATTACAATTCCAACATTTCAAATCAGAATTCACATTTTATTTAGGTTTCCACTCATAGGAAGAACCTTTTGTCTTAGCTACATGATTCTTTTTATTTAAAGCTGAAATAACATTCCTAGGGTGAACTTCTACTTTCTTCTTCGCAGTCCTACTAGTGGAAGGCTTGATCCTATCTTTCTTGTCTTGAGATCATTTAGCCTTAGTAGACATAATTACTCCTGTAGAAGCCAAGGGAACATTAGTGATAGATTTTGACTTAGCCTTGATGGGTGTCTTTAAAATAGGCTTAGCTCCTGGGGTCTTATTTAATGGAGTTATGGTAATGGTGGGGGTTTGTTGTTTAAGTGGTGCAGAACCCGGTTGTCCTATGTACTTCAAGTGCTCTAAGCATTGTTGTACCCTCTCAATGTAAGCATGAGCATGGTAATAGTGACTATTCCTAGGGTCAAGTTCATAGAGAACATCTAACACATCCCTAGCAAGATCCGCGTGCTTAACTGTATGCTCCATATATAACTTATCTGATAGTGGATTGTTCTTATTGTACGGGTTCTTAGTGATCACCACCTTGTTGGTTTTTGGAGCACTAGAGGTCGGGGCAGAGATTGTAGCTGGATTATCAACACCTTCTCGTCCTTTGAGTTGAAGTATCTCCTTTAATTCAGCTATAACCATGTTTTTGTCTATGAGTTGAATATTTAGGTTAGAGATTTCCTCACATTTCTTGTTCAGTTGGTCAACTAATGACTTTTGCTCTGTCGCATTAAAAGCGAAGCGTTCTTCTATTGAACCAGAATTATGTGAATCAACCTGCCTTACTTTTTCACGCTCTCCTAGCATAGAAGTAATTCTATTTTCTAGGACATGATTTTTAGTCTCTGCAGCCTCTAGTTCTGTTTTTGTTGCTAGTAATTCTCTCTTAAGTCTCGTAACATCTTCCTCTAATGATTGCATCACCTGAATCATCTTGTCACTTATCTCAACGTTGTTTTCACAAACATTTAGTTTTGAAAGAGTTTCATTTTTAGATTGATTTTCAATTTCAAGAGATATACAATGTTGTTGAAGCTCATCAAAACGTTTTGAAAGTGAGTTATAAGAATCTTGAAGCTTTAAAAATTCAGCGTTAGATTCATGACAAGAATGATTATCTACATTATTCACAGGTTTAGCAATATTCACAGATATATCATGCACATCATCACATTTATTCATAGCAGATGTCATCACAAAAGCGAATTCAATAGTAACAACTTGCATCACTTCGAGAGACACTATATGTTCTAAGAATCGGTCATATTCGGACAAAATCTTTTCTTTCTCAATTAGATGTTGCTCATAAGCATCATCCATTTCATAAAAAACATTTCGAACTTCACCCATTTCGAAATTAAGATTATCCCCGAGATCTAAAAATCCCTCTTTAATATTGTCTACAAACGGAACGATCTCTTTCTCAAACACCATTTTCATGTGTTCGAAAGCCCATTCTCCAGCGGTTTGAGCCGTTGAAGTCGTACATTCCTGGATGACCTTGTCATATCCGGTTAGGTATCGCTGAATCTCTTCCAAGCTTAGCAATACCGTACTTACCAGTGGAAGATTCTTAGGAATTTCCTTAGGTTCGTCCGAATTAACAAGTGTAGGAAATATACTAAGGCTTTCTCTAGTATGCATGTAAGTTGGTGTATAGATAAATTCCTTTTGCATATTAAAGCGAATTCTAAGATCTGTTTTTGCATATGTTGCGTTAAGTTGTGCATAATCATACTCAAGATATGTAAAAATTACTTTTGATCGATTCTCTTCATGTAGTGACATACTCTCAGATTCATTTGAACACACAATCGGATCTAAGACCAATCCTAACTTTGTTGCATCATAAAGTCGTGGGTTGTGGTTAAATGCTTGCTTTACATACCCCGGGTTAGGTGGTAGGTCTATTAGACGCGATAGAGTGAATTCTTTAAAAGACGAATGAAACAAGTGTACTAAATGTGAAGCAGAGTATTGTTTTAAAAGCAAAACTTCAGTCTTTTTAACTTTCTCAGACGCCTTAATTTCCGTTTCAACCCTTTTAGACTCGAGAATTTCGAAATCTGTTTGTAGTTTTTGAAAATTATTAACGACTGACTCTTTTTCTTTAAGTTCTTTCAAAAGATTTGCTCTTAAACTCTCAATTTCTAGCAAATTATCCATTTGGACTTTCCTAAACATATCAAATTCAGAATTGATTAAGGTAGTGGTCACTGGAGTTAATTCCAAGGTTTTAACCTTTTCCTTATACAAAGCAAGCTCGTCAGATAATGTCTGATTAATCCCGAGGGTGTGATTGATCGCATTATTCATTTGGCGAAGCATAGATGCTGACACTGAGACCAAATCATGTTGAGCAGACGAATCATGTTGAGCATACCAAATCATGTTAACATTCAATTTCTCCAACGTTCATATAAATTTTATTTTCTAAAAGTATATGAGTTTATGTATGAGTAATACATATTCATAATTGTTTATACAATTATTTCCTAAAGTAAATATAAATATTTTATTTTGAAAAATAAATATAATATTTTATTTAACTTTAAAGTTTCCATAAATTATTTTAATATTTATAAAATAATTTAAACTTAAGAATTTATACCTTAATTCTTATGGTCTAAGTATTTTAATTATGTTTTATTATAATTAAAATACATTTTAGGGTTAGGGTTTGGTAATGTTTCGGGATATGACAAAACTAGTCCCTCTATCTTTTTAAACAAGTGTAACTTTCGGATTTTACATATTTAGTACCTAGGGTTTGTTAAAGTTTTCTCTTATGGCAGATTTGGTCCCCCAAATTTTATTTAGGTTTTGTAACTTTACTAATATTACAAAAACAGCCCCTAGGGCTTCTTTAAGTTTCGGTAATTTACAAAAATAGTCCTTAGGGTTTTAAAATGAGAAAATAACTTTTAGAAACTTCCCAAAATGGTCCCTAGGGTTTAATTTGCCAAGGATAGTAATTATTAAACCCTAGACTTTTGGAAATTTACATTTTCAGTCCTTGTGCTTACTAGTTTATCAAAACAAGTTTCATAAGTTACGGTTTTAGTCCTTAAGTTTTTTGAATTGTCATTTTCATCCAAAAAGTTTTTATAAGTTATATTCTTATTATAAAAACTTTTATTTAACATTCAAAATAGTATATGGGCTCATTAAATGGGCTAAACATCTAATGGGCTATTTTAGTGTGCTTAACTATATCTCAAGTCTACTAATTAGTTAAATGGGCCTAAGTGTAATCTTAATTCCATTAAGTTACTAGGATTTATTAAATGGGCTTATTGGGTCCATTAAGTTTTGAATTAACATTTCATGGGCTTAAATAGTCCATTAACACTACTTTACATTTTATGTAAGTTTTAACTTAGGATATTCTTATAAGCTTATTATGAGCTTGTTTATATTTAGTTTTAAATCTACATAGATGAATAAAACTTAAAATTTGTTTTATGTGTTATGCCAAATTAGATCTAGGTGTGTTATAAGGTTACAAGTAGGTCATAAGCCCTAGTAGGAGCTTATGTCCCACGGCTAATATTAGTCATAGCTTATTAAGATAAGTCAAGCCTCATTTTAAGGTTGCATGTAGTTTATAAGTGTTACAAAAATAGATCTAACTATGTACACATCAAGAAATCAAGTTACAAGTCCAAAATGAGATCTAAACTATGTCTAGAACTAAAAATCAAGCATAGATCCATGTACACACATATATAGCCTACGGCTATATATTTTAAACCTTGGTATTTCCAAGATGAACACTTTAGCTAATCTTTAAGTCTTGTAAATACTTACAAAAACACATCATAATTATCTAGGTTACATGCATGTTCCCAAGGCTACTATTATTTCAAGAAACAATGTATAGCCCACGGCTATATTGTTTTCTCCCAATATTCCCATAAGATCTACTAGCTTATTTCATGTATATCATGTTAAGTTAACACTTATCATTAGATCTAGGTTTATATAAGCATGCATGTACATCTAACCCATTTTAGGTCTAATGTAACCCACGGCTAGATTTATAAACATAAGTTGTATTTGTGATTTTTAACATTCCATTTAATATGTTACATTTCATATTCCATCTTTAAAACTAAGTTGATAAATCATATGGTCACCATTAAATTTAGCCGTGACCTTTAAGGTCATGGTTTTCATGATCTTTAAGTTGCACAAGTTCATTTCATGAGATCTATGGTTATTGGTTAACCAAAGTCCCATAAACAAGATTTGTAACCCATGCAATGTTTAGATTTATAAAATGTTTCATATGGTTTTTAAATCAAGTTTAAAACATAACACATAAGTCATAAGTTTCTTATTAAAGGATTTTGAATCATGAACATGGTTTGTATAAATATGTCGTGACCTATAAGGGCCATAGCCTTACCAAATCTTGATTTTTAACATGTTATTCACATGTGTTTATAGATGTATGATGATGCATGCATGAATAAATGAAAGATTATGATGTGTATACCTCTCTTGCCTAAAAGTACCACAAATGATCTAGATGAACAAGGAGATTTGAGATCTACTCAAGATGATGAAGAAAACCCTAAAACAAACCAAGTCGTGGCCTTGATGACTTAGCTAGGGCTTCTTTACAGGAGGAATGATGCTACCAAATGATTTGTAATCACAGTGGGACAAAGATTTAGTTGATTTAATGAATCAACTTTGGATTTTTGTGGTTTGTAGCCAAAGAGATGAAGAGAGAAGTGAGTTTGCATGAAGAGAGAATGTGTATGTGTGTGTTTCGGCTATAAAGAGAAGAGAGAGAGAGAGAAGGGCAAAAGGTATGATTCACCTTGGTAAGGAATATTATGCCAAGTGTCACCTCTTTCCTTTCTAAGGCAACTCTTCTCCTTCCACCTAAGGTGGGGTGCCGTGTTAAGCTAACCAAAAAGAGAGGGTGGGCTTGTGTTGGGCCTATGTTGGGCTAGAGCACAACCTTGGGCTAGTCCATGAGAGTTTAAGCATGTTATAATATGCATGCACATATACATTATAAGTACATTGTGTAGTATGTTTTCCATATTTGTTAAGTGTTATTTATAGTTAAAAATACACTTCATTACTTGTTTTACTTAGTTGTGAGTTCATGGTTTAAGTTGTGAAGTTATTTTTAACAAGGATGAAAGTAAAAGTATAATTACATGATGGACAAGTTTACACACATCTTAAGGAGTTATAACACATGAATGAGTGTTCTAGGATTAATGGGTGGAATTTCATTACATAAAATCATGGTAAAATCATGGATTTTACAGCACCACCCCATTATTTTAGCTTTGTCCTCAGAGCTATTAAAACGTAGTTATCTTTTAAATGTCGATGTTCTAAGTAAGATTCGTTTCAGGTTCTCTCCCAGGCACGGATGGCGGCATGAACGCGAAGTGGTCTATACCTAGGTTACTTTTGTACGTCCCATTCGGCATTAATGGAAACTCCTGTTATTACAGGTGAACAAAAGAGAATGCAAAGAGATTTTTATCCGTGTGACACTGTTCATCCGATTGAGCAGTAAAAGTGGTTACTGCTATGGATGGACAGAAGCAATGCAAAGAGATATTTATCCGGATCGCATTATACATCCGATTGAGCAGTAAGGGAGACTGCTACTGTGGATGGATAGGCAAGGAATGCAAAAATATCTTTATATGGATCGCACTATACATCCGATTGAGAAGTAAAGGAGGCTGCTGCTGTGGATGGATAGGGATGGAACGCAAAGAGATCTTTATCCGGATCGCATTATACATCCGATTGAGCAGTAAAGGAGACTGCTACTGTGGATGGATAGGCGCGGGCTGCTTAACGGGGTCGCAGCTATACCCTTCCAGGATCTGGGAGAAAACCAATGGCGTTGTGGGTTTGGTTAGGAGGACAAATCCATTGCAAATGGTTTCTGATATGAGGAGGACTCGCCAGTGTGTTTTGTACGCTGGGGAGCTGGGGATGTACTATATCTACATCTTTTTCACAGGAGAGATACAGGTTATATCACCACACCCGAGGATGGAAAATTGGGGGTTGAAGGTAAAACAAAACATTTCAACTTTTAACCCCCTCCTATATCCATAGCTTTAAGAAAAGACTTACGACTATACCTCAAACTAGCGGGACACAAACATTAGTTAATGGTACTAAAGTTTCTACCCAACAAGGAGGTTAAGATTGTTGTTGATGGTGATTGCGTAAGAAGTTGCAAGGAACCTGCTTCCTTCGCCACGCGGTTGAGCGAGAGGGGCGCAGAAAAGAAGTACCTCAAATGGTGGTAATAAAAGAAGATACCAAGAATAAAGAAGTGCGCGCCTTGCAGGGTGTCGTAACAAGGGTCATGCACTCACTATTACTGGTTCAAAATTGGTACCAACTCTGACTTCTTAAAGAGAGGAAAAATCACATCTCCCAGAGTCTAGTGGGTGATGGTATTGTCGAACTAATTGGACCCGAAGAGGAAAGAGGAATGTCCAAAAACATGGGACATTCAATCATATCCTTATGGGGAATGCCGAACATAGCCCTACAAAGTACACCCATTGCGAGTTGGATGTGCCTTTCAGGTTTAGGGTTGCCTAGGTGGCGGAAGTAACCCTACAAAATACACCCACTGTGAGTTGGGTGTGTCTTTCAGGTTTAGGCAGGGAAGAAACAGGTTAGGGAAATGGGATATTCTCGGACCAAGTATTCTCTGGCCTGTTGGTGCTAGAGATGACACTAAATCTAGTGTTAACTATATCAGGGTTATGGCTCCCCAGTATAATCAAGGTTTCATCTCACCAAGGTACACAAACCCATTTTTGGTTATATAGGATAATTGCATGATACTTGCTAGTCAATTTGTGCTAATAACGACATCAAAGCTATCAAGGCTTTCTAGGATCTGATTGGTTTAAAACGGCTGATTTGAAAAGTTTTTAAGGAACATCCTCGGATGATAGTGTTTAACTATCATAACTTTTCCGTCGACTATTCCACCGTATAATGGGAGTCTAGAACTATCGGAGGGATTTCCATTACCTTACTAAATTTAGCAATTGTAGTGCTTTGGTCTACACATGTGATAACTGAGATTTACTCTGGTTAAAAAGATTCTGTTCGTTGATGTGTTCTAATCGAATTGATCTTAGTTCTCTATGTGACTCAGTTTTATTTTGGTGAAACAAATATTTTTGGTTGGTTTTAAATTTAAATGTGCAAAGACTTAAAAGTAAATGTCGTTAAAGTAAAGGGCAAGTATATAAATCTAAATCTAATTAAAAAGAAAGGTGCAATATTTAAAAACGTGACGGAAAGTAAATTAGTTTAAATGACTAAAAATTAAAACGTGACGAGAATTAAAATCAAACAAGTATAAAAATGTAAACTTAGAAAAGTAAACAAGACGAAAATATGAAAAATAACTCCCAAATCGGAATATATTCCGATCAACCACGATCGGAATATAGACTTACCCTTGATCGGAATATGAATAACCAACCCCTGATCGGAATGTAAATTAGAGTACCCAATCGGAATGCTGTCACCTAGTCAGATCGGAATACCAAAGTTACCCTGATCGGAATGTTGCTTACTTACCTTGATCGGAATAATATGTCGGAACAACCAATCGGAATGTGTAGAAGATCTTTGATCGGAAAGCTGTCACCAAATACCAATCGGAATCCACTAGCCTCCCCAATCGGAATATCAAGAAAACCCTAGATCGGAATGACTTCCTTTGCACACGATCGGAATGTATCGAACCACTCCAATCGGAATACAGAAAGGAATATCAAAACCCTATTCCGACCTAGCAATGAGCTATGGTCGGAATGTAACTCCCTCTTCCGATTTGTCAGATCGGAATACAGGGAAAAGTACCAAAAATAAGCTTAACAATTAAGCTATAATCCTAATAAGCTCAAGACTAATTCCTAAGAGTAAACCGTGTGAAAATAAGCTAACAAACTGAAAGTTAACAACTTTTAAACATGAAAAAGTTAAACTTTAAGAAAAAACAACTTTTTATATAAAAATAACTTTTGTAAAAACTATATAAACTTGAAAATAAATCAAATAAGCTATGAAAATAAGAGATTTAAAACAATCAAAAGCATAAAAATCAAATCTTTAAACAACTTAACAAGTTAAAAATCGTGCAAATCAAAGAAAGGTAGAAGAAGAAGATTAACAAGATAAAGTAAAGGTGCAAGAAATTAAAGAAACACTTACTTGAAATTAAAGGTAATTAAAGATGCAAAACATGTATTTAAATGTGCGAGTAATTAAAAGTGCATAAAATAAAGTGGAAGAATGGTTTGTCAAGCCACCAACAAGAGTAAATGAATGAAAATGAGGGTTTATATAGGTGATTAGGAAGTGGTTAGGGGAAGCTTCCTCTCTCCTTCCTTTCTTGTTAATTGCACCATCAAGTCCTTCCTTCTTAATCTTTTTGTTAATCTTAGAATGTGATGACTTTTGGCTCGGGATTTCTTTGGACTCTTCTTTTAATTCTTCGATAAATAAGACTTGAGTTCCTCGGCTTTAAGTAAACTTTCGTCTTTTGACTTTTTCTTCGATAAATCTTCAGAATTGGTCTTGGACTTCCGTTCTTTATCCACTTTTGACTTCTTGACTTCGTCTTTCATCCTTTTCTTCAATAAAAGTCCGTAAATGCCCGTGAATTCCCGTGTTTTCTCCACTTTTCACCTTTTCGTCCTAAATCACAACAAAAACACAAACCACGCATAATTCCGACATAAAAGACATAAAATACACGTTTTGGTCCGGTTATTATTATAATTAAGTGGTAGAAAACATTGGGTGTTTACACACCTATCAAATCCCCTACACTTGACCATTGCAATGTCCTCATGCAATGCATTAGTTACAAAGCATGTTTACACTTTTCATCATAATCAATCCACATTGGCCTTTATTAAAGAGATAGAAAATTATAAAAATGCAAAGCAAAGAAATTAAAAGCATACCTTGGGTTTTGAAAATGTCATGAATAATCATCATCCTCAACTTTTCACTTTCTCCAAACCAAGCTTAAAAACGAGATCATTGTTATTATAAGTTAGTAAACTAACACGAACTCATGTGGGCCAATTATTTACTTAGACTCCCTTATTCCTATGGGTATCTCTTATATTTTATTATTTGTCTTGAATGATTACGAGGATGCATTGTTCGACTTATTTAGATAATTATTTAGTCTGAAAATAAAGTGCACGATTTAATCAATAGTTAGCTAAAGGACCAAATCTTTTAAAACTGCTTCTCGGGATATCAAAAAGTTCATATCTCGGCATAACTTGGTTCGCGATTTGAGACCTTTCTCGGGCCGATATTTGGCAGCGACTTCATACTTCAAATCTTGAGAGACGTTCATGAAATAATGGTCTTCTCTTCATAATTGGAATTTCTTCACTTGGAATTTTTGAGAGATTCTTCATATATGGACCACGACTTCTTCATTTTTCTCCAATCTTTATTTTGGATTTTGATATACAACGATCCGCCTCCTTTATAGACTTGGATCTATTTATCCTTATACCTTGTTAGGGTCTTTTCGGATACACTTCTCCATGACTTTTTGGGAGTTTTTGCTTTTCGTCGTGTGTCTCGATCCTTCATATTGATTTTCGATAAATGATTCTTCACATCACTTTTGGATCTTTAGCAACAAAACATAGCCCTCATGCCTTGTTAGGGCCTTTTCGGACTCGCCAATCTTCGCGCCCCGCTTCATAAGTTATGCCTTGGCTATGAACTCTCGTCATTACCGAGCAACTTTTAAACGATCTGGGGCTAGTAGCTAAGTAACTTTTCAAATCGTACGACCTTATTTATTAGCAGATAAATTATTAACAAGCGATGGGAGAATAGGCTCATAATTAACTCACATAATTTCACGAAAGAATACCGACTTATAATTGGCTCTATCATCTCTCGTTCTCCACAGTTTAAAATCTCAAGTAATGAGACTCGTGGATACTTAGCCTATTAAATCAAAGTTTTGGGTTTTCGAGTCGCCTATAGGATCTTGCAAATTCTTAGACTCTTTCAAGTTTAGAAATCGCCTCTTAAAGTTCCCTTGATAAACGACTCTCTAGGATCAATTATAGGAACTTGCGAAAAGTTCTTGTTCTTAACCCGTGAGAGTTAAGACTTTCGCGTTTTATAGCTCCCTAAATAAAAGCCTAGCAAAACTTGACTTAAACACGAGTAAATCTTTTTAACCAGAATCTTTTTAACCAGAACTGAGTCACATAGAGAACTAAGATCAATTCGATTAGAACACATCAACGAACAGAATCTTTTTAACCAGAGTAAATCTCAGTTATCAAATGGCGCCGCTGCCGGCTCTTTTCGTGAAGATCAACAGTTTTTTGTGAGAGACACGTTGCTTTTTGGGATCCGTTCACTTGTGAACGTTATTTTTCTTGCATAAAAAAATTCAAAAAATCATAAAAAAATTAAAAATTGATAAAAAACCATAAAAATTAAAATTTTCCAAAATCCAAAAAGATTTTATCTTTCTTGTGTATATATATTGTCTTTGTTTTTGGTTTTGTTTTCTTTTGCATTTTCAGGTGTATGCGTACTAGATCTTCTAATTATCAAGAGCCCGAGCCTCAAGAAGATTTAGATATGGCAGGTGTTAACAACAACATTCCACCGAACCTGAATAATAACAATAACAACAATGCTCTTCCACAACCCGATCTTCGGACCATGGAAGAACTTTGTCAACCAACAATGTTTGGACGAGGAGGACCGATTGCGCCGATGCAAATCAACGCTCCTGAGTTTTCGTTGAAGCACCACATGATTCAGCAAGTACAAACAAACCCATTTAGAGGATTGCCTGATGATGATGCCAACAAACACCTCGACAAGTTCATTACTATCACTCAGAGCATGAAGTTGGCTGGTGCCACAATGGATGAGCTTCGCCTACAACTCTTTCCACACTCTATTACATCATGCCGAGAAATGGTTTGATCGTCTCCCGAAGAATTCTATTCACACTTGGGATGACATGACTCAACGCTTTTTGTCGCGCTACTTTCCACCATCCATGGTCACAAGCCTTCGCAATCAGATCAGCGGTTTCATGCAAGATCCCGATGAATCTCTTTTCGATGCATGGGAGAGATATAATGTCTTGATCGACCGTTGTCCAAACCACAACATGCTTCCGGTCACCTTGATCGATACTTTCTACAACGGAATGACTTTTCGAGATCGTGATACGATCAATGCAGCCGCCGGTGGCACATTCATGAAAAGGAGACCCGAGGAGTGTAGAGAGTTAATTGAGAACATGACTACTCACCACAAAAACTGGGATTCCTCTGCATCTTCAAGGAACAACCCGAGAGTCAATGTTTCCTCAACCTCAGCAAACCCTGAGATGACCGAACTCACCCGCATGATGACTGAAATGAGCAAAAGTATTACGCTTCTCGCTTCAAACCAACAACAACAACAAGTTAAAGCAGTTGCTAATCCTTGTGAGACATGCGGCGGTCCTCACTCATACACCGATTGTCCTTCGACACAAGGAAATCCGGAAAATGTGTATGCAGCTTATGGTAATTATTCACCGGAAAATTACCAATCTAGACAACAAGGGGATAGAAATCTGCTGAGCTACCGTTCCAACAACTACCTTTCACCCGGTTTTTCTCCTCAAAACCAAAAACCCCGCCAACAACTACACTAGAAGCAACCAAATCCCACCAAGAGCTTCTAATCCTTATCACCCACCCGCCCAACAAAACCCACCCAGTAATCCGGATGTTGAGGCCATCATGAGAACCCAAGGTGAGCAAATCAAGAATCTGCAGAGCCAAATTATCAATCTTAAAGGAGATATCACAAAGCAAGGAAATGAGATAAGATCCGAGCTTCGAAATGATATTCAATCCTCCTTCAGCAATCAAACCAATGATTTGAAGAATATGCTTGCTAGTTTCTTGCCCCCTGCTCAACCTTCTACTCCAAGTTCTCTACCTTCAAACACCGTCACTAATCCGCGAGCCAATGTGAGTGCTATTACTACCCGTAGTGGTGTCACCATCGTAGGACCACCAATCCCACCCCCATCATCTACACCTCCTCCACCACCATGTATCCCTACTCCTCCTACACCTAGTATTAGTGCACCATTACCGTCTCCGCCTCGACGTGATGAAGTTCCCACCAATGACCCCTCAACATCTCAACCGTTACCTACCACACCAGCACCCTCCCCACCCAAACCTAATATCCCTTATCCCTCTCGCTTGGGCAAGAACAAAATGCTAAACAAGGAGGACGCTCAAGTGACTAGCTACATCAAGATGATTTCTCAAATGAACTTCAACATTAGCTTTCTTGAAGCACTTGTCCACATGCCCAAATTTGTTAAAGCATTTAAGGAATTGCTTAGCAAGAAGGAGAAGCTTATTGAACTCGCCAACACACGCTTAAATGAAAACTGCTCAGCAGTTATTCTTAAAGAATTACCGGAAAAGCTTGGAGATCCCGGTCGATTTGTGTTGCCTTGCGTGTTCAACAAAACTGAAGAATTTACTGCCCTTGCTGATCTCGGGGCTAGTATTAATTTGATGCCACTCAGTGTTTGGAAAACACTATCATTGCCCGACCTCATTCCAACAAAGATGACTCTCGAACTTGCAAATCGCACTCTCGCTTACCCCGTTGGTATAGCTGAAGACGTGTTTATCAAAGTTGGCACATTTACTTTCCCGGTCGATTTTGTCGTAGTTGATTATGAAATGGACCCTCGTATTCCTTTAATACTTGGTCGGCCATTCTTGAGAACCGGACGTGCTTTAGTAGATGTGGCCGAAGGTGAGTTAATCTTACGAGTCGGGGATGATGCAAAAGTTTTCAAAATGGGGAAGCTTACTAGTTCAACTTTTGGAGGTCGAGAATCAGTGAATATGATTAATGTGCTAGATGACTTTACCGTCTACGAAAATCCTCTATTCGACTCTTGCATCGATAATACACTTTTTCATGATGATGTGGATGATTCTCTCCCTACTTTGGACGCTTCTCCCATTTACGATTCACCACCTGTCTTCGATGCTTATGATGATGATGATTCTAGCTCAGATTCAGATGATTTTGATTGTACTTCTGAGTATCCCGAGCTGCCCACTTTCGATGATTTTGATGAGGCTGATACTCTTTCAAGCGATTCTTCACATGATGAAGATCCTCCGCCATCACTCGATCCTACTTTGGACGATTACTCATTCGAGGAAGACTTCTCTATGTTTCTCAATACATACTTCCCGCATGAGAGTGATGCACCTCCTCTGGACTTTGAATCTTATCGTCTTGATCCTACTTTGGATTTGAAGAAAATTTTGTCTAAGGAGAAGAAACCGGTTGACACCGAAGTCCGTTGCACCTATGATTTGACACCTCTTTGTCCTACTTCTGAGGACGAGGTTGTGCTTCTTTGCGGATCTTCTTCACACTCGGCTGAGCCTGAGTGCTATTTTCCCCTAAAGGAAAAGGTGTTCGACCCCGGTATTGAAGTCTTTAAGCCATCTCAGTATCCACCTGATGTAATAAAATGAACAATCTTTGGAAATTTTGAAGACATGCTTGCACTTCACCCTTGCTTCCACCGTGCTCCATCGCTGCTTAAGGGAACCTTGCCATTTCTCTTTTGGCTTGCCTTGTTCGCCTTAAGCTCATTCTTATTGATGGATGAAAACTATGTCTTTGATCCTGGTGGATTTGTTTCATGCTACTTCCGTTGATGATCAAGGTCGAGTCAGGCTCACTACTCGGTTAACAAAAATCAAGCGCTTCTTGGGAGGCAACCCATGCATCTATCTTTCCACTTTCTTTATCATAAGTGTAGGGGGGGCCCCTTTGGATTGCTATTTCCTCTCCGCACTTCTTAATCAGGGATTCGAGCTTCAATGATCCACTCTTGATGATTCTTGACGACCCGTGATTCCGTGTTCTACTTTATCCCGGTTCTATCCTAAACTCTTTTTGATTCACTATTTTATATTTTCTCAATATTAAAATAGGAATCTCTTTAGTGGTCTTTTCCTTAGCAAAATTTAAACAAAGTGCACAATGTCCTAAGTGTAGGGGAGTTTACTCCCACATGCTTAAACATTGAGGACAATGTTTATCTTAAGTGTAGGGGGGACTTCTATCGAAGTTAAGTGGTCATTTCCTTGTATTTGTCCTCATTTTAACCGGAAAATCAATTTTTCGACATTTTTCAAAATTTTTGATCTATTTTGGCCTATTAGTTTTTCCCTTTTGTATAGTTATTTTCTTCCTTTGCTAGAATAAATCTTTGAATAAGTGGTTTTAATTTTCAAACGTTGTGAATCTTTTGACTCAATCCGAGTTTACTCTAGCTAGTATCCTTAACGTGTTTAAGTCAAGTTTTGCTAGGCTTTTATTTAGGGAGCTATAAAACGCGAAAGTCTTAACTCTCACGGGTTAAGAACAAGAACTTTTCGCAAGTTCCTATAATTGATCCTAGAGAGTCGTTTATCAAGGGAACTTTAAGAGGCGATTTCTAAACTTGAAAGAGTCTAAGAATTTGCAAGATCCTATAGGCGACTCGAAAACCCAAAACTTTGATTTAATAGGCTAAGTATCCACGAGTCTCATTACTTGAGATTTTAAACTGTGGAGAACGAGAGATGATAGAGCCAATTATAAGTCGGTATTCTTTCGTGAATTTATGTGAGTTAATTATGAGCCTATTCTCCCATCGCTTGTTAATAATTTATCTGCTAATAAATAAGGTCGTACGATTTGAAAAGTTACTTAGCTACTAGCCCCAGATCGTTTAAAAGTTGCTCGGTAATGACGAGAGTTCATAGCCAAGGCATAACTTATGAAGCGGGGCGCGAAGATTGGCGAGTCCGAAAAGGCCCTAACAAGGCATGAGGGCTATGTTTTGTTGCTAAAGATCCAAAAGTGATGTGAAGAATCATTTATCGAAAATCAATATGAAGGATCGAGACACACGACGAAAAGCAAAAACTCCCAAAAAGTCATGGAGAAGTGTATCCGAAAAGACCCTAACAAGGTATGAGGATAAATAGATCCAAGTCTATAAAGGAGGCGGATCGTTGTATATCAAAATCCAAAATAAAGATTGGAGAAAAATGAAGAAGTCGTGGTCCATATATGAAGAATCTCTCAAAAATTCCAAGTGAAGAAATTCTAATTATGAAGAGAAGACCATTATTTCATGAACGTCTCTCAAGATTTGAAGTATGAAGTCGCTGCCAAATATCGGCCCGAGAAAGGTCTCAAATCGCGAACCAAGTTATGCCGAGATATGAACTTTTTGATATCCCGAGAATCAGTTTTAAAAGATTTGGTCCTTTAGCTAACTATTGATTAAATCGTGCACTTTATTTTCAGACTAAATAATTATCTAAATAAGTCGAACAATGCATCCTCGTGATCATTCAAGACAAATAATAAAATATAAGAGATACCTATAGGAATAAGGGAGTCTAAGTAAATAATTGGCCCACATGAGTTCGTGTTAGTTTACTAACTTATAATAACAATGATCTCGTTTTTAAGCTTGGTTTGGAGAAAGTGAAAAGTTGAGGATGATGATTATTCATGACATTTTCAAAACCCAAGGTATGATTTTAATTTCTTTGCTTTGCATTTTTATAATTTTCTATCTCTTTAATAAAGGCCAATGTGGATTGATTATGATGAAAAGTGTAAACATGCTTTGTAACTAATGCATTGCATGAGGACATTGCAATGGTCAAGTGTAGGGGATTTGATAGGTGTGTAAACACCCATCTTTTCTACCACTTAATTACAATAATAACCGGACCAAAACGTGTATTTTATGTCTTTTATGTCGGAATTATGCGTGGTTTGTGTTTTTGTTGTGATTTAGGACGAAAAGGTGAAAAGTGGAGAAAACACGGGAATTCACGGGCATTTACGGACTTTTATTTAAGAAAAGGATGAAAGACGAAGTCAAGAAGTCAAAAGTGGATAAAGAACGGAAGTCCAAGACCAATTCTGAAGATTTATCGAAGAAAAAGTCAAAAGACGAAAGTTTACTTAAATCCGAGGAACTCAAGTCTTATTTATCGAAGAATTAAAAGACGAGTCCAAAGAAATCCCGAGCCAAAAGTCATCACATTCCAAGATTAACAAAAAGATTAAGAAGGAAGGACTTGATGGTGCAATTAACAAGAAAGGAAGGAGAGAGGAAGCTTCCCCTAACCACTTCCTAATCACCTATATAAACCCTCATTTTCATTCATTTACTCTTGTTGGTGGCTTGACAAACCATTCTTCCACTTTATTTTATGCACTTTTAATTACTCGCACATTTAAATACATGTTTTGCATCTTTAATTACCTTTAATTTCAAGTAAGTGTTTCTTTAGTTTCTTGCACCTTTACTTTATCTTGTTAATCTTCTTCTTCTACCTTTCTTTGATTTGCACGATTTTTAACTTGTTAAGTTGTTTAAAGATTTGATTTTTATGCTTTTGATTGTTTTAAATCTCTTATTTTCATAGCTTATTTGATTTATTTTCAAGTTTATATAGTTTTTACAAAAGTTATTTTTATATAAAAAGTTGTTTTTCTTAAAGTTTAACTTTTTCATGTTTAAAAGTTGTTAACTTTCAGTTTGTTAGCTTATTTTCACACGGTTTACCCTTAGGAATTAGTCTTGAGCTTATTAGGATTATAGCTTAATTGTTAAGCTTATTTTTGGTACTTTTCCCTGTATTCCGATCTGACAAATCGGAAGAGGGAGTTACATTCCGACCATAGCTCATTGCTAGGTCGGAATAGGGTTTTGATATTCCTTTCTGTATTCCGATTGGAGTGGTTCGATACATTCCGATCGTGTGCAAAGGAAGTCATTCCGATCTAGGGTTTTCTTGATATTCCGATTGGGGAGGCTAGTGGATTCCGATTGGTATTTGGTGACAGCTTTCCGATCAAAGATCTTCTACACATTCCGATTGGTTGTTCCGACATATTATTCCGATCAAGGTAAGTAAGCAACATTCCGATCAGGGTAACTTTGGTATTCCGATATGACTAGGTGACAACATTCCGATTGGGTACTCTAATTTACATTCCGATCAGGGGTTGGTTATTCATATTCCGATCAAGGGTAAGTCTATATTCCGATCGTGGTTGATCGGAATATATTCCGATTTGGGAGTTATTTTTCATATTTTCGTCTTGTTTACTTTTCTAAGTTTACATTTTTATACTTGTTTGATTTTAATTCTCGTCACGTTTTAATTTTTAGTCATTTAAACTAATTTACTTTCCGTCACGTTTTTTAAATATTGCACCTTTCTTTTTAATTAGATTTAGATTTATATACTTGCCCTTTACTTTAACGACATTTACTTTTAAGTCTTTGCACATTTAAATTTAAAACCAACCAAAAATATTTGTTTCACCAAAATAAAACTGAGTCACATAGAGAACTAAGATCAATTCGTTTAGAACACATCAACGAACAGAATCTTTTTAACCAGAGTAAATCTCAGTTATCAAATGGCGCCGTACGACTCTTGTTTAGGAAAACAAAAGAACGTATATGAGCGGTAAGTATCGAGTGATGATTTTAGGAAAAATCAACACTAATGACCCAATCAAATAAAAAAGATAGAAAGTTCGTTTCCCAAGGAGGTATATGTGTGTGATTTAACTTGTAATTTTTTGAGATTAATATTGAGAAGAATGGGGATGAAAGGATGAAAAGACGGTTACGTTAAAATTACACTACGATGAAAAAGACGTAAACGAAAAGTCGTGAAAAACTACCCAAATTAAAAATTATACTAAGACCAAAAACAAAATCAATAAAAGATTAAAAGGCTAAAAACAAGTCTAAAATAATGTAAATAAAGATAAGAATCCAACAAAGATATTTTAAAACCTTGTATTAATTAAATATTTAATTTTAAATGCTAATTAAAGCCCTAAAATTAAATACAACTAATAAAAATGTCTAAAATATGATTTTATTGAATAATTACTCTACTTATATTATTAGAAGACTAAAAAGTAATTTTCTAAAAATTAAAAGCTAATAAAACTATTTTTAAAACTCTAAAAATGATTTAAAATGATTAAAAACTAATTAAACTTAAAATAATTATAAAAATAAATCTAAAAGCTATAAAAATATTCTAAAAATGGAAAAGGTCCTAATTAATGCTAAAGAACTTAAGAATAATGAAAAAGAAATAAAAATAAAACTTTGAAATTTTAATAATAAAATAATATTAAAATAATGCTAAAAATAAAAAGTTAATAAAATTAATTCTAAAAAATTTCTAAACTCTTAAAATAATCTAACTAAGAGAAAAATGCAAACTAAAGCTCCTAAAACCTTTTTAACAATTTTATAAAAATTATTAAAGTTTATAAAAAAACTTAAAATATTATAAAATTAAAAATAAAAGTTTATAAAACCAAAACCTAATGTAAACCTCAAAATATTATTTTAAAAGCTAAAAATAATTTTTCCTAAAATTAAAACTCTTTTTTCTATTTTTTAATGATTTTTTAAATTACGGCTAAAAGTAATCAACGAACTGAGATTTACTCTGGTTAAAAAGATTCTGTTCGTTGATGTGTTCTAATCGAATTGATCTTAGTTCTCTATGTGACTCAGTTTTATTTTGGTGAAACAAATATTTTTGGTTGGTTTTAAATTTAAATGTGCAAAGACTTAAAAGTAAATGTCGTTAAAGTAAAGGGCAAGTATATAAATCTAAATCTAATTAAAAAGAAAGGTGCAATATTTAAAAACGTGACGGAAAGTAAATTAGTTTAAATGACTAAAAATTAAAACGTGACGAGAATTAAAATCAAACAAGTATAAAAATGTAAACTTAGAAAAGTAAACAAGACGAAAATATGAAAAATAACTCCCAAATCGGAATATATTCCGATCAACCACGATCGGAATATAGACTTACCCTTGATCGGAATATGAATAACCAACCCCTGATCGGAATGTAAATTAGAGTACCCAATCGGAATGCTGTCACCTAGTCAGATCGGAATACCAAAGTTACCCTGATCGGAATGTTGCTTACTTACCTTGATCGGAATAATATGTCAGAACAACCAATCGGAATGTGTAGAAGATCTTTGATCGGAAAGCTGTCACCAAATACCAATCGGAATCCACTAGCCTCCCCAATCGGAATATCAAGAAAACCCTAGATCGGAATGACTTCCTTTGCACACGATCGGAATGTATCGAACCACTCCAATCGGAATACAGAAAGGAATATCAAAACCCTATTCCGACCTAGCAATGAGCTATGGTCAGAATGTAACTCCCTCTTCCGATTTGTCAGATCGGAATACAGGGAAAAGTACCAAAAATAAGCTTAACAATTAAGCTATAATCCTAATAAGCTCAAGACTAATTCCTAAGGGTAAACCGTGTGAAAATAAGCTAACAAACTGAAAGTTAACAACTTTTAAACATGAAAAAGTTAAACTTTAAGAAAAACAACTTTTTATATAAAAATAACTTTTGTAAAAACTATATAAACTTGAAAATAAATCAAATAAGCTATGAAAATAAGAGATTTAAAACAATCAAAAGCATAAAAATCAAATCTTTAAACAACTTAACAAGTTAAAAATCGTGCAAATCAAAGAAAGGTAGAAGAAGAAGATTAACAAGATAAAGTAAAGGTGCAAGAAATTAAAGAAACACTTACTTGAAATTAAAGGTAATTAAAGATGCAAAACATGTATTTAAATGTGCGAGTAATTAAAAGTGCATAAAATAAAGTGGAAGAATGGTTTGTCAAGCCACCAACAAGAGTAAATGAATGAAAATGAGGGTTTATATAGGTGATTAGGAAGTGGTTAGGGGAAGCTTCCTCTCTCCTTCCTTTCTTGTTAATTGCACCATCAAGTCCTTCCTTCTTAATCTTTTTGTTAATCTTGGAATGTGATGACTTTTGGCTCGGGATTTCTTTGGACTCGTCTTTTAATTCTTCGATAAATAAGACTTGAGTTCCTCGGCTTTAAGTAAACTTTCGTCTTTTGACTTTTTCTTCGATAAATCTTCAGAATTGATCTTGGACTTCCGTTCTTTATCCACTTTTGACTTCTTGACTTCGTCTTTCATCCTTTTCTTCAATAAAAGTCCGTAAATGCCCGTGAATTCCCGTGTTTTCTCCACTTTTCACCTTTTCATCCTAAATCACAACAAAAACACAAACCACGCATAATTCCGACATAAAAGACATAAAATACACGTTTTGGTCCGGTTATTATTGTAATTAAGTGGTAGAAAAGATGGGTGTTTACACACCTATCAAATCCCCTACACTTGACCATTGCAATGTCCTCATGCAATGCATTAGTTACAAAGCATGTTTACACTTTTCATCATAATCAATCCACATTGGCCTTTATTAAAGAGATAGAAAATTATAAAAATGCAAAGCAAAGAAATTAAAAGCATACCTTGGGTTTTGAAAATGTCATAAATAATCATCATCCTCAACTTTTCACTTTCTCCAAACCAAGCTTAAAAACGAGATCATTGTTATTATAAGTTAGTAAACTAACACGAACTCATGTGGGCCAATTATTTACTTAGACTCCCTTATTCCTATGGGTGTCTCTTATATTTTATTATTTGTCTTGAATGATCACGAGGATGCATTGTTCGACTTATTTAGATAATTATTTAGTCTGAAAATAAAGTGCACGATTTAATCAATAGTTAGCTAAAGGACCAAATCTTTTAAAACTGCTTCTCGGGATATCAAAAAGTTCATATCTCGGCATAACTTGGTTCGCGATTTGAGACCTTTCTCGGGCCGATATTTGGCAGCGACTTCATACTTCAAATCTTGAGAGACGTTCATGAAATAATGGTCTTCTCTTCATAATTGGAATTTCTTCACTTGGAATTTTTGAGAGATTCTTCATATATGGACCACGACTTCTTCATTTTTCTCCAATCTTTATTTTGGATTTTGATATACAACGATCCGCCTCCTTTATAGACTTGGATCTATTTATCCTCATACCTTGTTAGGGTCTTTTCGGATACACTTCTCCATGACTTTTTGGGAGTTTTTGCTTTTCGTCGTGTGTCTCGATCCTTCATATTGATTTTCGATAAATGATTCTTCACATCACTTTTGGATCTTTAGCAACAAAACATAGCCCTCATGCCTTGTTAGGGCCTTTTCGGACTCGCCAATCTTCGCGCCCCGCTTCATAAGTTATGCCTTGGCTATGAACTCTCGTCATTACCGAGCAACTTTTAAACGATCTGGGCTAGTAGCTAAGTAACTTTTCAAATCGTACGACCTTATTTATTAGCAGATAAATTATTAACAAGCAATGGGAGAATAGGCTCATAATTAACTCACATAAATTCACGAAAGAATACCGACTTATAATTGGCTCTATCATCTCTCGTTCTCCATAGTTTAAAATCTCAAGTAATGAGACTCGTGGATACTTAGCCTATTAAATCAAAGTTTTGGGTTTTCGAGTCGCCTATAGGATCTTGCAAATTCTTAGACTCTTTCAAGTTTAGAAATCGCCTCTTAAAGTTCCCTTGATAAACGACTCTCTAGGATCAATTATAGGAACTTGCGAAAAGTTCTTGTTCTTAACCCGTGAGAGTTAAGACTTTCGCGTTTTATAGCTCCCTAAATAAAAGCCTAGCAAAACTTGACTTAAACACGTTAAGGATACTAGCTAGAGTAAACTCGGATTGAGTCAAAAGATTCACAACGTTTGAAAATTAAAACCACTTATTCAAAGATTTATTCTAGCAAAGGAAGAAAATAACTATACAAAAGGGAAAAACTAATAGGCCAAAATAGATCAAAAATTTTGAAAAATGTCGAAAAATTGATTTTCCGGTTAAAATGAGGACAAATACAAGGAAAAGACCACTTAACTTCGATAGAAGTCCCCCCTACACTTAAGATAAACATTGTCCTCAATGTTTAAGCATGTGGGAGTAAACTCCCCTACACTTAGGACATTGTGCACTTTGTTTAAATTTTGCTAAGGAAAAGACCACTAAAGAGATTCCTATTTTAATATTGAGAAAATATAAAATAGTGAATCAAAAAGAGTTTAGGATAGAACCGGGATAAAGTAGAACACGGAATCACGGGTCGTCAAGAATCATCAAGAGTGGATCATTGAAGCTCGAATCCCTGATTAAGAAGTGAGGAGAGGAAATAGCAATCCAAAGGGGTCCCCCCTACACTTATGATAAAGAAAGTGGAAAGATAGATGCATGGGTTGCCTCCCAAGAAGCGCTTGATTTTTGTTAACCGAGTCGTGAGCCTGACTCGACCTTGATCATCAACGGAAGTAGCATGAAACAAATCCACCAGGATCAAAGACATAGTTTTCATCCATCAATAAGAATGAGCTTAAGGCGAACAAGGCAAGCCAAAAGAGAAATGGCAAGGTTCCCTTAAGCAGCGATGGAGCACGGTGGAAGCAAGGGTGAAGTGCAAGCATGTCTTCAAAATTTCCAAAGATTGTTCCTTTTATTACATCAGGTGGATACTGAGATGGCTTAAAGACTTCAATACCGGGGTCGAACACCTTTTCCTTTAGGGGAAAATAGCACTCAGGCTCAGCCGAGTGTGAAGAAGATCCGCAAAGAAGCACAACCTCGTCCTCAAAAGTAGGACAAAGAGGTGTCAAATCATAGGTGCAACGGACTTCGGTGTCAACCGGTTTCTTCTCCTTAGACAAAATTTTCTTCAAATCCAAAGTAGGATCAAGACGATAAGATTCAAAGTCCAGAGGAGGTGCATCACTCTCATGCGGGAAGTATGTATTGAGAAACATAGAGAAGTCTTCCTCGAATGAGTAATCGTCCAAAGTAGGATCGAGTGATGGCGGAGGATCTTCATCATGTAAAGAATCGCTTGAAAGAGTATCAGCCTCATCAAAATCATCGAAAGTGGGCAGCTCGGGATACTCAGAAGTACAATCAAAATCATCCGAATCTGAGCTAGAATCATCATCATCATAAGCATCGAAGACAGGTGGTGAATCGTAAATGGGAGAAGCGTCCAAAGTAGGGAGAGAATCATCCACATCATCATGAAAAAGTAGATTATCGATGCAAGAGTCGAATAGAGGATTTTCGTAGACGGTAAAGTCATCTAGCACATTAATCATATTCACTGATTCTCGGCCTCCAAAAGTTGAACTAGTAAGCTTCCCCATTTTGAAAACTTTTGCATCATCCCCGACTCGTAAGATTAACTCACCTTCGGCCACATCTACTAAAGCACGTCCGGTTCTCAAGAATGGCCGACCAAGTATTAAAGGAATACGAGGGTCCATTTCATAATCAACTACGACAAAATCGACCGGGAAAGTAAATGTGCCAACTTTGATAAACACGTCTTCAGCTATACCAACGGGGTAAGCGAGAGTGCGATTTGCAAGTTCGAGAGTCATCTTTGTTGGAATGAGGTCGGGCAATGATAGTGTTTTCCAAACACTGAGTGGCATCAAATTAATACTAGCCCCGAGATCAGCAAGGGCAGTAAATTCTTCAGTTTTGTTGAACACGCAAGGCAACACAAATCGACCGGGATCTCCAAGCTTTTCCGGTAATTCTTTAAGAATAACTGCTGAGCAGTTTTCATTTAAGCGTGTGTTGGCGAGTTCAATAAGCTTCTCCTTCTTGCTAAGCAATTCCTTAAATGCTTTAACAAATTTGGGCATGTGGACAAGTGCTTCAAGAAAGCTAATGTTGAAGTTCATTTGAGAAATCATCTTGATGTAGCTAGTCACTTGAGCGTCCTCCTTGTTTAGCATTTTGTTCTTGCCCAAGCGAGAGGGATAAGGGATATTAGGTTTGGGTGGGGAGGGTGCTGGTGTGGTAGGTAACGGTTGAGATGTTGAGGGGTCATTGGTGGGAACTTCATCACGTCGAGGCGGAGACGGTAATGGTGCACTAATACTAGGTGTAGGAGGAGTAGGGATACATGGTGGTGGAGGAGGTGTAGATGATGGGGGTGGGATTGGTGGTCCTACGATGGTGACACCACTACGGGTAGTAATAACACTCACATTGGCTCGCGGATTAGTGACGGTGTTTGAAGGTAGAGAACTTGGAGTAGAAGGTTGAGCAGGGGGCAAGAAACTAGCGAGCATATTCTTCAAATCATTGGTTTGATTGCTGAAGGAGGATTGAATATCATTTCGAAGCTCGGATCTTATCTCATTTCCTTGCTTTGTGATATCTCCTTTAAGATTGATAATTTGGCTCTGCA
Source organism: Glebionis coronaria (assembly GCA_025667525.1). Taxonomy (NCBI): domain Eukaryota; kingdom Viridiplantae; phylum Streptophyta; class Magnoliopsida; order Asterales; family Asteraceae; genus Glebionis; species Glebionis coronaria. The sequence goes on along the minus strand of CM046880.1, from coordinate 378,555,868 downwards.
GATTCTTGATTTGCTCACCTTGGGTTCTCATGATGGCCTCAACATCCGGATTACTGGGTGGGTTTTGTTGGGCGGGTGGGTGATAAGGATTAGAAGCTCTTGGTGGGATTTGGTTGCTTCTAGTGTAGTTGTTGGCGGGGTTTTGGTTTTGAGGAGAAAAACCGGGTGAAAGGTAGTTGTTGGAACGGTAGCTCAGCAGATTTCTATCCCCTTGTTGTCTAGCTTGGTAATTTTCCGGTGAATAATTACCATAAGCTGCATACACATTTTCCGGATTTCCTTGTGTCGAAGGACAATCGGTGTATGAGTGAGGACCGTCGCATGTCTCACAAGGATTAGCAACTGCTTTAACTTGTTGTTGTTGTTGGTTTGAAGCGAGAAGCGTAATACTTTTGCTCATTTCAGTCATCATGCGGGTGAGTTCGGTCATCTCAGGGTTTGCTGAGGTTGAGGAAACATTGACTCTCGGGTTGTTCCTTGAAGATGCAGAGGAATCCCAGTTTTTGTGGTGAGTAGTCATGTTCTCAATTAACTCTCTACACTCCTCGGGTCTCCTTTTCATGAATGTGCCACCGGCGGCTGCATTGATCGTATCACGATCTCGAAAAGTCAATCCGTTGTAGAAAGTATCGATCAAGGTGACCGGAAGCATGTTGTGGTTTGGACAACGGTCGATCAAGACATTATATCTCTCCCATGCATCGAAAAGAGATTCATCGGGATCTTGCATGAAACCGCTGATCTGATTGCGAAGGCTTGTGACCATGGATGGTGGAAAGTAGCGCGACAAAAAGCGTTGAGTCATGTCATCCCAAGTGTGAATAGAATTCTTCGGGAGACGATCAAACCATTTCTCGGCATGATGTAATAGAGTGTGTGGAAAGAGTTGTAGGCGAAGCTCATCCATTGTGGCACCAGCCAACTTCATGCTCTGAGTGATAGTAATGAACTTGTCGAGGTGTTTGTTGGCATCATCATCAGGCAATCCTCTAAATGGATTTGTTTGTACTTGCTGAATCATGTGGTGCTTCAACGAAAACTCAGGAGCGTTGATTTGCATCGGCGCAATCGGTCCTCCTCGTCCAAACATTGTTGGTTGACAAAGTTCTTCCATGGTCTGAAGATCGGGCTGTGGAAGAGCATTGTTGTTATTGTTATTATTCAGGTTCGGTGGAATGTTGTTGTTAACACCTGCCATATCTAAATCTTCTTGAGGCTCGGGCTCTTGATAATTAGAAGATCTAGTACGCATACACCTGAAAATGCAAAAGAAAACAAAACCAAAAACAAAGACAATATATATACACAAGAAAGATAAAATCTTTTTGGATTTTGGAAATTTTTAATTTTTATGGTTTTTTATCAATTTTTAATTTTTTTATGATTTTTTGAATTTTTTATGCAAGAAAAATAACGTTCACAAGTGAACAGATCCCAAAAAGCAACGTGTCTCTCACAAAAAACTGTTGATCTTTACGAAAAGAGCCGGCAGCGGCGCCATTTGATAACTGAGATTTACTCTGGTTAAAAAGTTCTGTTCGTTGATGTGTTCTAATCGAATTGATCTTAGTTCTCTATGTGACTCAGTTTTATTTTGGTGAAACAAATATTTTTGGTTGGTTTTAAATTTAAATGTGCAAAGACTTAAAAGTAAATGTCGTTAAAGTAAAGGGCAAGTATATAAATCTAAATCTAATTAAAAAGAAAGGTGCAATATTTAAAAACGTGACGGAAAGTAAATTAGTTTAAATGACTAAAAATTAAAACGTGACGAGAATTAAAATCAAACAAGTATAAAAATGTAAACTTAGAAAAGTAAACAAGACGAAAATATGAAAAATAACTCCCAAATCGGAATATATTCCGATCAACCACGATCGGAATATAGACTTACCCTTGATCGGAATATGAATAACCAACCCCTGATCGGAATGTAAATTAGAGTACCCAATCGGAATGCTGTCACCTAGTCAGATCGGAATACCAAAGTTACCCTGATCGGAATGTTGCTTACTTACCTTGATCGGAATAATATGTCGGAACAACCAATCGGAATGTGTAGAAGATCTTTGATCGGAAAGCTGTCACCAAATACCAATCGGAATCCACTAGCCTCCCCAATCGGAATATCAAGAAAACCCTAGATCGGAATGACTTCCTTTGCACACGATCGGAATGTATCGAACCACTCCAATCGGAATACAGAAAGGAATATCAAAACCCTATTCCGACCTAGCAATGAGCTATGGTCGGAATGTAACTCCCTCTTCCGATTTGTCAGATCGGAATACAGGGAAAAGTACCAAAAATAAGCTTAACAATTAAGCTATAATCCTAATAAGCTCAAGACTAATTCCTAAGGGTAAATCGTGTGAAAATAAGCTAACAAACTGAAAGTTAACAACTTTTAAACATGAAAAAGTTAAACTTTAAGAAAAAAAACTTTTTATATAAAAATAACTTTTGTAAAAACTATATAAACTTGAAAATAAATCAAATAAGCTATGAAAATAAGAGATTTAAAACAATCAAAAGCATAAAAATCAAATCTTTAAACAACTTAACAAGTTAAAAATCGTGCAAATCAAAGAAAGGTAGAAGAAGAAGATTAACAAGATAAAGTAAAGGTGCAAGAAATTAAAGAAACACTTACTTGAAATTAAAGGTAATTAAAGATGCAAAACATGTATTTAAATGTGCGAGTAATTAAAAGTGCATAAAATAAAGTGGAAGAATGGTTTGTCAAGCCACCAACAAGAGTAAATGAATGAAAATGAGGGTTTATATAGGTGATTAGGAAGTGGTTAGGGGAAGCTTCCTCTCTCCTTCCTTTCTTGTTAATTGCACCATCAAGTCCTTCCTTCTTAATCTTTTTGTTAATCTTGGAATGTGATGACTTTTGGCTCGGGATTTCTTTGGACTCGTCTTTTAATTCTTCGATAAATAAGACTTGAGTTCCTCGGCTTTAAGTAAACTTTCGTCTTTTGACTTTTTCTTCGATAAATCTTCAGAATTGGTCTTGGACTTCCGTTCTTTATCCACTTTTGACTTCTTGACTTCGTCTTTCATCCTTTTCTTCAATAAAAGTCCGTAAATGCCCGTGAATTCCCGTGTTTTCTCCACTTTTCACCTTTTCGTCCTAAATCACAACAAAAACACAAACCACGCATAATTCTGACATAAAAGACATAAAATACACGTTTTGGTCCGGTTATTATTGTAATTAAGTGGTAGAAAAGATGGGTGTTTACACACCTATCAAATCCTAGCTAGAGTAAACTCGGATTGAGTCAAAAGATTCACAACGTTTGAAAATTAAAACCACTTATTCAAAGATTTATTCTAGCAAAGGAAGAAAATAACTATACAAAAGGGAAAAACTAATAGGCCAAAATAGATCAAAAATTTTGAAAAATGTCGAAAAATTGATTTTCCGGTTAAAATGAGGACAAATACAAGGAAAAGACCACTTAACTTCGATAGAAGTCCCCCCTACACTTAAGATAAACATTGTCCTCAATGTTTAAGCATGTGGGAGTAAACTCCCCTACACTTAGGACATTGTGCACTTTGTTTAAATTTTGCTAAGGAAAAGACCACTAAAGAGATTCCTATTTTAATATTGAGAAAATATAAAATAGTGAATCAAAAAGAGTTTAGGATAGAACCGGGATAAAGTAGAACACGGAATCACGGGTCGTCAAGAATCATCAAGAGTGGATCATTGAAGCTCGAATCCCTGATTAAGAAGTGAGGAGAGGAAATAGCAATCCAAAGGGGTCCCCCTACAATTATGATAAAGAAAGTGGAAAGATAGATGCATGGGTTGCCTCCCAAGAAGCGCTTGATTTTTGTTAACCGAGTCGTGAGCCTGACTCGACCTTGATCATCAACGGAAGTAGCATGAAACAAATCCACCAGGATCAAAGACATAGTTTTCATCCATCAATAAGAATGAGCTTAAAGCGAACAAGGCAAGCCAAAAGAGAAATGGCAAGGTTCCCTTAAGCAGCGATGGAGCACGGTGGAAGCAAGGGTGAAGTGCAAACATGTCTTCAAAATTTCCAAAGATTGTTCCTTTTATTACATCAGGTGGATACTGAGATGGCTTAAAGACTTCAATACCGGGGTCGAACACCTTTTCCTTTAGGGGAAAATAGCACTCAGGCTCAGCCGAGTGTGAAGAAGATCCGCAAAGAAGCACAACCTCGTCCTCAGAAGTAGGACAAAGAGGTGTCAAATCATAGGTGCAACGGACTTTGGTGTCAACCGGTTTCTTCTCCTTAGATAAAATTTTCTTCAAATCCAAAGTAGGATCAAGACGATAAGATTCAAAGTCCAGAGGAGATGCATCACTCTCATGCGGGAAGTATGTATTGAGAAACATAGAGAATTCTTCCTCGAATGAGTAATCGTCCAAAGTAGGATCGAGTGATGGCGGAGGATCTTCATCATGTGAAGAATCGCTTGAAAGAGTATCAGCCTCATCAAAATCATCGAAAGTGGGCAGCTCGGGATACTCAGAAGTACAATCAAAATCATCCGAATCTGAGCTAGAATCATCATCATCATAAGCATCGAAGACAGGTGGTGAATCGTAAATGGGAGAAGCGTCCAAAGTAGGGAGAGAATCATCCACATCATCATGAAAAAGTGGATTATCGATGCAAGAGTCGAATAGAGGATTTTCGTAGACGGTAAAGTCATCTAGCACATTAATCATATTCACTGATTCTCGGCCTCCAAAAGTTGAACTAGTAAGCTTCCCCATTTTGAAAACTTTTGCATCATCCCCGACTCGTAAGATTAACTCACCTTCGGCCACATCTACTAAAGCACGTCCGGTTCTCAAGAATGGCCGACCAAGTATTAAAGGAATACGAGGGTCCATTTCATAATCAACTACGACAAAATCGACCGGGAAAGTAAATGTGCCAACTTTGATAAACACGTCTTCAGCTATACCAACGGGGTAAGCGAGAGTGCGATTTGCAAGTTCGAGAGTCATCTTTGTTGGAATGAGGTCGGGCAATGATAGTGTTTTCCAAGCACTGAGTGGCATCAAATTAATACTAGCCCCGAGATCAGCAAGGACAATAAATTCTTCAGTTTTGTTGAACACGCAAGGCAACACAAATCGACCGGGATCTCCAAGCTTTTCCGGTAATTCTTTAAGAATAACTGCTGAGCAGTTTTCATTTAAGCGTGTGTTGGCAAGTTCAATAAGCTTCTCCTTCTTGCTAAGCAATTCCTTAAATGCTTTAATAAATTTGGGCATGTGGACAAGTGCTTCAAGAAAGCTAATGTTGAAGTTCATTTGAGAAATCATCTTGATGTAGCTAGTCACTTGAGCGTCCTCCTTGTTTAGCATTTTGTTCTTGCCCAAGCGAGAGGGATAAGGGATATTAGGTTTGGGTTGGGAGGGTGCTGGTGTGGTAGGTAACGGTTGAGATGTTGAGGGGTCATTGGTGGGAACTTCATCACGTCGAGGCGGAGACGGTAATGGTGCACTAATACTAGGTGTAGGAGGAGTAGGGATACATGGTGGTGGAGGAGGTGTAGATGATGGGGGTGGGATTGGTGGTCCTACGATGGTGACACCACTACGGGTAGTAATAGCACTCACATTGGCTCGCGGATTAGTGACGGTGTTTGAAGGTAGAGAACTTGGAGTAGAAGGTTGAGCAGGGGGCAAGAAACTAGCAAGCATATTCTTCAAATCATTGGTTTGATTGCTGAAGGAGGATTGAATATCATTTCGAAGCTCGGATCTTATCTCATTTCCTTGCTTTGTGATATCTCCTTTAAGATTGATAATTTGGCTCTGCAGATTCTTGATTTGCTCACCTTGGGTTCTCATGATGGCCTCAACATCCGGATTACTGGGTGGGTTTTGTTGGGCGGGTGGGTGATAAGGATTAGAAGCTCTTGGTGGGATTTGGTTGCTTCTAGTGTAGTTGTTGGCGGGGTTTTGGTTTTGAGGAGAAAAACCGGGTGAAAGGTAGTTGTTGGAACGGTAGCTCAGCAGATTTCTATCCCCTTGTTGTCTAGCTTGGTAATTTTCCGGTGAATAATTACCATAAGCTGCATACACATTTTCCGGATTTCCTTGTGTCGAAGGACAATCGGTGTATGAGTGAGGACCGCCGCATGTCTCACAAGGATTAGCAACTGCTTTAACTTGTTGTTGTTGTTGGTTTGAAGCGAGAAGCGTAATACTTTTGCTCATTTCAGTCATCATGCGGGTGAGTTCGGTCATCTCAGGGTTTGCTGAGGTTGAGGAAACATTGACTCTCGGGTTGTTCCTTGAAGATGCAGAGGAATCCCAGTTTTTGTGGTGAGTAGTCATGTTCTCAATTAACTCTCTACACTCCTCGGGTCTCCTTTTCATGAATGTGCCACCGGCGGCTGCATTGATCGTATCACGATCTCGAAAAGTCAATCCGTTGTAGAAAGTATCGATCAAGGTGTCCGGAAGCATGTTGTGGTTTGGACAACGGTCGATCAAGACATTATATCTCTCCCATGCATCGAAAAGAGATTCATCGGGATCTTGCATGAAACCGCTGATCTGATTGCGAAGGCTTGTGACCATGGATGGTGGAAAGTAGCGCGACAAAAAGCGTTGAGTCATGTCATCCCAAGTGTGAATAGAATTCTTCGGGAGACGATCAAACCATTTCTCGGCATGATGTAATAGAGTGTGTGGAAAGAGTTGTAGGCGAAGCTCATCCATTGTGGCACCAGCCAACTTCATGCTCTGAGTGATAGTAATGAACTTGTCGAGGTGTTTGTTGGCATCATCATCAGGCAATCCTCTAAATGGGTTTGTTTGTACTTGCTGAATCATGTGGTGCTTCAACGAAAACTCAGGAGCGTTGATTTGCATCGGCGCAATCGGTCCTCCTCGTCCAAACATTGTTGGTTGACAAAGTTCTTCCATGGTCCGAAGATCGGGCTGTGGAAGAGCATTGTTGTTATTGTTATTATTCAGGTTCGGTGGAATGTTGTTGTTAACACCTGCCATATCTAAATCTTCTTGAGGCTCGGGCTCTTGATAATTAGAAGATCTAGTACGCATACACCTGAAAATGCAAAAGAAAACAAAACCAAAAACAAAGACAATATATATACACAAGAAAGATAAAATCTTTTTGGATTCTGGAAATTTTTAATTTTTATGGTTTTTTATCAATTTTTAATTTTTTTATGATTTTTTGAATTTTTTATGCAAGAAAAATAACGTTCACAAGTGAACGGATCCCAAAAAGCAACGTGTCTCTCACAAAAAACTGTTGATCTTTACGAAAAGAGCCGGCAGCGGCGCCATTTGATAACTGAGATTTACTCTGGTTAAAAAGATTCTGTTCGTTGATGTGTTCTAATCGAATTGATCTTAGTTCTCTATGTGACTCAGTTTTATTTTGGTGAAACAAATATTTTTGGTTGGTTTTAAATTTAAATGTGCAAAGACTTAAAAGTAAATGTCGTTAAAGTAAAGGGCAAGTATATAAATCTAAATCTAATTAAAAAGAAAGGTGCAATATTTAAAAACGTGACGGAAAGTAAATTAGTTTAAATGACTAAAAATTAAAACGTGACGAGAATTAAAATCAAACAAGTATAAAAATGTAAACTTAGAAAAGTAAACAAGACGAAAATATGAAAAATAACTCCCAAATCGGAATATATTCCGATCAACCACGATCGGAATATAGACTTACCCTTGATCGGAATATGAATAACCAACCCCTGATCGGAATGTAAATTAGAGTACCCAATCGGAATGCTGTCACCTAGTCAGATCGGAATACCAAAGTTACCCTGATCGGAATGTTGCTTACTTACCTTGATCGGAATAATATGTCGGAACAACCAATCGGAATGTGTAGAAGATCTTTGATCGGAAAGCTGTCACCAAATACCAATCGGAATCCACTAGCCTCCCCAATCGGAATATCAAGAAAACCCTAGATCGGAATGACTTCCTTTGCACACGATCGGAATGTATCGAACCACTCCAATCGGAATACAGAAAGGAATATCAAAACCCTATTCCGACCTAGCAATGAGCTATGGTCGGAATGTAACTCCCTCTTCCGATTTGTCAGATCGGAATACAGGGAAAAGTACCAAAAATAAGCTTAACAATTAAGCTATAATCCTAATAAGCTCAAGACTAATTCCTAAGGGTAAACCGTGTGAAAATAAGCTAACAAACTGAAAGTTAACAACTTTTAAACATGAAAAAGTTAAACTTTAAGAAAAACAACTTTTTATATAAAAATAACTTTTGTAAAAACTATATAAACTTGAAAATAAATCAAATAAGCTATGAAAATAAGAGATTTAAAACAATCAAAAGCATAAAAATCAAATCTTTAAACAACTTAACAAGTTAAAAATCGTGCAAATCAAAGAAAGGTAGAAGAAGAAGATTAACAAGATAAAGTAAAGGTGCAAGAAATTAAAGAAACACTTACTTGAAATTAAAGGTAATTAAAGATGCAAAACATGTATTTAAATGTGCGAGTAATTAAAAGTGCATAAAATAAAGTGGAAGAATGGTTTGTCAAGCCACCAACAAGAGTAATGAATGAAAATGAGGGTTTATATAGGTGATTAGGAAGTGGTTAGGGGAAGCTTCCTCTCTCCTTCCTTTCTTGTTAATTGCACCATCAAGTCCTTCCTTCTTAATCTTTTTGTTAATCTTGGAATGTGATGACTTTTGGCTCGGGATTTCTTTGGACTCGTCTTTTAATTCTTCGATAAATAAGACTTGAGTTCCTCGGCTTTAAGTAAACTTTCGTCTTTTGACTTTTTCTTCGATAAATCTTCAGAATTGGTCTTGGACTTCCGTTCTTTATCCACTTTTGACTTCTTGACTTCGTCTTTCATCCTTTTCTTCAATAAAAGTCCGTAAATGCCCGTGAATTCCCGTGTTTTCTCCACTTTTCACCTTTTCGTCCTAAATCACAACAAAAACACAAACCACGCATAATTCCGACATAAAAGACATAAAATACACGTTTTGGTCCGGTTATTATTGTAATTAAGTGGTAGAAAAGATGGGTGTTTACACACCTATCAACATGTATCAGACAAGATAGATGTATATCATTGGTTTAGTAAGAACGTACCAGGTACGGTGTTGGAGTCTGGATTTGCTGGGGCATTGCCAGCCATGTACACTTGCGAAGGAGTTCCCTTGTTGTCCTTCTTCTGGTTGGCCCACTTGGGACAATCAGGTCTCACATGCCCAGAGGTTCCACACTCATAACAAACCATAGCCTTCTTTGGTCCACTACTGCTCCCATCAGTGGGGTCTCAGTTTCCCTGTTGTCCACTTTCATTCCCATGTGCACTGGACTTGCCCTTGTTACTGTTCCCAGGATTGGTATTGGGCCGACCTGGGGTGGCAACATTTGCTTGACACTTACGAGCAAAGTGGCCTTGTAGGCCACACTCGTAGCATCCTTGGCATTGTCCTCCAGAAAAATGATGATAGTTGCACTTTGAACATTTAGGCTTGGTCCTTGAGTAGTTCTTGGTGCGGGGTGTGGGAGTAGTGTTATCAGCTTGCCCAACGTTTTGCTTTTTGGAAGGCTGTTGGCGCTGACTATGAGAGCTTTCATCGGATTTTCTCTTGTTGTCCGTTTGCCTATCGGACGGATTGCGGGCTTGCTTACTGATCAGCTCAGTTGCAAATTCCATAGCACCTTCAACATTGGTGGGTCGTGAAGCTAGCACACTGTCATGAATGTTGTCAGGGAGTCCGTTGACATACTTTTCAATCTTGTCACTCCTTAGAGGAAACATTCTGGTACACATCAAGCTTAACTCTTGAAATATTTGGTTGTACTAAAGGATATCATTGTTCTTACACATTAGATCCCACAGCTCGACTTCCAACTTCTTCATTTCTCCTCTAGATCAGTATTTCTCAGTCATTCTCTCCTTGAGGTTGGCCCAAGTGAGGGTATAAGAAGTGGCATGTCCAAGGGTGGCGACCATAGAGTTCCACCAAGTAAGGGCGCTATCGAGTAGAGTGTATGTAGCATACTTACCTCTGTTCTCGTCAGCACAATCGCTGATGCGGAAAACTGTCTCTAGTCTTTCAAGCCATTGCATTACTTCAACAACTCCTTCTTTTCCTCGGTAGTATGAGGGTTTGCATTTCAAGAAGTCGGGGTACGAACAACCCCTGTTGAAGTTGTTTCTGTGCATGTTGTGGTTTGGGTCATTGCCCACATTAGCTTCTCTGGCTGCCATGGCTGCCGAAATGCCTTCACCAATCATCTCCCGGAGTTGAGCAGCGGTAACATTATGAGTAGCTTCAGGTACTTCGGTATTAGCGGTATTGGAGGCAATTGCATTATTGGGGTTCGACCGTAAAATCACAATTTGTCTATAATCATACACAAAATGAGATTATTAATTCAATCGTTAGTACAGTTTTTATATTATTTGCAAGAGAATGATTTCATGCATAGAATTCATAACAAATTTGGATAACCTGTCAGGATTTCATAATATAATACATTGCACAACAGATATAACATAAGAGAGTGATTTCATGCAAAATACTGTAAGGAATTTTAAACATTCATCGAGCATATCAAATCCGGAACAAGGTTTAGCTAGCCTTGCCCTGGGTAGTGGTAAACATTGTCTTAAGTACATCATATCCAAAATACATGCCCAAAGAAAAAGAAAGATATAGTACGGTATTACATCACCAAAACTGAAAAAGGAATAAAAGTACAAAGGCCCTATGTCATGACAGCCGGGATGCAACCCGTAAGCTTATCATGACGTACAAGAAGTCTAGTACGTCTTATGCTAATCCTGCCTGGATGGTCCACTAGATGATGCTGGGGCTGACGGTGCAGATGGAGCTAGTGGGGCTGCATAATTCCTCCTGGTGTTCCACAAAGTCCGAACTGTCGTTCGGGTCTCCTTGAGCGTACGGAGTGCAGACAGTAGCTGGTTCCGGAGTCTATCGACGACCCCTCGGAGATAAGCCATCTCCCCAGTAACCCCATCATGCCGGACAGTGGCGAGATCAAAGAAGATGGATAATGATTGCTCCTGAGCGGCAAGAGCAACATAGGTCTCATGCTGCAGACTCTCCATGACCTGAATGCGCTGGTGCAGGCGGTAGTTTTCCTCCAATAACCACTTCAGTGCCTCGTCCGTCCTTGCCTGGATGCCCTTAGCGGTCTGGAGTCTCCCCTCATGGTGCGAAAAAGAGTGTCGATACGATCATAGATGACATCATGGCTTTGTTGACTGACTGCCAACTGGCTGCGGAGGTCGGATATCTCTTGCTCTTGGCGTGCAGCCAGTGCAGTGATCTGAGCCTGGACGGAATCAACACGTCCTGCCCCGGAGCCTTCCCCGGTCTCATAAGTGGAGACGGGTGTGGGCCCGGGGAAATAGCCCGATGCTAAGGATGGAGGCATGGAAGATGGTATGCTAGGAGGGACCCGATCCTCCTCCATAGAGGTTGGGGCCGGTGTGGCTGATGCTGAGATAGAAAAAGGGTCCTCTAGGAGTACAGCCTCAATGACTGGGTCATCCTCTAAATCTGAGGCTGACAACCATCCATACTGCATCGATCGTGGGGATGAACAAACAACTAGAGTGGAGCTACTCTGGGTAGAAGAGTCGTGGATGTAGTATGCGGAGTCATGATGCTCTGAAATAGTATTATTTTAAGTTTGAAGTGAGTATAAGCTTACAAACAAAGAACAATATTATTTAGATTACATGCTTTATGAAATATATCCCTTTTAAACAATTATTAGAATGTTTTAAGGTTACAAATATCAATACTTATGTATATATATATATATATATATATATATATATATATATATATATATATATATATATATATATATATATATATATAGAGGAGGGTTAATGTGAGAGAATTTTTAAAATTATTAAAATTAGAACCAATCTACACCGTTTGATCTATTATGTTGTATTAAATAAGAATGATAATTAATGAGTGAAATTATGATCATTAAATGTAGATAGAAATATATTTTACTTACATTCTTTTTTTTCACCATCTATTAGTTAAATATCTCGAAAATAATTGATACGTCGTGGTACAATATCTCGAAAATAACTGATGCGTCGTGATATAATCTCAAAAATAACTGATGCACGTGGTACAATATCTCGAAAATACCTGATGCGTCGTGGTACAATATCTCGAAAGTAACTCATGGTGCGTGGTACAATATCTCAAAAATGACTGATGCGTCGTGGTACAATATCTTGAAAATAACCGATGCGTCATAGTACAATTTTTTTGAAAATAAAGGATCATTTATGTTTGGTGAAAATAAAAAATGAAAAATACCTATATTACATTCATGGTTATATTTTTAATTTTCATTTCTTGTATTAATTACCATGCATTTATTTACTACTTCCTTTAATTCTATTGATTATCGAATGGTTCTTACTTTTATAACTTTAATTAGTTCTCATTTGATCCAAATTCTCTGTATATATATATATATATATATATATATATATATATATATATATATATATATATATATATATATATATATATATATATATATATATATATATATATATATATATATATATATATATATATTATCATTTAAGCAGTTTGTTTATCAATTTGTAAGTGCGAAGCTTGGTTTAGTATTACCCATATTCTCATTTTAGTATTTTACTATATAGTGTAAAATTTTCAAGTTTAGCACGTCTAACATTTTTCATAGCAATAACTCACTAAGCAATATTTAATAATCAAGTTTAGTAAACATATATATATACAATTAGTTCACATAGCATAAAATGCCCTAAGATCTATATGCTTAACTAATACGGTCCCAAAATAAAATCCTAAAAAGATTTTTATAAGTTATAGTCCGTTTTTAAATAGAAGAAAAATCATTTTATTTTTATTTTATTTAAAATTTATCTGGTTCTCTATAACTAATGCTCTGATACCATTCTCTGTGACACCCCGGGTAGGGTCAAAATATGCGGAAATATCCATGGAGATGTCACAAGGGTGGATCGATAGCATATAGTCCATAGAGCATAAGATAAAGAGTTAGTCAAATTAGATTACATGTTTATTTAAAACAAATAAATAAAAGTTGTCTTAAACATGACAGTAGGTGATTGTTTATGTTTCCCAAATAGAACCCCTAACGAGTCCTATGATGCAGATTTCTAAGATGCTGGAGACCATGCACACACCACGTACTAACTTCATATTCCTGTGCAAAACATACTAACGGGGGTTAACATAAAGTTGGTGAATTTACAGATTTTAACTATTAATTAGTTTGGACATACAATAATCATAGAAGTAATAATGCACAAAGCATTCTTACTAAAATGTAGATAACATTTGTAAATTATTAGAAACTGAAGCTTAACCTCCATAGTCCTCAACAGATGAGGACGTAGTGTCTTACAAAAAGACACCCATTCCAGTTCCAACATGGTATACGTCTGTTGTCCCGGCCAAGGCACAGTGAGCATGACTCAACCAGACGGGGATGGTCAATCCCTAATAGATCTATTTATAACATTCGGGCGATTTACAACAATTTAACAATTCCAATAATAATCAATCATAATCAAGTTTATACAATCCAGTTGTGTCCATTATATGTTTGCATATTTTCGTTCCCAAAAGGGAAAGGTTTATCAAAAGTTTATATGGGGTTGTAAACTCACTTGGGAGTAGGCAATTGCTGTTTAATACGAATATCCAATTAAGGCTCACGCCAAAGTTATGCCTAATCAGATAGTACAGTCATAATAGATAGTACAAAGAACATATATGTATGCTTATACAGATTTTAGTCAATTCATTTATACTACGGTATTTATCTAAATGACCGTAGTTCAAGTATTATCAATATTCATTAAACTTATTTATATGAGTTCCATCTCTAAGTAAACACAAAATGTTCGACTATTAATATCAGTTAGCATACATGTATTTATAGTAATCATTCAACTTACAATTAAGTTTCTTTATTTAAGTGGACATATAAGGTCTTACTTAAAATATTAATTTATGATTTTCTGTTCAAGTATTATAATCACTCATTTATTATTAAATTTCATTATTAAGTAAACATAAAATTTTTACTTATTATTAGTTCACGTTCGTAGTTCATGTATTTTACTCATTCCTTTAAACTTAAATATTAAGTTTCATATTTTAAGTAGGGCGTAAGATGTTCTACTTAAATATTAACATTCAATTTCTCCAACGTTCATATAAATTTTATTTTCTAAAAGTATATGAGTTTATGTATGAGTAATACATATTTATAATTATTTATACAATTATTTCCTAAAATAAATATAAATATTTTATTTTGAAAAATAAATATAATATTATATTTAACTTTAAAGTTTCAATAAATTATTTTAATATTTATAAAATAATTTAAACTTAAGAATTTATACCTTAATTCTTATGGTCTAAGTATTTTAGTTATGTTTTATTATAATTGAAATACATTTTAGGGTTAGGGTTTGGTAATGTTTCGGGATATGGCAAAACTAGTCCCTCTATATTTTTAAACAAGTGTAACTTTCGGATTTTACATATTTAGTACCTAGGGTTTGTTAAAGTTATAGCTTATGGCAGATTTGGTCCCCTAAATTTTATTTAGGTTTTGTAACTTTACTAAAATTATAAAAACAGCCCCTAGGGCTTCTTTAAGTTTCGGCAATTTACAAAAATAGTCCTTAGGGTTTTAAAATGACAAAATAACTTTTGCAAACTTCCCAAAATGGTCCCTAGGGTTTAATTTGCCACGGATAGTAATTATTAAACCCTAGACTTTTGGATATTTACATTTTCAGTCCTTGTGCTTACTAGTTTATCAAAACAAGTTTCATAAGTTACGGTTTTAGTCCTTAAGTTTTAAGAATTGTCATTTTCATCCAAAAAGTTTTTATAAGTTATATTCTTATTATAAAAACTTTTATTTAACATTCAAAATAGTATATGGGCTCATTAAATGGGCTAAACATCTAATGGGCTATTTTAGTGTGCTTAACTATATCTCAAGTCCACTAATTAGTTAAATGGGCCTAAGTGTAATCTTAATTCCATTAAGTTACTAGGATTTATTAAATGGGCTTATTGGGTCCATTAAGTTTTGAATTAACATTTCATGGGCTTAAATAGTCAATTAACACTACTTTACATTTTATGTAAGTTTTAACTTAGGATATTCTTATAAGCTTATTATGAGCTTGTTTATATTTAGTTTTAAATCTACATAGATGAATAAAACTTAAAATTTGTTTTATGTGTTATGCCAAATTAGATCTAGGTGTGTTATAAGGTTACAAGTAAGTCATAAGCCCTAGTAGGAGCTTATGTCCCACGGCTAATATTAGTCATAGCTTATTAAGATAAGTCAAGCCTCATTTTAAAGTTGCATGTAGTTTATAAGTGTTACAAAAATAGATCTAACCATGTACACATCAAGAAATCAAGTTACAAGTCCAAAATGAGATCTAAACTATGTCTAGAACTAAAAATCAAGCATAGATCCATGTAAACATATATATAGCCCACGACTATATTTTTAAACCTTGGTATTTCTAAGATGAACACTTTAGCTAATCTTTAAGTCTTGTAAATACTTAAAAAAACACATCATGATTATCTAGGTTACATACATGTTCCCAAGGCTACTATTATTTCAAGAAACAATGTATAGCCCACGGCTATATTGTTTTCTCCCAATATTCCAATAAGATCTACTAGCTTATTTCATGTATATCATGTTAAGTTAACACTTATCATTAGATCTAGGTTTATATAAGCATGCATGTACATCTAACACATTTTAGGTCAAGTGTAACCCACGGCTAGATTTATACACATAAGTTGTATTTGTGATTTTTAACATTCCATTTAATATGTTACATTCCATAATCCATCTTTAAAACTAAGTTGATAAATCATATAGTCACCATTAAATTTAGCCGTGACCTTTAAAGTCATGGTTTTCATGATCTTTAAGTTGTACAAGTTTATTTCATGAGATCTATGGTTATTGGTTAACCAAAGTCCCATAAACAAGATTTATAACCCATGCAATGTTTAGATTTATAAAAGGTTTCATATGGTTTTTAAATCAAGTTTAAAACATAACACATAACACATAAGTCATAAGTTTCTTATTAAAGGATTTTGAATCATGAACATGGTTTGTATAAATATGTCGTGACCTATAAGGGCCATAGCCTTACCAAATCTTGATTTTTAACATGTTATTCACTTGTGTTTATAGATGTATGATGATGCATGCATGAAGAAATGAAAGATTATGATGTGTATACCTCTCTTGCCTAAAAGTACCACAAATGATCTAGATGAACAAGGAGATTTGAGATCTACTCAAGATGATGAAGAAAACCCTAAAACAAACCAAGCCGTGTCCTTGATGACTTAGCTAGGGCTTGTTTATAGGAGGAATGATGCTACCAAATGATTTGTAATCAAGGTGGGATAAAGATTTAGTTGATTTAATGAATCAACTTTGGATTTTGTGGTTTGTACTCGAAATATAGAGAGAGATGAAGAGAGAAGTGAGTTTGCATAAAGAGAGAATGTGTATGTGTGTGTTTCCGCCAAAAATAGAAGAGAGAGAGAGAGAAGGGCAAAAGGTATGATTCACCTTGGTAAGGCATATTGTGCCAAGTGTCACCTCTTGCCTTTCCAAGGAAACTCTTCTCCTTCCACCTATGGTGGGTGCCGTGTTAAGCTAACCAAAAAGAGAGGGTGGGCTTGTGTTGGGCCTATGTTAGGCTAGAGCACAACCTTGGGCTAGTCCATGAGAGTTTAAGCATGTTATAATATGCATGCACACATACATTATAAGTACATTGTGTAGTATGTTTTCCATATTTGTGAAGTGTTGTTTATAGTTAAAAATACACTTCATTACTTGTTTTACTTAGTTGTGAGTTCATGGTTTAAGTTGTGAAGTTATTTTCAACAAGGATGAAAGTAAAAGTATAATTACATGATGGACAAGTTTACATACATCTTAAGGAGTTATAACACATGAATGAGTTTTCTAGGATTAATGGGTGAAATTTCATTACATAAAATCATGGTAAAATCATGGATTTTCCATGCCATGTGCCCTTCCCCTTTGCAGTTATAACATATGATCATCTTCATTTTGCTAGTGTTATTACCCCTTGTAGCAGTAGTGTTAGATGGACGTGCACCAGCATTAGATGAACTTGGTCTCCCCTGAAGTGGTTGCACCGTTACTCTGCCATCTTGAATTGTAGCTTGTTGTCGAGAGTTAGAAGAGTTCCTTAACTGATTGTTTGTTGGAGATGGTCCTCTGTAACCTCGTTTGTTCAAAGCTTGAGTGATATAAGCAGACATTTGAGCAAGTATATCAGTAGGATTATCCCCTTGTTTAAACTCAGGGACTGGAATCTCGTCATCATAATAGAATACTGGTGCTGGTTAGCTACAAACTGATTGGAAGGAACACTAACATGTTGTGAGTAATGGGGTTGAGGAGCCTCATGTTGTTGATAGGGGATGGCATGGCTTGTTGGAGATTGATAAGGTGAGTATGGTTGAGAAGCATAAGGTAACTGATGTAAGTCTCCTTGTGATGATGTTGCTGGTTGCTTGTATTGTTGCTGATAAGATGTAGGTGGTTGTGGCAAGATCGAGTATGGTGGAAAGCTTGGAGTTTGATACAACGGTTGATAGGAATATTGGTGTCCCAAAGCAAACGGAGAGTTGTGATATGACAAGGTTGGATGATTTGCCATTAATGCCAATGGTTCTTGGTAAGATCCCTGAGAGATCCGTTGATGGATCACGTGCTTCTCGTGTTGCTGTAAGAAAGCATAGAGTTGATCTAAATTTGTCTTGTGCAAATCTCGAATCATTTTAACATCAGTGACATATTGGCTCCACTATGGGGGTAACACGTTCAAGAACTTGGTGTTTAGTTAAAACTAAGCAATCCTTAGATTATACACGTTCATATCATTCATCAAAGTGGTGAAAGGCCAATAGTATTCATGAAGTGTTTCCCCTGGAATATATGTGAACCTATCAAACAAGTCATACAATTGACACTCTCGTTCCTGTTTACTTAGTGAAGTCCCTTGTAACAAAACAGTTAAGCGATCCCAAAGATCCTTTGCCACTGTGTGTTCACTTACCATTTGATAGATATCGGGTGGAAGAGCTTGAAGTATTGTCTGAACGGCCCTTTCATCTGCATCAGCAATGAGCTTGTTAGCATCCGGTAACTCATGATACAACCTTGGCCGCGTCACATTGTGGACAGTAACTTCTCCCCAATCGAGTGGACCGTTTTCAATGGATTGAAGCATAAGTCTACCATTGGGTTTACCCATGATGCAAGTTTTCATGCGACCTTGCCATGCTTCAAATAAGTCTTTGATGAGCAACGGTGGGCGAGTATCGGTACCCGAGATGATTGAAATATAGGTAAGCGATGTCATTGTTGGCATATATGAATTTGAATTCATTTTATGATCCCTTAAATAAAGATTATACCTAGTATAAAAAATTAAAGTTCGTTGTTCCTGTCTAATCGAATTGATTACTGGATTAATGTGCGACTCAGCTGTCTTTGGTGGAAACAAATATTTGTGTCGTTGTAGTATATTAAAAATGCAAAACTTTAAAGTAAAGGGCGGTAATTTAAAATCTAAATCTAATTGAAAATAAATGACAAGAATTTAAAGTGTGACAAAAATTAAAAGGCAATTAAAGTAAATAACGCAAACTTAAAACTAGCCTAAAGGCAAACTTAAAACGCAACTAAAACTTAAACTAAGGCAAGGCTTAAAATAAATCTAAGGCAAGTAAACTTAAAGTGCAACTAAGGAAAAAGGCGGGAAAATTAAAGTTTAAAAATTAAAAACTAAAAAAAACTTAAAATAAACTAAAAATACCTCACTCGGAATAATTACTCGTTCGGAATGTCACCTTCACCCGGAATAATTCTTCTTCATTCGGAATAATCAATACAAAAAACTTATCCGGAATAACTAAGCCAAAACTCTCATTCGGAATAAAAGCTTCACTCGGAATAATCACAATAAAGCCTTCATTCGGAATATTCCGAATGAATACCCCTTGATCCGGAATGTTGAATATTCCGGATGAACAACCTTTGATTCGGAATGTTGAATGTTCCGAATAAACACTTTGATCCGGAATATATTCCGAATGAATCACCCTTTATCCGAAATAACTGATTATTCCGAATGAACGTCCTTGATCCGGAATATGTCACTTATCCGGAAAAAGTCCTTTATTCGGAATAACTTTGCTGACTCGGAATATTGGGCTTGATCCGGAATATAAATCCTCAAACCCTTCGTTCGGAATGTTCCGAATGAACTTCTTGATCTGGAATATTTTCCTTGGTTCGGAATGTTGTCTTTATTCGGAATGTTCACTGATTCGGAATATTAAACTGACCCGGAATATGTCACTTATCCGGAATAACAGCTTTATCCGGAATAAAGTGACTGATGTGGAATGATTGCTTGGTTCGGAATGTTTTTCTTGATCCGGAATAACCTGGAAAACAGTAACAGCGAAGAACAAGGAGAAACCAAAAATAACACGAATCTAATCTAATCTAATCAAAATCAATCAAAAGATTAAATCAAACTAACCTAATAACATCTACTAATCATAAACAAACAATATAAATCAATCAAACTAACAATAATAATCAAAATAATCGAAACCCACTTAATCAATTTAATAAAAACTCAAGAACATGAACATAAACAATAAAGCATAAAGATTAAGATCAAACAAGAACGGTAGATAAGAGATGAATAATAAAAATAAAGATTAACAATAAATAAAAGGAAACTTACTTGAAATTAAATGAATTTAAGGTGCTAGACAATTAAGTAAATGACATGTATTTAAATGTGCAAAAATTAAAATGGAAGAGCTAATTGTCACACTTAGCCAACAAAATGAAATGAAATGAACTAAGGCCTATTTATAGGAGGATTAGGGAGGTGCTTAGAGGAAGCTTCCTCCCCTGTTTCTTCTTTCTTTAATTGTCATTAAGTCCTTAATCTTCTTAATTCTTTGACTTTAATGACTTTGTCTCGGGATTTCCTTAAACTCGTCTTGAAATTTCTTCATATATAAGACTTGAATTCTCCGGCTTTAAGTAAACTTCCGTCTTTTGACTTTTTCTTCGATAAATCTTCAGAATTGGTCTTGGACTTCCGTTATTTTTGCACTCTTGATTTCTTGACTTCGTCTTTTATCTTTTTCTTCGATAAAAGCCCGTGAATGCCGTGTTTTCTCCCCTTTTCACATTTTCGTCCTAAAATCACAACAAAAACACAAACCACGCATAATTCCGACATTTACGACATAAAATATACGTTTTGGCCTGGTTATTATTGTAATTAAGTGGTAAAAGGATGGGTGTTTACACACCTATCAAATCCCCTACACTTGACCATTGCAATGTCCTCATGCAATGCATTAGTTACAAAGCACGTTTTACATTTTCCATCATAATCAATCCACATTGGCATTTATTAAAGAGATAGAAAATTATAAACATTCAAAGGAAGAAAGTAAGTAAAGAAATGAAAAACATACCTTAGGGTTTTGGAAATGTCATGAATGATCATCATCCTCAAGTTTTCACGTTCTCCAAACCAAGCTTAAAAACGAGATCATTGTTATTATAAGTTAGCAAACTAACACAAACTCATGTGGGCCAATTATTCACTTAGACTCCCTTATTCCTAGGTGTATCTCTTATATTTTATTATTGTCTTGAATGATCACGAGGATGCATTGTTGACTTATTTCGATAGTTATTTAGGCTGAAAATAAAGTGGGATGATTTAATCAATAGTTAGCTAAAGGACAAAATCTTTTAAAACTGCTTCTCGGGACCTCATAAAGTTCATATCTTGGCATAACTCGCTTCATGATTTGAGACCTTTCTCGGACCGATATTTGGCAGCGACTTCACACTTCAAATCTTGAGAGACGTTCATGAAATAATGGTCTTCTCTTCATAATAGGAATTTCTTCGCTTGAAATTTTGAGAGATTCTTCATATTTGGACCACGACTTCTTTATTTTTCTCCAATATTTATTTTGGACTTTGATATACAACGATCCGCCTCCTTTTGGACTTGGATTTATTTATCCTCATACCTTGTTAGGGCCTTTTTGGATAGACTTCTCCATGATCTTTACGGGAGTATTTGATTTTCGTCGTGTGTCTCGATCCTTCATATTGATTTTTGATAAATGATTCTTCACATCACTTTTGGATCTTTAGCAGCAAAATGTAGCCCTTATGCCTTGTTAGGGCCTTTTCGGACTCGCCAATCTTCGCATCCCGCTTCAATAAGTTATGCCTTGGCTATGAACTCTAATTCATACCGAGCAACTTTTAAACGATCTTGGGCTAGAAGCTAAGTAACTTTTCAAATCGTACAACCTTATTTATTGCAGAGAAATTTATTAGCAAGCGATGGGAGAATAGGCTTATAATTAACTCACGTAAATTCATGAAAGAATAACAAACTTATAATTGACTCTATCATCTCTCGTTCTCCACAATTTAAAATCTCAAGGAATGAGACTCGTGGATGCTTAGCCTATTAAATCAAAATTTTGGGTTTTCGAGTCGCCTATAGGATCTTGCAAACTCTTAGACTTTTTCAAGTTTAGAAATCGCATTTTAAAGTTCCCTTGATAAACGACTCTCTAGGATCAATTATAGGAACTTGCGAAAAGTTCTTGTTCTTAACCCGTGAGAGTTAAGACTTTCGCGTTTTAAAGCTCCCTATATAAAAGACTAACAAAACTTGACTTAAACACGTTAAGGATACTAGCTAGAGTAAACTTAGATAAGTAAACTCGGGTTGAGTCAAAAGATTGACAACGTTTGAAAATTAAAACCACTTTATTAAAATTTATTCTAGCAAAGAAAGAAAATAACTATACAAAGGTAAAACTAATAGGCCAAAATAGATCAAAACTTTTGAAAAATGTCGAAAAATTGATTTTCCGGTTAAAATGAGGACAAATACAAGGAAAAGACCACTTAACTTCGATAGAAGTCCCCCTACACTTAATATAAACATTGTCCTCAATGTTTAAGCATGTGGGAGTAAACTCCCCTACACCTAGGACATTGTGCACTTTGTTTAAATCTCGCTAAGGAAAAGACAACTAACGAGATTCCTATTTTAATATTGAAGATTATAAAATAGTGAATCGAAAAGAGTTTAGGATAGAACCGGGAAGACGGAAACACGGAATCACGGGTCGTCAAAAATCATCAAGAGTGGATCATTGAGCGCTCGAATCCCTGAATATGAGAAGAGAGGAAATAGCAAACACCAACGGGTCTCCCCTACACTTAGGATAAAGATAGCTAAAAGATAGATACATGGGTTGCCTCCCAAGAAGCGCTTGATTTTTGTTCACCGAGTCGTGAGCCTGACTCGGCCTTGATTATCATAGGAAGAAGCATGAAACATATCCACCGGGATCAAATACATAGTTTTCGTCCATCAAATAGAACAAGCTTAAGGCGAACAAGGCAAGCCAATGAAGAGTAGGCAAGGTTCCCATAAGCAAAGATGGAGCACGGTGGGAGCAAGGGTGAAGAGGTGCAAGCATATCTTCAGTAGTTCCAAAAATCTTTCCTTTTATTTCATCAGATGGATACTGAGATGGCGTGAAGATTCTAATACCGGGGTCGAACACCTTTTCCTTTAGGGGAAAATAGCACTCAGGCTCAGCAGAATTTGAAGAAGATCCGCTAAGAAAATGCACAACCTCGTCCTCAGAAGGTGGACAAAGAGGTGTCAAAACATACGTGCTGCGGATGTTGGTGTCGTCCGGTTGCTTCTCCTTTGAAAGAATTTTCTTCAAATACGAAGTAGGATCAAGACCATAATTATCAAAGTCTAAAGGAGGAGCATCACTCTCATGAGGGAAGTAAGTATTGAGAAAAGTAGAAAAGTCTTCCTCAAATGAGTAGTCATCTAAAGTAGGATCAAGCATGGATGGCGGAGGATCTTCATCATGTGAAGAATCACTCGAAAGAGTATCGACCTCATCAGAATCATCATAAGTGGGCATGTCGGGATACTCGGAAGTAAAATCATCATAATCATCTCCATCGGAACTAGAATCGTCATCATAAGCATCAAAGATCGGTGGAGAATCATATATGGGTGAAGGTTCCAAATTGGAGAGAGAATCATCCACATCATCTTGAAAAAGTGGATTATCGTTGCAAGAATCGAATAGAGGATTGTTGTAGACGACAAAATCATCAAGCACATTAATCATATTCGCTGATTCTCTTCCATAGGATTTGCTTGTAAGCTTCCCCATTTCAAAAACTTGTGCATCATCCCCGACCCTTAAAATGAGTTCACACTTATCCACATCTATTAAAGCTCTACCGGTTCTAAAAAATGGGCGTCCAAGTATTAACGGCATACGAGGATCCATTTCATAATCAACAACGACAAAGTCGACCGGAAAAGTGAATGTGCCAACTTTAATGAACACATCTTCGGCAATACCAAGGGGGTAAGCGAGAGTACGATTGGCAACCTCAAGAGTGATCTTGGTGGGTGTAAGGTTGGGCAATGATAACTTTTTCCAAACACTTAAAGGCATCAAATTTATACTTGCCCCGAGATCGGCTAAGGCAGTAAATTTGTCGGTTTGGTTAAAAGTACAAGGTAGCACAAAACGACCGGGATCTCCAAGTTTCTCTGGAAGTTCTTTAAGAAGGACGGCAAAACAATTTTCATTCAATCGAGTATTAACAAACTCGGCCATCTTCTCCTTCTTATTGAGCAATTCCTTAAACATCTTAACAAATTGTGGCATTTGGGCAAGAGCTTCAACAAGGGTAAAGGTGATTTTCATGCCGGCAATCTTTTCCAAAAAGTTAGCGACTTGCATGTCATTCTTTTTCAAAATTCGAGCCTTGTTGAGTCGAGAAGGGTAAGGAATGCTGGGGTTGGGTGGTGGAGGTGTAGCAGGTGAAGGTTGAGATGTTGAAGGGTTCTTCTTGGGTACTTCGTCATGGCGAGGCGGAGACGGTAATGGTGTACTAATACTAGGTGTGGGAGGAGTAGGGATAAATGGTGGTGGAGGAGGTGTAGATGATGGGGGCGGGATAGGTGGTCCTACTAAAGTAACTCCACTACGGGTAGTAATAGCACTCACATTCGCTCTCGGATTGGTGACGGTGTTTGATGGTAGAGAACTCGAAGTAGAGTGTTGAGTAGTGGGTAAGAAACTAGCCAGCATATTCTTCAAATCATTCGTTTGATTGCTGAAGGAGGAAGTATATCATTTCGAAGCTCGGATCTAATGTCATTCCCTTGCTTGGTGATATCCCCTTTCAAATTGATAATTTGGCTCTGCAGATTCTTAATTTGCTCTCCTTGGGTTCTCATTAAAGCTTCAACATCTTGATTGATGGGTGGGGCGTGTTGATTGGGTGCGTGATAAGGATTAGAAGCTCTAGGTGGGATTTGGTTGCTTCTAGTGTAATTGTTGTTGGAGTTGTGGTTTTGAGGAGAAAAACCGGGTGAAAGATAGTTGTAGGACCGGTAACTTAGCAAATTTCTATCCCCTTGAGGTCGGGCTTGGTAATTTTCCGGTGAATAATTACCATAAGTCGCATCCACGTTTTCCGGATTTCCTTGAGTAGAAGGACAATCAGTGTATGAGTGAGGACCGCCGCATGTCTCACAAGGATTGGCTACCGCTTTAACTTCTTGTTGGTTTGAAGCGATGAGCAAGATATTTTTGTTCATTTCGGCCATCATGCGGGTGAATTCGGTTATGTCGGGATTTGCTGAAGTAGAAGAAACATTGACTCTCGGGTTGTTCCTTGAAGAATCGGAGGAATCCCAGTTTTTGTGATGAGTAGTCATGTTCTCAATAAGCTCTCTACACTCCTCGGGTATCCTTTTCATAAATGTGCCACCGGCGGCTGCATTAATCGTATCACGATCACAAAAAGTCAAACCGTTGTAGAAAGTATCAATTAAGGTCACAGGGAGCATGTTGTGGTTTGTACAACGATCGATCAAAACATTATATCTTTCCCAAGCATCAAAGAGAGATTCATCGGATTCTTGCATGAAACCGCTGATTTGATTGCGAAGACTCGTGACCATGGATGGTGGAAAGTAGCGCGACAAAAAGCGTTGAGTCATGTCATCCCAAGTATGAATTGAATTCTTCGGGAGACGATCAAACCATTTCTCGGCGTGGTGTGATAAAGTATGTGGGAAGAGTTGAAGGCGAAGAACATCCATTATGGCACCGGGCAACTTCATGCTTTGAGTGATTGTAATGAATTTGTCGAGGTGTTTGTTGGCATCATCATCAGGCATTCCGCGGAATGGATTAGTTTGCACTTGTTGAATCATGTGATGCTTCAACGAAAACTCCAGAGCTGTGATTTGCATCGTGCAATCGGTCCTCCTCGTCCAAACATGGTGGGTTGACAAAGCTCCTCCATTGTCCGAAAATCAGGCTGTGGAAGAACATTGTTGTTGTTATTATTGAGGTGCGGTGGATTATTGTTGTTGTTGACACTTGCCATAGCTAAATCTTCAGGAGTCTCGGGCTTTTGATAAGTAGAAGATCTAGTACGCATACACCTGCGAAAGCAAAAGAAAACAATACCAAAGCAATAGACAATATATATACACAATAAAAATAAAATCTTTTGGATTTTTGAAAATTTTTAATTTTTTTTTTTGGTTTTTTAACAATTTTTAATTTTTATTGATTTTTGGAAATTTTTGAGCAAGAAAAATAACGCTCACGAATGAACGGATTTTACCTAGTATAAAAAATTAAAGTTCGTTGTTCCTGTCTAATCGAATTGATTACTGGATTAACGTGCGACTCAGCTGTCTTTGGTGGAAACAAATATTTGTGTCGTTGTAGTATATTAAAAATGCAAAACTTTAAAGTAAAGGGCGGTAATTTAAAATCTAAATCTAATTGAAAATAAATTACAAGAATTTAAAGCGTGACAAAAATTAAAAGGCAATTAAAGTAAATAACGCAAACTTAAAACTAGCCTAAAGGCAAACTTAAAACGCAACTAAAACATAAACTAAGGCAAGGCTTAAAATAAATCTAAGGCAAGTAAACTTAAAGTGCAACTAAGGAAAAAGGCGGGAAAATTAAAGCTTAAAAATTAAAAACTAAAAAAACTTAAAATAAACTAAAAATACCTCACTCGGAATAATTACTCGTTCGGAATGTCACCTTCACCCGGAATAATTCTTCTTCGTTCGGAATAATCAAGACAAAACACTTATCCGGAATAACTAAGCCAAAACTCTCATTCGGAATAAAAGCTTCACTCGGAATAATCACAATAAAGCCTTCATTCGAAATATTCCGAATGAATACCCCTTGATCCGGAATGTTGAATATTCCGGATGAACAACCTTTGATTCGGAATGTTGAATGTTCCGAATAAACACTTTGATCCGGAATATATTCCGAATGAATCACCCTTTATCTGATTATTCCGAATGAACGTCCTTGATCCGGAATATGTCACTTATCCGGAAAAAGTCCTTTATTCGGAATAACTTTGCTGACTCGTAATATTGGGCTTGATCCGGAATATAAATCCTCAAACCATTCGTTCGGAATGTTCCGAATGAACTTCTTGATCCGGAATATTTTCCTTGGTTCGGAATGTTGCCTTTATTCGGAATGTTCACTGATTCGGAATGATAAACTGACCCGGAATATGTCACTTATCCGGAATAACAGCTTTATCCGGAATAAAGTGACTGATGTGGAATGATTGCTTGGTTCGGAATGTTTTTCTTGATCTGGAATAACCTGGAAAACAGTAACAGCGAAGAACAAGGAGAAACCAAAAATAACACGAATCTAATCTAATCTAATCAAAATCAACCAAAATATTAAATCAAACTAACCAAATAACATCTACTAATCATAAACAAACAATCCAAATCAATCAAACTAACAATAATAATCAAAATAATCAAAACCCACTTAATCAATTTAATAAAAACTCAAAAACATGAACATAAACGATAAAGCATAAAGATTAAGATCAAACAAGAAAGGTAGATAAGAGATGAACAATAAAAGTAAAGATTAACAATAATTAAAAGGAAACTTACTTGAAATTAAATGAATTTAAGGTGCAAGACAATTAAGTAAATGACATGTATTTAAATGTGCAAAAATTAAAATGGAAGAGCTAATTGTGACACTTAGCCAACAAAATGAAATGAAATGAACTAAGGCCTATTTATAGGAGGATTAGGGAGGTGCTTAGAGGAAGCTTCCTCCCCTCTTTCTTCTTTCTTTAATTGTCATTAAGTCCTTAATCTTCTTAATTCTTTGACTTTAACGACTTTGTCTCAGGATTTCTTTAAACTCGTCTTGAAATTTCTTCATAAATAAGACTTGAATTCTTCGGCTTTAAGTAAACTTCCGTCTTTTGACTTTTTCTTCGATAAATCTTCAGAATTGGTCTTGGACTTACGTTCTTTTTGCACTCTTGATTTCTTGACTTCGTCTTTTGTCTTTTTCTTTGATAAAAGCCCGTGAATGCCGTGTTTTCTCCCCTTTTCATATTTTCGTCCTAAAATCACAACAAAAACACAAACCACACATAATTCCGACATTTACGACATAAAATATACGTTTTGGCCTAGTTATTATTGTAATTAAGTGGTAAAAGGATGGGTGTTTACACACCTATCAAATATAAAAAATGATCGAGCAATGAAATAAGGTTATGTGTTTTTGTATTGTTGATTTAAAGATGTTGTTATCTTTTTGCTGTGTGTGTTTTTGAAAATTTCCAAATTAATGCAAAGTAGAAAAATCCTCTAAGTTATGTAATTTTTATCCCAAAAAGCAAATTCTATCGGAATGTCTCTTGTATCAGAATGTCCACTGTCGCAATATAAGGTCTGTCGGAATACCCCTACTATCGCAATAAGTCCACTGTCGTAATATGAGAACTGTCGCAATGCTACTCGTATCGGAATGAGACAAGTATCGCAATGTGACACCTATCAGAATATGAGGACTATCGTAATATGGCAAATGAAATTTTGGCAGAGTGACGTTTCAATATGCCTTAATTCCGTCGCAATATACGTCGGAATAAAGGGTATCGCAATACCTGGTGATCGCAAAGTAAAACCATAGGGTTATTGCGATCAAACTGTACTTACCTGTGCACTTCCGATGAATTCTGTGGAAAGATGAATTTCACAACTTTGAGCCAAAGAAATTCGTAACTTTGAGCCAAAATATTTGTGTTTTAACCCAAACCAAAATACCCAAATCACTAGTACGACTATGAAGAAGGTATACGAATCACTTAGAACTCTAAAAACCCGTAATTTTTTTGAAGCTTTGGTAAAAAAATCAAAACCCACGAAATGCTTAAATAAGCATGAACAACACAAAAACCAACCTCTATTTCATCCCATATCTCTTGATACCAATTGTAGAAACGTGATAATCTTTGATATTTCAAGAGGGTTGATGTTACTAGTGAGAGAAAGTAGAGAGAGAAGTGAGAGAAAAACTATGTTTATTCTTTGGAAAAATGAAACAACCAACACCCTTTCCATCAAAGGAAAGGGTTTATATACCCAAGCCTTGGTGGGCTTGGGCCTTCCAACCCAT
Organism: Glebionis coronaria; assembly: GCA_025667525.1. NCBI lineage: Eukaryota > Viridiplantae > Streptophyta > Magnoliopsida > Asterales > Asteraceae > Glebionis > Glebionis coronaria. The sequence continues at coordinate 378,527,043 of CM046880.1, read as the reverse complement.
GGACATTTCCATGGGCTAGGCGTTTACACAAAACAAAGTAAATAACTAACTATGAGCCTACAACGTTTAGTAATATTGTTGGAGTGACCGATACTTCTAATATACGTTAAAAATGTATTTCCAACAGATAACCCTTTGTTCAATCATGCCTTTCCACGATTCTTTGGTAATGATTCTAAAACACTCAGATATGAGCTACGTTACAACATGAATAACCTTGAAAATGACCTCATGAAAGACAACCTTCATGAGACGGATTTTAAGAATACCTTCAAAATTATCAAAGCACAATTTCAAGGGTTCTTTCATTTAAATTTATTCATGGCTTCCAATTCTGATTCCGAAGCTCGCGATGCAGAAGATATCTTTAAAGACTACACTCAAATGGAAGCAAAATCCTTGAAAGACGTGATAATTCATAACATGGACTCCATTGAGAAGAAGATGCATGAAAGACTACTTCATCAACGAGACAGTGAAAAAAGTTGAATGAAAAAATGGTGCAAATGCAAGAGTGCAAGGTTGTAAAGGTTCACGCAATGGACACTAGTCCAGTTTCTACTATAAGTAGTGGGACAACATCAGGTAATGAGAATGAAAGCTGCAGATCAGGTAACATAAAGAATGGTACGAGGAATGATCGTAGCATATTTGGGAACGAAAGCAGAAGTTCTGGAAAATAAGACATCAGCTCTGAGATAGTCATCAACAATACACCTTCCTATGACACTAGCCCTGTCTTCGACTCTGAGCCCTTGGAAGAGGTACAAAATGATGAATATAATGTGTTTGCCAATACGCATGAGCATAGTGATCAAACTAAAATAATTATTGACACATGTATGACGGAAACGAGTGATAGCAATACCACACCCAATTTATCAAACATGTGCAATAATGTGTCTGAGGATGATCAACATGCAATTGAGTATGATGATGAGGAGCATGTTGCGCTTGCTAATTTAATTCCCAATTAAAAAAAGGATGTCAATGAAACTAGAAAGAGTCAAAAGCAATTTAAGAAGGCAAACACAACACTCACTCAAAAGTTTAAGGAACGCAAGTTGCAGAGATGAGCTTCTTCAAAAAACAAGGAGCTTGAGGGGTACAAAGGACGTGTAATTCACACTTAAAAGGACGTTTTTGAACGTAAATACAAGAAACTCTACTGTTATTAGCAAAAGAAAAACTTCAATATAACGCCTTTTTAATTGATGAACGAAAAAAATGTACCTTGCAACAACTAAAGCAAACGAGCATGGACAAGGGTTTTCTATAATTGACACTAATGCTGAAATTGTTAATCTAAAGAAACAAGAGGTTGAAAAGTTGAAACAAGATTTCAAAACTAGACAAGCTAAGGATATTGAAAAAGTCACGGAACTTGAAGAAAAAGTTGATTTTTTGAAAACATTGTTTATAAAACAAACCAATCTGTTTAAACCATGAAAATTTTGGCACCTCGGTCATTTATTAAGGGTAGAGATAGTTTTGCAAGTCCTAAGTACCTCGAGAAAGCTTAAGCTGAGAACCCACACCTTTATCTCGATGAGTCTGAATGGATCGATCATGATAAAATAGTTATGCTTGATAGTGAAGAGATAATCATCTCGACGAGGAGAGTAGATCAAAATTAAATAAAGATTATGTTAAACCATATAGCTATGCTTATCAAACTAGTCGTTATGAAATTTTCACTTCACAAACACAAACGTCTCGTAAGAAATCGTTTTTTGAAACTGAACAAAGAAGAATTAAATGGAGAAAACCTTTTGCCACAAAGAAATCTAACATTTCGAGACATACTGGGTACTTGCCTAATCATGCTTCTTTAAGCAAGAGCATACAAGCACTTGGTATAATCAAACATAAAATTCCAACTTTTCAATCCATTGTTGATAGTGACTGAAAAAACGTGAAGATGATAAATGGAAAAATGATATCCCTCACCATATAACTGTGCTTATGAAAACTCATTTGATACCACTTTCAACAAAAACAAAAGCAAATGCTCTTAAATTTGAAAGGTTAATTCGGCTAGAAATGTTTAACGATTTGAAATATGTTGAATCTCTTGAAAATAAAATCGACGAACCTTAATTTAAAAAAGAAGAGTTTTCAAAAGAATATGATCTACTCTTACAAGAATGTCTCTCCAAAGACCTCATGTGTGCTATAGTTAACTCTCATACTGATATTGATGAATATTCTGACGTTGCATGCAAATATCTTGATAAGATAAAAGAGTGTGAACATCTTGAAACGAAGCTTCTAAAACAAAAAGAAAATGTTGATCCAAAAGTGTTTACAACACTTCAATGCCGATTTTATTACCTTTAAAAAAATTGTCACTCTCTTAAATTTGCTTTGCAAAAGAAAATAGGCAGCTTTCCAAACGATAATAATTTGAACGTAAAACTATATGAATCATTTCGACAAATGAACGATAAAAGTACTGAAATTACAGATTGAAAGCTTAGTTGCAAGAAAAGGATATAGCGATGACCGAGTTGAAGAAACTCGTTGGAAAGATGGGTGGGAAAACTGTGGAAACTAATCATGTAAAACAACCTGTTGTTCATCAACCTACTGCATATATATTTCAAAAACCATCACTCTTAGGAAAATCGACTCCTTTCTCAAATTCTTCATATGTAAAATCTAGGTTACCTCCTACGACTGATGTGCAACCAAGTTTTCCAAAACCAGCCATTCCACCGTCTGTGCCTCAAGTTAGAGAACCCACTTTTGCTAATCCCAATCATGTGAATGTACCTAGCACTTCTAAGAATAGTCCTAAGCGTGTGACATTTTAGTCCACGAAATAAGTTGTAGGTTCAAATGACTTAGTTCATACCAACAACTTAGAGGACGCTAAGCAAAAAGGAAAATTCAGAAAGAAAAGATGTATATTCAAAACCTAGTATAACAACTTCTGCTAGAGTTCAAACCACTAGTAATGTTAGTAAACCGAAACCTAGGAACCCTTATCAGCAACCTAGTAATTGGCCACCATTAATGAGTAGTCGTGTCTCGAATAATACAACTGAACGATCAACAAAACCTAGGAACACACATACTTTCATGAATTCCACATTCCATGGCCCTAGATGTAAAAAGGACATTCACAAAGCAAATAACGATCATTGTATTCTACAATACATCTGTAGGTAAAATCTGGTGCCTTTGCACAAAAAAATAATGCGGAATCCCATAAGACAACAAGGAGATACACAGTTGTAGCAAATAAAAGCAAGGATAATAAATCCGAAAGGCGGATCAATATAGGACATAGTGTTTACTAAAACAAGTCTTCCACTATGATTGAGAAAACTACTCCTAGATCTAGTCTTCAGTGAACAAACGGGTAGGAACTTTCATAAAGTTGGTCTTGAGTGGATTCCTATAGAAAAGAGTGTTGGAACCTGCATCACCACTAATGATAGTGTTTTTCCTATAAGAAAGGAATCTGTTACTCCTAACACTGTTATTTGTACGAATTCTTCTTCTTTAACTACAGGCTCAAAATCGACTTCTTTTTCTAAGGTTTCAAACAATGTACATTCATTATCACCTTCTTATTTTGTACAAACTTCTACTTTTGATTATTTTCGAAAAACTTGAAAATGTAAATAAAAAAATAAATAAAATATAAAACCTGTAAAAACGAAATACAAAATCAAAAAATCTTTGAGAATACCAAAAAGAATCTTCTCGACATGTCTTTCAGTATCGATAATATTTACATGCCTAGAAATGTCGTTTAATAATGACACGGGTAGTAAATAAAGCTCGAATGAAAGTTCAAATATTTCAAAACATGTGATTTCTATTTTCTTGATAAATGATTTACAATTAGTGACTCGTGCCTCAAAGAAAGGAAAATTTATCACGGGTGATAACTTATCCTCGACAACGGGAAAATTAATTTTTTCGGTCACGAGCTATCATTAAAAAACACTCCAAGTTTTAAACTCATGTAAATGACTTATAGTCACGTGTCAGTCTATAACTCGGATTTCAAATAAAGTAAAGTGGATCTTTAAGATAACTTATCCTAACAACGGGTAGAGCAATCTATCGCGATATGGAGCTATTCACAAAACATTCAAAGTTTTGAGCTCTAGACTATGGCTTGTAATCAATTTCAGATTGCAACCCGGACCTATATTCACAGGGGAGTGTACGATTCGATGGGCTTACTCTCAGCAAAAGAAGAAAAATATTCTTACACTTGAGTGGATTCTTCAAAACAGTCAAAGTCTATGAACTCAAGTTTATGTTTTAGAAACACAAATTTAAGAAGACATCATTTTCAAAAAGCGTAGACCACATTTTTCCAAAAGGATCTTTTGATGACAAAAATACTCTCATAAATTTATGTGGTATCTTTTTTATCATATATTTTGGTATCTTGAATTTATATATTTTGGTATTTTTCTAAAAATGTGTGTTCAATAACTCCAATCCTCAAAAAGGTAAATCTGGATCATATCCTCATAATAACAATTCAATTGGATCTACTTTGAGGGGGAGCTTTCCAAAATCAAAGTTTTAACGTTGTTGTATATATTCTGTCAAGACAATTTTTATGGATCCAACATATATGTAGTTATGATTTGGTACAATTTCACATAAAAAATCTTTGATGTTCGTGAGCACATTCTTCAACATCAACTTTATGTGTTCATGAATATGTAGTGTGCGAGTATAATTTTTTCAAGAATTTTTGAAGAATTTTTCAATGATTATTCAAAATCTTTCAAAAGTTATGTGTTCGACACTACAAAATTAAAATGTTCCAATAATTCATGCAAATAAGACACATTTTTATCCCGTAAGATTTTCAAAACTATTTTTGCGGTATATTTTAATCAAATTGGTATCTCTAATATCAAATGATTTATATATTAGAGACAGGGGAGAAAATGTGATTAAAATATGATCCAATATATGAAACTAACATATAAGACTCAAACACTTTAACTCTTACCCACATGCACGAAACACTTTCAATTATCGATGCACATGTGAAGGGGGAGCATTTCTGAAACGACAAAACTATCAAGGTGTTACAAGTTGTGATTGTTATCAAACACTTTGATTGACTTTCAAATGGTTTTATGATTATGATCTTACACCCACAACCTCTTTAATTCACAAAGATATTGGTGACAAAAGGTGGTTAGGTATACGTCATATGATCCAACCAAAACCGGAGGGATCTTCCTAGGGACAATCCAATAGATGGAGTAGAATGTTATAAGGGAATAATGCCGACTAATGACTTAAGCTAGCACTAGAACAAACACAACAAGGTGCTAGTAATGACGTCTTGGTAAGCATTAAAGAATGAAAAAGAAATGTAAGGATAAAGGGTGAAAAGAAATATCCCTCCATACAACTTAGGTAGAAAATGGGTCAATACATCTACTAGCAGAATCACAAGATGATTGATGATACTAAAGATGAGACATCATAGACCCAGTGATGCAATGCAAAACCCTTCCCAGCTAACCCTGACTTCTCTCAAAATAGGTTTGTTTTATTGTCACGGAGATCAACAATACTTCTATTGACTTTCTCACTCTGAGTTAGTTGATATTGAAATGATGTCAGACTACTCCAGCCTCTGATCACTAAAACCAAAAGTGCACAAATAATGTTTAGAGCTAAGAGATCAATCAAAATCTCTTTAGGACACATCCAATGACAAACACTTGATGTTCATCATTTATAACACAAGTGAGGAAGAAGAGAGTCATACACTTTATTCTTGTGATATTGCTAGAACACTCAGAGTGATACACTTTAGTATTCACAATGATGCGTGAAAATTCATCTAGTGTTAACATCAAACAGCACTGCGGTAGGTCATATGTAAGATTCTTTATGAATTAAACTGGAAATCAAAGATGGTTTGATTCTTAAATGATTCAAACTTATTCTAGGTTACTAGCAATATCTTTATGATCTTGTCGGAACATTCAGAGTGATACTCTTGAGTATTTACAATAATGAATGGAAATCCTTCCAAATTCAACCTCAAACAACACTACGGAAGGTGACTTGCGAGATTCTTTATGAATCAAGCTTGTTGCAAATGAAAACTAATGATGGTGAGATTCTTTATGATTCACACTTGTTCCAGGATTGTATTGATGGATAACATAACCACATGCTTATGCTCAAAGACATACTCAAGAATCAAGAAAGATAAAGATCAAAGAAAGACAAAGACTTCCGCAACTCTAATATTCAAAATCTCCCTTAAAGATTAATGTAGAGGAATGGCATCTTAGAGGATAGACATATCACAATATTGGAGGAGATTGTGTTAACTTAAAAAATATTGAAGGAATGACCTCTCTTTTTAATGGAGATTGTTAGCAAGCTTTCAAGATGATGCATAGTGTGAGTATGTGGGTGAAGACACAAGATCGTAAAGTGACAAATACAAATCAAGGATGGTGACTAACACAAATGATTAAGTCAACTAACAAGAATGATTCAGTCATAAAATCTAAAGATCTCAAGATTAAAGACTAAGTCAAAAGACAACGACAAAGGCTCAAAGATGACAACATGAAGGAACAAGTCTACAATTACACGTTCTGGACTCATATATTGTGAGATTAGTAATCTCAATAAATCCTCAAACATCATAGAGGAATGACCTCTCATTGGGGAGATTGTTAGCCTCAAAATATTAAGTCAAACAAGAATGACTCGATCATAGGTTTATTATGTACCGGTCATAGGAACGTTGTAATTAGTAATAGGATAGTTGGAAAACACGGGCTTGATGTTTAGCTTATTGTCCATGTTTTTTGAAATAAAGCCCATTAATCAAGCCTGACCCATCAACATATAGTCCATTAAGCCACATGTAGGCCATGACTATATATACCTCTCCTAACATGTTAGGAGAGGGTTGGTTGTCTTATTTTTCACACACTTTTCAATCGAATATTCTCTCTTTTCTCTCTAAGTTCTCTATACTTTCTCTATCTTTTCTTTCTTTTTCTACTATCTTCTATCAATCAACCATGATGAAGTGATCAAATATAAAACATATAACATCCCTCCCAATTGGGCATTAAATTTCCTAAACCTATTCTTCATCGTTGTCTCCAACATTCCGATTGATACTAGCTTTTGCAAACTATGTGTTGAATGAACTAGACCCATGTTGATCCCAATGAATAGATCTTAAGCATGTTAAGGATTATATGCTAGCTTGTAATCAAACTAAAGCACGAGAGAGACTCCTACTCAACATAGATAACTTATTCGGAATCTAACTTATCAAAGCTAAGAAGAACAGGGATTTACTAACTATCGATTCTTTATTAATCGTAAAACTTGTATTAAGGTACAATAAACTCAACAACCCTATGTTCCTTTTATAGTGCAAGGAACTCTCGAATATTCTTTTAGGATACATATATCACAAATGATATACTGCTGTTATAAACATAACATATATTTACCTAAGATATATTCGTACTTATCAATCAAACAATACTTAACATTACAACTAACGGTACATGAACAGTACTTGCTTACACTATCGGTACTTAGTACATAACTAACTATACTTGGTACTTATACAAATAGTCCTAAAAATCATCCCCTAAACATGAATGATATATGGTTATCTTCTTGTTTCTCTGTCTTGAATGGATGTATCTTCATGTCTTTTAGATGTAGCTTGTATAGCTCATAGTCTTCTAGGTAGGACTTGCAGTCTTTCAATCTTGTGCTATAGAGTGCATTTTAACACCTCTGTAGATCTTCTACTGGTATGATGAACTTTAATATTCTATATGGACTTCAACTTTGTCTTCAAAGTATGATCTTCTATGTATTTGAATATGTATTAGTAACACTCTTTCTTTCTTCAACATCTTGAATTTTAAAATTGATATCAGATAGTGGATCTTAATATTTAGACTTCAAATTTTTTTGTAATTTTGCTGCAACATCTTGTATCTATTCACCTACATAAGACAGTTAACAATAAACTAGTTGGTACTGGCATCATGATTTTTGGCAAATCACCAGCTATCAACGGATTTGATTATTCTTTACCAGTTAGTCGTTTGCTCTAGAATAGTCAATACTTTATTCATTAGACTAAGGTGTACTGATTACCCTATAAGTTTTTGGTAAGCTCTCAACCATTAACGGATTTGAGTAGTCTTTACCTAGATTCATTTTCTCTTGGACTAGCCAACTCTTTGCAATTAAGAATGATGAGTTAATGACCATGTAGTTTTTAGCAAACTACCAGCTATCAATGGATTTGAGAATTATTTACCATAGACCGTTTGCCTATGGACTAGTTACTTCTTATATGTATTATACATGGTGAACTGATTACCATTTAAGAAGTATGGCTGAAAGCCAAACACTTAGAGTTCTCTTTTTGAGCTTCCTCTTCCTTCTCAAGATCCTTGATCTGTTGCTTCACCAATCTTATCAACTCTAAAGCACTTGTGGACTCTTCTAAAACTTCCAACTGAAGATCCAACAAGCTTTCTAGCACTCTTCTCTCAAAAGGATATCTTCTCTTACAAAAGATAAAAAGTGACATTATTGATCTCTATGGTATGAACTTCACAAGATATGTAATATCTCCATTGTGTAGGAATCCACTTATCTTGACCTTTTCAGAACTTCTCATCATACTTATCTGGAGTCTCATACATGACTTTCAACTTTTCATGCAAGAGAACTTGTTATGATCTTCCCTTAAAACATATCTTGACAACTTCATATAATTCTTGAATGTCCTGTCTGCTATAGATGTGTAAAACTTCTTCCAACCAACTAAACAACCTATATGATCCATCAGCTCTAAAAATACGAAGAGAATCTATTTGATTATTCATTGAACTTCTCTAGCGAACTATAGATATTTTTTCCCATGACTTCTGTATCTATGTATTGATCATCAAATTCCACAATCTTGACGTGTTTTCTATGGTCATCATTACTGTTACTATCTTCATTATCATTAGTCATTAATTTTACCATTTTCCTTGCTAAGATTTTCTTGCAAGTTGATACTTTCCTTTTCAATCCTCTACCCTCAGAAGTCACTTCTTCTTCTTTAGGTAGTTCTTCCCATTTTTTTAGATGTACCTTCCTTAGGTACTATTTCTTCTTCAGTATGTATCATTTTTTAATCATGTGCCACTACTTCACTTTCATCTACCGTTTGTTGTCCATGTACCGTCTGTATGTTAGCAACTTCTTCAACATTCTGAGCTTTGGTTCCCTCATTCAGAGCTTGTTTCTCTACCACCTTTGGCATCTCCTTTACTTCTTTAGGCTTTCTAACATATGTAGTCCACTTCTTAGGAGCACTACCTTCTAGTTTATCTGCAATCTTTGGATCAACAATTCGGGGGGTACTTCCAAGTCTCCTTTGTCTTTCTTTAAGTCTATGGGCTTCTATATCTTTCTTATCTTGTTCAGATCCAATTACCATAAACTATTCAAAACTTCTTTTATCGTTTTCATAAAGAGCTTTGATCTCTTCAAAATTCTTTTTCTTAAACTATGCATGAGTAAAAGCTCCTATGTGCTTGAGATATGTAACCATTTGATTTTTGAGCTGAGATGTTGTAGGTGACTTTTTCTTTTCTTGCCTTCTCCCTTTGTTTAGAAAAGAATCTCTTTTTCTCCCTTACCACATCCATTATTAACCTAAGCTTTTCATCTTTATCATAAGCTTCCCTCTCTTCAGCATACATAGCTTCTGCAAGAAGAGTATCTGCATTGATTTGAGCTTGTATCTCATCATAATCATTGATGTACCATTCATCTTGCAATCTTTTTGCATCAAGAGCTTCTTGCAAATCTTGTACATTCAATTCATCTTACATTCTTCTTGCAAGGTCTTCATCATGGTCCAACTGTCTAAATTTCTTTTAGCTCCACCAATGCTCTTTGAATCAGTTTCTTCTATTCCAAAGGCTTTTTTCCTTTTTTACTTTGGGTCAATCTTTAGCAATTTCCTCTTGAACCTAAGAGTTTTCTCTTCTTCACTTTTTTGTGGTTGTTGACAACGAATGACAATACCTTTTGTTGCTAGTTTTGAAGCTTGAACCTCTTTTTCTTTGTACTTTGGTTCCTGTGCTTCAATAGTAGTTGTAGGTTGTTCCACTTGAGTTTCTGCTTATGCTTATGGATCAATAACCTGTTCATCAAGTTTTTCTTGCATAGGGATATTTGGTTGTGCTTCATCCTTTGAAATTTCCATATCTACAACTTGATCATCATCACCAGTATGTGTCTTAGTCTCAACTTCTCTTTGTTTAGGCTTTTCAGTTGAGGTCTTCTCCTACAAACCTATCAAGAGGTTGGCTAAAGTGATTTCATTTCTAAAGGATAAAGTTTCACTTCCTTCTGAAGCTTACCTTCTTGCCCAACGATACCTGCAATGTCAGTTGTACTTGTAGTTGGCTTGTCGGTACTAGGTCCAGGCTTGCTGGTACTTGCTTCTACACCGATACTTGACATATTATTATTTTTCTCTTCAACAACCAAGGCATCTTTTGACACCTTTTGCTCCATAGACACAAAGTATTCCACATTAAGCTCTTTAGTCTTCTCAGGTTCCTCATCTCTCCTTAATTCTTCAATTAGATGTGTCTAAACCTCTTGTTGAACTATGTCTTCATTCTCTGTCTCTTATTCAGTCTGAGCTGAATCTCACACTGCTCCCATGAACACTATATCATACTCTTGATCAGACTAAGGTGATTGTTATTGTTGTGGTTTCTCTGGTACTTGACTCTACAAATCAATCATGTCAATATACTCTATCTCCACATAATCAACATCATTATATGGAGATTGAAGTTGTGCAACCAAAAATGTTTCATCACTTGCAACTGGCTTATCCTTTTCTTGTAGAGGCTCTTGTGATGCTTCATCTGGTTTTTCTTGGTCAACATGATCCTTCAGCACATTCTCATCCAGATAATATTCCATTCCAGCATCATATCCAGTCTCATCATCAAATTCCTCCCCTTAGTGTTTGCATCCTGGATGAGACCGCAATTATACATGGTCTCACCAAATCAGGCTTAAAACGGTTAAAGATATCATAAAATACCGGAAAATATACTTGTATTTGTTTGTTGTATGTTTTAGGTATGGATATCTTGAAAAAGACAAAAAGATCACAAGAAACAAAGAAAAATGAACACGAGAAAAGAAGCCGCACAATGAACCGGACCCGAATGTTGATTTTGAAAAAATGTCCTTAAAGTTTGAATATTTTTCAAGTTTGGTCCTTGAAGAATCAAATTATACAACAAAGATCCCTCAAGTTTCAATACTTGTCAAGATTAGCCCTTAGAAATTGGTCAAAATACATTATAAGCCCTTATGAAAAGTTGTAACAATGTGTGTGCCTAAAATGACAACCTCATCATACTTTTATACAAAGGAATTTGCTATTTTTAATCTTGGAATGAGTTTACACATTTTTGGGAAGCTTAAGGGTCATTCTGCCATAAAGCCAAACCCATACCCAAACCTTCCACCACTACAACCCTGCCACCTCATCAAACTCGACCCAACCCGTTTACCCAAACCATAAGCTCAAACCCTAACCTGCCCACTAACCCACAGTTTATTATACTTAATACCTTTTAAATACGATCATAATATAATAACCGTGGGCGGTAAACACATATAATCTTCTCCCATTTTGGATTAAACCACACCCATTCGTCCCATAAACCCTAATTAACCAAACCTTCTAATCCTAACAATTGAAACATAGGCTGCTCCAGATCTTTATTTAATGGTGCACTAATCCTACTCAAACCCTTAAACCCATTCCCACATCACCCATGTGGCCAGCTTAGTGGACCCCTGACCCATCCCTTTCCCTAAAAATCAAGAAAGCAGACAAGATTGATGGCTGGATGCAATTTCTTGTTCCCTACTCCTTGTTCAACGGCTCAAGATCAAGACTACAACTAGCCTTCGCAAGATGGACATCAGAATCACATGATCCTACTTTTTGACAAAGACTCATATTCAAACAAGAGGGGAACGTTTGGAAGATCACAGAAAATTAGGATTTACATTTTCTTGTTTCTAGATCATTCTGTAGTCCCCTATATAAGGACAACTAGGTCTTTACTTTACATTATTCCAGATTTTTTTACAAGTAATGTAATTCCTTTTTAGTTTAATGAAAGTTGGTAAATTCTTTTAAAATATTTTTAATTCCTTTTCTTTATGTAAAAGTTGGTGTTTATTGTGAAAAAAATCTATGTTCCAATATATCATTTGTATGTTTGTTCAAGTTTTACAAATTTAATTCCTTTTTCCCAAAAATGGAAAAGTTGGTATTTTTTAAAACCTTGATCAAAGTTTCTGTTTAATGTTCATGTTATGAGGTTTAAGTTTGAGGAAAGTTTAAGTTTTAAGAAATGTTTTTGAAGAAAAGAAGTTGAAAAAAAATCAGATTGTTCAATCATTGATATTGTGTTTCTGTTTAATTTTGTTATACTCAACAGGTTTACTGGAAGCTTGTGCTTGTTTGAGCTAGTACATAAGCTCAGTTATTAAGGGGTGTGGATTGTACATTCCCTAGGTAAGTCCTTTTGCCTAGATTTTTAGAAAATATTTGCGTGTAAGTGATTTTGAGATGTATGCAATGAAAGTGTGAAATTTGTGCTTGTAATTTTGTGTGAAATTTGTCATTGTCAGTTGGTATATTGATGTTATGTGGTGTTTTTAACAAAAATCCTTTGTAAAACTTGACTTTTCTAAACCTAAGGGAGTGTTTGGGACAGTTGGGGTTTGGGGTAATAAGTGACCACAAGGTCCCAATTTAGCTCTACATATCTAATATAGGTTTTGGTAAGTTGATTTTAGCAAAAAGGTTTGAAAGTGTAGTGTAAAATTTAGTTTTGCTAGTTGGTTCAAAAATCTGCCAAGTATGATATAGGTTTGCTATTGTGAGTTTCTGAGTTGAGTATAGATTGGTGTTAGCAGCTAAGTCTTGTTGTTAAGTAGAGTTGTTTGTGCTTAAAATCAGCTTGTTATCTAAGCTTGTGGTATGTTTGATAAGTCTTGAAGTATAGGTACCTCTTAGGTCCAAATTTGTGCGCTTTTGAGTCCTAAGTTCAACCTAGTTCTGCCTTTAAACACCAACAGCTTCCCTGGATTTGATTTAAGGTTTTAAGGGCTGTAAACTAGGATTCTAGTAGTTTTAGTGGCTTATTTTTTCTATCTTAAGTTAAATTTGAGGTTTGACCATTCAAGGTAGCTTAAAAATCATACCAAAGTTCACAAAAATACCTCTAAAAGGCCCAGTTACTGTTCATCAACGTGTTTTGTTTATCTTGTATTTTTGAGCTTTGATTTTGGTTCCTGTATGCTTTATGTTGTTGAATTATGTGTTTGTATTGTGAAGCTCTCATAAGATTAAGCATATGAGAGCTTAATATCTAAGAAAAACAAAAAAATATGTTTATCTCACTTTAAAAGGGGGGGGGGGGGGCGAGCTTGTGTATGCTTAATATCTAGGTATCAAGTTCTTGTAGGTATATGAGTCTTAGTTGTGTTAGGGTATATTCATCCATTGAATTGTTACTTGAGTGCATCACCTAATGTTAATTCAGTTTTTTAAAGTTGTTAGATAGCCTACTGCCTGCTATTGAGGGTTGTGTACATGCTCATTTTTGTTATAATTTCTCATATCCTGTGGTATCTTAGCTTGATATCTGGCTCATTTACTGTTTTTCTTGTGTGTTTGTTAGAGTTATTACTGCTCATCACCACTCCCACAAGCCTGCTGCTGTGAGAGTGTTCATTGACCAAACAAAGAAAAACCAAGAAAGAAAAAAGAGATAGGTGCGTGCTAGTATCGATTTTGTGTTAGTGTAAGTATTTTGACCCCTTTTAGGTTCTGCATAGCCTTTGTCGTTCTTATTTTGGCCACTGTTTGTATAAAAGGGAGTGTTTGGGTTTGCTTATGCATAACTGTGAACATTCTTGCCAATTGTGGCAGTTTGTTGTGATTGGTGGTTTAGTGTTTTGTGTTTGTGTTGTGTTAACTGTGTAACCAAGTAAACCAAAAAGAAAAAAAGTAGAAACAAGAAAACCAAAAAAGTGTGCCTCGTTGTTGGTTTAAACTTAACTTTGAACATATGAGTTGGTAATTGAGGCATGATTTGTTGTTAAAAGGGTTGCTTTTGGTGTTTAGTTTTGAGCTTGTGCTTGTGATATCCAAGAAAAACAAAGAAAAAGAAAAAAAAATATTAGCAAAGACTCCCCTAGCCTGGCTCGAACTCCCGACCTGTCAAGCAGGAGTGAGGAGTGTTACCAGTGTGCTAGGATCATAATCTTGTGATCCTAGTGCAATGGTTAGTTTATAAGGGCGTTTTCTTTTTGCTTAATAAATCGATTTGAGACCAGTAAGCAAGATCCCAGCTTATTTGCTCACAATTTCTTATCTTTCTTATTTTTCTCTTGTTTTTATATTAATTTAGGATTTTTGTATAAAGGTTTTAGCTATTTCCCGTCATTAATTAATTTTCTAGAATTATTTTCTTTTTCATTTTTAGAAAGTTTATAAAAAATAGTTAAAATTAATTTAAAATTTTAAAAAAAAATCATTTTTAGTCTTAGATTAATATAACTTAGGTTTACAAAACATAAAATTTGGGACTTAACTTTTGTTTAATTATTTTTATTTTTAAGGTTTTTATTAAACTTTAATATTTAATAATAATTAATTAAAACATTTTCATAAATTTTGGTTTTCAAATTTTTCTTAATTAGACTTTTTAGGTATTTTTGTAATTTTTAATAGTTTTTAGGTAAAAATTTTATTTTCGACGCGTTTTAACATTCGTACGTTTACGCGTTTTCGTCCGTTTTTAGCATAATCCGTTTCAGATTTATTTTCTTTTCTTTTTTCCAAAAGCGTAATAACTCATTTAAATAACGTATAATTAACTTGGCTTAAACACCATACCTCCTCGAGAATGAACTCGATTGTCGGTATTCACGTTTTTCACAAAAAGTGATACTTAATACTTACCCGCATTTGTCGCTTTGTTTTTCCTAAAATAAAAGTGTACAAAAACTCAACATTAATCCTCTTCACCAGAATCACCTATACTAGAATAAGGTCATGCTTTGTCCATTTCCTCCCCTATTTGGATGCATTCTTCTCTTGATTCATTAACTTCCTTAATTCTCTCATCTCCTCAATTTGATGCTTTGTGCCTTGTAGATGGCTTGATGATGTCTGATCCAAGGGTTGGATCTTCTTCTCAATTTCTTGATTTTTTCATCCAGCTTAGCTGATGAGACCGCAATTATACATGGTCTCATCGTCCAAAACGGGCTTAAAACAATGAAAATATCATTCAAAGTGCCATATATATGCTTGTGTTTGTTCAATGTGTATTTTAGGTACGGATATCGAGAAAAAGACAAAAAGATCACAAGAAATAAAGAAAAACGAACACGGGAAACGAAGCCGCGCAAAGAACCGGACCCGAATCGTGATTTTCCATTGAAGTCCTTGAAGTTTTGAAGATTTTCAAGTTTGGTCCCTCAAGAATTGAAGACTTGCCACTTTTAACCCTTGCAAAACTAAAAATTACGTTTGGGTCCTCAAGTTTCAAGATATGTCACTTATAGTCCTTGCAGATCAAAAGATTTACACAAATAATCCTTGTTCAAAGTTTTATGGAATACAAGGACTATTAGTGTAATTTGACCTAAGTTGTTTGTGAATGAATTGGAAGTTATGGCTGTTTAAACATTGGTTGCCAAACTTATGGGAGTTCAGGGGCCAAACCTATCACTTTCTAACCCATACCCGAATATTACTCGGTATGAGCCCACACCATCACCACATAAGCCCAAACCATTACCCTTAAAACCGATCCACCCACTAACCCAAGTCAAAAACAGTAAAAACATCTTTAAACGTGGGAAACATAAACCCTAAATTCTTCACTTAAGCAAATCAAGGGGTTAACCCACACAAGTTACCAGACAGTTGATTTGGCATATTTTACACTCAATCACGTGAAGAAACTATACAGCTCATCCCCCAGTGACCCCACCCACGAGTACTCTGCAAGAAAAATGGGAAGGTGACAAAACGATGCAGTAGAACAACGGGCCAAACATTTTTCTTGTTGTCAAAGTATCAATGAACGATGGGGATTCATCCTAAACAGCCTGGAGCCTCACAAGACCCCTGCACCTTCATATGGGATCCAAGACCAAATTTGAAAATCTGTTGACCAAGGGAAAATCTGCCATTCTATGATTAGGGTAGGATTTAGCATTATGATTGTTTTCTAGATTATTCTATCCTATAGTATATATATGAGGCGTATCTGCCCATATATGTTTTGTTCCAATTTTTTTATTCAAGTTTGTATGACAAAACGAATTTGCAATAATAAATTGAGTTCCATTTTCAATTCTTGCACTTTACATTCTCAGTCATTACCTTGAAAACAAGTTACATTTACAAGTTCTCTTTATATCAAAAACAATTTTGTTTTTGAGAGTTACTGTAGCATAAGCCAATAAGCTGGCTTATTGACAACAAGCTCAGCTTATTGGGCTTCTAGGATTGGTACTTTGTGGTTACAAGTTTGAGGAAGCAGTTGGTTGTTTCCTTGTTGAAGTTTCGGGTTTGGATTTAAATCTTGTTGATGTTTCATGGTTGATGATTGTTTTGGTTGCACAAGCTTATCGTGATAAGCTCTGGTAGAAGTTGAAGATTACTCGGGTTCTTGATATAAGCTTTAAGCTTTTAAGCATAAGCTGGTCGATAAGATCTTATAGCTTTGGTTGTGGTAGAGAGAAGCTTAGTAAGGTGTCATGGTTGAGCTGCTAAGCTTTGGTAAGTTCCCTACATTTCGGCTTTAAATTTTACTCCTATAATTATCCTTATTGCTTATCATATATGCTTATGGTGTTATCTGCTTATTGTTCTTGCTTATTGAATGTTGTTTGCTCATTTTAATCGCTTAGTTCATTTATCTTTTCTGCTTGTTATTTATTTTGCGTGATTCATTGTTCTTATTCTTCATTTTCTATTTTTAAATAGTGTTTGGTATTAGCTTTAGGTCCACTCTAGGCTTAGGTTATAAGTTAGCTTGTGATTGCATCAGGTTTCAAGGTTTAGTTGAACTAGATTTCAAGCTTTGTTCCTTCAAAAATCATTGAAAAAAAAGGTGTGCTTTGTGTTTTCTGTCATAGTAGGTCGGTAGGGGTGAGTTATTTGTGTTTGTGTGATTGAATTCATACTCATTGTTAGACTAGGGTATAAGTTAGGATTGTATGTAAGTTGTAGTAAGTTTGGTTATTGGTGAGTAGGTTAGTGTAAAAACTTAAGTTCACTAATATAAAAAATAGCATACCCTAATTTCTGCCACTGTGGGATAATTTGAGTATTTTGATTCTTGGATTTGAGTTGATAGATAAGCATGGAATAGATCTAGGAGGGAGACTTGAATTGTTGCAATTTGGTGAACCATTAACCAAGCTTTGGTGGTTCATAACCCACCAAAGTATCAAGAAAAATCAAGAAAGCACCATTCACCAACTGCCAAACACACCAACAGTTGCTGTGGGTGTGTTTGATTGTTTGGTGGTGAGATTTTTGGTGAGATCTTAGTTTTTAGGTTATAGTATAGGTGTATTAGCTGGTTATTAGCTTTTAGATGTCTTTGATAGGACAAAACAAGCTTTTTAGCTCACTGCTGTAGCTAGAACCTACCAGACCTTCTCAATTGCTGAAATAGTGGTGTATTTCCTTGATCTGTGTGTTTACTTGTGTTTGGATTGTGTATCTTTTGATTGTTATTGACTCCCCACACTCCACTGAGCGTGGGGTGCCTTTGCCATCTAAAAACACCAACAAACAAGCTAGAAAAATCACCAAAACCATTTTCTGAGGTCAAGCAGTGGGAACCAGGTTCCCACTGGTAGGTCTGTTGTTGCCACTACTTCACTACTGGACAAATCAGACCCACATGTCACTATCTGTATTGTGAGTTTTTGTCTATAGTGCATTTTTTTCAAAATTTTTCATTCTTTTCAATTTTCATTGTTTTAGTGATTTAATTTAAGATTTTTCAAAAAGTTTATTTTTATTTTTCTGATTAGTTTTATATTTTTAGAATTAATTTTAGTTTTAATTAGTTTTATTAAATATGTCATTGTCTTTTAGTGATAAAAAAGTGTATTTTTCTATTTTTCCATTTTTCCTAGTTTAAGATTTTTAGAAAGAAAATTTTATTTTTCACCTTATTTAATTATTTTCTTAGAATTAATTTAAGTTTAATTAGGGTTTTATTAAAACTGTTTTTGTCTTATTAGGGAAAAAAATACTTTTTTAAACTTTTTCCATTTTTCAACTGTTTAACATAGTAAGTTAGGATTTTTCAAAAAGAAAAATTAATTTTCTCATTATTTTATTATTTTTTATGATTATTTTAGTTAAAAAAGTGTTTTTAGCCTTAGAAAAATAGAAAATTAGTTTTAAAATTTTTAGAAAAATACTTTTTGGTTTTAATGTAGTATAATCTAGGTTTGAAAAACATAAAATTTTCATTTTCACTTTTTATTAATTTTATTCAATTTTTAGGTTTTTATTAAACTTTAAAATTTAATATAAACTAATTAAAAAGGTTTTGCAAAATTTGGTTTTCATTTTTGTTTTAATTAGACTTTTCTTAACTTAATTTAAAATTTGGTGATTTTTAGTTAAGTTTTATTTTTCGTCGAATTTTACGATTTCGCGTTTTTTCCGTCATAGTGTAATTTTTAGCGTAATTCGTCTCCGTTTTCTTTTCTTTCTTTCTTTCCAAAGACATAACAACTCGATTAAATAACGTCTATGTTTGTTGGCTAAACACCATACCTCCTCGAGAACGAACTCGATTGTCGGTATTTACGATTTTCACAAAACGTGATACTTAATACTTACCCGCATTTGTCGCTCTTTTTCCTAAAATAAAGTGTATAAAAATACCGCATCATTAGCCATCTGTTAATGTTGTTTTTCTTTGGCAGCATGCAAATCTTAAACCTGTTGAGGTAAATATCTAGACAAAGCAGTTAGAGTGGAAAGATCCATAACATCTTCAACCATAGCAAGTGGTGACCACTTGCATTAGGTGATGCGTCTAATGTATGGACGATATCATTAGAGTCCTCTTGGCCTTGATGAGAAGAAGAAGTAGAAGGTGTTTTTTATGAGGCTTGAGATAGAGTTTGCTGAGGCTCACTAGATGAACTAGAAGCCTCACCCTCTGGGTTAGCTGGTTGTTCCAACAGATTGGCAAACAATAAGGTCACCGTTCTAATAAAATTCTTACCCTTTTGACCTAAAAACCAAATGTCCTAGAGGTAAAGGTGGAGACATCCCATGGTAGCTAAACTAGCATGAATCTCTAAATTAGACAAACAATCAATACCATTAGCATTATTAATTTGTAATGAAGCTGCAATAGATGCTTTTGTCACATAAACAGTCTTACCATGTACCTTTGCTTTAATGCAAAGCACATTTTAGCGAGTTATGGAGGAAATAATCCTCTAAAACTATTCCACAACTGATTTTGTGACATTAGGACTTACAGTGAGTAGAAAAGCGACATGGCTTCGAGATAAAAAGCCTAGCATCTCATGGAACTCACGATTATCATTGATTATGCTTGGAGATCACTTGAAAAACTGCCATTGATGATTTCTTGATCGTGGGTGTAAAAATTAGGGTAATGGATTTGAGGTGATTAGAGATCGATTAGGTGTGTAAATAATGCAATTGGGTTGGGTTTATGTAGGCTGAGATAACTTATGGCCGAAGAAACCTCCAATTTTACATAAAACACCTTTGAGCGGTACTGATAACACCCAAATTGTATATATTCAATCCACCATTATCGACCCATTATCTATGTAAAAGTAAGGACTTTTGATAGTTAACTATATGTTTTATATGCAGGTTAAAAGATTAAAGGGCCAAAAGTGAAAGAGTTCAAATATACACTACTTAAAAGCAATAAAGAAGAAATAAAGTAAATTGAAGATTCTAGACGCACGAATGTGAGGCGCCCCGTTTGTGAGACCCCCAAAATCTGACATGGAACAACTAGGCAACGAGGGGGTAACACGTCATAGTACAAGAAACAATGAATTACAGTTCATACAAAACTGACGAAATAAAAACATGTACATTACATCATTAAATGTCAGAGTTTTTAAACATAGGTCCCAGAGTTTTAAAAACGGAAAATTATATTATTTCGTCTCAATTTATAACATAAAGTTGCCCAAAAGATATAATAAACTTCTGACAATTTATATAAAACCAATCTTTCAAAAGCATCACAGAAATCTCCAAGCTACGATAATATCCTGCGGGCTCCCATCCAAGCAAAGCTAAGTAATAATACCTGAGATTAAACATGTAAAATCGTCAAAACAAAGTTGAGTGATATTCATAGGTTTAACAATAAGGATGTGGAACACAAGCACTCATTTGTAAACAAGAAATAGGGGATAATGGTTATGTACAGTAACCATTGTCCGAAACATTATTATTGTTGTTTAGTTCATGAACCGAAGCTTAACTCAGTGTAAGTTCCTCTAGTCAGTATTCAGCCTAAATACTCAAGTGATAAACAAATATTAGTGCGTCAAGGTAATCGGGACAGGGATAGTCAATCCCGATAGATCTACCCACAACATTCGCGCTTGGTAGCATGATTAATTAACGGTTCATGATCAATGAGAGGTAACTTAAGGCTAAAGACTAAAAGAAATAATATCAATGAAAATCAGTTGGGAATCCTCAAGTTCTGGAAAGCATACAATTTCTGGATAGCATACAAGTTGAGGATAGCACACAGTTTTTAAATGGTTGTGTTCCACCATGTAAAATCTCACCCCGTGTTTAGAAACCATGTACAAGTAAAAAGGGGCTATGAACTCACCTTAGCCACGAGGTAAGTCAATCACGGTACTCAGCAACTGAGTAGAAACAATGGTAGTGAGACGATCACCGACGATATGGATGCCCGAGGAAACACGAAAACCGCAACCTATCAAAATAAGGCGCGCGTTAAGACTCGAATTCAAATATCGATATGTACCAAATATAATATGACTCAACTATTTTCAAAGTATTCATGTTTCAAAACCATTGACACGAACCAAATGAATTCATACTAACCATTTATCCAACGTTACTCGTTTAAACACTTGTACACTTGAAGTCGACCCGTCATAAGACGCCAAGTCAACGCAAGTCAAACTATCCCTTTACCTTATTTGGACCAGTAGCTAAGTCATTTATATAATCACTAAGCACTTGAGTAAGCCACCATGTCCGATGGTGAATACTCAAACTCACGCAACACAAGCATTGAATGATGTGTCCAAATAAAATCAGGAAGTACACCCCGAATGTACACACCGATCTACCCTATCTAGACTTGTCCGTTTTAGATGAAAATTGGTGTCAAGGTCACTTATAACCTGTGTAAGACCTCACCAGAATTTGAGTCAAAGTTCACACTATAAATCCATCAGCTCGACACTTTACTCGACTCCAAATTTGGGACAGAATTATGCACTTGTTTTATAAAACCTTTTAGACCACTTTAAAAGTACTAACTCGACAATCCGTCATTTGAAACCACTACTAGACTCATCAAACTCAGTTTGTAAACTTTGAAAACTAGTAGTATCAACAATCTAACCAAGCCTAAAGTCCCCAAGAGTCGACCCAAAATCAGCCACAATTTCAGATTGTGCCGACTTGCGTCTCCCGGTACACGAAAACTAAAACTAGCATAACTTTGACTCGTAATGACTTATAAGCTCTATCTTATACCAAAACGACCGTCTCGGAAAAATATACAATAAAATCAAATATTATTAGCCTTTAACAGACCTTAAACCCAGGAAACAATCTGTTTAAAGATGTTGTCCCAAATTAGCCTTTTAGAAAACAAGTCAAATCCATTTTCCCACCAAAACTAATCATTTCTATACCTATATAATCATCATACTATAAAACCCATCAACCAAACACACTCCTAAACACTTGCATGCACATTTTTATCAAAAATCAAAGATCAAAATAAACTTTTTAGAATGAAAACAAGATGATCTAGCCATGATCATCACATGCATGATGATCAAGACTCATCCCCACCATAAAAATCATATGAACATAAAATCTTGATGCATGTGGAAGATTTTGTATGTTTAGAATCACCATAAGATTTTATGATGTGGTCTAAATTTTGTTTTGATCAAATCATATGGAAAATTGATGAAGTGAGGGTGTTTTTGGCTTGGTAGTGGAGGGAGCTAAGTTGCCAATTTGCAAACTTGTGGACTTAAAAACAATTAATAGTTTTAAAGGGTAGAAAATGATTATTGGTAAATATTGAAAATATTTACGGGGCTCGGGTTTCGTAAAAATAATTTTCAAAAGTTACAATGCATCATAAAAATGATTATATGATTTCTCGACACGACTTAATACATAATTAAAACGAAATCGTCGAAAATATTAATTATCGAAAAAATCGATAATAAAATGTCAAAATTTGGGCATCTGTCGGTATCGCGATCACTAGGAATTCTCCTTGTACATTGATTTTGAATTAACTCGTTGTAAAACGCACGCGGGTGATTTTAAATCAAAAACTTTGATTTAAATTAAATATGGAAAAATAAAATAAAAATTTTATAATTCCATACAAAGTATTGTCAATGAATAGAAAAATACTTAAAAAGTATAATCTATTAAAATTTAATAATCTCAGGATTTACATATAGCAATACAAGAAAACGTAATACGTTGGAAAATTCAAGAAACACGAATAAAAGAATAAAATAACGCTGGGAAAGTACGGGTTCTCACAGTCTTCCCCCCTAAAGGAACTCTGGTCCCCAGAGTTCTCCTGAAAACAGTAGAAGATGCAAACAAGAGGAGGTACAAAGTGTAGAACAAAATTCATTGCTTCCTAGGTAATTTCCGTACCACGACGAATCTTAACGGTTAGAATTCACTATGCTTCAGTTTCTTAACTCCTTTTCGTATAACTTTTCAGTCTTGGATTAGAATAACGATCTTTTAATACGGAGATACATCAAGAGATAGAGTTGTTGGAAATACATGCGATAAACTAACACGAATGAACACAAGAATCGCATTAACAGGCAAAGTGCGATAAAATGAACCAAGATTGTAAATCAATAAGGGGTCGCAAATCGTGCAACTGTAAAACGTGATAATCTTAAAACGTAATAATCCAGTTACAAAAGAACTATAAGGGAAAAAATGAATAACATAGAATCATTTAAGATACAAGCTGTCATAGTCAGTTGTCTAGGATTTTTTTTTATTTTTTCTTGGATTACTTTAAAACTCAGTTTTTAAATATTTTCTTCATTAAAAGAAAATTTTACCAGGTGCAGTGATTAAAAATCAAACTCTGTATAAAATGAGTGGGTAAACAGTTGTCAAATCTTTTTCTTGATCAGGATTTTTGAAGCAAAAGTAGAACAGTTCAAAATAGTTATCTTGATCGGCTTAAGAACTTTTGGGTGACTGTATGAAATTATTGTTAAAACTCAGGTTTAATGTAACCATTAGGAAAAATCAGATTTTCCAAGTTATTTAGAATCATCGTTAGACTTTATAAATTAATTTAATAATTTCATAAGGTTGACAGTAAAGTACGATAAAATCAATTACTTTAAAAGATACAGCTTGATATCCTTTTTAAATACTAGTTATAAATTTACCAAAGAGGATG
The DNA here is from genome assembly GCA_025667525.1 of Glebionis coronaria. NCBI lineage: Eukaryota > Viridiplantae > Streptophyta > Magnoliopsida > Asterales > Asteraceae > Glebionis > Glebionis coronaria. The sequence goes on along the minus strand of CM046880.1, from coordinate 378,503,182 downwards.
TATAGATCCGGAACTTAACTTGAAGCAGTTAATTTGGTAATTTAAACATTTGATGAAATGTATAAAATGTTCTTAAAAATTAATAATAATTTTTAGAAATTCAAGAAAGTGTTAAGATATCAAATGATAAACACGTAACATTTTCTGGTTTTCAAAAGGTGACAAGATAGAAACGAATATGAATCATATAAAGGTCAACAATCTGTGTGCGAGCGATAACACAAGGGAATAAAACGAAAATCGTATCAATTCTTAACAAACGAGATAAAACAGTCGCGTAAATGATAAAAAATAATAAAAAACACGGATTATAGCAAGTCATCTCTTCTTGAGTGCAGTTGGTGACATCAATAACGGCTTATTAAGTTCTCGGTGGTCGACATACGATCGAAAGAGATAAGCCACACAGCGAATTTTCGAATCAAAGAAAATTATTAAGAAGTCACTTGCGAGTAATTCCAGCAAAATGAACATCATTAGAAATGAGAGGAGAAATCAATACGTGGTTCACACGAATGACTTTCAAGACGATGAAGTCTAACACACATAATGACGGATACACGAAATCATTGGTCACTTCCAGTCATAAGTCATTATCCGCGTCCAGAGACGTTTCGAAGGTCTACCAAAATAGATAGAGATGGTCGATCATAGAAGCATAACAACGTTGAAACTTTCAAGTCTGGTATCAATGGTAAGAATTTAGGCAGATGGCAACGAAAATTGTATCATGAGGATGATGAGGTAACAAGTAAAGCAAAGATCGCTGAGTAAGGAAATATGTGCTTGAAGCATGTAATTTGTTCAAGAAAAGATAAGGGTTCATATGTGTAGGTCAAGAACTGTTGTTACTCGCATAAGATGTAAAAGTTTTCAAAACTTTTATTTTATCTAAATTTTTAAGGAACATATTAAAAATTTGATTGTTGGTCAAATATTTAGGACGACTACTATTTGGCCTTGCATGGCTCCTTCTAAATTAGGCATAGGTGATCAGGCCATGCATAATTTAGGACTAGCAATGAGATGCTTAGCTTCGTCAAACCAGTATTACATATCATATGATTTAAAATATGTATATAATGCCATTTGTAAAAACAGGAATCAAAATAACATATGAAACTTTTCGCCACTAAGTTATTGGCTACATATTTAAATCAACCATTTTTATTGTTACAAGAATTCTTAACAAGACGAATGTAGAACAATTGGTGAGAATACATTGTAAAATTAATATAAATTAATTTTATAAGATAACATTCAATTATTTAAGAAAGCCTAAGTGAAACCTTTTGTAAAATAATTCGCAAACAAGACCAGTTTGAGTTTATATGGTAACATGACGATAGTTTATAAAGTAGCGAGTAGGTTACAAGAGGGAAATAAGGAGTAGTTCAAGGCAATCAATGAAATGGTTACAAGGTGATAAGGTTTCAAGAGGTTTAGTTGGTGTCGCCATGAGACACGTGTCAAGATGGTAACGAACGATACGAAAGCAAGAACTTCAAATCTCGGTCCAATTCAGTGGTACGATAGAAGCAAAGAAAGACAAAGTAGAATGACAAATAAGTCATATATAAAAGAAAGGATAAAGGAATCCGTATGTGTGCACATCGTGATTTATTTTACAAAAATATACTTTCAAGAAAGTAGGGTATCAGTTAACAAATAGTACAACCACTCAGAAAAGTTTCTATATTAGGAAGTTACCGAATTTCAAAAGTTCAAGATCTATGTATATGTATGACCGAACTCAAAGTTACTATTTTATACTTGTTCAAACACAATCATTGTTTTTAATTTGCAAAATATCATTAGTCAAGGTTTTACGAGCTCAAACGAACTCAAAAACGCTTGAAATTATATTTTTAAAGTCTATCAGTTTTGACTTTTGGGTTTGACTAGACCGATTAACTCACTAAACGATATTCTAAGACTCAAAGTCTAATGCATTTCGATGTAAAACAATGTTTTGAACAACTTTCTAGTTTTACCTGAGACTTGAAACGGAATAAAAATGGATGAAAATGCCCTTACATTAAATCTGTCAACAAAATGATATTTTAGCATTATTCAGAAAATAACTTCTTAGAATTTTACAATCTCAAATGAGCGTAACGTGCTCGATTTTAAAGTTTACTGGTCAAATTTTATGTCCTAAACGGACGTCTCAACATGTAGAAATATATATTTTTATGTCTAAGGTTATAAAAATATTTTCTCGACACTGTTAAACTTCCTGTAAAGTTTATGTACAAAGTATATTTTTCCACATACCTTGAAATTTAATTCAACTTTATAATGATCCAAATTTTATGTACACACATTACTTGTGGATTCCATAAAAACGAAAGAGAGTAAACTGTGTAATTAAACATGTAAAGAAAACACATTATAGAAATGGTTCAAGAATACCAAAGAAAATCTAAGAAATAAAAAACGACGCATGACATCCGTGTCTTCGATTGCAAGATGCAATACAGAAAAGTCTCCTTGCGTCGTGATTTTCCAAAATCACAAGACATACCGAGAAAGAAACAAAATATTAACAAGTCACACTCCTGAGGTGAGGAGGTTTAACGAAAAAGGGAGGATACAAGTAGGATCGTATTCCAAACAATCGTCACATAATAAATGACGATCACGTGTTCAAGGTACAACGGATGTTGTAAGTCGAAGTCGAAACGTAGAATGGTCAATGAGATAAAATGTAGTTCATGTACAATTGTCGTATAAAACGGTGACGTAAAGGTCAATCAAGATTACGGAAACTCACGATATTATTCAATACTGATTCAACGAATTCTTCGAGATGTGTGACTCACACGATGTCTTTCCGTCTTTTTCGGAGACACATTGAGCTACACAATGGTCAATAGACTATTTTCAATTCATCCAATCACAAATGGTCGACAAGCAAATTGGATATCTAAATAGATATCTTAAAAGAATTAAACAATGAAAGCAACACGCACGATAGTAAAATGAAAATCAGGAGTTTCATCGAAAACAACACTTCTTCAACACCGAACAATGGTATCACGAGAGTATGCACAACATGTAGCAGCGAGTCGAGAAAAACATATGATTCAAAACGAACGAGTATATGAAGTCAGTCATATCACGCATAAATGAAATAGCAATAGTACTCAAAAAATGAGTATGAAAAGTCGGCAGCATACGCGCTCTGAATACAAGTATGTAACGTCATAACGATATAAAATCATTGCAATAAGATCAATTCACAAGAACAAGATTTCAAGAAATATAGTATAGGCAGATGTAATCACAGTAACATTCAATGATAGTTCATGAAGCACAAAGGCTTTGAAAAGACATAGTAATTATCGTCATTAGGGTAACGTAATATTTCAGCATGTAATCAGGAGATGAAATACTACAACGATAATCAAAAGTAAATAATAAGGATTAGAGAGTTACCCGCGCAGATATCGAACAACATTGACAGATTCTGTGGCTGACACTTAAAACATGAAATATTTGAACTTTCGGCTATAGACTAAGTTTTGAAAACGACTCAGTTCCCTATAACCACCGCTCTGATACCAATCTGTGAGACCCCCAAAATCTGCCATGGAACAACTAGGCAACGAGGGGGTAACACGTCATAGTACAAGAAACAATGAATTATAGTTCATATAAAGCTGACGAAATAAAAACATGTACATTACATCATAAAAGGTCAGAGTTTTTAAACATAGGTCCCAGAGTTTTAAAAACGGAAAATTATATTATTTCGTCTTAGTTTATAACATAAAGTTACCCAAAAGATATAATAAACTTCTGACAGTTTATATAAAACCAATCTTTCAAAAGCAACACAGAAATCTCCAAGCTGCGATAATATCCTGCAGGCTCCCATCCAAGCAAAGCTAAGTAATAATACCTGAGATTAAACATGTAAAATCGTCAACAAAAAGTTGAGTGATATTCATAGGTTTAGCAATAAGGATGTGGAACACAAGCATTCATTTGTAAACAAGAAATAGGGGATAATGGTTATGTACAGTAACCATTGTCCGAAACATTATTATTGCTGTTTAGTTCATGAACGAAAGCATAACTCATTGTAAGTTCCTCTAGTCAGTATTCAGCCTAAATACTCAAGTGATAAACAAATATTAGTGCGTTAAGGTAATCGGGACGGGGATAGTCAATCCCGATGGATCCACCCACAACATTCGCGCTTGGTAGCAGGATTAATTAACGGTTCATGATCAATGAGAGGTAACTTAAGGCTAAAGACTAAAAGCAATAATATCAATGAAAATCAGTTGGAAATCCTCAAGTTCTGGAAAGCATATAATTTCTGGATAGCATACAAGTTGAGGATAGCATACAGTTTTTAAATGGTTGTGTTCCACCATGTAAAATCTCACCCTGTGTTTAGAAACCATGTACAAGTAAAAAGGGGCTATGAACTCACCTTAGCTACGAGGTAAGTCAATCACGGTACTCAGCAACTGAGTAGAAACAATGGTAGTGAGACGATCACCGACGATATGGATGCCCGGGGAAACACGAAAACAACCTATCAAAATAAGGCGCGCGTTAAGACTCGAATTCAAATATCGATATGTACCAAATATAATATGACTCAATTGTTTTCAAAGTATTCATGTTTCAAAACCATTGACACGAACCAAATGAATTCATACTAACCATTTATCCAACGTTACTCGTTTAAACACTTGTACACTTGAAGTCGACCCGTCATAAGACGCCAAGTCAACGCAAGTCAAACTATCCCTTTACCTTATTTGAACCAGTAGCTAAGTCATTTATATAATGACTAAGCACTTGAGTAAGTCACCATGTCCGATGGTGAATACTCAAACTCACGCAACACACGCATTGAACGATGTGTCCGAATAAAATCACGAAGTACACCCTGAATGTACACACCGATCTACCCTATCTAGACTTGTCCGTTTTAGATGAAAATTGGTGTCAATGTCACTTATAACCTGTGTAAGACCTCACCAAAATTTGAGCCAAAGTTCACACTTTAAAATCCATCAGCTCGACACTTTACTCGACTCCAAATTTGGGACATATTTATGCACTTGTTTTATAAAACCGTTTGGACCACTTTAAAAGTACTAACTCGACAATCCGTCATTTGAAACCACTACTAGACTCATCAAACTCAGTTTGTAAACTTTGAAAACCAGTAGTATCAACAATTTAACCAAGCCTAAAGTCCCTGAGAGTCGACCCAAAATCAGCCACAGTTTCGGATTGTGCCGACTTGCGTCTCCCGGTACACGAAAACTAAAACTAGCATAACTTTTGACTCGTAATGACTTAGAAGCTCTATCTTATACCAAAACGACCGTCTCGTAAAACTCTACAATAAAATCAAATAATATTAGCCTTTCACAGACCTTAAACCCACGAAAAAATCTATTTAAAGATGCTGTCCCAAATTAGCCTTTTAGAAAACAAGTCAAATCCATTTTCCCACCAAAACTAATCATTTCTATACCTATAGAATCATCATACTATAAAACCCATCAACCAAACACACTACTAAACACTTGCATGCACAATTTTATCAAAAATCAAAGATCAAAATAACCTTTTTAGAATGAAAACAAGATGATCTAGCCATGATCATCACATGCATGATGATCAAGACTCATCCCCACCATAAAAATCATATGAACATAAAATCTTGATGCATGTGGAAGATTTTTGTATGTTTAGAATCACCATAAGATTTTTTGATGTGGTCTAAATTTTGTTTTGATCAAATCATATGGAAAATTGATGAAGTGAGGGTGTTTTTGGCTTGGGAGCTCACGGCAAGAAAGGGAGGAGGAAGGAGGTTGGCGTGTTTGATTTGTATAAAAATGGATGTATATGTTTTTATGAAAAAAATTTGCTTTATATATGTTGGTAGTGGAGGGACCTAAGTTGCCAATTTGCAAACTTGTAGACTTAAAAACAATTAACAGTTTTAAAGGAAAGAAAATGGTTATTGGTAAATACTGAAAATATTTACGGGGCTCGTGTTTCGTTAAAATACTTTTCAAAAGTAACAATGCATCATAAAAATGATTATATGATTTCCCGACACGACTTAATACGTAATTAAAACGAAATCGTCGAAAATATTAATTATCGAAACAATTGATAATAAAATGTCAAAATTTGGGCATCCGTTGGTATCGCGATCACTAGGAATTCTCGTTGTACATTGATTTTGAATAAACTCGTTGTAAAACGCACGCGGGTGATTTTAAATAAAAAACTTTGATTTAAATTAAATATGGAAAAATAAAATAAAATTTTTATAATTTCATACAAAGTATTGTCAATGAACAGAAAAATACTTAAAAGTATAATCTATTAAAATTTAATAATCTCAGGATTTACATATAGCAATACAAGAAAACGTAATACGTTGGAAAATTCAAGAAACACGAATAAAAGAATAAAATAACACTGGGAAAGTACGGGTTCTCACACCGTCTCAAAAGTGCGACGCACAAATGCCACCCCAAATGTGCGGCGCACTTTGACCCCCAACCAACACTATAAATTGAGGCCTTCGCCTCTCACATTACACACACTTCTCTTTACATCTATATCCTATTCTCTTAGCTTCTTAGCACCATTTTGGGTATATTTTCCACTTTGGAAATATTTGTAATAAGATCATTATACTCTTTGATTATTGGAAATTCATTGCTACGTGACACTTGTGCAATCTTCGTTTTAACTTAATCTAAATATGATTTCGATTTACTCTTTTCCAATTATATACTTGATTGCTCTGCTAACAATCTAATTTCTTTCACCTTGTTTTGTCAAACTAGATTTGTTACGATAACTTGGGGTCAGAAAGGGTCAAGTTGTTATAACGAGTTTTTAAAGAACTTGTATATGGTTTTTGAATCTTGGTTTGAGAGATCCGTTTAGATAATTTTAATAAAACATTGAACTTATAGAAACTTGTTTAAGCTTAAGAGAGATCATTTTTTTATAAGACACAAGTCTTGAATCAAGCCAAGTGAATTGTAAAACGCCATTTTGACGAAAACGGTTTATTACTATTTACCTACTTTATCATATTATTATCATCATCACGAAGTTATATGAGCTATCCCATTATTAATCATACTTGTTATCATATTATTTCAAAAACATTTATCTATGATTATTATTTTGGTTATCAAAAGGAAACTATTTTTCCTTGCGAACGATCTTGGCTTACCACTACAAACTATACTATAAACGAAACGATATACTTGCCCGTGTTTGTGTTCTAGTCCCTTGTTTGGTAATCCCTTGTTAATATAAATTTAAGACTTGTGAACACGCATCAGGTACGATACTCAACGGTAACCTAGAGGTACATAGAGAAACCAGCGGTACGTTATTATTCCTAGCGGTACATGTTTCCAAAGACGGTACCAAGAATGAACCACCGGTACATGCAGACTAAGTTCCATTGTAAGCTCTTTTTCCTTGATCCATCCTTCCTAAAAAACATCACAAACAACCAAAAACACTATACAAAATATATGTATACATTAATTTACATTTAAATCCTCCCCTTAACACATGCAGCCTTACTGATTTAACATTCTAGTATTTGTTACCAAAAACTCAAACCTTTTAACTTCAAAGGCTTTGGTCAACAAATCAGCTACATTGTTGTCTGTATGAATCTTCAAAACCTAAGTGAGATTCTTATCATAGGCATCTCTGATGAAGTGGTGCCTAATTTCAATATGCTTAGTTTTGGAGTAAAAAACTGGGTTCTTGACAATACAAATAGTGATTTCATTGTCAATGTAGATTTTGGTGTTCATAAAATTGAACCCATAATCTAACATTTGATTCTGAATTAAAAGAACTTGTCCACAACAATGAGCAGCAACAACATATTCAACTTCAGTAGTAGAAGTTGTCAACAATAGTCTACTTCTTACATTGCCAAGAGACGAGTCTTTTTCCAAGGAATTGACAACTTCCTGTTGTGGAATTCCTATCATAATTTGCCCCAGCATAATCACTATCAGAGTAAGCTTCCAAGTCAATGATGACTCTCTAGGATACCATAATTCCAAATTGGGTTGGCCTTTGAGATATTTGAAAATCCTTTTCACAGCATGTAGGTGTGAAACTATGGGATTGACTTATAACCTTGAACAAGCACACACTACAAACATTATATCTGGCCTAGAAGTAGTAAGATACATAAGTGAGCCAATCATGGATCTATACAAGTGTAAATCCACATCTTTAGCATGCTCATCTTTGGATAATGACTTCTTGGTCTCAACTGGTGTGCTTACACTCTTAGATTCCATACTTGCAAATTTCCTTAAGATTTCAGCAACATACTTATCCTGACTGATAAAAATACTATCTTTCCGTAGCTGTACTTGTAGTCCTATGAAGAAAGTAAGCTCTCCCATAGAACTCATCTGAAATCTTCCTTTCATCAAAGCTTCATACTCTTCACACCAAGACTTCTTAGTGAAAAACCAAAGATAAATCGTCTACATACACTTGCACAAGAATGATGTGATTCTTGTCCTTTTTGATAAATAGAGTCTTGTCAATAGTCTCTCTTCTGTATCCATGTTTCAAAAGAAAATTGGACAATGTAGCATACCATGCTCGAGGAGCTTGATGTAGACCATATAAAGCTTTGATTACTTTGTTGACCTTGTTGGGATCTTTGGGGTCTACAAAACCAGGAGGTTGTGACACATAGACCTCCTCATCAATAGTTCTATAAAGAAATGCACTCTTGACATCCATATGATAGACTATAAATCCCATATAAGAGGCAAAGGCCAAAATTAACCTTATGGTTTCTATTCTTGCCACATGAGCAAAAACCTCATCATAGTCTATGCCTTCTTCCTGTTTGTAGCCCTGGGCAACTAGTCTTGCTTTATTCCTGACTACAACACCTCTTTCATCCTTCTTGTTCCTATAAACCCATCTAGACCCATTACCTTTTTTCCAGATGGAAAATTCACAAGAACCCATACCTTTTTCAATTCAAATCGTAAGGGATCTTCTTGCATGGAATCCACCCAAATTTCATATGCAAGATCCCGAGAAATAGTCTTTGGCTCTGTTTGTGAGAGAAAACAAGCAAACAGACAATGTTGTATGTCTTTATGATTAGTTCTCTGTTGCTTTTGAACATAACTAAATAATGCAGGTTCATTGTTGCTTGTTTTCACTTGTCTTCTAGTCTGAACGGCTGACTTTGGATCTCTAATAATTCGCTCTTTAGAATGATTTTTGTGAACCCTATGAGTGGGAATAGGACTGATTGGAATTTCTGTCTCCATGTTAGTAAAGTTAGCCACTTCACCCTCCTCATCATAGGATGAACTAGAGAAAATACCCTCCTTTAGAATGACATGAATGTCCTCATCATCTAAAGACTCAAAATGATCAGTGACATCCTCCAATAGATCAGCAGCAGTACTTTTAGGCATGTCTTTATCCTTCAAGAAAGATAAACGATCAAAGACATCTTTTACTGGTATTAAACTTTGCCCAACGGTACTGGAAACTAAGGTACCGCTAGTATATGTATGTACCGCTAAACTTGATGACTCCAAGTTCTTATCTAATTCGATTGGCTTCAACTGTAGATGCTTTCTCTTGATCAATAAGCCTTTGTAACTCTATTTGTGAGGCTTGATCATTTACTGGCTTTACTGACTTCTTTTGACTTGGGCAGAACATTGTAGGTGAAGTAGGAGATAAAATGGGTATAGAAACGCTTTCATCAACATATTCCTCTGAATAATAGGTATGAGCATCCTTTTCTTGTGTACCTTTACTTGGATTAGCTTCTATTGAACCTACATTGTTAGTGTGACCATCTTCTTTCACAAAATAATAGTTCAAAAATTTGTTAGATAGTCTAGATCAAACATCCACGCATAGCCTATTCCTGGGACATTGGGTTTATTCTCCAAAAAAGACATGGGTATTTTCTTCTACCATGCTAGATGCTAAATTATAAATCCTATAAGCTTTGTTATGCATTGAATATCCAACTAAAATCCTAAATCAGATTTACCATCAAACTTGCCGAAATGATCAAGAGTATTCAAAATAGTCACATGACACCCAAAAGGTCTTATATAGCTTATGGTTGGCTGGATATCAGTCAAAAGCGCATAAGGAGTCTTATTATGAGGCTTAGTCACTAACACCCTATTAAGTACATAACAGCCAGTGTTGATTGCTTCTACCTAAAAAGTACTAGGAAAAAGTGAATCTGCTAACATGGTCCTAGCAGCCTCAATGAGTGTCATGTTTTTCCTCCCAACAACTCCATTTTATTGTGGAGTTATGGGATTACTAAAGTGTCTCTTGATCCCCTTAGACCTACAAAATTCATCAAATTTAACATTCTTGAGTTCTGTCCCGTTATCTGTCCTAATGACCATAACTTGTTTAATAAAACTTTTTTCAATAAAGGTGACAAAATCTTTAAGTAAATCATTTTTGTCATTCATATGTGCCATAGAAAATACCCAACTAAACATGTTAAAGTCATCCGTGAAACTAAGCAAAAGGTTTTATGATTAATACTCCTTACAGAAACAGGACCAAATAAATCCATATAAAAACGTTATAAGGGTTGGGCCACTGAACTAATAGTCTTTGTCTTACAAGAGGCCCTGTGTTGCCTACCCTTTTAACAAGAAACACATGTAATGTCATTTTAACGAGACTTGGAAGATAGCCCTCTCACAAGGTTTCACTTTACAAGTTATTAAGATTTTTGAAGTTGACATGACCTAACCTCCTATGCCATTTATTTGACCTCATCAACTAAAGACTTGGCTAATAAACAAGCTATACCACATGTAGGAACAATAGTGTGGAGATTGAATGTGTACATGTTCTCATGTCTTGGTACTTTGAGCAATATCTTTGAGTCCTTAGGCAACTCAAAGTCTGGTGTGACAACCATGCAATCTGTGTCAGTGAACAGTACCTTGTTCTTTTTATCACACATCTGTGAAATTGAAAAAAGGTTTAATTCATTCAACTCTTTTACAAAGAACACTTCTTCAAACTCCATATTTCCTGTATTAATCGTTCTTTTGCTAGTACACTGTCCTTTGGTACCACCAAAAGTAACTGAACCACCTCTGAATTCTTCATAGTTAGCAAGATAGTCCTTATTTTCTATCATGTGCCTTGAGCATCCACTATCCATAGTTATTTTATCCTTAAAATCACTGTATGGATTATCCTACATAAAAAAACAAATTAGTTTTCCTTGAGGACCCAAACCACATTAGGCTTGGATCTAGTAGGGCCAACATACTTATATGTCTTGTAGGTAGTTTGGCTTGTGATGTTGGATGCACATCTGTATGTTATAGTTTTGCTAGGCCAATCAAAGGTATAAGGAGAGGTCATAATTTGGCTTTGTTTAGAACTGGCACATGTACCGCTTTTGCCTTTAGCGGTACTTCTAGCAGTGCTTGCATGTTGCCCTTTTGGCAGCCACTTCTGAATTGGTTTCTTGTAAAAGGACTTTCTTGATGGGGACTGTGGTCTTGCTTTTAGGAAAAAGCTTTTATGATTATTAAAATCCACATAAGGTCTAGCAGTACTAAACTTTTGTATGTCAGTACTAGACATTGATCTAGTGGTGCTTGCATACTTTGGTTTGGCGGTACTTGCAGAGGTTGACCTCAATGGTACTTGACTAAATCTTAAAAGTACCGCTCTAGGAACAAAGTTCCTATTAGCATGAGGGCGAGTATATTTATTGGTTACATTCTGTTTATTCACCCTTTGTGCATATCCCCGTGTTAGTCTAGTTTGCCTTTGCCCCCTTTGACCATTACCCTGTGTAACCTTTCTACCATTTACTAATTGCAGCCTTTTTAGCAGCATGTTGCATAGCAATTCTATCCTCATGAAGATTACAGTCTATAATAAAATGACTTAGGCTACCACACACAAAACATCCTCTTCTTTTCATGACAAAACCAAAAGGTAAGCCTGTTCTAGTATTTTCAAAGCCTAGGCCACCTCTTTTAATACTATCATGATGTTTAGGATCTTTATCCATTGTCTTCCTAGGAGTTTTTACTTGCTTGGGGAGCAGAACTAGGTGGTGACACATATCCTTTAGGAACAAAATTGTTCATTAAAGGTGGATAAAGATCCTTTTTGGTCACAGTTGGTTCTGGTGAAGTCAAAACACTAGAGTCAGAGGTGCAAGGAGTGTATTTACTAGAGTCAGAGGTTCAAGGAGTGTATTTACTAGAGTCAGAGGCTGAATCACTAGTAGTATTATCCTGTTTACCATACACAATATTAGACTCCTCTATCTCTACACTGTATACTAAGGGTATAAATATTCCTGACAAGGGTGGAGGAAATGCCTTCATTCCCTCTGCATATCTATCATTTGTAGGAACACCTCATTATCACTACTAGAACTAATAAAGATACTCTTTGAAAGATCTTTGTCAGTTAAAACTAGGTCAGTTTGTTCATCCATATACCCAAAACCAGTTTTTTCATAATAGCCCATTTGAGAATTCAAAAGTTTGCCAATACCCTTTGAAGAGTTTTGACAATTTTTATGATTTCCCCTTACATTAGACAAATTGACTTTTATGTCTTTATTTTTTGTTGAAACTTTTGAAAGTTGTGTTTGAAAAGCTTTGTTTCTATTGTTTTCTTATTTAGGCTAAGAGAAAAAATTCTTATTTTCTCCTTATAGTTTTGTTAAGCTTTTTGATACAAAACTATGTTAGCTTCTAGCTTCTTTAATGATTTCTCATAGGCAACAATTTCTACACAACCAATATTAATCTTCTAATATTGTTCCTTTATCTTTTTTCTAAGATTATTAAACGTAAGCACACAATCTTTAGAACAATGATGTACCCCACAATCTTCTTGAGAGACTGCCGTCAAACCATGTTCTTTAGTTTCCTGTCTAGTAGTCCATTTGATTGTGCCATCTACTGAAACCATAGCCTTAGCATTTTTTAATTTCCATGGTTTCCTTTTAGAACTCTTTGAGACACTTCCTTTGCTGTTGTTGTTGTTGTTGTTGTTGTAGGACCTTTTGCTTCCTTCAGCCTTATCTTCTTTACATTCCCTGACAAAGTGTACATTCTTTGCATAGTTGTAGCACTCCACCTTTGATTTATCAAAACCTAGAGGCTTCAGTGGATTAACCTACAAAGTTCTTTTAATCTTCCTAAACAATCTGTTCATCCTAACAGACACCATAGCTGCTTGCCATTTTAAATCCATCTCTTCTATATCAGCATCATCCATCTGATATAGATCTTTAAGATTTATCCTTGGACCACTGTCTTGGTTGGAAAAGAAAGAAAAGATGATATCATCATTGTATGATGAATGATTCTTTTCTTGTGGCTTAGGAGTGTAGGATGAGCTACTAGCGGTACTTTGGTAGGAAGTACCGCTAGTTTCTTCTGACACAAAAGCAAGATTTGGTTTGCCAGACGTTGAAGGTATTATTAATGCAGTAATTCCTCTTACATCCAACTCAAAGACTCTAAGATTATTATAGAGATCATCAAAGGCTCTAACATCTAGATCATCTCTAGTAATGAAGTGCATATCCAATGACTTCCATTAAGGTGGTACCCCTCTTAAAACTTCAAGTTTGATTCATCTTTTAGAATAGGAGAACCAAGAGTTGCCATCTGAGTAACCAACTTGCTAAATCTTCCATAGCCTTTGTGAATTCCTTCTGAAGTAGGAATCATAAAGCTATGAAACTCTTGCTTCAACACAATCTTCTTCATTTTCTTAGATTTTTCGTTTCCTCCAAATCCAAGCTTGATTGCTTCCTACATAAATTTAGCATCTTGATAATGATGGAAGCTAGGTATGGGATCTTCTGAAAGAGACATGGATAGAGTAGTTTTGGATTTTATTTCTCTAATGTTATCTTGGATCTCAGCATTAGTTTTGGGACACAAAACTTGCATAGTGCCATCAGCTAAATAGTGAACCTTCACTAAACTATTTCCATTCTTAATGACATCCCACAGAGTATGATCTGTGTGATTCATAAAGTGTTCTATTTTCATGGCCCATGTTTTATATTTTTCATTATTAAGGATTGGGAGTTTAACATCAGAGAGAGTGTGTGGGACTGTTGTAAAAGCTTCAACTGGGTTTAGCTTCTGCTTCTGCTCCGGCTGCTACTCCTTGCAGAACATGATCCACCACATTTTGAATGTCATCTAGATATGGAATATTTTCTCCATGAACAGACATGGTGAGGTTTGTTTGGGTGAGAATGAGGTTATCGGTTTAGGTAAGTTCTTCTTATTCAGAGTTTCTCAACAAGCTCTGATACCACTTGTTGATCCTAATGAATAGATCTTAAGCATGTTAAGGATTGTACGCTGGCTTGTAAACAAACTAAAGCACGAGAGAGACTCCTACTAAAAAAAGATAAGTTATGCGGAATCTAACTTATCAAAGCTAATAAGAACATGGATTTACTAAATATCAATTATTTATTAATAGGCAAAATTGTGTTAAGGTACAATAAGTTTAACAACCTATGTTTCTTCTGCAGTGTAAGGAACTCTAGAATATTCTATTAGGATACATATATCAAACACGATATACTCATATTATAACGATAACATATCTTTACCTAAGATATATTCGTACTTATCAATCTAACAGTACTTAATGTTACAACTAACATTACTTGCATGTACCGTTTCAACACTAACAATACTTGCTTATACTAGCGCTACTTAGTACATAACTAACGATACTTGGTACTTATACAAATAATTCCTAACAACCCAGATGACTTGTATCATTGATGCTACCTCTATGCTTTTCTAAGAATTTTGGAAGTTCACACTCCATCCATTTCGAACTAGCTCTTAAAATCTCCCAACAATGATGAAGTATAATCGGCAATCCGGTTTCAGATTCATAGCTAAGAAGTGCATTAATATAGTAATATTTATCCCCGACTCCACTATCATGCCCATACACATGATGTTACTATACACTCTACAAAATCGAACCACGCTTGGGCGCACCATCTTACACTTCCCGTTCAAAGAATTGTACGTTCGCTTAGCAACTGCTTTGTTTTGCTCTCAAAGTAATCCAGAATTTCACTCCAAAATACATTTTCATTCCTCTCTTTTCCAATATCGTTGTTTTAGGAACGTAAACCCAAGCTTTACACATAACAATTTCTTCCTCATTTGTCCATGGATTATGTCGGGTTGCATCCTCTTTTTGAACCAACTTCTTTTGGCGGAATCTAGTCTGCTTCGTTTTGGCTTTGTTGGAAGGGTTGCGAATTCAACGGGATACTCCCCACGAGTGGTTTCTTGAAAATAACTAGTTTGTTGAAAAGAGTTCAAAATTCGGGTGAGTACAAATCTTCGGTTCGAAATGCATGAATAAGAGACGTGTTTGGATCCGTAAGTGGTTGTGATGACGAAGCACCCAATTGAGTTTGTGAGACATAGTTTAGGTTAGAAAAATTGGGACGTATTTGGTTGATATCGTGAAACGTGTTTGTTTGTGATTATTGAATAAAATTGTACGGGTTGGGTAAGGCTCTAGTGCTAGGTTCCCGTATGGTTGGTTTGAGTAAGCTAGTAAGCATAAAATAATTATGGCCGGAATAGGTTCATTTTTTGGTTTTGTGATGGGTTTTTAAGATTAAGCATGCCTTTTGGTGTCGTGAGAGAGTTTACGTTAGTTCTTCGTTGTCGACGCTTGGTGGTTCGGGGAGTACTTTTTGGAGACCTTTTTTGAAACTAAAAATGAGAAGTGAATTTTTAAGAGAGAATGTATATAAAATAGAAATGTTGGGTTTATAAAATGATGAATTAATGGGTATTTATAAGTAAAAAGGGGGCGTTGTATTCTTTTTATACTTGTTTCAAAGAGTTAGGAACACATGAGGCCCACTTGTATTCAAAGTCACTGATAAGGACCAAAATATACATATTCAACCCGTTATTATAATGCCACTTTGTATTATAAATAAGAGCTTCCGATACTTAATATATTGAGTTTTATATGCAGGTATGAAGTATGGAGAAGCAAAGTGAAGAAAATACAAAGGAGGGTCCTTATTATGTAAATTAGCCAAACTATTGAAAGAAGATTTTGGAACGCATAAAAGTATGGCGCACATTGTCAGAAGTGCGGCGCACATTCCCACATCCAAAGTGCAGCGCACTTTCGGATAAGTGCGGCACACATTTGCTCTCAGCCAACACTATAAATAGGAGCCACTTTTACTCATTTGATATATCTCATCTTAAAAACTACTACTCTAATCCGAGTATTCTTAGCTTCTTAGTAGTATTTTCAGTATTATCCACTTTTAGGAAATACTTGTAACGAGAGTATTCCACTCTTCGATTCATGGAGGAACGATACAATCGTGACACTTGTGTACTCGTTCATTCGATCAAATCTAAGTATGATGTTCTCTTACTCTTTTCCATTTGTTACTTTGATTACTATGTTAGGCTAAGCTATTTGTGACTATATGGGTATGTGACTATGATTAGTGATGATGCTATGATATGATCCTTTATAAATTGATTTCAAGCTAATGTTGAAGAACAATTTTACCACCTAGTTCTATAAACCATATTGTATCTAGAGTTTATTTGTTATGATGGCTTGGCGTTGAGAAACACAAATCGTTGTAGTAAGTTTTTAAAGACTTGTCTATGGTTTTGAAACTCTGGTTGGAGAGATCCACTTAGAAACCGTGATAAAATATTGAACTCGTTGGCAACTTGTTTTGAGTTTAGTCTCTCGAATAAACATAAGTATTGAATCACCCTAAACCAAAAATTTTCTGCAGTACGGAAAGTACACCGCACAATCCAGAAAGTGCGCCGCACTTCCTGTAGCGAACAAAAGTGCGTCGCACAATCCCAAAAGTGCGACGCACATTTCTTCTGTAAACCCAAAACCTTTGTTGGATGCACACCCGTTCATCCGAAACTCCACCATTATCACCATTATCAGAACCTAAACGTACCCTTAACCGAAGGATACGTAGACGTCACCTTCGTGTACCTTTCGATAGGAGACACGAGAACCATCAACTTCGCGAAATCAATCAACCTTTCGACAACCTTTCTCAATTCCTATTTCACACCAAACTCATCAAACGTTACGATCCAATGTCGCACACTGATGATGAACCAATGTGGTCAGCCGATAGAGTTGTAGCACTAACTCCTGGCTCCGCAATCGTTTTACCTTAAATTGCGAACGATTTTGTAATCAAAGGAAACCACTTAACACTTGTCAAAAACCACCAATTTGATGGTCGAATCAAAACCGATCCTCACAAACACATCCATGAATTTAGCGGAATATGCAAAATGTTTAACTATGGAGAAGGACAAGCAGAAGTCGTTCAACTTATGATGTCTCCGTCATCCCTCACTGGAGAAGCCAAGTCATGGCTCGACGAACTTAACGAAGGAACCATTCGAACATGGGAAGGTCTTAGAACCGCTTTCATTAGTCGATTCTTTCCTCTTGCCCTATTTGAAAAACTCCTCGGAGAAATCTGAAGCTTTTCTCAACAAGATCGAGAAACTCTCACTGACGCATGGTTAAGAATAAAAGAATTACTTAGAAACTGCCATGGTCATGGACTAAAAAAGGAAGGAATAATCAAGATTTTCTATCATGGTCTTGACGATGCTACCAAAGATGCATTGAACGCCGCAGCGGGTGATATTTTCCTTTACAAAACCCCTAACCAAGCTTACCAATTGTTAGATAACAAAGCCTTACTCAAGCTTGATTGGTCCAAAAATCACAAAAACAAAAACCCACGAAAAACCATAGCTTTGGCCGAAGAAAGCAACAACCTAACCGACACTGAAAAATTATGGCTCACATGGAAGCCTTGTCTCTCAAAATCGACACTCAATATAAAGAGATGAAAAACAGAAGTCGTAAAACCTGCAAACACTGTGGAGGAAACCATCCTTCTAGTGAATGTGATGACGATGACACCCCTATGACAAAGGAAGAAGAAGCCAATTTCATGAACACCTTTCGTCGAACTCGATTTTATAACGATTATCGTAATCGTGACCGCGATAATTTGAGATCTAACGAATAACCAAGTTACGACCGAGACGAAAAGAAACCCAACCAAACCAAAAAGAAACCCAACCTCGAAAGCAAGCTCGACAATTTTATTGAATCTCAAAGAAAAACCAACCTTTTCATGCGAGATACATTCACTGACCTCAAAACAAAGTTCGAGACTTCAAACAAAAACCACCAAGATTCCATTCAAAACCTTGAAGCTAAGTTTGATCGTTTTGCCGATAAGCAATTGAATCGCGCTTCTAGTTCTTTACCAAGCAACACCAACCCAAACCCCAAAACCAACAACAAATATCAACCACCGCAAGCTCGTAATGAACATGTGTATGCTGTATTCACGCGAAGCGGTTTATCTTATGAATCACCTACCAAACCTACCCAAGACACACCAATCGAAAACCCACTCGATAGTGATGATGAGGATGAAGCCCAGCCAACCAAAACCAAACCCACTGAAAACTCAAACCCAACACCAAAACTGTAGGATCTTAGTTTTCTAAGGATTATGCAATGTGTGGATTATCTATTGAATGGATGATAAATGGAAGAACTTTAGAGAGAGAAAGAAGAGAGAGAAAGGAGAGAGTTAAGAAAGATGGAAATATGATTAATGAATGTGGAAGTGAACCAACAACCCCCCCTAACATGCTCGGAGGGGGGTTTATATAGCCCACCCTACATGTGGGCTATATGGGCTATATTGGATCACGAGCCCAATATCGTTGGAGTGACCGATCCTTTCTAAATACGTAAAAACGTATTTCCAACAATCTCCCCCAAAGGGAGGTCACTCCAAGTTACAATGTCCTAAATAGTCTATAGCTCGTGATCTATGCTAATAATGATGTGACCGAGACTTTCCTTGGAAAAACGTATTTCCAACAATCTCCCCCAAAGGGAGGTCACACCATTTTACAAAATCTTAACCCTAGCATACTATGCTTGAGTCTTCGATCTTGTTCTTGTGAATATGCTGATGAGATCTTTGACTTTAGTCTTGAGCATGTTCTCTTGCCTTGACCTTGTGCATTCATCACTTGTGATATTCGCCTCTTCGTGACTTCATGTTCCACACACTTAAACCTTTATAATTCTTGAAAGCTTCAGAGTTTGATACAGCGGAAGACTTGACCTTCAGACTTTCTTGAATTCGTTGAAGTACTGAGTGTATGCAGTATAAGCATGTGGGGACGACTAATTCTTGGATTCCGCAACGCCACCGTCTTCAAATGCCGCAACATAAGTAGACACGAAAGAAATGGCTTTGAACATTTCATTCTAAATCGGTAGCATTTTACCTCCGGTCGATGAAGACCGTTGGACGATATTAGATATCGTACCCGTGACGGATAGTTTCAATTAAGTAACTTCCTGACAGGATTTCGCGGGTAAACCCGTTCTCTTTATTCGACCGTCCAAAGCTGACTGCGAACATAAAGAGTGAATCATTTGGATAATAATATCCGCATGATTTGAAGCCGTCAATTCATGTTCCTGGAACAAGTGAAATTCAATTAAGAACCGCACCATCGTTGCTTTCCAGTTGTCACGAGCTTGATTCGTATAGAATCTTGCAAGTTACCTACCAAGTGCTGTTTGAGGTTAACACTAGAAGGATTTCCACTCATCACCGTGAACACAAAGGTATCACTCTGAGTGTTCTGGCAAGATCATTGAGATATTGCGTAGAGGCCTGGAACGTGTTTAAATTCAGTTAAGAATTAAACAGCCGTTGCTTTCCAGTTATCACAAGTTTGATTCATAAAGAATCGCACAAGTCACCTACCATGAGCTTTTTGATATTCGCTCAAGAAGGATTTCCATCTTCATTGTAAATACTTTCGTATTACTCGGATGTTCAGGCAAGATCATGAAGATTTTGCGTAGGACTCTTAAGATCTTTCTTACTTTTCACAGTGTATGAAGAAGCAAGGAATTATGAAAGTGTGTCCTAATGAGATATTTAATGATCTCAAATGGCTCTAGACTCGATTGTGCACTTTGGATTTTAGTGATCGGAGGCTGGAGAGGAGTGCCACCTTTTCAATACCAATTTATTCGGAGTGAATAAATCAATAGATAATGCGTTGTCTCCGTGTGATTAAAACAAATATCTTTTAAGAGATATCTGAGTTAGCTGGGATGGGTTGTGCCTTGCATCACTGGGTCCATGATGTCTGTCTTCAATATCAAGAATCATTAAACAATGATCTTAATAGCATATGTATTGACCCGGTTTCTGCCTAAGTTGTAAGGAGGGCTTCTTTCTTTACACCCTTTATCTTTACAATTCTTTTTCATTCTTCAACCCCTTCAATGCTTACCAATACGTCATCACTAGCACCTTTTTGTGATTGTTCCAGTGCTAACTTAAGTACTTGGTCGGCATTCAGCTACGTTCACAATCTTTCTCCATCTTTCCTAAGGACTACTATTTCTAGCTATGGAATGTCCTTGGGAAGATTCCTCCGGTTCTAGAGGAATCATTGGACTTTAACCTATCCTACCATCCTTATGTCACCACAATCTTCATCGTCGTGAAATAACTGGGTTGCGGGTAAGTATAAATCACCATGAAATCCATTTTGAAGTGCAAATCCATTTTGCTCCCCCTTAACACATGCCACGATATCCGAAAACATTTCGCACATGTAGGGATGAGCTAGCACGTTAAGTCAAACCATTTGTGACTAATCATTTCCCATATTAAATCACATTTTCTCCCCCATATTAAAAATATTAAACCAATCAATGTTTTTAATATCAATTGATTTAATAGCATTTTAAGAAAATTTGGGAAGAAAAATGCAAATCCAATTATCTTCATGAATTACACAAGCTCCCCCTCAAATTAATGAGGGTGTGCTGAAACGTAAATTAAATACCTTTTAAACACAAGTGTAAGGTATTTATTACGTGCAAAGATCATATATGATAATGAATTCACAAGATTAGCAATTTACGAGGTAAGACCTGAATGATGGAGAACATCATATGAAAGATTCACATGGTTCTTGTTCACGAATGTTGGTCACCTCGTCACGTCTGAAGTTATCTCTAGACTCCATGTGTATGATTGATATCGTTGTCTTGACACCAATATGTGAACTTGGCACTCTCGGCATCAAGGATTATGAATGCTGGACAATTGCTCCCCCTCAATTGTTGACCCGTGTTCTATTGAAAGAGTTGTAGTCACCGTTTGAGTAGTCGCATCGTCGAGTATGTAGATATCAATTGTAAGCTGCTACGGTTGGTGGAGATGATAACTTCATTAAAAAAAAAACAAGACTTCTCTTGTTTTAACAAATAAATGCACTGAATCGTACATATATTCGTGTTAGATTGTGTTATTACGTAAACACAATCCCTTACATGGTTATAAAGTAAACCATGCCCGAGAAAACTAATTCCCGTTGTTGAGTCAAAGCTTTCCGGTGAAATGCTTGACTTGAGTATGAAAAGCGGGTTACTATCTGAAATAATAGCAAACCATTTTGAGCATGTTTTAAAACATTTGAACTTCTGCTCGAACTTTATTTACAACCCCGTGTCATTATTGAATGACATTTCTAGTATCGTAAATATTATCGATTCCAGAAGACATGCTCTTTTTATCAAAACATTTTTTGAACACACAATTTTGAAAGATTTAGAAAACCTTTTTGAGAAATTCTTGAAAAATTGTGTTCAACGTTTTGAAAACCAATTACTTGAGCTTAAGATGTTGAATATCTTGCAAAACGAGCTCAAGTCCGAGAAGTTGTAAACTTCCCGTTGTTAAGGATAAGTTTATCATCGGCGATAAACTTTCCTTTTAACTGAAGAACGAGTCCTAAGTTGACATTTACTTAGAAGTCGTTTTCATGAGCTTGAAAACTTTGACTTGTTTAACGGAAAGCTCATGACCGAGAAAGGTGAATTTCTCGTTATGAGGAAAAGTTCTCTTATTTAAAAGATTCACTTTCCTTTCTGAGCTTAAAACCTGGAATGTTTTAATACAAGCTCATGACCGAGAAAATTTAATTTCCCGTTACGAGGATAAGCTATCTTTAAAGATAAGCTTTCCTAAAATTGAAGTCCGAGTTACAGTCTGATATTTAATTGTAAGTCATTGTGCATGAGCTTAAAAACTTTGAATGTTTTTAATATAAGCTCATGCCCGAGAAAAATTAATTTCTCGTTGTGAGGATAAGTTTATCATCGGTGATAAACTTTCCTTAATTTGAAGATCGGGTCATCATCTGACATTTAATGAAGAGCCTTATACACGAGCTTAAAACCTTTGAATGGTTTTAGGATAAGCTCGTGTCCAAGAAAACTTAATTTCTTGTTAAGAGGGTAAGTTATCGTTGCGTAGATAAACTTCCCTGTCTCTGGAGTCCGGGTCATCGTCTGTCATTTAACGAGGAGCCATAGTGCATGAGCTTAAAAACTTGGAATGTTTTTGATATAAGCTCATGCCCGAGAAAAATTAATTTCTCGTTGTTAGGATAAGTTTATCATCGGCGATAAACTTTCCTTTCTTTGAAGATCGAGTTATAGTCTGTGATGTGACTATAAGTCCTAGTGCACTGTAAATTTAACTGGAAATCCCTTGAGACACTTGTTTCTTAGATATCAGCTTTTTTAGCAACCAAACTCTGAGAGTGTCCTTAATTGAATGGTATACAATGATTGGACCGCTTCGTTCTTTTGGAACATCCTCTTTGGTACCTGCATTTTCATTAGGAATTTGCATGCTTGGATAAGGGTTAGCGATATCTATCTTAGAAGCAAGTGGGGGTTCACAGTTGGCCTTACTTGTGCCAGAGGTGTTCTGAGGAGATGATTCACTTGTCTTAGCTGGTAAACGTTTCCTTTTATAGAAAACCTTAAGTTCAGGCTTAGGTGATGCATCCTCCTTTTCAATTTCCTCCCTAGTAGGCTTAATAGAATCGGAGGCTATCCTAGTTAAAGGGCACTCGTTTTCTACAAGGGTGAAAGTTCTACCAGTGGGGCGCCACATTTTACCAATGGGTTTGATTTTGGCAACCCACTGGGATTTAAGTCTAGCACGGGAGTTCACCTCATTAAGTAGTTTCTTGATACAAGAATCATGATTTGCCGTAAAGACACATTTTCTACATGTTTTACAAGTAGCATATTTAATGTCCGAGTAAGATCTAGAATTCCTAGATGATTGATTGATGCTCCTAGGATGTGACATGCTACGGTTAGCAGTGTTGGGTAAACTAGAAGGCATCTGACTAGGTTTGAAATTCCTATCTCTTACTTGTGTCTTTTGCTTAGCTTCCCTAAGACCAAAAGTATGGCGAACGTCATTTGAACTAGTTCTAGACGTATTCTTAGGACTATGTCTAGGGAAATTAGAGGCAATCATGTGATTATGTCTTGCAAAAGCTGTTTTAGTCACATTGGGCCTAGATGGTGGAGTGACTGTTCTAGAAAGATGAACCATATCAACTTGGGAGGCAAACCGCGGTCTCGAGGATTGTGATCGCTCGGATCTAAATGCAGTAGGTTGTCTGACAGTCGGTTGTCTGACGAACTGATTTGTAGGCGGTTTCCCCAAGATTGATGGTTTTTCAAGCTTAATGTCCACACTAGTTCCTTTGGTTTTCCTCAATTCGTTTTTTAACGCAGCTATAGAAAAGACCTTTTCCTGTACTTGAGCTTTTAAAGTCTCATTCTCTTTGAGCAATTCATCTTGAGATACCAACTTAGATTCAAGCAACTTAATTTGTTTCAAAAGATTATCTTTTTCAGCTTTAGAATCTAGAGCAGTTTGATCCAATTTTCGTTCAAGAATAACGTTTGACTTTTCAAGTTTTTCAAAATATGTTTCAAATTTCTCCGTTTTCTTCGAAAATTCAATTTTGGCATCCTCAAGCTCTTTGGATTGCTGAGCTAAAATCGTTTCAAGCTCTTTAATCCTAGAATCAGAAGTATTTAAAGAAGCAGTCATAAGACACTTATCATGATGTTTAACATTTTGAACACTTTCTCCCCCATTATGACTCACATCGGATGAATCAAAACTGGTATCGCTATCACTCTTTTTCATCCCATGTTTGGCATAATTAGGTTCAGAAAGCCCAACATGCTGTATATTGTTGAAACTTGGCACCTGAACAGTTGGTGCTTGTGACTCGCTGCTTGTTTCATGCGTTCCTCCTGATTCCATGTCATTGCTTACCGGGACGACCAACTTGGCCCCCATTTCTTTCATCGGGCAGAGTTGATCATCTATTGACGATAGCGTGAAACGTGTCTGTTTCTCATGTTCATGAGGTATTGTTGCATGCAATGATTTAGACGACTCCTTGATGCTCTGAATCCGACCCTCTTTCAAACGTATCTCGTTGTAATTAACTAACCTGACCTCAATACACTTCTCAAGTATATTGATGTGATTGAGTAAACCACTTCTAAAGGTTTCAGTCTGCCAACCCGTATATGCGTTGAAAAGCTGGTGAAGAATTTGAGTCGAATAATCATAAGGAGGTACCATTGTTGAGGCAAAGAAATCTTTAAAGTGAGTGCGAAGGAGTTCTAGACATATCTTTACTTTAACCTCATGAAGATTTTCCTTTTCAAGTTGCAACCGTAACTCATCCAAATTATTGAAAATCTTCTCTTTAAAATTATCCACTTTGCCAAATAATATTTGAACCGTGGCTGGAAGTTCAGGCATGTTGTGCGGATAAAGAAGTGCAAGATGTGTCTTGAGTGTGTGAAAGATTTCCAATGTCTTTTGACGCAATTTGATCTCTTTGAGTTGCATGTGTTGTAGTTCTCCCTCGTGCACTGTCGAACTCAACGATTCCATTGATGTTTGATGAAAGGTAAGTGGCAATAGGAGAGAATAATTCGACGAGAAAGTGATTTCTCGGGTTTTTACAAACCAACGACAAAACGAGATATTGATGCAATGTTTTGACGCAATTGTGTCACTTGTCACGTTTTTCACAACACTTTGTCCCGACTAAATCTTAATATCACAAAATTTATTAAAAATAAAAGTTTGAATAAAATTGAAATAGGTAAAAAAAAACTTAGATATAAAGTAAAAAAATTCACACAACCACTTAACATCAATATTAAAAAAAAAACGTGTGGTATTCTAACAAATGTCACTTCCCAAAAAAATTGATCTAACACGTAAGACACTACTTATGTTTGTTTAACACACGTTGACAAGAATGGAACAAACCGGGCCCCCAACTTTTTAATACAAGACCACAACCCTAATTTAACTCACTCTTAACCCTAATCTCAAAAACTCCGCCCCCCATCTTCCTATTTTCTCTCAACATAACCAAATCTCATCCCACAAAATCGATTTTCAACTCATCCACAAAATCAATCCCATATCCTAAATCCAAAACACTGATAAGAAACCGAATACTATTGATAAGAAATCGAAGACGAGAGTTAAAGCACAAGACTTCAAGATCCTTCAAAGGATCTCGGGTAGGTTAACTTTGATTGCATGTGGGTTTTTCAGTCAAATCGAAACAAAGAAGGGATGGCAACAAATTTGTTGTTGTTCTATCTTGAAACTTCGAATATTAAATGGGTTTGACCCAAAATTAGATCGATGATGATTTTGTAGGGAAACTGAGATCGAATTTTGAAGTCGTGTGGGTTTCGCAGGAAAAAATAAAATTATAGAAACTGTGGATTTGATTGTATTGTCGAGTCGAAATGGTTGAGGAGTTGGGTCAGGAGTGAGTAGTTTGAGTCTAGGTTGAGTCTGTTTGGGCAAGGCAGTTTTTGAGTCTGATCTTGATTATGGTGTTGTCGAGTCGAGTCGTGATTTTTGGTGATTGAGACTGTCAGTTGAAAAAGTCAAAACTGTTGGTGACAGTTGATGATATCTTGTTTTTGTTGTGTTTTGGATGTTGGAGTCGAGAGTTTGAGTCTGTTGTGTGGGTTTGATTTGGAGTCGTGATGTATGTCGAGGGTCGGTTGAGTTCAGTCTTCAGGTTTTGGTTTGTTGTGTCGAGTCCAACTTCGAGTGTGATATTGGAGTTTGGGTGTGGGTTGACTTGGGTCTGTTTTGTTGGTTGAGTCGAGACGAGTCTGTTGATGTCGTTTATGAGTTGGGTTCGAGTCGTGAGACTTTGGTCTTGAGTCAAGTGTTTGGGTCTGTCGAGGTGTCGAGTCAATAACAAGTCAGTCTAGGTTTTGGTCATCGCAATATTGAAAAAACTTTTCCATCGCAATATTTTTCAAATATTCATCGCAATACACAAAGACTCACCATCGGAATGTGGAATTTTTTTTGGCAGAGTTTCGTTTCTCTAGACCTTAAATCCGTCGCAAACACGATCGCAATAGGCAATCGCAACCCACGTCGGAATAAGAGTGTCGGAATAAAGTGATCGCAAAGTAGAACCTTTCGGTTATTGCGATCGATATATCAAAGCATCGGAATACTGGCAACAAGAGAAAGCATCGGAATACCCATTGAAATCCTTTTCCGATACCTAAATGTTGAGAAAAAAGACAAAACAGAAAAGAAGGACAAAAAACAGAAAAACCGTAAAGTGATAAAATATCTTTAAATTTAAAAATGAAATTAGATGAACAGAAAGACAAACCTGAAAAGTATAAAAAAAAACTAATAAAAAATGGATTAAAAATTTGAAAATGGAGAAAGTTTAGAAGAAACGTTTAGTAGAAAGTTTTTTATAGGATTTTTTGCAAAGATAATATAAAAGAAAGCTTAAAGAAAAAATAGACGAAAGAAATGGAGAAAAAAAAAATTGTAAAAGAAAGAACCTTTACCACCAAATCAATAAATAAAACGTATTAATCCGAAGAATTAACCATGCTCTTGATACCAATTGTAGGATCTTAGTTTTCTAAGGATTATGCAATGTGTGGATTATCTATTGAATGGATGATAAATGGAAGAACTTTAGAGAGAGAAAGAAGAGAGAGAAAGGAGAGAGTTAAGAAAGATGGAAATATGATTAATGAATGTGGAAGTGAACCAACAACCCCCCCCTAACATGCTAGGAGGGGGGTTTATATAGCCCACCCTACATGTGGGCTATATGGGCTATATTGGATCACGAGCCCAATATCGTTGGAGTGACCGATCCTTTCTAAATACGTAAAAACGTATTTCCAACAAAAACCTTATAAACCAAAAGTACCATACCCCCAATGCTTACGGAAGCAAAAGATGCAAGCTAAGTATGGAAAATTCCTTGACTTAATCCAAGAAGTTATAATTAACATGCCTTTAGTCGATGTTCTGGCTGGAATGCCAAAATATGGCAAATTTCTCAAAGAACTTATCAAAATCAAACATAAGTTTGAAGATGTATCTTCAGGTTTTCTAAATGTTGAATGTTATGCCATTATCCAAAACAAAGTACCACCAACACTTGAAGATCCTGAAAGTTTTCTAATTCCATGTACTTTCCATCACTCATACTCTTGTAACGCCTTGGCCGATCTTGGAGCTAGTATTAACCTCATGCCATACTCCTTGTATGCTAAACTCTCAAAAGATTTTCTCAAACCCACAAAAATGAGCGTTCGGCTCGCAGATCGTTCTTTTCAATACCCAATGGGAATAGCCGAAAACATGCTCGTTAGAGTTAGAAAATTCATTTTTCTAGTCGACTTTGTAATCCTAGAGATGGAAGAAGATAGCAAGGTACCACTTATCCTTGGTGGATCTTTCTTGCATACAGCTGACGCTGTGATTCGTGTGAAATAAAAACAACTCAACCTTGGAGTTGGAGAAGATAGAATATCCTTTTCTATCGATGAAGCAATGAAACACTCTTATTCTAATAACGATACTTGCTTTAGTATTGATGTCATTGACGAAGTCATTGAAGCCTATTTCGACGCTCTTCTTGATGAAGGATGCGAAATTTTATATTCTATCGAAGGAACCATCCTCGAAGAAGAACTTTTTGCTGAATTTGACGCCTTCATAGCTGTTAATGCCGACGAACCTATAGAAACACCTGAAGAAGAAAAAGAAACACTATTTAAAACCATAACTTTCGAAACCGATTTCAAAGTTAAGAAATCTGTGGAAGAGCCCCCTACAGATTTAGAACTTAAACCTCTTCCTAAACATATGGAATATGCGTTTCTTTACGAAGAAAAATTACTACCTGTAATTATTTCATCCCAACTTTCGGAAGAACACAAAAACGATCTAATTGAATTTCTCAAGAAGCATAAAGAAGCTTTTGCTTGGAAAACTTCTGACATTCCTGGCATATGTCCATCGTTCTATAAACACAAAATCCAACTTTTGGATAACAAGAAATCGATTGTTGAAAAACAACGAAGACTAAATTCTAACATGAAGGACATTGTTAAAAAAGAGATCCTTAAACTCCTCGATTCTGGAATAATCTACCCAATCGCCGATAGCCCCTAGGTTAGTACTATTCATTGTGTACCTAAAAGGTAGGTATCATTGTAGTAACTAAAGAGAACAATGAATTAGTACCAACACGAATCATAACCGGATGGAGAGTTTGTATTGACTATCCAAAATTAAATGACGCAACTACGAAATATCATTTTCCTTTACCCTTTATGGATCAAATGTTAGAAAGACTCGCAGGGAATGAATACTTATGTTTCCTCGATGGTTTTTCCGGATATTTTCAAATCACAATCAACCCTATGGATCAGGAGAAAACCACATTTACTTGTCCATTTGGAACTTACATGTATAAGTGCATGCCTTTTGGCTTATGCAATGCACCTGCTACTTTTCAGAGGTGTATGATTGCAATCTTTCACGATATGATTGAAGAATCAGTCGAAGTCTTCATGGACGATTTCTCCGTGTTTGGAAACTCTCTCGACACATGTCTTATCAAGCTTGATAAAATGTTAGCACGATGTGAAGAAGCAAATCTTGTGCTAAACTGGGAAAAATGTCACTTTATGGTTAAAGAAGGAATTGTGCTTGGACACAAAAGTGTCTGACGCAGGCTTAGAAGTTGACAAATAAAAAATAAACGTAATTTCAAAACTCCCACCACCTACTAATGTGAAAGTCATTAGAAGTTTTTTAGGTCATGCCGGATTTTACCGACGATTTATGTAAGAACCCGTAGTTTCCCAGAATTATTTTATTCTTTTATTCGCGTTTCTTGAATTTTACAACGTATTACGTTTTCTTGTATTCTTATATGTAAATCCCGAGATCTTGATATTTTAATAAATTATACTTTTCAAGTATTTTTTTATCATTGATAAATATTTTATCTTGAATTGTAAAATTTTATTTTATTTTACCATATTTATTTAAATCAAAGTTTTTGATTTAAATCACCCGCGTGCGTTTTACAACGAGTTATTCAAAAATAATGTACAACGAGAATTCCTAGTGATCGCGATACTGACGGATGCCCAAAATATTACATTTTATTATCGATTGTTTTGATAATTAATATTTTCGACGATCTCGTTTTAATTACGTGTTAAGTCGTGTCGGGAAATCATTTAATCATACTTATGATGCATTGTAACTTTTGAAAAGTATTTTTACGAAACCCGAGCCCCGTAAATATTTTCAAGATTTACTAATAGTCATTTTCTACACTTTAAACTATTAATTACTTTTTAGTCCACAAGTTTCAAAATTGGCAAGATTGGTCCCTCCACTACCATCATATATAAACTCATTTTATTCCACTAAATTACACACACATAATTTATAAAAAGAAAATCACCACCACCCTCCCCTTTTTGCCTCCCTTGCCGTGACCCTATACACACAAAACACCCAAGATCATCAATTTATACAATGATCTAATCAAAACTAAAATTAGACCACATCCTAAAATGTTCGTGCCATTCTTTTTATACCAAAATTTACCACATGCATCAAGTTTTCATAATTTTATGATTTTGTGATTTGCAAGTGTTTAAATCATCATGCATGTGATGATCTTGGTAAGATCATCACTTTTTGATCCTAAAAAGATTGGTTTTTGATATTTGATTTTGTTAATTTTTTAAATACAAGTGTTTTTAGGAGTGTTTGGTTGATGGGTATGATAGTAAAGTGATTCTATAGGTATGAGAATGAGTAGTCTTGGTTGAAAAATTTATTTGATATGATTTCTAAAAGGGTATTTTGGGACAACAGCATAAAACATATTTTTTTTCGTGGGTTTAAGGTTTGAGACAGGCTGTGATTATTTGATTTTTTTATATAGTTTTCCGAGACGCTCGTTTCGGTATAAGATAGAGCTTTTAACTCATTACGAGTCAAAAGTTATGCTAGTTTTAGTATTCGTGTACCGGGAGACGCAAGTCGGCACAATCCGAAATTGTGGCTGATTTTTGGTCGACTCTCGGGGACTTTAGGCTTGGTTAGATAAATGCTACTACTGATTTTCAAAGTTTATAAACTTAATTTGATGATTCTGGTAGTTGTTTCAAAAGACGGATTGTCGAGTTAGTACTTTTAAAGTGGTCTAAACGGTTTTATAAAAACAAGCATACAATTCTGTCCCAAATTTTAGGAGTTGAGTAAAGTGTCGAACTGATGGGTTTTAAAGTGTGAACTTTGGCCCAAACTTTGGTGAGGTCTTATACAGGTTATAAGTGACCTCGACACCAATTTTCATCTAAAACGGAAAAGTCTAGATAGGGTAGATCGGTGTGTACATTCGGGGTGTACTTGCTGATTTTATTTTGGACACATAGTTCAATGCTTGTGTTGCGTGAGTTTGAGTATTCACCATTGGACATGGTGACTTACTCAAGTTCTTAGTCATTATATAAATGACTTAGCTACTGGTCCGAGTAAGGTGAAGGGATAGTTTGACTTGGCGTCTTATGACGGGTCAATTTCAAGTGTACAAGTGTTTAAACGAGTATTGTTGGATAAATGGATTAGTATGAATTCATTTGGTTCGTGTCATTGGTTTTGAAATATGAGTACTTTGAAAATACTTAAGTCATATTATACTTGGTATAAATCGATATTGAGTTCGAGTCTTAACGCGCGCCTTATTTTGATAGGTTGCGGTTTTCGTGTTTCCCGGGCATCCATATCGTCGGTGATCGTCTCACTACCATTGTTTCTACTCAGTTTCTGAGTACCGTGATTGACTTACCTCATGGCTAAGGTGAGTTCATAGCCCCTTTTACTTATACATGGTTTCTAAACACGGGGTGAGATTTTACATGGTGGAACACAACCATTTTAAAACTGTATGCTATCAAGAACTTGTATGCTATCCAGAACTTGTATGCTATCCAGAACGTGTATGCTTTCCAGATGTTTCCGTATTATTATTGCTTTTTAGACTAGCCTTAAGTTTCATATCTCCGATCATGAACCGTTAATTGTCATGTGTGCATTACGCGAAGCGAGAATGTTGTGGGTGGATCCATCGGGATTGACAATCCCTGTCCCATGTTGCGGTTATTTAACCATGACGCACTAATATTTGTTTATACCTAAGTATTTAGGCCGAATACTTACGTAGTCAAGCTTCGGTTCATGAACTAAATAGCAATAATAAACGTTTTGGACTATGGTTAATGTACATAGCCATTTTCCCAATTACTTGTTTTATAAACGAATGCTTGTGTTCCACACCTTTACTGCTAAACCTATGAATATCACTCAACTTTATGTTGACGATTTTACATGTTTAATCTCAGGTATTATTACTTAGCTTTGCTTGGATGGTAGCCCGCAGGATATCATCGCAGCCTGGAGATTTCTGTGTATATTTTAACTTTGGTCAAATCTAAAAGCTGTCAAAAGATATTCTGTATTTTTAGTAACTAAGTGTTATAAATTATGATGAAATAATAAATTATTCCGCATATAAAACTCTGGGACCTATGTTTAAAAACTCTGATCTTTTATGATGTAAAATTTTTTTTATTACGTCAGCTTTGTGTCAACTGTAATTCATTGTTTCTTGTACCATGACGTGTTACCCCCTCGTTGCCTAGTTGTTCCATGTCAGATTCTGGGGGTCTCACAGATTGGTATCAGAGCGATGGTTATAGGGAACTGAGTCGTTATTTTTCAAAACTTAGTCTATAACCAAAAGTTCAAATATTTTATTGTTTTAAGTGTCAACCACAGAATCTGCCATTGTTTTTCGATATCTTCGCGGGTAACACTCTAATCCTTATTATTTACTTTTGATTATCGTTGTAGTATTTCATCTCCTGATTACATGTTGAAATATTACATTACCCTAATAACGATAATTACTATGTCTTTTCAAAGCCTAGTGCTTCATGAATTATCATTGAATGTTACCGTGATTACATCTGCTCTTACAATATTTCTTGAATTCTTGTTCTTGTGAATTGATCTTATTGCAATGATTTTATATCGTTATGACGTTACATACTTGTATTCAGAGCGTGTATGCTGCCGACTTTTCATACTCATTTTTCTGAGTACTACTGCTAACTTGTTTATGCGTGGTACGACTAACCTCATATACTCGTTCTTTTTGAACCGTCTATTTTTCTCAACTCACTGTTACATGTTGTGCATACTCTCGTGATACCATTGTTCAAGATTGAGTAAGTGTTGTTTTCGATGAAACTTCTGATTTTCATTTTACTACCGTGCGTGTTACTTTCATTGTTAAACTTCTTTAAAATATCTATTTAGTTATGCAGATTTCTTTCCGATCATTGTGATGGGATGTCTTGAAAATAGTCTATAGACCATTGTGTAGCTCAATGTGTCTCTGAAAAAGACTAAAAGACATCGTGTGAGTCACATATCTCGAAGCATTCATTGAATCAGTGCTAAATAATATCGTGGGTTTTCATAATCTTGATTGACCTTTACGTCACCTTTTTACATGACAATTGTACATGGATTACACTTTATTTCATTGACCATTCTATATGTCGTTTTTGAGTTTCAGCGTTCGTATTTACCTTGGAAGTATCATCGCTATCTTGTAAACCGTTAATATTCTAATTCTTTCACGGATGTCATGCGTCGTTTTTTATTTCTTAGATTTTCGTTGGTATTCTTGAACCATTTCTATACTGTGTTTTCTTTACATGTTTAATTATATAGTTTATTCTCTTTCGTCTTTATGGAATCCACAAGTCTTGTGTGTACACTAATTCTGAGTTATTATGAGATTTAGATTTAATTTCAAGCTGTGTCAAAAAATATACTTTGTACAGAAACTTTACAGGGAATTTAACAGTGTCGAGAAAATATTTTTATATAATGTTAGACATAAAAATATATTTTTACCTGATGAGATGTTTGTCTAGGACATAATGTTTTACCAGTAAACTTTAAAATCGAGCAAGTTACGCTCATTTGAGATTGTATAATCTAAGAAGTTATTTTATGAATAATTCTAAAATATCATTTTGTCGACAGATTTAATGCAAGAGCATTTTCGTCCATTTTTTATCCGTTTCAAGTCTTGAGTAAAACTAGAAAGTTGTTCAAAACATCGTTTTACATCAAATTACTCTAGACTTCGAGTCTTAAAATGTCATTTAGTGAATCAATGGGTCTGGTCAAATCCAAAAGTCAAAGTTGACTGAAAAGGGTCAAAGCTGATAAAATCTAAAAAATATGGATTGAAGCGTTTTTGAGTTCGTTTGAGCTCGTAAAACTTTAACTAATGATATTTTGCAAACTAAAAACATTGATTGTGTTTGAACAAGTATAAAAATAATAACTTTGAGCTCGGTCATACATAAATTCTGCACTTTTGGGAAACAAGTGGTTTGATAAACTGATGCTCTACTTTCTTAAAAGTTTATTTTTGTCAAATAAATTGCGATGTGCACACCTACGGATTCCTTTATCCTTTCTTTTATATATGACTTATTTGTCATTCTATATTGTCTTTCTTCTACTTCTAACGTACCACTGATTTGGGCCGAGGGTTGAAGTTTTTGTTTTCATATCGTTCGTTACCATCTTGACACGTGTCTCATGGCGATTCTGGCTAAACCTTTTGAAACCTTATCACCTTGTAACCATTTTATCGACTGTCTTGAACCACTCTTTATTACCTCGAGTAACCCACTCGCTATTTTACAAGTTACCATATAAACTCAAACAAATATTGTTTGGAAATCATTTTACAAAATGTTCCACTTCGGTATTATTAAATACTGAAATGTTATCTTATAAAATTAATTTATATTAAATTTACAACGTATTTTCATAAATTGTTCTACTATGGTCTTATAAAGAAATCTTGTAACATTAACATTGATGATTTAAATATCTAGCCAGTAACTTATTGGCGAAAAGTTTCATAAACTATTTTAATTCCTGTTTTTACAAATGGCATTATATATGCATTTTAAATCATATGACTTGTAATACTGGTTTGACGAAGCTGAGCATCGCATTGCTAGTCCTAAATTATGCATGGTCTGATCAACTATGCGTAATTTAGAAGGAGCCATGCAAGGCCGAATAGTAGTCGCCTTAAATATTTGACCAAGAATCAACTTTTAATTATGTTCCTTAAAAAGTTAGATAAAATAATAGTTTTGAAAACTTTTACATCTTATGCGAGTAGCACCAATTCACAACATACACCTATGAACCCTTATCTTTTCTTGAACAAAGTTTATGCCTCAAACACAAATTTTCTTACTCAATGATCTTTGTTTTACCTGTTACCTCATAATCCTCATGATTCTCGTTACCACTTGTCTAATTTCTTACCATTGATACGAGACTTGAAAGTTTCAACGTTGTTATGCTTCTACATCGATCGAACTTCTCTATCTCTTTTGGTAGACCTCCGAAACATCTCTGGACGCGGATAGTGAGGTACGACTGGAAGTGACCAATGATTCTAAATAACTTGGAGAAATCTAAATTTTCTCTAATGATAACGATAAACCTGAGTTTTAACGATAGTTTCATACACTCAACCAAAAGTTCTTTAGCCGATCAGGATAACTATTTTGGAACTGTTCTTGCTTTGAAAATCCTGATCAACAAAAAGATATAGCAACAGCTTACACACTAAATATAGATATTTTGATTTTTAAATCACTACACCTAAACTAAGTTTTAAAATAATACCAAAATCTTAGACAACTGATTGTGACAGCTTGTATTTTAAATGAGCATATGTAATTCATTTTTTCCATTCTATCTCGTTTGTGACTAGATTCTTACATTTTCATATTGTCATGTTTTACAAGTTGCGCGATTTTCAAATCCTTGTTGATTACCAATCCTGATTCATTCTAACGCACTTTGTCCGTTTAAGCAATTCTTGTGTTCATTCTTGTTAGTTTATCGTACGTATTCCCAACAATTCTATCTCTTGAATATTTCTCCGTACTGAAAGATCATTATTATAATCCGATTTGAAATTTATTAGAAGAAGAGTTAAGAATCTGAAGCATATTGAATTCCAATTGTTAAGGTTTGTCGTGGTGCAGAAATTACATGAGAATCAATGAATTTGTTCTACACTTTATACCTCTTCTTGTTGCATCTCCTACTGTTTCCAGGAGAACTCTGAGGGACTACAGTTCCTTTAGGGGGGAAGACTGTAAGAACTCGTACTTTCCCAGCATTA
The DNA here is from genome assembly GCA_025667525.1 of Glebionis coronaria. Taxonomy (NCBI): domain Eukaryota; kingdom Viridiplantae; phylum Streptophyta; class Magnoliopsida; order Asterales; family Asteraceae; genus Glebionis; species Glebionis coronaria. The sequence goes on along the minus strand of CM046880.1, from coordinate 378,467,423 downwards.
TTTTATTCTTTTATTCGCGTTTCTTGAATTTTACAACGTATTACGTTTTCTTGTATTCTTATATGTAAATCCTGAGATCTTGATATTTTAATAAATTATACTTTTCAAGTATTTTCTGATCATTAAAATATTTTATCTGGAATTATAAAATTTTATTTTATTTTTCCATATTTATTTAAATCAAAGATTTTGATTTAAAATCACCCGCGTGCGTTTACAACGATTTATTCAAAAACAATGTACAACGAGAATTCCTAGTGATCGCGATACCGACGGATGCCCAAAACTTTACATTTTATTATCGATTGTTTCGATAATTAATATTTTTGACGATTTCGTTTTAATTACGTGTTAAGTCGTGTCGGAAAATCATATAATCATACTTATGATGCAATGTAACTTTTAAAAAGTATTTTTACGAAACCCGAGCCCCGTAAATATTTTCAAGATTTACTAATAGTCATTTTCTACCCTTTAAGCTATTAATTACTTCTTAGTCCACAAGTTTCAAAATTGGCAAGATTGGTCCCTCCACTACCATCATATATAAACACGTTTTATTCCACTAAATTACACACACATAATTCATAAAAAGAAAATCACCACCACCCCTCCCGTTTTTGCCTCCTTTGTCGTGACCCTATACACACAAAACACCCAAGATCATCAATTTAAACAATGATCTAATCAAAACTAAAATTAGACCACATCCTAAAATGTTCTTGCCATTCTTTTGATACCAAAATTTACCACATGCATCAAGTATTCATAATTTTATGGTTTGAGAGAAGTGCAACAAATCATCCCTGTGGTATGTCGAAAAATCGAATTACATCCTTCGTTAACTTTTTGGACAACAGCCATCCCTCCGTTAGTGCGCGGGGCACAATACATCCCTCATGGACTAACGGTGCAAATGTTTTCTCGTTAAAAATTAACAAAGTTTAAAAGAGAGGGTATTCTTGTCTTTTTCCTTTCCTAGGGATGTATTGTGAACCTTATCATAAATAGTTTCCAAAAAAAAATAATTATTTTTGAAAAAAAAATTATTTTCAGAAAAAATAAGTTTTATTTTCTCGAAAAAAAATTTATTTTCGAAAAAAAAATATATTTTCGGAAAAAAAAGTTTTATTTTCTAAAAAATAAGTTTTATTTTCGAAAAAAAAAAGTTTTATTTTCGAAAAAATATGTTTTATTTTCGGAAAAAAGTTTTATTTTCGAAAAAATGGTTAATTTTCGCAAAAAAAAAAAGTTTTATTTTCGAAAAAAAAAGTTAGCGAAACAAAAATTAAACTCTTTTTAGCGAAACAAAAATTCTGAAAAAAGAATTTATTTTTTTTTCGAAAAATAATTCTTTTTTTTTCGAAAAAGAAGTTTAATTTTTTGAAAAAATGTTTGTTTCGAAAAAAATAAACTTTCTTTTTAAAAATATTTGTTTCGAAATATTTTATTAATTTTTTAAAAAAGATTTATTTTTTTTAAAAAAATATTCTTGAAAAAAACTTGTTTCGAAACAAAAAATTATTTAAAAAAAAAGTTTTATCTTTTTCTCCAAAATTAACCATTTTTTTGAAAATAAAACTTTTTTCCGAAAATATAACATATTTTTTCGAAAATAAAACCTTTTTTTTTCGAAAATAAAACTTTTTTTTCGAAAATAAAACTTATCTTTTAGAAAATAAAACTTTTCTTTCCGAAAATAAATTTTTTAAAATAAAACTTTTTTTCGAAAATTAACCATTTTACCGAAAATAAAACTTTTTTTCCGAAAATAAAACATATTTTTTCGAAATTAAAACTTTTCTTTTCGAAAATAAAACTTATTTTTTATAAAATAAAACCTTTTTTTCCGAAAATAAATTTTTTTTCGAGAAAATAAAAGTTATTTTTTCTGAAAATAATTTTTTTTCAAAAATAATTTTCTTTTTTGAAAACTATTTATGATAAGGTTCATAATACATCCCTGGAAAAGGAAAAAGACAAGAATACCATCTCTTTTAAACTTTGTTAATTTTTAACGAGAAAACATTTGCACCGTTAGTCCATGAGGGATGTATTGTGCCCCGCGCACTAACGGAGGGATGGCTGTTGTCCAAAAAGTTAACGAATGATGTAATTCGATTTTTCGACATAACAAAGGGATGATTTTTGCACTTCTCTCTTATGATTTTGTGATTTGCAAGTGTTTAAATCATCATGCATGTGATGATCTTGATAAGATCATCACTTTTTGATCCTAAAAAGTTTGGTTTTTGATATTTGATTTTGTTAAATTTTACATACAAGTGTTTTTAGGAGTGTTTGGTTGATGAGTATGATAGTAAAGTGATTCTATAGGTATGGGAATGAGTAGTCTTGGTTGGAAAATTTATTTGATATGATTTCTAAAAGGGTATTTTGGGACAGCAACTTAAAACGGATTTTTTCGTGGGTTAAGGTTTGAGATAGGCTGTGATTATTTGATTTTGTTGTAGAGTTTTCCGAGACGCTCGTTTCGGTATAAGATAGAGCTTCTAACTCATTACTAGTCAAAAGTTATGCTAGTTTTAGTATTCGTGTACCGGGAGACGCAAGTCGGCACAATCCGAAATTGTGGCTGATTTTTTGGGTCGACTCTCGGGGACTTTAGGCTTGGTTAGATAAATGCTACTACTGATTTTCAAAGTTTATAAACTTATTTTGATGAGTCTAGTAGTGTTTTCAAAAGACGGATTGTCGAGTTAATACTTTTAAAATGGTCTAAACGGTTTTATAAAAACAAGTATACAATTCTGTCCCAAATTTTAGGAGTTGAGTAAAGTGTCGAGCTGATGGGTTTTAAATTGTGAACTTTGGCCCAAACTTTGGTGAGGTCTTATCCAGGTTATAAGTGACCTTGACACCAATTTTCATCTAAAACGGACAAGTCTAGATAGGGTAGATCGGTGTGTACATTCGGGGTGTACTTGCTGATTTTATATTGGACACATAGTTCAATGCTTGTGTTGCGTGAGTTTGAGTATTCACCATCGGACATGGTGACTTACTCAAGTGCTTAGTCATTATATAAATGACTTAGCTACTGGTCCGAGTAAGGTGAAGGGATAGTTTGATTTGCGTTGACTTGGCGTCTTATGACGGGTCAATTTCAAGTGTACAAGTGTTTAAACGAGTATTGTTGGATAAATGGGTTAGTATGAATTCATTTGGTTCGTGTCATTCGTTTTGAAATATGAATACTTTGAAAATACTTAAGTCATTTTATACTTGGTATAAATCGATATTGAGTTCGAGTCTTAACGGACGCCTTATTTTGAAAGGTTGCGGTTTTCTTGTTTCCCGGGCATCCATATCGTCGGTGACCGTCTCACTACCATTGTTTCTACTCAGTTGCTGAGTACCGTGATTGACTTACCTCATGGATAAGGTGAGTTCATAGCCCCTGTTACTTATACATGGTTTCTAAACACGAGGTGAGATTTTACATGGTGGAACACGACCATTTTAAAATTGTATGATATCCAGAACTTGTATGCTATCCAGAACTTGTATGCTATCCAGAACGTGTATGCTTTCTAGATGTTTTCTGTATTATTATTGCTTTTTAGACTAGCCTTGAGTTTCATCTCTCTGGTCATGAACCGTTAATTGTCCTGTGTGCATTGCGCAAAGCGCGAATGTTGTGGGTGGATCCATCGTGATTGACAATCCCCGTCCCATGTTGCGGTTATTTAATCATGACGCACTAATATTTGTTTATACCTGAGTATTTAGGCTGAATACTTACGTATTTAAGCTTCGGTTCATGAACTAAATAGCAATAATAATCGTTTTGGACTATGGTTAATGTACATAGCCATTTTCCCAATTACTTGTTTTATAAACGAATGCTTGTGTTCCCACCATTACTGCTAAACGTATGAATATCACTCAACTTTATGTTGACGATTTTACATGTTTAATCTCAGGTATTATTACTTAGCTTTGTTTGTATGGGAGCCCGCAGGATATCATCGCAGCCTGGAGATTTCTGTGTATATTTTAACTTTGGTCAAATCTAAAAGCTGTCAGAAGATTTTCTATATTTTTAGTAACTAAGTGTTGTAAATTATGATGAAATAATAAATCATTCCGCATATAAAACTCTGGGACCTATGTTTAAGAACTCTGATCATTTATGATGTAATGTACATGGTTTTATTACGTCAGCTTTGTGTCAACTGTAATTCATTGTTTCTTGTACCATGACGTGTTGCCCCCTCGTTGCCTAGTTGTTCCATGTCAGATTCTGGGGTTCTCACAATTTATCAAAGACTTTGCGAAGATCGCAAAACTTTTAACTCAACTTCTAGAAAACGAAAGAACATTCGATTTTAATGATGAATGCCTTTTAGCATTTGAAACTCTTAAAGCAAAGCTTACATGCACACCAATTATTGCAAGCCCCAGTTGGAACCTTCCATTTGTGCTTATGTGCGATGCAAGTGAACATGCCCTCGGAGCCGTCCTTGGACAAAAAGATGGAAAACAATTCCACCCCATCTACTTTGCTAGTAGAATTCTAAATGCAGCCCAGCAAAATTACACCATCACGGAAAAATAACTCATGGTTGTAGTTTATGCGTTTGACAAATTCCGATCATACCTTGTATTATCAAAAACAATAGTTTACACCGATCACTCAGCCTTAAAGTACTTGTTTAAAAAGCAAGATGCAAAACCTCATCTCATACGATGGATTTTGCTTTTACAAGAATTCGATTTAGAAATTAAAGATAAAAAAGGTGCTGAGAATGTTGTTGCCGATCATTTATCTCGCATAGTGAATGATGATTCTAGAGATGATGAAATCAATGATTTTCCCGATGAACACATAATGCAAATAAATACTAACATTACACCATGGTTCGCAGACTTTGCAAACTATTTGGCTGTAGGTATTTTACGAAAGGGAATGATCTATCAACAAAAGAAAAGATTCTTTTATGAACTTAGAAAATACTTTTGGGACTTTCCCACCTGTTTAGAATCTGTTTCGATGGAATGATCCGACGTTGTATTACCGGATCCAAATCTCGAAAAATTTTCGATGAATGTCACTACGGACCTACCGGAGGACATTAAGCAACGAACACCACCGCTAAGAAAGTGTTCGACGCTGGATTTTACTGGCCAACGATTATTCGTGAAGCTCATACCTTAGTACGATTATGCGAAGCATGTCAAAAGGACTGGAAATCCTACAAAAAGACATAAAATGCCTCAGAATAATATCCAAGTCTGTGAAATATTTGAAGTGTGGGGTATCGACTTCATGTGACCATTTCCTAAATCTTATAAATGTGAATACATTTTAGTCGATGTCGACTATGTATCGAAATGGGCCGAAGCTCAAGCCTTGCAAACTAACGATGCAAGAGTTGTTATAGCATTATTAAAGAAACTATTTTGTCGTGTTGGAATTCCAAAAGCACTAATAAGCGACAAAGGAACTCATTTCTGTAACAAACTCATGGAAAAAATCATGAAAAGATATGGAGTAAACCACCGATTTTCCACATCTTACCACCCTCAAACGAGTGGCCAAGTTGAAAATACTAATAGAGCTCATAAGCGAATCCTTGAAAAGACCGTCCAAAACAACCCTGTTTGTTGGTCTAAGAAATTAGAAGATGCTCTATGGGCCTTTCGTACCGCTATCAAAACACCAGCTGGAACCACACCATACAAGCTCTTGTAGAAAAACATGCCACTTACCAATAGAAATTGAACGCCGTGCATATTGGGCACTTAAGAACTGCAACCCTGATCTTATTGCAGCTGGGGAAAAACATATATTTCAACTTCATGAGTTAGATGAATTTCGACATCAAGATTTTGAAAGTTCACGTTTATACAAAGAACGAACCAAAGTGTGACATGATCGCAAACTGCGACAAAGAAAAGATTTCAAACATGGAGAGAAAGTACTTCTCTTTATCTCGAAATCAATTCAAGCAACCTAAGCTTACATCTAGATGGACTGGACCTTACAAAGTAAAACACCAATATCCGTCCGAATATGTTAAATTTACGGTAGAGACAATACCACTTTTATTGTCAATGGACATAGACTCAAGCTCTACCACGAAGAAGAAAGCTGTAATGAATTCGATGAAGAAGAAATCCTATTGTTTTTGAAATAAAACCCAGTAGCCGAGTCTGGCTCTAAACTTAGCGCTATTCGAAAGGAAATCCATATTTTATCCCCCACTTTTTAACTTAAGTATGGAGGAGGGCCTGTAAATAAATAAAACTGTCCTTGTATATATTGCATGTGTTTTGTTTTGTTTTATAGCATGCAGGAAAATAGCAAATTTGGAGCTCTGAGCTAGATTCATCTGTTGAAGTCTCGTAATTTTCTACTTAGCCCCGTGAAATTCTCGTTTCCCTTTGCATTTTTTTTTCCTATTTTTAGTTTTTATCAGTTATCACCTCGAGGAAGACGTTCACCTTAAGTGTGGAGGAGGGACAAATATGAAAAATAATTATAAATAAAAATTTATCCATATAAAAACCTTTTGAAAATACAATAAAAATTGATATATTTTAAAATAAATAAAGTTTTTAGCAAAGAAAAAATCTCATTGATTGACACTATAACTAATCACAAAAACCATCCACTAAATATGTAAGGAAAACTAGTCTTATATTTCTCTATTTTGTATGAAAGCCGATAATCTAGTATGCTTCAGAATTTATGCTTGATTATCATTTACTAAACCACAGTGAGGTTAATTTATAGATATTTTCGAGAAGAGGAAAAATAAATCACCATTTTATCATTTTAGTTAAACTACACTGGCTTGCTAAAATGTGTTGCACTCGTACCTATGTACTATATTATCCCTTGTGCTATTATCCGTATGTTGATGCCAATCCATTTGTCAAGTCGAAAAAGTATATACGATGTTCTCTTAAAAAAAGGGAAGAAAAATAAAGTATTTTAGTATAGTTGTTCTACGACTTTGACAAGGCATATTTTTTTCTTACACCCTCATCATTATCACGTTTTGTCTCTTCGAAAATTTATCTGGTGCTCACGCCGCAACGGTTATGTTTATGTGTCATGTACAAACTTATGGTAGCTATCTATTTTATGTCTGTGCTATTTGAGTGTTACTTTTACCCCTCGTGAGTGACACTTGTGTGAACTTAAAATCTGAACACTATCCATGTGAGGTGCTGAAGTTATTTATCATTTGCTTTTGCTACTTATAAAAATTTAATCATTTTCCTATCATACTTCATAACACTTAAAAGCATTTTTAAAAATCTAATTTGTTTTCTCGCTTTGATTGCTTGAGGGTAAGCAATAGCTAAGTGTGGAGGAATTTGATAACGACCAAAATATACATATTCAACCCGTTATTATAATGCCACTTTGTATTATAAATAAGAGATTTCGATAATATATTACGTTTTATATGCAGGTATGAAGTATGGAGAAGCAAAGTGAAGAAAATACACAGGAGGGTCTTTATTGTGCAAATTAGCCAAACTATTGAAGAAGATTCTAGAACGCACAAAAGTGCGGCGCACATTGTCAGAAGTGCGGTGCACATTCCCACATCCAAAGTGCGGCGCACATTTGCTCTCAGCCATCACTATAAATAGGAGCCACTTTTACTCATTTGATATCTCATCTTAAAAACTGCTACTCTAATCCGAGTATTCTTATCTTCTTAGTAGTATTTTCAGTATTATCCACTTTTGGGAAATACTTGAAACGAGATTATTCCACTCTTCGATTCTTGGAGGAACAATACAATCGTGACACTTGTGTACTCGTTCATTCGATCAAATCTAAGTATGATGTTCTTTTACTCTTTTCCATTTGTTACTTTGATTACTATGTTAGGCTAAGCTATTTGTGACTATATGGGTATGTGACTATGATTAGTGATGATGCTATAATATGATCCTTTATAAATTGATTTCAAGATAATGTTGTAGAACCATTTTACCACCTAGTTTTATAAACCATATTTGATCTAGAGTTGATTTTTTATGATGGCTTGGCGTTGAGAAACGCAAATCGTTGTAATAAGTTTTTAAAGACTTGTCTATGGTTTTGAATCTTTGGTTGAAGAGATCCACTTAGAAAACGAGATAAAATATTAAACTCGTTGGTAACTTGTTTTGAGTTTAGTCGCTCGAATAAACATAAGTCTTGAATCACCCTAAAGTAAATTGTGCAAACACCGTTTTGACGAAAAAGGATTATCACTCTTTACCTACATAACATATCTCGGTCATTATTATCATCATCACGAACTCATACGAACTATCCCATATTAGTCATATTTGTTACTGTTGTTATTCATATCAATCATTCCTTTCTTCAACTATTATATTGATTACCAAAACGAAACTAAGTCTCAGCGAACGATCCTGGCCTACCACTACAACCTATATTACGAACGAAAGGGTATACTTGCCCGTGTTTGTATTTCTAGTCCCTTGTTTTGTCTAAACCTTGTAATATAAATTTAAGACTTGCGAAACGAACAACAATCACCAGAGGTGAGGGACTAACGATTGGAGTTGGAAGTCACACGTAAGTCTATTGGATGGAGAGGAAATCATGCTTGAGTTTGGCCAACTCACGGTTAAGATTGAAGCCATTCCGTGCACCTTAAATTCCTACCATTTGAAACTACATGTGAAAATTATTGTTGATAGTTTTCAACCTAGCTTCAAAAGATGCTTCGATTCGAAAACGACCTAAGAAAAATCGTTTACTAAATTGATTTTTTCTTTTTTCTAGTCTTTTTTTTATTAAAAGGATTTTCATCTCGTAGATACAGTACTTCAAAAAACACTTAAGTAAAATAAAGTGGATTTTATATCTCATCTTTTTAGATAAGCGATAAATCATACATAACATAACAAGACCAAAGTACTCATATCAAAAGAAAGAACCACATAAACATTTTCTTACATTTTACTCATAAGACATCAAACATAATCTATCTTCTACCACGACCATAAAGACTAATATCTATCATATCACAGACAGCCAAGTATTTCTTCATCAAAAAATCTTCAATATCGAAAGTATCATAGATTTCATAATCTTCGTCCTCTCATAAGCTTGTATCATTTGCGCCTCCACTGACCATAAATTGAGTAATCTCATCATAAGCCACTTCAACATAACTATCACTATTCGAATTAACCGTAGCATAATCAACATTATTAAGCAGCTTCTCATCATCATCCATAAGCATAAACTTCTCATCTAACGTTTGTCTTTTAAATTATTTATTTCTTTTTGCTAAAGGAATAGTATTTGTTTGTCTCTTTCTAAATGTTTAAGTATATATTTGTATGTACTACTTAAAATGTGCGGTATATATCTTTATGTCATATGCAACTACACTTGTAGTTAATATAGATATAGATTTAGTGTATGATAATTCAAAATTTACATTAAAAAAAAGAAAATATGTTGAAAAGAAAATTTGTTTTGAGAAAAAGAAACGTAACTAAAATAAAAGTGAAAATGAAAAAAAAGGGGGAAAAAGATTATAAGGTAGATTTGAAATCGAGTCAATGATGGCATAAAAAGATAAGTGTAAAAGGGCATGCGAACGCAATCAATTTAAAATAACATTATATTTTTATGGTGTGATATGAGTAGAGTTAAGATTAAGTTCGTTAAAATTTAAATTCAACTTGTTTAAATTATATGAAGATCAAGCTAGACTTTTGTTTGTTTCTAGTTTTATTAAATTAAACTCGAGCTCGGCTGGTAATATGTTACACAGGTTCGGATTCGACTTGAGCTTGACTAGTTTATACAATCTTAAAAAAAATGTTTGGCTCAAACTGGACTCATAATATATCTTTTTTATTTTGGTTAATGTTGAAAAGTTGTGTTGTGTTATGGCAAGTCCTTAGGCCATGTTATAGCCGTTAGGCCATGTTTGCTTCTTTGTGCATTGTGCAGGGACCAAAGGTGGCTTCTTGGAATCTCATTGTTGACTGGAGCGTGTTGGTGTTGACTAGGGTTATATACCATTTGTTACGCAGCCATCTACAGACATCGATCTTATCACTCTCTCTCTTATCTCTCTCTCAAAACCTTTTCTCTTTAAATCTTCATTCCTGCTACTCATCAAATCATCATATAAAATAGAACCTAACGTTAAAGATGTAAACGTTTGGTTCTTAGATTAGCTTAGGGTTAGTGTAATTTGTTTGATCTTGATGTATTTCAGATAGCATCCGTTTTGGGGACTATCTTCTCTTTTGTATGTAGAACAACATCCATTTGGGAAAGTTTCTGGTGTTTGATTTCATATTTTTACATGGTATCAGAGCTATTGGCTCTGTTCTTGGGATAAATTTTTCTAAATATAGTGTTTTTTGGTCATTATATCACAGATCTTTACTTAATTTGTTTTTTAAAAATTTTAGGGTTTCAAACTTTTTTGGGGATTTCTCAAATCTTGGCTTGGGTACTACTTTTCTGGTGGTTAATCGTTGATTGACGGTACTAATTTCACAAATCTTTGATTTATTTCGAAAAACCATAAAATCAGAAATTAGGGTTTCTCGATTGGTAAGCTTTAATTCTTTATATACTTGTTTTTCTAACTTATTGCAGCGGTTCTTTGCTCTTTGGAGGTGGATCTGTTGTTATCCGAAATTTTAAATTAGGGTTTGTGAAACCCTAATTTATAATTTTTGGGGTTTTTTGTTCTGGCGACTCTATTGGTTTAGTTGCCTTAGATTAGGGTTGTGAAACCCTAATTGCTGATTATTAAGGTTCTTTTGATTCTTGGTGGTTTTTTTCGTGTCCTCTATACTATCTGTGTCTCTTGACTAAGTGAATCAAGAGCACATGTAGTTTTCATTGGTTCCATTCTTTAAGCATTGTAAGTTGCTTGTTCTCTCTTTATCATTGATCTAGTTTAGTGGGTGCAAACGGGTTCGGTTAACACCTTGACCCTCCAGCTTGAATGGTGTGGATACCTGCTCTGGCCAACCCCAGTCCACTAGCTAGTATTGGTGTGTTGAGGTTCAAGCTTTTTCTTTCATCTCTTACCTATTTGTTGAGTTTTTGTTGTTGTTTGTGTTTATCTGCTTTGTGATTTTTTGTTTGCTATCATGACTACTCCTAGTCCTGATTTAAATAGTTCTTTAGATGCTGGTAACCCTTTACACTTGCAACCTAATGATAACAATATCACTGCTTTAGTTAATATCAAACTTACTCGTTGTGAAAATTATAGACTCTTGGCTAATGCTGTTAAGATTTCTCTCAAGCTAGAAATAAAATGGGATTTGTTGATGATACTTGTATTAAGGCCACTTATGCTAGTAGTGTACCTCTTTCCAATCAATGGGATAGGTGCAATGTTGTTGTGTTATCTTGGTTGTTAGGTTGTATATTTGAGGCTCTTTATTTACGTCAAGTGTATTATGAAAATGCTGCTAAAGTTTGGAATGAACTTAAGGACACTTATGACAAACTTGATGGTTCTATTTTGTTTAACCTAATATAAAAGATCAACAATTTCAAGCAAAATGTTTTATCTGTGTCTGAATACTATCACAAGTTGAATTCTCTATGGAGAGAATTTGACATTCTCACTAAGTTTTCACCTTGTACTTGTGATGCTAGAGCTGAGTCTAGTAAACATCAACAGTTAATGAAATTAATGCAGTTTTTGATGGGTTTGGATGAAGTTTATCAACCTATTAGAAGTTCTTTGTTGACTCAACCTACTTTGCCTGATGTTAAGGATGCGTTTTTTATTGTGTGTAGAGAAGAGTCTCATAGGGGTCTTGGTTCCACTCATGAGGTGTCAAAACCCCAGGTTAGCTCTTTTGTTGCTAAAACTAATGATTTTCCAAAAGGTCAAAACAGTAGTTTTAATAACAACAAGAACAGTGGTTTTAACAATAACAACAACAGGAATCAAAACTCTGGTTTTAATGGCTACAATGGTGGAAAGTTTTAATGGCTACAATGGTGGAAATAGAAATCAATCAAACCAGTTTTCTAATAGCAACAATGGGGGTGGAAACAAAAATCAATATAATTCCTTGATTTGTACTAATTTCAATATGAAAGGCCATACCATTGATAGATGTTTTGAGTTGATTGGTTACCCTCCGGGTTATAAAAAGAACTCCAATACTGGTAACAATAGAGTTCCTTTTAAAGCTACCAATAGGGTTGGTTCCAGTAATAGTGTTGATGTTCAGACTTCAAATGTTCAGACTTCTAACACCACTTTACCTTTTTCAAATGATCAAATTGCTAAACTCATGAGTTTAATTGTTGAAAACATATTTTTGGTGCTCAAGATAATATGACAGGTAATCACTTTAGTTTTTAATGGAAATGTTTTTTTCAACAATCATTTCTATAAGTTTTTTGTTGCCAAAGTAAAAGTTGATGGGTTCAACTTTAACTTTGGTTGGATTATTGATTCTGGTGCCAACCAACACATTACTAACTTGACTAAAAACATGACTAATGTGGTTGATATCTCTGAGTTAAATATTACTGTTGGGCATCCTAATGGTACTTCCGCTAAAATTAATTATGTTGGAAATTTGAAACTTACCAATAATGTGGTTCTTTTTGATGTGTTAGTGATACCTGAGTACACTGTTAGTCTTTTGTCTGTGAACAAGTTAATCAAAGATAGTAAACTTCATGTTGGTTTTAATGAACATAATTGTGTTATTCAGGATTTGAAAAGGGAAAGTACTCTGGGGATTGGTAATGAGTGTGATAGCTTGTATTTGTTTGAATCTGAATGTAAGTTACCTCAGATTAGAAGTAACTTGTCTGTTATGTGCTTTCATGCTTCAAAAGGGGTTTGGCACAATCGTTTAGGTCACCCATCTGATAATGTGTTAAAAGTTTTAAAAGTATCCATTGTCATCAATAAACCTGAAGATGTTAGTCCCTGTGAAATTTGTGATGTCTCTAAACAAACCAAAGAACCTTTTCCCTTGAGTAACCACAAGTAAAAAAAGGTTGGCGATCTCGTCCATCTAGACTTGTGGGGACCCTATAGGGTTACCTCAAAGGAAGGGTTTAGATATTTTCTCACCATTGTAGATGACTTTTCTAGGGCTGTTTGGCTTTACTTAATAAAAACTAAGGATGAAGTGTTTAATTACTTTGTGGACTTTGTGAACCTTATTTCTAATCAGTTCCAAACTAGAGTTAAATTGTCAGATCCGATAACGGAACTGAATATATAAATAACAAAATGGATAGCTACGTAAGGGATAATGGGATTGTGCACCAAACCTCCTGTGCTTATACTCCTCAGCAAAATGGCATTGCTGAGAGAAAGCATATACATCTTTTGAATGTGGCTAGAACCCTTTTGTTTCAAAGTGGTGTTCCTTGTGTTTTTGGACTGATTGTGTCTTAACTGCTGCCTATCTGATTAACAGGCTTCCGTCATCTGTCCTTGCTGGTCATTCTCCTTTTTTTATGCTTTACCGTAGAGAACCACCCCTTTCCTATTTACGATGTTTTGGGTGTTTGTGTTTTGCTACAATTTTGAATAGTAATGATAAATTTTCTCATAAATCTGAAAAGTGTGTTTTGATTGGGTACTCTAGTACCAAAAAGGCTTACAAGCTTTTGAGTTTAGAAAACAGAAGTTATTTATTTTCTAGAGATGTTAAATTTTATGAAAATGTTTTTCCTTATAAAATGAGTTCTAATAATAAAGTTTTGAATAAAGGTGTTAATAATAAAACCTTTTTTTGATTTTTTTGACCATCAACACCAAAATGTCTTAAGTCCCGATGATGATGGAAGGGGATCATCTGGTGATGCAGGACCGGTAATTGTGGATCAATCCTTGACTGATACTGCAGAGGAGCAGTCAGTTGGGAATGATGACCATACTGCATGATCAATAGATGACACTATACACATATCTGAGGGCAATGTCCCAAACAACAACAATGTTCCTACGTTCAATCCCAGCAATGGAAAAGATGATGAGATCCCTCCGATTAGTGCTAGAAGGTCTAGTAGAGTTCCTAAGTTACCTGAAAAATTGAACGACTTTGTTTTGGACAAGTAAGTCAAGTATGGTCTGCATAGGTATGCTAATCACACTAAGTTGTCTGATTCTAATATATGCTTCATCTCTAATTTGAATAGAACTTCTAAACGTTCATGTTTTTATGATGCTGTTAAGAATGTTAATTGGATTCATGCTATGAACAGTGTGACAGAAGCTCTATATTTAAATGATACTTGGACTCTTACCACTCTGCCCATCAACAGAAAAGCTATACCTTCTAAATGGTTTTATAAAATAAAATATAAAACTGATGGGGAAATTGAAAGATACAAAGCTAGGTTAGTGGCTAAGGGTTATGGGCAGAGAGAGGGGATTTATTATGATGAGATTTTTAGTCCTGTTGTTAAAATGAGCACTATTAGATGTATCATTAATTTGGCTGTGCAAAACAGTTGGAGTGTTTTTCAAATGGACATTAACAATGCGTTTTTGTATGGGGACTTAAGTGAAGATGTTTACGTGCTTCCTCCTCCTGGTTTTTTTGATAAAAATGAAAAAAGGGTGTACAAACTGAAAAAGGCTCTTTATGGTTTAAAACAAGCTCCCAGACAATGGAATATAAAACTGGTTAACTTTCTCACCAAAGCTGTTTTGTTGCAAAGTAAAAATGATGACTCCTTGTTTAAAAAGAAAAAGGTGGTGTTTTTCTTGTGCTTCTTGTTTATGTTGATGACATAATTGTTACGGGCAACAATGATAATGAGATTAACAAGTTTAAATACTTGCTTAATCAAAGCTTTAAAATCAAAGACTTAGGTGAGTTGAAATACTTTCTGGGAATTGAAGTTCTAAGACTTAACAATGGTGTTTGTCTTAATCAAAGGAAATACTGCATTGAGCTCCTTCATGAATATGGGATGCTTGGATGCAAACCTGTTTGCACTCCAATGACTGAAAATGGGATTTTTGCTCACAAGGAAAGATTAGGTGATAAATATTTGGTTAATATTACTAATTATCAAAATATTGTGGGAAAATTAATCTATTTGTGTAATACTAGGCTTGATATCTCCTATTCTGTTCACTACTTAAGCCAACACATGCATGCTCCCCTTCAATCTCACATTGATGTTGCCGTTAAGGTACTTAGATACCTCAAAAGTGCACCTGGTGCTGGCATAACTTACATTAAGACCCATTGGGCTAAATGTAAAATGATCAGAAGGTCTATCTCTGGTTATTGTGTTTTCATACACAACAATCTTGTGTCTTGGAAAAGTAAAAAGCAGGCCACCTTATCAAGATCCTCTGCTGAGGCTGAATGCAGGTCTATGGCTTATGCTGTGTGTGAAGTTATGTGGCTTAACAAAGTTTTAAAGGACTTAAATGTTCCTACTTGTATTCCTGCTTCTCTATTTTGTGACAATAGCTCTGCTATTCAGATTGCAGCTAACCCTGTTATGCATGAAAAAACCAAGCATCTTGACATTGATGTTCACTTGGTAAGAGAAAAGGTTGCATCTGGTCTTGTGAAAACTATGAAAGTCTCTTCTGAAAACCAAGTTGCTGACATTCTGACTAAAGGTCTTGGGAGTTATCAGCATAATGAGCTATGCTCCAGGTTGGGTTTGAGAAATTGTTTTGGCTTAAGTCCTTGAGGAAGGGTGTTGAAAAGTTGTGTTGTGTTATGGCAAGTCCTTAAGTCTTGAGGGACTTAATGTGTAACTAATTCTATTGTTTATAGCCGTTAGGCCATGTTGGCTTCTTTGTGCTTTGTGCAGGGACCAAAGGTGGCTTCTTGGAATCTCATTGTTGACTGGAGCGTGTTGGTGTTGACTAGGGTTATATACCATTTGTTACGCAGCCATCTACAGACAACGATCTTATCACTCTCTCTCTTATCTCTCTCTTAAAACCTTTTCTCTTCAAATCTTCATTCCCGCTACTCATCAAATCATCACATAAAATAGAACCAAACGTTAAAGATGTAAACGTTTGGTTCTTAGATTAGCTTAGGTTAGTGTAATTTGTTTGATCCTGATATATTTCAGATAGCATCCGTTTTGGGGACTATCTTCTCTTTTGTATGTAGAACAACGTTTAGGGACTGTTCAGGTTGTTTGTTTATTAAAAATATTTGGGAAAATTTCTGGTGTTTGATTTCATATTTTTTGCAGTTACTAAGCTTGTTACCGAGCTTTTAATATGCTCCCCTATAATACAAATACGTAATGTTATATATATATATGTATATATATGTTTAGTAATTAAAATATTTTAATGTCGTTTTGGTTCGTTAGGCTCGCAAGGCCAATTGAGTTTTTGTATGTAAAGCTCAGGCTTAAATTCAATTAATAAATGAGCTGTAATTTAAGCTCGACTTACTCGAGCTTTTTAACGATTCAGTCACGAGCTTTTCACGAGCCATTCGACTCATTTTTACCTCTAATTGAATACGTTGTAATTTTAAATTTTGTCTATTGTGTGAATCTTGTGTTCGTTTTATACCATTTTATTTATCAACACTCATGTTAACGCGAACAGATAAAATGATTGCAAGATACATATAATTAATGAAATTTAAAATACAGTTTATACAACTACAACAAAGTAAAAAGAAACAACTAGGTTATGTTTTATACTTAAAAAAACAGTTATGTTCTTTTCGTTTTTTTCCAACAGATAATTGTAATAGCATAAGTTGTGTTCGGCAAAAAGCGATGATGAAGCTTTTTGGAGCGGTGAGCGATGAAAAAAAGCATTTTGATTTTTAATGCTTGTTTGGCAAAAAGACCGGTGAACGTTGTGATTTCTTTTTAATAGTTTGATAAAAGAGCGGTGAGTGATGCTACTTTTTTAAAATGCTAGTTTTTCAATTATTCTTTTAAGGGGCAATAACAAATGAGCGGTGAACAAATGAGCTGTAAGATATGACAGCCACTACTCATTCCTCCTGCTCACAACTACTGCTCATTTCAACAAACACACCCGTAATAGACCAACTGATCAACCTTACTAATTAATTACATGAAAGATTATTTATTTAAAATATATATTTTAAAAAAATACTACTTCATCTAATTTAAAATAAACTTTTTTGTCTTAGTTTGACTTTTGAGAATTAAACTACTTCAATTTTAACATTAAATATATATTTTTCGTTATATAATACTTAAATACAATTATACACCAAATGAAAAAACCACTTAAAAACAATTCATTTATAAAAAAAATAGCTATGATCAAACTTAAACTAGTTTAACAATACAAATATAGTATTTAATTGAAAGTAATATTTCACAATAATTATATCAAAATATGTTTAAACTGTACATTGCTTGCATTTTCATTGTGACATTGGAGGATTTTGGACAGAGAGCAATTTTGAAGGATACGTGTTTGGTAGGGTTTTAAGAAAAGGCAAGTCTAATTGATGTTTTCTCAAATAAAAAATACACAAATTTTAGGGTAACAAGAACCGAGTTGGGTTATTTTATATCTTTATTTTTACTTGTAAGTAAGGGGAATAATTTTAGTTATTTATTAATTAAAATTAAATTTTATGAAAAAACACGGAGAGGTCATTTTTGTCAAAATATTTAAAAATTACAAAAAAATCGGCGTAGGGATTAAAATTGTAAATTTTTCGAACTGACTTTTATTAACAATGATATTTCACTAGTGAAAAAACTAATTAAATATCACTGGTGAAGAAATTATTTTATCAACGGTGATATTTCATTGTTTTTTCCAGTAGTGAAATATCACCAGTGACAAAATTATTTTATCAACGGTGATATTTTATTATTTTTTTTCAGTAGTGAAATATCCCGTTGATAAAAATCAGTTCGGAAAATTTACAAAATTAGTTCTTCCGTCCGATTTTTGAAACTTTTGGATTTTTTGGCAAAAATGGTCACTTTGTGTTTTTTTTTTTTAAATCTTAGATTAATCTCCGTTTTTAAATCAAATCAAAATGAATGGTGAGGATAATTCTCCTCACTTATGAAAAAAAACAAAATTACATGTGAACTTTTGTCAACAAGATTATGTAATTGTTTGGTAGGATTTTAGAAAAAAAAAAACCTTGCAACCTTGATCGGGTTTTTCTAAGAGAATAAACACAAACCTTTAAGTTAGAGAAACAGTAACACATGTATGATATTTATAGGTTGAATAAAATCATATAGATTTAAGAAAAAAAATCCTTTGAAACGACAATTAGTAAGGCTACCCACAACGTTATTAGGTCACAACTTAATTTTTTCAGTTTTCTCTCTTCTGCGACCTAGTGCGACCTATTTGCCCCAATAAGACGACCTAGTTCAATTTTTATTTTTTTTATTCAATAAAAATAACATTTTATATTCAATAAAAATAACATTTTATTAAAAAAAACATTTTATTCCATACAAGATACATTACACTAAATAAAAAACATTACATAAAAAAACACATTACTTAAATTAAAAAAACATTACAAAACATAATAATAATTTTTAAGTTGTAAAACTTTAAAACTCAAACTCTTCGATTATCGAAGTGTCGCGTTTTAATGATGCTCCAATCGGGACTTTGTTTCAAAATTTTCAAACATTCACTGTATTCAAAATCCATATGACGAAGAGTGTGATATTCAATTTCGGCTTCTTGATAAAGAGTATCTTCTGAAGTCCCAACCGGGTGTCTACGTACGACGTAATTGTAAATCGCAGAAAATTCACCAACTTTAGGACGAATAGAAATTTTCCATTTGCTGATAATTGCGTGATAACCTCTTTTTCGCTCACCCATTTCTTGATAAAATAACTCTCGTACCCTCTCCCAAAACCCTTTCACTGTATGAGATCGATCACCGAAATTCTCCTTAACGTCCAACCAGCTTTACACAAAGCTACCGTCTCTTCGGTAGTCCACGTCATTTGAGAACTCATTATTTTAGATGGTATAAAAATTGAATTGAAGAATTGTAAGTTATGTGTGTGAAAAATGATTGAATAAATGGGGTATTTATATAGATAGAGGGTAAAATTAAATTTTTTTCTTTCAAACACAGCCAACGTTCAAATCAATCGTGGGTAAGATCGAAAAGTGGAGACTGATCATAGGCGACCGAATCGGCGCAACGGCACGATTCGGTCGCGACCTGCTGCAATCGATCGAATGGACAAACCGTTGTGGGTAGCCTAATAAGTGATATGCGCTCATAGTATCACCTAATCGAGCAATATGTAAAACTCGAACTTTCATTTTTAAAGAATAAACTCGACTCCTTTGCCTTATGGACATAAATCCTAACATGGTATACTTTGTGTCAGCTGAAGTCGTTAAATGTTTGGGTTCGTTAAATAAGAAGAGTTGAGGTCTTTGTTCGGATATCTATATGACTATAGCAAAAAACCTTTTTTTTGAACGGCGGAGATTCTATTAAACTAGCAAGGTGTTAGAGAAGAAAATTACAAAAAAATATGATGAAGATTTTTTAACCGGTCCTCCCAAGTAAAGACTTTACAACTACGACTATTACACCAATTGAAAACATAAAAAATAATATCGTCAAAAATCTCTGCTCGTTTGGGACGATTCTCCTAAAAAATGGTACAATTCTTAAATCTCCATGTAACCCACCAAGCTGTAAAAAAACTACCTTCCAATAAAGCCTTGACCTTCAAAGAGAGTCGAAGAGATACGAACCAGCCATTCCACTCTTGAAATGAAGACCAATCACTTGGAGTTAATTCCCATCAGCGACAGATGCGTCGTAGGATCTGCTGGGCTAACTCACACCGAAATAGAATATGATTAATGTCATCCTCTTCATTCGAACACACCGGGCATCTGGATGAAATAACATTTATACCTCTATTATCCAAATTCACTCTAGTTGGCAAGCCATTGTGACGAGCTCTCCAAGATGTTAACCTTAATAGGAACAAGATTTACGCATCTAGTCGCATTATCATGCAAAGGAAGGAAAACATCATCAATGTGTCTACGCACATCCCTAACTTGAAATTCACCATCACTTGACAAGTCATAGACCCATCGATCACTTGAGTTCGATAAAGAGACTATTCCCAATAAAGTGTTCAATTCAAGCAGCAAATGTTGTTTTAACCCTCCCCTAGAATGTCAACAGAAACTTGTTTATTTGTCTCCAAGGCATACAATCGGGGATATTTGACATACAAAGGAACTTCACCAATCCAACAATCTAGCCAGAACTTAGTATTAACCCCATTTCCAATACGTTTCTTGATGTGAGACAAGAACTCTAATCCTTTATCTCGAAGTTTATGCACTTCTCGCAAAATGGAGCACCAATTTGAAGAGAGATGAGTCTGATGCTCCCTTATTGACGGTCCATAAAGAGCATTAATAACCCGACATCATAGCAATCCATCCTGAGACACGTAACGCCACAACCATTTCATTAGAAGCGCTCGATTTAATGCAAAAAAACTAGAAACTCATAATCCTCCGTTTTCCTTAGAAGCTAAAATCTTATCCCAAGCAATCTAAGACATCTTTTTATCCGAGATATCCGTACCATTAAAAAACCGGTTACGAATCGACTCCATAACTTTCAGTACACCATGAGGGACTTTATATATGGACATGAAATATATAGGTGAAGCTCCGAGAACCGACTTCAACAGCGTTAACTGTCCTCCTATCGATAATGTTCTGACTTTCCACTTGGTCAATCGAGCTTTGAGTTTTAAAATGATATCGTCCCAGGTTTTAATAAGAGCTGTATTCCCACCCACAGTCACCCCAAAATATCGAAATTGGTTACTTAGAATTGAACAACCAATAGTAGATGCCGCCTAATGGACTTGCTGATTAGGAACACCCATGCCCAAAATTTGGCATTTTGGAACGTTAATCTGTAACCCAGAAGCGAGAAAAAAACATTTCAAAATATTAGTAAAAAAGTTGAGGTATTTATTAGAGCATTTTCAATACAATACTTTTGTGAAAAGCTTTTTATTTTTTGAAAAGCTGTTTCATTGACTTTTTGGAATTAGAAAAAAAAGACTTTTACAATAGCTTGAGTTTAAATTACAAAACTTGCGTTTTAAAGTGGACTTGAGTTTAGAATTAAATTATTTATTTAACTCTTTTATAAAACAAATTGTACATTCTTTGCTATTAAATGAAAAAAAAAATTAAAAGATACTATTACATTTACATGTTGTACCTCATTTTAATACACAAAACAAAATATTGTTTAAGGAATACAACTTTACAAGTCAAATGTACAACATGGTAGAATTAAATATAAAAGTGTAATAATTTTAATAAAATACCACATTACATAAATATATACAATACTATATGCATATTTTACAAACATTAAAAGCATCTATACTATATTAATGCAAACTATAATATACATATATTTCTCAATGAATTATAACATTACAAAAATTTTCATGCATGCATAAAATGAAAAGTGTAATTGAAAAATAGTTTATTTCATTTAGTTTTTTTTTAATCATTTACATAACTTTACTTGAACTTTCATATATATATATATATATATATATATATATATATATATATATATATATATATATATATATATATATATATATATATATATATATTACATATAATGTTAAAGGTAATAATATCCATTGATTGAAATTACGTTTTTAAAACATGTTTTTAGATAAAAACTATTGAATCAGAAATTATAATAAAAAATACGAATTATAACATCGAAAAATTTAATCACAGGGTACTCGCCGTCGCATCGTACAGATACCCTGCTAGTTTTATATGATTTATTTATAAAGGAGATGTAACTTTTTTCATAAAAGATGCATTCTAAAACAAAATGAAGATCATTTTGATGGAACAAAAGGATGACGATAAAGAGCATGATAGATGTTGGTGGATCAGGTGGCAATGTCTGTCCCTCTTATCATCCCTTGGATTCCTGCCCTCTCCTTCCATAGAAACTAACCATGCTCATATTAAATACAGTACATTTCATATAATTTTACTTTTTTTTATATACAAGAACATATAAGAATTGACAAAAGTTGTGAAGATCCTACGTAACCAAAAAAAAACTATTGAGCATAACTATGGGTAACATACAGCTAGAGGGTTGTGTCCAAAGGCGGACTCAAGATTTATAGTTAAGAAAGGTTGATTAAGATAAAAAGACATAGAGATAACGGGGATTTAATATAAGATTTAGTAAAAAATAGCTTATAATATAAAGAAATAATGAATGACATAAATTAACTAGGGATGCCTCAACATCCACTAATATTCTTATTAGTTCCGCCTCTAGTTGAGTCATGATTACAAGTAGAGGAGGGTCGAAGTTAATTTAAAAATCATAATGGTATATACCACATTAGAAATTACATGTCATTTTTCAACGACTCATTCATCCTAACACCGTAACAATTAGGAAATCAGTTGTGCTAGCACAACTAGCCACCGAGACAATATTGGAGAGCTATTTTTAGAGAAATCTTGGGTTTGAGTTCTATCATACATCTTAAAAGGCTAAACATAATGAAAGCAAAAGTAGAGTTTATCCATTAAGGCGGAAGGTTCGAGACTTACACACTACTCAATTAAAAATCACTGCGAGCTCAAATCACTAACTACTAAATAACCGTTAGAAAAAAAGTCATAATGATTAGGAACTAAACTAAACCGAAAAAAGATTATGACAAGTGTTAGCCTTATATTTCATATAGTCAAACAAGAATGTAATAGGTCATCTTAGTCGTTAAAGGTCTTGTATAATAATAGGTTAGTCGGGATAACCGAACTTGGACTTTAAACTAATATTGTTTAAGGTATGGGCTTTATGCCCAAGATAGGCCAAGCGTGGCCCAAGAACAAAGCCCACGAGTCCACTATGTAGTGTGGATATAAAAGGACCACCCTAGCATGTTAGGGAGGTTGTTGGTTCATTTGTTTCACTCTCTAAACATTAAACCTTCCAACATTCTCTCTTTTTTCTCTTTGTAGCTTCTCTCTAATTTCTTCTCTTTCTCTATCTAGTTCTTATCTGATATATGTGATATGGATTGAAAATAGGATAACATTTGATGTCAAAAGCCTTAATTAGATAGGTGATTGAGGTTGATTTTGTGGTCTTTTATATACTCCGTCCTATAATAAGTGTCCACTTTTACTTTTTTCTATCTTCCTAATACAACTTTGACCATAGATATATCTTCATTTGTGGTATATAATACCGGATGAAAAATATATTTGATGAAAATGCATTTTAATCTCAATCTGTACATATATTTTTCATCCAGTATTATATAACATAAATGAAAATATTTATAGTTAAAGTTAAATAAGAAAGACCGAGAAAAGTTAAAGTGGACACTTATGGACGGATGTAGTAAGATCAAAGATCTCGAAAAAAAATTTGTTTGGATTTGAAACATTTTGTTACTTTCTTATTTATTTACCTTTTAATAAACAAGAAGTACAATTTTTTTTTTTATTTTCATTCAAAATCATCATTTTTTTGAGGTTTTTTATTCGAAAATTAGTTTTTGTACTTTTTCTTGATTCAAAAATTTTCATCTCAATTTTTTTTTCATGGTTCTATAGAGGTTCTATTACTTGGAAGTAAACGTCGTTTTGTTGGTAAACCTCAAAATCGTTGCCTTTTCGAAGATAGTTGATTTTTGGGTATTTTCGAACATTTTGAAAAAAGTACAGGAATAACCAAAACACTGTTCTACCGAGCTAGGGCTTTGGTATTAAACTACCGGAGCTAGTTTTTGGACTACCGGGATCAATCATCGAGATCAAGTACCGAAATATGAGTTTTTCAAACTACCGAGTTTGCGTAATTTTGTACTACCGAGATGGTGTCACTATATTAGTACCGAGAAGGGGTATTTGTAAGACTCCTGAGTTAGTGGTATTCAGAAGTACCGAGTTGGTATACTTGTCATACCACCGAGTTCGTGCACACTATACTACCGAGATAGTATTCTGGAAACTACCGAGTTGCTGTTTTCACTAGGTATCGAGTTCGTGCTTAACAAACTACCGATATCATGAATATCATAACTACCGGGATAAAGAAAATTTTAGTTCTATTAGTTTTCATCATTTGCCACCCTCACACTTGATCTCGAAGCATCGTTTAAAAAAAGAGTTAAAAAAATTTATGTCAAGCAAATTCAAATTTTATCTATACTAGTTTTAGGCTATTTCTGCTTCGATTTCAAAATATGGCAATTGAAATTTTTTTTCGACCCGTGATTCGAATTTAATAACGGATTGAAAGATATCGACATTTTTCAGAATTTCAACCACAACACATCTACTTAGATCCGCAATCCATTCACAATCATCTACAATGTCAAACAACAACCTCGCTACGTATAATCAAGTTCGTTTGGAACAAGGTGGAAATGGAATCCACCAGTGTTGACAACTAGTTGCTATATTCAGTGGAGATCAAGATTTCTTAGATTTCTCGACACGAAAGATAACCGAACTGCTCTTCTTCGTTGCCTTGACAATGAAACTCATGTATTTGAATTCAAACCCATTACCACAACTGATGAGGATGGTACTTCAACTACTATAAGAGTCATGGAAACTTTCGACACATGTTCTCCCGAGAAAAAAAAACTTCTCCAAGCTGAAGTAGAAACTGTGAACTATATACTCACTGGAATCGATAACGATATCTATTCCACGGTTGATGCATGTCCTAATGCTAAGGAAATGTGGAATGCAATTCATAGGTTGAAGCAAGGTGAATCGATCAGCGTTCAAGATGTTGAGACTAATATACTTTGGGAGTTCGAAAATTCACATCACAAGATGGTGAATCAATTGATTCTTACTACTCAAGATTCTACAAAATGATGAATGAGCTTGTCCAAAATAAGTGTACCATCTCTAAACATCGTGCGAATGTTCAGTTTTTACTTCAACTAAATCCGGAACGACAAAGGTTTGTGACTTTAGTTAAGCAAAGGGGAGATATAAAGACCATCTCATATCACAAACTTTATGATATCTTGAAACAATATCAGAATGAAGTAAATGAACTTAGGGCTGAAAAGGTAGAACGGTCTGCTAACTCAATTGCATTTGTTGTTGCAACTTCACCACAATCCGTTCACCATCAACAAGCACCTTCTCACTCTTCAAGACCATCAAGCTCATCCAACCGATCAACAACAAATGCTGGAAAAAAGCAAAAGCAGTTGTTCAAGCTCCACCTCCAAAATATGACACCGAGTTCGATGGAGCTAGTGATGTAAGTGATGTTGAACAAACTTTAATGGACAAGAAGATTGAGAAACTCATGTCTTTACTCACCACAACCTACAAAAAGAAATACAAACCTACCAACAACAACCTCATATCATCATTAAATGCAAGATATAAGGATGTTGACAATACTCCAAGATATGATCGCAATACAAGGTATGATAGAGATGCAAGGTATGATAGTCAGAGGATGTCGAATCAAGTTGGGGCTAGAGAAAATGTAGGCACTCCGGTTTTGTAGAAGACTAGGATTCAATGCTTTAATTGTAAGGAATCTGGGCATATTGCTATAGATTGTAAGAAGACAAAATGTGTTAAGGATTCTTCATATCACAAGGAAAAGATGTTGATGTGTAAGAAAGAAGAGACATGGATTTAGCTGACTGCTGATGAAGTTGATTGGTGTGACGACACTGATGATGAACCCGATGATCAAGAGTTGGAAGAACATTACATGTACATGTCAAAGATTCAAGAAGTGATTCCAAAAACTGCTGACAATTCGGAATCGATCTTTGATGCTAAGCCATTTGAAAAGCTACATTCAAACGATAACTATAATGTGTTTGCTAATGAACGATGTCATCTTGAACAAGCCGAAAGCATCAATGACACATATGTAACGGAGAAGAAGGATAGAAATATCACTTCTGATTCATCATATATGTGTAATGATGAAGGAAATGTTGACCAAGATTCTAAATCAGATGAGGACCGTGCTTTGCTTGCTTCTATAATCGATAATTTGAAAAGTGAAATTGATGAAAACAAAAAGACCAATAAACGTTTAAGGCAAGAAACACATCCTTAGCCGATGAGATCGATAGGCTTAAAGAGTGTGATTATGTAAAAGAAGCTGATCAAGAAGTTGCTATAGCTAATGGTTTGGCATATGAATGAAATGTGCTCAACGAACAATATTGTTCTAAAGCAGCACATCAACTTCATATGTCAAAACAGAAGGTATTGGAACTTGAAGAACAACTGATGTTACATAAACTTCAAATTTCTGAACTAGAGTCGGTTAACAAAAAACAAACTCAGCTATATAAAACTCGTGAAGAAAAGGAAATTGAAAAAGTTCTTGTTTGGAAAAGGAAGTCAAAACTTTAAAAAACATTGTTTATAAAACCGGTCAATCCATTCAAACGATGAACATGCTCAATAGAAATATGAAAACGAGTTTTGTTAAGCCTGAGTATCTCAAGAAAGTTAAAATTTGTTCAGCCTGGTTTATATGATATCATTTGTTATAATAATAATCTTGCTCTAATGATGACCCCTGACTCTAACGAAATCATTCGTCATCTCGAAGAAAGTCAATCAAAATTAAGTGATTTGATAAAACCTTATGATTATACTAACCATGTTAAGTTTGTTACTCAAAAAGAACTTTCCGCAGAAAAAGAGTATTTTTCAAATATCCCTCAAGCATGTCATAACTCGGGAAAAAGTATCTTCAAAAAGGGGTTTTACAAAACAGTCTATTTTGTTAGAAAAAAGAATTTCAGATGAAAAACGTAAATGGTCTGAGAAATAAAAAATGTTCAACAATTTGAGTTTATAAAACGAGGGATTTTAGCTTTGTATCGAGGAGTCCAAGATTATGAAAGAGTGTCAAAAGATACTATTTGGAATATTAAACCTAACTCACAAGTAGAAGTCTTCATTCAACAATGCATTGTTCCAACTATAGATGAACTTTTAAATAATGTGCAAATGTTTTATAATGCGCTGTCATTGAGGAAATGGTGACTGATTTAAAATATGTTAACTCTCTTGAAAACGAAGTTGATTTTATTCAATCAAAATTAAAGACACAAGAACACCAACTTTCTAACGAAATTGATCGACTTTATAAGGAATACTATAATGCTGACCATATCCATGTTATCCTTGGTGTGTATACCGATCTTGATGACTACTGTCACATGACAAGTTTGTATTCTGAAACAAACGAAAAATGTCGAAATCTTGAAGTTGAGCTTTCAAAACATAAAAGGTCAAATAACGAACTTTCGAAAAGATTTTTCCAACTTGAGAAACACTCCATTTCTCTTGAACTTTCTTTACAAAGTAATGATAAATGTCATACTCATAAAAAGTGTCAAGAACTTGCAGCTTCTCCATTTCCTAACTTGAACGAAAAATATTTCGAAATAAGTGACTTGAAAGCTCAACTACAAGAAAAGGACACATCCATTAGTGAGTTACAGAAACTCATTGAGAAGATGAAAGGAAAGTCCGTGGAAGGATCAGTTATGGGAAAACCTTATGTTGTTCGTCAACCAAATGCTTTCAAATGTCAAAAATCATCCGTTTTGGGAAAACCGTCACAGACTTTGCCTAAGATAGGAAATGATAAGAACACAAATGTGAATGAACCAGGAATGTATAAGTTGAACACTAGGCCCACTTAAACTAGAACATCGCGGTTACCTCAGATATTAGGAAAACTAATCAATACTTGTCTTTTCCTACAGGAGTAATTCCTATTACTGGCGTTAGCGGACCACAACTTAAGAGCACTTAATGCAAGATAGGGCCAGGCCTAACAATAGTCAAGTGAAGAAGATGGAGGTAGAAGAGAACCATAGGAATTTTAAGTTTTATAATAATAAAACGGTTGCAACTGCATATAATGACAGGTTAAATGTTAAGACCTTGAATGTTGAATTTTTTTGAGTTAATTGTGGAAAAAGTGTTCGTAATGCTAATCATGATGCTTCTGCTTTTAACTATAATGGCGTGAATGCTATAACTAGGAAGCCTATGGTTGTGCCCACTAGTACTAGAAAACCCACAAGACCTGTGCACCAATCCACAGTTCAACAACTTAAGAAACTAAGTGTGTTAGACTCCACTAATCAAAGAAAACAAAATAAGTTAAGGAAGCTTTACGAGAACATGATCAGGACATGTAAAAGGGGGTACTCGAGATTTACACCACCCAGATATAAATGGGTACCTAAGATAGCCACTATAGTTATTGGGTCTATGAATGTTAGATTGCTTAAAGTATATGAATCTAGGTATACTAATATTTTGGAACCCATTTCTATCATGGGCTCCCATTTGTCAAACTCTACATTTTCTCCTAATTCTTACACAACTCGTCAAGATCATTCTCTTCATAATGGACTCTGGGCGCACAAAGCACATGACGGGAAATCTCAAGCTTCTAATTAACTTCGTGGAGAAGTTTCTGGGTACGGTGCGGTTTGGAATGATGAGTTTGCACCAATACTTAGATATGGAGATTTGGTTAAAGGGAATATCACTATCAAACGGGTTTATTACATCGAGGGACTGAATCATAATTTATTCTCGCTTGGTCATTTTTGTGTTGCGGATTTGGAAGTGGCTTTTTGGAAAACTACTTGTTATGTTAGAGACTACGATGGGAATGACCTTCTCACTGGTTCTCGTGGCTCTTATCTCTACACAGTCACTCTTCAAGACACACCTTCCCCAAATCCAATTTGCTTAATGGCTAAAGCCTCATCATCTTAAGCATGGTTATGGCATCAACGTTTGTCTTATCTCGACTTTGACACAATCAATTTGCTCTCGAAGAATGATATTTTGGCCAGTCTTCCTACGTTGAATTTCATCAAAGACCATATTTGTTCTTCTTGTGAGTTGGGGAAATCAAAATGAAAGTCTTTCAAGACGAAGACTACCCCAAGCTTAAAAGGACGGTTCGAACTTCTACACATGGATTTATGTGGCCCCATGCGTGTAAAAAGTATTAATGGGAAAAAGTATATTCTCATGATTGTTGATGACTACTCTAGATACAGATGGACTTACTTCTTGAGGTCCAAAGATGAAACAATGGAGGTTCTCAAAAACTTTCTCAAGACGATACAACGCAATCTGCAGGCTCAAGTTTTAACTGTAGGGGTACATAATCTTTTAACAAGACTTTGCAATCTTACTTTCAAGAAGAAGGCATCGAACATCAAACGTCAATTTCTCGAACTCCTGAACAAAACGGCATTTTCGAAAGACGAAAGCGTACTCTGGTTGAGGCTGCTGGAATAATGCTTTCTGCATCAAAATTACCACTATTATTCTGGACTAAAGTAATTGCAACTGCCTGTTATACTCAGAATCGTTCTCTCGTCATCCCAAGACATGAAAAGACACCTTACCACATCATCAATGGCAGGAAACATACTGTTAATTTTTTTCACATATTTGGATATTTATGCTACACTCTTAAAGACGATGAGAATCTCGACAAGATGTAAGAAAAAGGTAATGCGGTTATTTTTTTGGGTATGCTACTTTGTCGAAAGGGTATCGAGTATAAAACAAGAGAACAAGAATTTTTGTCGAGACAATCCATGTAAACATTGATGAATTGTCACAAATGGTACTTGAACACATCAACTCAAGTCTCACTCCTCAATGTCCAGCAATGGCACCTACACAAAGCAGTGTACGTCTCGTGCAATAATGTCAAAATAATACTCCTACAACAGACATGGTGGATAAGAAGAAAATGACTGAATTGGATTACTTATATAGTCAAATGTCAAAGCCTTCCATTGTCAATACTATTGATGCACCCGAACAAAGTCAACAAGACACAACTGCATCTACTTCAGCAACCGTTGCTCAAGATACAATTCCATTGGATAATAAAAAAACTCATGAAACTGTCATACAACCGTCATCATCCGTCAATGCTGCAGGAGGAAACAACGATCAAGCAGTCAATGTACAGTTTGCTGAAGACGAATTTATCAACCCACTCGGTACAACGGTACACGAAGTCGGATATTATACTCGACATGTTGATCCGTCAAACATGCATACATTTTATCAAAGATATCCATCCACTCACCATTGGACAGGTGATCATCCATTGCTACAAGTCATTGGAAATCCTTCACAACCGGTTCGGACACGTAGGCAACTTGAAACCGATGGTGATGTGAGTATATGCACACACCGTGGGTACAAATGTACCTACAAACATCAAACAAGCCATGACTGATCATGCGTAGATCGAATCAATGCAAGACGAACTTCATCAATTTGAAAGACTTGAAGTATGGGATTTTGTTGACAAACCCTATGGAGCATCGATGTTCGAATTTAAATGGATCTGGAAAAACAAACTGGATGAAGAACAAACAATCATCTAAAACAAATCTCGTCTTATGGTTAAGGGATATCGTCAACAAGAAGGAATAGACTTTGAAGAATCATTTGCGCCTGTAGAAACTAGAAGGGGTTGAATAGTTTCTATTCGGTTTATGTCCTAATTAAAATTCCTTTCAATTAGGTTTTTCTCAAAACTAAATTTTACTTGAAAGCTAGTTGCATAATGATTAGGTTCAATTCAAATGAATTAACAATGACAAATAGTTGTTGTGATAATGAAAGTAAGTAAAGAGTAAGGAAAGAAGCAACCTAATAGGAAGACACCAATATTTATAGTGGTTCGACAACGAAGCTCTATCTTCGTTCCTACTCCACTCCTCGAGTACACCTTACTCGAGGTTTCCACTATATCCACAAGCTACCTTCTTGGCGGAGAAAACCTTATAACGTCGCTTACATTATTTTCTGACACTAAGCTAAATGTCGAGACCTAATCTTAGCTAGGACCAATCTACACAACGTCGCCTACTTCACCATTTTACGACACAAGGCTTGATTTCGAGTTCTAATCGAAAGATAGAACCAATCTTCACATTGTTACCTACTTCACCATTTTCCGACACAAGGATAGATGTTGAGTTCTAATCGAAAGATAGAACCAATCTTCACGACTCTTCACTTTGGAGCTAAGTGAGAACTCACAAGACACAACCACACATCACTTTATAGTTTAGTGAGAACTCACAAGACACAACCACATATTACTTTATAGTTTAGTGAGAACTCACAAGACACAACCACACATAATTTTATAGTTTAATGAGAACTAACAAGACACAACTCTTACAACTTAATAACACATATCCAAGTATACACATGTAACTTGGATCTACACCACACAAATCCAAGTATACACATATACAATGGATTTACACAAGGCTTAATCCAAGTATTCACTAATACAATGGATTAACACAACTAATCCAAGCATACACAAATACATTGGGTCTACACAAGACACAAATAAAACAAATGATGAACATGATTAGATCTTTAAGAAAGGATGATCTTTATCAAGGCTTCATCTTTAATCACATCACAAGTGTGTGAGTGATATTCTCTTTGGACAAGGTAAATAAGGAGATCAAGGGGATGATCATAAGTAAACGTACTTAACACATTAAGTGATCTTTTACAAATGATTAAGAATTAGTAAAGAGAAAGAGGACAGAAAGAGTGTCCAAAAAGGTTGTGGAAAATACAGATTTAATCCACTATTTATAGGAGACAAAATCCAACGGCTCTCTGAGCGCGGTTCCTTATCACTATGGAACCACATAGGCATTTAAGGAGCAGTGGGAGTAGACTCCGCTCCCTTTTATCTTTTAGTGAGGAAGTAATATCTGAGGTAAGTTTTTACCTTCAAAGGATATTCCTATGGCATTTGGAATATGCCATATTCAAATTTACATTTTCCATTTTAATAAAACATTTTCTTAAAAAGAAAGTTTATTAAAAAATCTTTTGTATCATTTGACAAAATGTAAGTTTAGGACTAATCACTTTCATGATCACTAATCATGATTAAGAAATGTTAGTGCAATACTTAAATAATTATTACCTTGATAATAGTGTTTGTTAGTTAATTCGTCTTATGATTGTATTTGACGATAAATGTTTTTTTAATTTGTCGTGATCAAAACTAAGAAAGATTAGTTTACACTCATAATGTTTTTAGGCATTACTTTGCATTAACAATCTCCCCATTTTTTATTACGACAAACTATAAACTCATTTATATTATTCAAATTATTAACGAGTTTATCACTATCATTTCTCCCTCTTTGTCGAAGCAAAAAGGTTAGCACAAGTCTTTGAGGAAGAGAAGAATTGACTTTGCTAGAAGCTCCCCCTTGCTTGGGGCACCAAGTGAATAAGCTAAGGTGTCATTCTACACAAAGGTTAGTAGAGAGAAAAGAAACACCAATGTATATATAGTCACTACCTACTAAGTAACTTGAGAGGGAGGAAGAGAAGAAATCTCAAATTAGAAGTAAGTGTTTGCTAAATATGTCCAAAGAGGGTGTTTTGACAAAATCAAAGTTCAATTGGTGGAATAGAGGTATAAAAGAAACATCCATACCAATTGAAGTGATAATATGTCAAAGGGTTAGAAACTTAAAATTGGTGGAATCACCCAAAACAATTGTAAGTTTTAACCATGATCAACCCTTAACAATTTGTGAAAAAGAATTAAAGGGAAAGGGAATAACACATATAACATTCATATTACAAAAATATGAAAGAACATACAAGAGAAATATTCATACACACAATATGAATATTTAAAACAACAAATAAGAAAAATAAACAACATAAGCATAAACTAATCTATTAGTGATAATCCTCCAAGATTGATTAAGTTTTTATTGACTCAAACAACTAAAACATAAAGTTTGCTTTAATTAGAAAAATAAGACGACGAGGAATCATTCGAAGATTTGTTCACGGAACAAATACTTTGAGAGGAGGTCGAGTGAGAAGAAATTCAAGAGAATTTATCTTGTCATACACATGAGCAAGTTCAATTTGTTGAAATCAACAACAAGCACACGAGCTTCCATGATGCAAAACAAAGTCGTTCGATGGGGGAGGACCATCAATATGAGAAGGTGGTGGTGGAGAGGGAGATAATGGATAAGAAATGTTTTCAGAATACCTAGTGAGATTTGGGAAAGAAGAGAGGTCATTGAGATAAGGTATGTTGCAAGGTTTAGGTGGTGGTGGAAGAGCTTCTCTTTCTCTGGTAATTGTATCGATTGAGAAAGTCTCATTCCAATACACAATAGGAAAGAAAGAAGAAGACTTGCAAGGTTTAGGAGAAGAGGAATCATGATGGTCCTTGTTCTTCTTTATCTAAACGGGTCGAACCGAGATTTTCAGTTTCTTGGAAAACTTAGAAGAAGAAGCTTTAGGTTTAGAAGATTGTGACAAAGAGATGTCAAGGTTAAGATTAGAAGAGTTAAACATTGTGAGGGATGAGAATAAGAACTCCCAAAAGAAGAGAATTTAAAGAAAGTAGACAAGGCAAAGATTTGAAATGAAAACATAAGTTTTCAAGGAATGTTTAGCCAAAATTGGCAAACAAGGAATCTTGAAAAGAATGTGGTCAAAGAAGAAAGACCAAAAACGAGCCTAATGTAGGCTTTCTGTTCGCGGTTCTTTAAAAGAACATGTGGTTCCTTAAAATATAAGGAGCCGTGCGACTTTAAGGATCTACATACAGTGGACATGAAAATGCAATTTTTACAAAGTTTTGAGAAAAAAATAAGACTTTTTCAAAAATTTACAAATCTTGGATTTTTACCTCTTTTAGCACTAGAATGTGCTTAGGTTGCACAAAAGGCAACACACTCACAAAGAGGGTCTTGACAAAGGGTGACAAAATATTTAGATAACATTTTGATCTAATTTTTGTCAAGTTTTAGAGGTTGTGATAGATTTAGGTTCAGTTTTAAATAAATTGAAATTGATTAGTGTGAGCACATATGTTAAAACACCCAAATACTAAATCTATAAAACATACTCATGAAAACTCATGAAAGAAAAGGAAATACAAGAAATGAGACAACAACTAACTATTACAAAGTTAGCTAAACTAGTTCTTGATAGGTAGTCTTCCTTGGCTTGATTTTCTTTTAAAAGTATTTATTTTTAGAAAATCATCATTTATCTCCAAGGAGGTGGAAGATTAGCAAATAAATTCAACAAGAAGCTTTGCAACTTAATGTGAGCCTTAATCATCTCCAACCTAAAGATATCATGAGGTAGAAGTTGTTTAAGCAACAAGGACAATTGGTTCCATTGTGCATGAAAAAGTCAAACAAGTGTGGATCACCCAAGAAGCAGGAAATAGGAACACCCAAAAGTAGAGTCTTAGAGGGAGTAGGAGGAGGAGGCATGGTGTCCAATGGTGAGATGGATGAATTCGGTAGAGTGAACGGAGAGGTAACCAAAGGCTCAACAACGTCATTCACAATGGGAATGCTTTGAAGAGGTTGATGGTTCACATCCAAGAGAGGACTAGGAGTGAAAGGTGAGGACAACTCATTTATCCTAGATTGGAATGATGAGGAGGTAGAACCATGTGAATGGTTAGTACCATGAGTTGAGCTTGTCTTGCATGATGCAAGAGGTGGTGAGGGTGATGAAGAAATGAGAATTGGAGAAATCTCATTCTTGGGTGTATGAAAAGATGAAGAACCAAGTTTAGGAAACTTGATCTTGATCTTAAGGTTTCTTTTGGATGAGGATTGTTTGGAGGAATTTGATGATCTTGTGGACACCATGGTTGTGTGTCTAGGTTTAGAAGGTGGCTTAGAGACTGAAGAAGAAGATCAACCAAGGGAAGTTTAAGAAGAAAAAGAAGAAGAGATGTTTCAAACTAGTAATGGGATAAAAATCAATATTATGAACAATGAAATTAGGTAGGCTAATTTGGGAAAAAGCTGGTTTTTAGCAAAAAATTCATCAATGTTTACAAAGATTTAGAGAAAATAGTGTAAAGCAAAGATTCTTTCGAAACTAGAGCCTGTGGTTCCTTAAATAGGGATGAGGTTCTTTATCACTAAGGAACCGCCAGTATTTAAGGAACCGTGGACAGTGGCCTCAGAAAAATGATCATCCAGCAATTTTCAAAAGCCCAGATTTTTCACAAGGACTTATCAAACCAAAGCAGACTATAAACTAAAATCTAGAAAGCTAACTAACAAATAAATTGCACAAAGATATGTGAATCGAAACAACGATCATATAAACAACTTAGGATTAAAATACTAAGCAATCCAACACAAAGTATTAGTTAGATAACACCGAATTCTAAGAACAAGAAACATAAATAAGTCTAAAGAAAGGAAATTGTTCAACATTACAAAACATGTTCACAAACATGTCAACCTTGTACCATTACTGTAACACCCCATTTTGGTAAATGGAATGTCATGTGTAGTTATGACGTGTCATCAAAGCTTGCAAGGTAAATGTCTAAAAACATTAAGTGATCGTGAATGGAAATACCGGAAACAAACCTCGGTAGTCCAAGTATAAGCTCTACACACATGAATATAAGTACTGAAATGGAAAAGGACTAAAAAATGTCTAAAGATATAAGTAGCATAAAGTATGGAAAATGCATAAAGTGATGAAGGCTAGATAGCTTCCAATCGTATGCACATACTCTTAAAGTCTACGAGCGCCTTTGAGTACCTACCGTTTGGGAACATGAAAGGAAAACGGCCGAGCATAACGCCCAATGAACGGATATACAAGTATACCATGAAATGACATAAGCATAAAAGACCAATAGCATCGGAAATGTATAAGTCCTAGATAACCATAAACATGTTCATAAAACTGGTTTTATAGTTTGAAAAGACTTATGTTTTAATATGAAAAAAATGTATTAATTAGCCAATAGCCCATATAGGTCATGAGGTTCCACCGTGCATGAATACTTGGAAGGGAGCCCTCGTCATGCAATTAGAGGGGTTGCCTCTAATTAAATAATCTGGGTAGGAGGGATCAACTCCTTGTGAAGGATGCAAGGCACACATCGCATTCACCATGAAAATCCGGTAAAACATGTAACTAGGATGCACCCATACGCCCCACATGATAATAAATATAGGCCAAAACTGAAAAGGGACACCACGAGCAATCACTCCGCCGTGGGGAAGTCATGACACTAGTGCCTCCAGTGTTATGGTTATGGTACCTCCATAACTAGGTGACACTGGTCATGCATGTATATGGTTTAGGCATTTAGACTAACATATGTAATCAAACATATAAAACAATACTGGGAAAACAGTTGGCAGCAAACGGGGATTCCTAATAAGGAAAGAATGTCCATACCAAAGGACGGAAAATCCGTACCTTGTGTCCAGTGAACGAGGAAAGACGAAAGGATGAATAGTCCTACTCTGACCTCACTAATGCTACATAATAAAGGGACATGTATAAGTATTCTGACTACTGAGTACGTAACTGGTTATAACATGTCTTAGCTTGTTTTATATGTTCTTGTCTTGTTTTACTATTTTAAATGTTATGCTGTATTAATCATGTATTTTATGTATTTTGATTAAGTATTATCTTGTATTCTTGTATTATTATACTTGTTGTGTTATAAATAATAACTTTCTAAAAATAGCAGGTTTCCTAAAATAGAAGGTTTCCAAAAACATAAAGTATCCAAAAATAGAAAGTTTCCAAAAATAGATCAGTTTCTAAAAATAGATCAGTTTCAAAAAATAGAAAGTTTCCAAAAATAGCAAGTTTTCTGAAATAGAAAGTTTCCATATGTAGAAATAAGTTGGCTTAATACGCTAACGATATAAGCTTAAGTTTACAAGTTAAAATCATAAGTCATGTAATAATAGTATAGTTTATTAATTAAATATCATGGTAATTAAATAAACTATAGGTGTTATGATTTAATTAAATATAGACATGATTTAATTAAATTGAGACATATAAAGTACTTAGGTTAATCATGTATTAATAGTTTATTAATTATAACCTAAGTCATGATTTATTAGTTAATTATAGTCTATGTTTTTAATAATTAATTAATACAATAGTCTAAATTAAATGGTAAAATACTTAGGTTAAAAACATGTATTATTTATTAAAAAATAATATAACCTAAGTCATGATCAAATTAAATTAATTACTAGTCATGTTTTAATTAATTTATTTTTTCTTGAAAAAATAATATAACTTGTAAAAAAATGTATAACTTGTAAAAATTAATCCCGTGACCGAACCCGTGTTTTAATTTAGACCAAACCATGAACCGGACCGAACCGCGAACTGGACCGAACCGTGAACCGGACCGAACCGGCCCGATAGTGGCTAAACTGGTCTAGCCGGCAGCCACTGTCGTGGCCTGGCTAGCCACTACTAAACCAAAACACCATCGGCTGCTAGCCGGTGGTTCCCCCTGTCTCGCTGCGGTTCCCGCTACCAAGGCAAAACAGCCACCGACTTAAGCCGGTGGTGCTGTTGCGCTGCGCCAAGACCTACAACAAACCAAAAGGCCACTTGACGCGAGTCGGGGTCCTTTTGTTCCCTGCTTCCGAGCCACGAAGACCACGCCGAGACCCTAGATCTTAGCTCTTTGTGAATCGCAAGACCACCGAGAAATTTGGCTCTCGGTTTGCGTGTGTCGGCCGAACAAACCCCACCAAAGCCCCTTTAATACTTGTTTTCTTGATTTGATCTAACATGTTTATTATATTTTTAAGTTTTCTTATCACATGAACATAATAAATAGAAAATTAAAATAACTAGATAAATGAAAGTCCTAACAAAATCGGGTTTAAGATCGTTTTTGGTTGGTAGGGTTATTTGGATTTTCTATGTCTAATTTAACAATCAAGTAAAAATGTGCAAATTATTAACTACGTATCCGTAAAACAATTAGCAAATACCAAATTTTTATTCAAATAAGGACAAAAATGTAAAACTATGAAATTAAAGTGCTAAAAATGTAAAAGCTTGAAACTATGATGCTTGAAATGTAAAATCAGAAAACTACAAGGACTAACTATGCAAATTTTACCAAACTACTAACTAATTGTAACAAACTTTAAAACTGATTAACTAAATTTGACAGGTCTTGAAAATATTAGGACTAAATCTTAGCAAACCCTAATTACTTGGAATATTAGCAAACAATTCACACAGTTCCAAACTTGGAGGACTATTGTGCAAATAAAGGAAACTTTTCAACAAAAACGGGCTAGTAAGATCAATAAGCTCGTTCAAGCTCTACAATGAACTAAATAAGCTCAAACCAATTGCAAACAGCTTAAAATCCAATTTTACTTAGGCTTGTAAAAGGAATAAGCTTGAAACTAAGTAAAACTCAAATAAGCCAATATTGATAAGCCACAAATAAGCTATCTAATAAGCAAGACTTGCACAAACTGATTTTTTTGCTAAATCTTGTTAATCAATCCATTAAGAGTCTGGAATGTCTTTTGAAAATGAAAATGATCAAGTAATGAATCAGGAAAATGAAAATAAGCTAAAACTAGCTTATTTGACCAAAGTTGACCAAAATTTTGAAAAACTTGAAAACTTCCAGATCTACTCAAGAACACATTCTAAACAGGAATATGAAAGAAAAAGGGGAAGTTTATGAAGTAGAATTGCTGGAATAAGAAATCAGTAAGGACTTTTGTTACAGAAACTTTCACTTGTTTAACAGCTTATGAAAATGCTTATTTCTCACTTGAAATGTTAAACTGTATAATTTCCTTATGAACACTCAATATTCAGATGTTAATGGACAAATTTGAACTGGTTTGAAGAAATTTCATCAAGAAATGAGTAATTGGCAAGCAATTGAAAACAGTCACTTTTATGAACTATTTTAAGCTAAAACTGACCCATACTTTTTATAGCCAATTGCCTTTTTGACTTTAAAACTACCAAAACCTGTTTACTATGACTGAATGAAAGTAAATGACTAAAGTTTATACAATTAACAACTCTTTAAACTACAATGACAACTAAATCCAAACACTAGTTACTGATTTTGAACAACTTTTTGTGAAAGAAATTTGAGCAATTAGTTATACTGAACTAAATGTGATATCAAACCAAGTTTATTAACCAAAATGAAGTACAAATGAGCCAAGTTTATGCAGTAAAATAGATAACTACTTAAAATGCACAAGCAAGCTACAAATGACTGATAAGATGAAATCAGAAACAAGTATAAGCTAGTAAACAAGTAACTAACTAACTAACAATAAGCTATCCAAACATCAAAATCAGTTCAAAAACAAGCAAAACACATTTGATCATACCAGCAAAGAAGATTAAGCTAGAATTGAGCATGTATTTACTGTTTAGAGGAAGCAAAATCAAAAGCTACAGAACCTTTAGGCAGAAGCCTCCACTGATGGAGTAGGTAGGCGCTGAGCCTCCTAGATAGTGTTAAACCACCACCTTAACACTATATACCACTAATCAACTGCTACAATCATCATCATCACCAATTCATTCACAATTCTGCTTCAAAATCAATAATGGTTGGATGAATAGAACAAGTGTAAACAGCTACAATCTTCAACAAGAACTAATTATGATCAATGGTGATCACAAATAGCTCATAACAACACAAGAGTAACAGTGATGCAGTGAATCAATAGTAGATTGAAGGAAAAGGAATGAGATTTTATTGATTGAATGAGAAAAGTTGTTACAAATTCAGGTAAGGTGGTTACAACTACAATAACTAACTCAAGATCTTGTCAGACTCTTGAGGTCGTTATGCTATCTACTACAAGCTAAGGTTGAGAAAGAGAAAAAGGAAATGTGTGTGAAAATTTCACACTGATGCTACCATGACAAATGAGGGATCCTATCACTATTTATAGACAAACAATGAGCGTGATTTGGGGTTGATGACGTATCCCCACCAATAATAAGCTGCCAGGTGTCCTGGATTGGCCAATTGAAAATCCTTGTGTTCTTCATGAATTGGGGGTTTTTAGTTCTTTGAGTTTGAGCTTGATTAAAGGTTCCCAATGTGTTCATCTCTTAAAAACGATCAGGTTTCATGTAGAAACCTTTTCTTGAAATTCAGTGTAGCTCAAAAATGGTTCTGGGCTCGTTGTTGAAGAAGATGCCACGTGGCAGATCTTGGTTGGATGAGAAATGGTCACACGGATCATAATCCGTTTTTGGATAAAATGAATATGGGCTGGCATTCTCTGATTGGGTGAAATTAAGTAAGTGGAATTTTACTGTTGATTTGCGGCTAATAAGTGAGATGGTGAGGTGTACACATTAGCTGGTGATCCGTGTGCCAAATTTCTTGCATTCCTATTGGATTATTACCATGTCACAAGGATTAAGACCATTATAACTTTGAAAAATGGCAAATTAAGCCCTTGAACTTAGGCAGATTATACAAATGAGCTAGGGACTTCATTTTAATGGCATTTTTTGTCCTTCCGCTTGCATTCTTGTTAAGTTTGACCCTTTGACTTGGTTGACTGAAGAGTTGACCATGTTTGACTTTTATCTTGACTTTGGCAAATTTACACTTTGAGTCCTTCAACTTTGGAGTGTTGTCAAGATAGGTCCCTTATCTTCAAAGTCTTGTCATCTTTGATCCTTCTTTGTCTTTTTCATCCAAATAAGCTTGATTTTCTTCTTGTTTGCTTGAAAATGTATCCTTCTTACCTATTTATACACAAACACAAAACATACCACATAATTCCGCTTTATAGCACAAAAGTTAGGTATTTTCCTTGTGTTTTAGGGTGATTTGTTGATTAATTGATATGAGTTTTTGCTCATATAAAATCCCCTACACTTGAACATTACCATGACCTCATGCAATGCTATATTTTAAAGCACAAATTTACATTCTCCTCATAATTAACCTACCTTGGCCAATATGGAATGCTATTACACTATGCTACTCTACTTGATGCATGATTTTGATTTTGAACAATGCAATGCAAAAGAAACAATTCTATTTATATCTTTTTGGATTTTTCTTGAAATGGCTTTGATGGTAAAACTCATAAAGAAGTCAATGACTTAAATTAGGGCTTTGGTACCATGGACACTTATCACCCTTAAGTTTCACTTTCCCCATACCAAGCTTAAAAATGGGATCATTGCATTCACAAGTAAAAAGTGCATCAACTTATTCATGACAATTAAATGTGGAACCGATTATTATTTGAGCAAATTGCTTTTGGGCAAATTTGTCATTATTTAAAGCGTGAAGTATAAGAAATGTAAATCCAAAAATAAGGAAGCACGAATTTAATCCTAAGTAATCCTCTCATCCACTACTTGAAAAACCGCTCACAATTAATATAAGTCCGTCTCAAGAGTAATAAGTCATTCGCCTTATGTGTAAAATCCTCATGTCATGCATTAATAAGTAGCTACACACTCGCTAAGGAAAGAAAAATAAAACTCACGTAATAATTTACATCCTC
Organism: Glebionis coronaria; assembly: GCA_025667525.1. NCBI lineage: Eukaryota > Viridiplantae > Streptophyta > Magnoliopsida > Asterales > Asteraceae > Glebionis > Glebionis coronaria. Next base: position 378,425,935 of record CM046880.1, on the reverse strand, counting down.
CGCCTTTTTGAGACTTTGGATCTTCAATCCCGCAACCCGTCAAGGTAATATTGGATTGGAGCAACTATTAAATTCCCGCAACCCTTCAAGGTAATATTGGAATCTAATAGTTACTATAATTAACACTTCACTGCCCCTCTTGGGAGTCTTGTATAATTATTTTTTTTTCTTTTTTTTTCTAGCCACTCATTTTTTTTGTAAGCCGCTCTTATTTTTCTTTATTCCTCACAAAGAAAGTTGAAAAGAATAAAAGGAAAAAAACACCCGCTAAGTATTAAGCATGACATAAGTCTAGTACACATATAACGTTCTAACTTAGAATCTTAAGACGTACTAATACCAACCATGAATGATTAGTCAAAAATGCATAAGAGACTACAAACCGATTAAAACCGTTCTAGATTATTTATTAACATATATACATGCGAAGAAATTAGAGGTAAAGAAGAGAAGGGTTTAGCCACAATTAATTATCATGAAGTTTATCTAGCTCTTTTATACTTGCTTTAACTCTATCATTTCCCATTCTCCACAAATTTAAAATCTCAAATAATGAGATTGGTGGATGCTTAGCCTAATAGACCAATGAAGGACTACATGGTTAAGGATACTAGCTAGAGAGTGATTGGATAAGCAAACTCGGGTTGAGTCAAAATATCCATGGCGGGCCTAATATGTCAAAGAAGTCTAAATTGTTAAACCATGTCCTTATTATATATTTTTTTTCTTTTTTACATATTTTTATAAAAGAAGAAATATATACATGTTGGGAATAAATATAGCCAGTCTACTTGAGCGCTGACAAGAGTAAAACAAGCGTTGATAGGAAGAAAACAAACGCTGACAGATCAAGCGTTGACAAGAAGAAGTCAAGCGTTGATACATTGAAGACAAGCACTGATGGAAAGATTTAGTCTACACGTATATTGTTTCTAGTTTGTTTCTAGTAAGGATAAGTTCAACATTGTATTTTCTATAATTATCTTTACCTAGAATAGTTGATACGTAGACTCTTGTACAAGGCTTCTTATGTCTATAAAAGAAGACCTTTAGGTTATTGTTCATATAAGTTTTCATACGTTAAACACTTTCATTGTAAACAAGTTTGTTATCATTAATCAAAGTGAAAGTTTGTTTACATCTTTGTATGTTCTTGTTTAAGTGTTAATTCCGCATAACACTTAGATTACTTTATACATATACAAAGGTTTCTCTACGTGAATTACTTGATCTAATATCGTATACATAAAGCTAAATCGATCTAAGTTTGGGATCAACAAGTGGTATCAGAGCTTGTTGAGAAACTTTTGATCTTAAAGAACACAAGAACCCTAAAATCACCAAAACCCTAATTTTCACAAAACCCTAAAAACATCATTTCAAATCCAGAAGTAACCTCCTCCTCCTCACCTTTACCAAACATCAAGATTCCCATGCTTGATGCAACCAACTTCGAGTTGTGGAAATTCAACTTTGAGCAATATCTGGGGATCTATGACTACACTCTCTGGGAGATAATTGAATATGGAAACACATACAATAAAGCTGAAAAGGTTGCTGCTGCCATTGCTACAAGAACTGCTGTTGCTGGATGTCCAGAAGCAGATAAGAAAGAAAAACCTGGTGATGGTAGAGCTGTGTCTGCTGAAGACATAACAAAGAGAAGGGTTGATATGAAAACCCTAAACATTCTGAAACTCTCTTTGGGACAAGAGAACCAGCATAAATACAGAGGTTATGATTCTGCAAAAGACCTTTAGGCAGCTCTTGAAGTTTCATATGGTGGCAATGATGATACTAGGGAAGAGAAGAAGAAGCAACTCATGCATGAGTATGCTGTTTTCAAGGCTCAACCTAATGAGAAGCTTAGCAGTGTGAGAAGCAGACTGCTTGACATTACAAACAAGCTGTCCTTCATGGGGACACAACTTGGTGATGTTGACATTAATGCCACTTTTCTTAAAAGTCTTGGTGATGCGTGGAAGATTGTGGCAAGATCTATACTTGCCAATAACACTCACAAAAGTTCCACTTTTGATGATATCTACAACAAACTAAGGCTGTTGGAGAATGAAACTCTTTTGGAGCATGGAAGTAAGTCTACCAATAGTAACATGGCCTTCTTCTCAGGTAGTGAAGGTCAATTTGATCAGAAGGACTCTTACATGCACCCAGTTACTGGATCAACATGTGTCAACGCTGGATCATGTCCTGTCAACGCCTCATATTCAGACACTGACACATACAAAAGTGATTCTCCAAGAGTTAAACCTGCTGGTTTGGATCTGGATACTGTGTGTGCATACATTGCTTCTTTGCCCAATGGTTCAGTGATTAAATATGAGGACCTTGAGCAAATAAGTGATGAGCACTTGGAGGAGATGGATATTAAGTGGAACATGGCTCTTGCTAGTATAAGAGAAAACAGGTGGAATAGAAGGTTTAAGAAGAAGATGACCTTTAATGCAAAGGACACTGCTGGATTTGACAAATCCAAGGTTGAATGCTACAATTGTCATCGTATGGGGCACTTCATGAGGGAATGCAGATCTCCTAGAAGATCTGATGCTGGCAACCCTCAAGCCAAATTGTTAAGGCTCAGGATCCTAAGGCCATGGTTGTAGTGCAAGAAATTGATGGTATGGGATGGGATTGGAGCTATTTGGCTAAAGATGGGGAAGATGATAAAGCTTTGGTTGCTGAGATAGAAGAAGAAGAGCATGTTCAATATGCTCTCATGGCACACTCCTCCTCTTCATCAGATAATGAGGTATACGATGATGCTTTTTGTAGTAAGGGTTATAGGTTAAATAATGAAAAACTTAACAAAGAGGTGTTAAGGTTGTTAGATGATGTGAGTACTGAAAGATGCAAACTGTCTAACTATCAAATTGCTCTCACTCAAACTGAGAAGACAGTTTCTGAGTACAAGAAAATGGAATTTGAATTAAAAGATAAAATAAATATCTTAAAACATGAGTTAAATGCTAGTAATGCTGTTAGGAACATCATGGAAAGGGTTAATAGTGAGTTACAGGCTAAGTTAGATGAGGCCATTAAGAATAAGGATAATGCTGGCCTTAAAATTCAGAGATTTGATAAGGCCACACAAACCCTAGGAGAATGTGTTAATAAACAAATAGATCCTAAGGACATGACTGGGATTGGGATGAAAGACTATACTGTGGTTCCACCACCAGCTGGGGACTTCTATGGTGTCCAAAGGAAGGACTTATCTTAGACTGGTCTACCAGAACTCCAAGAGGAGGAATTTATTCCTCCACCAAGAGTCATTACCCCAATTGAAGAGTATCAACAGAAGTTGACTGACTTGAATGAATGGAAGAAAGCCAACCCTACCTTGTTTGTTAAGGGTGGCTTGTTATGTGAAAGTCCAAATGAGTCAACCCCTATTAATGTAACAAACCCAATCACTGGTAAGGTGGTTGACCTTGGCTCAAAAACTGTTAGAAAACCTAGCATTAACTATGCAGAAATGTATAGGAATACTAGGTCACCTAAAAGCCAAGTTAGTAATGATGAAACAGGCTTCTTCTCTTCTGGACCTAGGGTTGTGTCTAGAAAAGCCTGTTACACGTGTGGTAGCTTTTCACATTTAGCATATAAGTGTGTCAACGCTTCCAAGGTCAATGCTGTTAAAAAGTCAAATGTTGTCAGACCCAAAACTTGAGTGGAGCAAAGTCCACAAGTTGTTAAACCAGCCCCTTTCTTCACTAGAGGGTCTAACACTCATGGACAAATACCATTTCAAAAGACAAATACTTGGTCTAATAGACAATGGGTTTCTGTAGCAAACCCTAGGTTCAACGCTGACAAGGGTAATTTCAGCGTTGACAAGACCAAATCCAACGCTGACAGAAACGTGACCAGACCTAAATATTTGCAACCACAGGGTAAGGGGTCTAAATCTTCTTCAATCTTGACATGGAGACCTAACCAAGATCAAAACCCTAATGATAATGGGATTTCTATGACCTGCAACAGATTTAATTACATTTCAAAGGTCACTACAAAACCTATTGGGGTTAACTGGGTATTTTATCCAAAAAGGGATGAACAAGGGGTTGTTATGAGAACTAAGTATGTTCTTGTTAAACAACCAGATGAATCCAAGTCTGCTAAGGCTTGGGTTCCCAAAGAAAACTAACTTGTTTTCTTTATGTGCAAGGCATTCAAAAACAGGTCAATGATTATAGATATTGGGACAGTGGATGCTCCAGGCACATGACAGGGAAGGAAGATTATCTTACTAACTTCACTCCCATTAAGGATGGTGATTAGGTTTACTTTGGAGGCGGATATGGAACTATCACAGACAAAGGAACTCTTCTCACCAACAACTTGCGTTTTGAGAACATATTTCTGGTAAAGGAACTTGATTACAATCTTTTTAGTGTATCATAAGTTTGTGATAACAAAAATAAAGTTCTGTTTACTGATACTGAATGCTTGGTGTTAAGCAAGGATTATAAGATCCCAGATGAGAAATATATTGACTATAGAACACCTAGACATAAAGACATCTATAATGTGAATCTTAATGGAATTAGGATGAATAATAATATGTCATGTTTTTATGCTAAAGCTTCAGTAGATGAGAGCAATCTATGGCACAGAAGACTAGGGCACATAAACTTTAAGAATATAAACAGGCTTGTGAGACTTGGCTTGGTTGATGGCTTGCCTGAAAAGGCTTACCACGATGACCACTCTTATGTTGCATGTCTTAAGGCAAGCAACACAAGATCTCATTCAAGTCTAAACAGGTGCACTCTAGTTCCAAACCACTTCACTTGCTGCATATGGACCTCTTTGGTCTAACTAATATAGAGAGTTTAAATGGTAAATCATACTGCTTTGTCATCACTGATGACTTTTCTAGGTTTACTTGGACTTTCTTTTTAGCTATGAAAAGTGACACTGCTGACACTTTAATTGACTTTATTACCCAGATTGAAAAGAAAACAGGTAATGAAGTTAAAATGCTTAGAAGTGACAATGGTGGTGAGTTTAGAAATAAGCTTTTGGATGATTTTTGTGCCAAGAAAGGGATTACTAGGCAGTTTAGTGTTGCCAGAACCCCACAGCAAAATGGGGTTGCTGAGTTGCTGAGAGAAAGAATAGAACCCTAATTGAAGCAGCCAGAACTATGTTGGCTGATGCTCACTTCCCCATAGCTTTTTGGGCTGAGGCTGTGAATACAGCATGCTATGTTCAAAATAGAGCATTGGTTAACAAAATACAGAACAAAACACCTTATGAATTATTTTGGGGGAGGAAACCTAATATTGGTTTTCTTAAACCTTTTGGTTGTCATGTAGTTGTACTTGATACTAGTGACGCCTTAGGTAAATTTAGTGCAAAAGTTGATGAAGGTTATTTCATGGGTTATTCAGTGCAGAGCAAGGGATATAGGGTTTACCTTAAGAAGGAAAAACGTATTCTTGAGAGAGTACATGTTAGGTTTTTAGAGAGTAAACCTAGTGATCCTGAAAGTGGTCCAAATTGGTTGTTTGACTTGGAACCTCTATCTAGGACTTTAAATTATATGCCTGTCACTAATCCACACATTGTGAAGGTAACTTCAAATGTTGTGGAAGAACAAGTTGTTGATGTTTCAGGTACACAGGTTAATGAAGAGGTTGGATCACAAGCAGACAAGTCATCTCCCATACAAGAGTATGTCACTATCCCCATATGGACAGATGCTTTTGCTGCTGCTGCTGCTGGAAAGGATAATGGTGGTCCCCAAGTACAACCAGTTAACAACATGCATGGTCCTTCAGGCGCTGACTAAGGCAAATCTAGTGCTGACAGGACAAATTCAGACGTTGATGGCTTAGACGTTGACAACAACATTTCAAGCGTTGATAGCCCAAACGCTGACAACCAAGGTTCAGGCATTGACAAAACTTTTGAGCATCTTTTCTCTTCTAATTTTAAACAAGGTGAACCTTCCAATTTATATGAAGAGGTTCATCCTACTATTGATGAAAAAGAGTCTGATGAAGATATTGGCAACTTGGATAATGAGATTGAAGACACCAGACTTTTTGAGGGAGGAGTTCTCACTTCTACTATGAAAAATCACCCTACTTCTCAAATCATTGGTGATATTATGACTCCTGTTCAGACTAGAAGATCTCCTCAGAATCTTGGTGGATTTATTGCCAATATACACAAGAATGTTGATACCCCTCTTGTTCAATCATGCTTGTTTGCCTGTTTTCTGTCACAACAGGAACCCAAGAAGATATTTGATGCTCTCAAAGAACCAAGTTGGGTGGAAGAAATGCAGGATGAGCTTCACCAATTTGAAATTTAGGATGTTTGGGAGTTGGTTGATTGTCCCAGATATGTCAGACCTATAGGGACAAGATGGGTTCTAAGAAACAAGAGAGATGAAAGAGGCATTGTGGTCAGAAACAAGGCACGATTAGTGGCTCAGGGATATACACAAGAGGAAGGGATAGACTATGAGGAGGTATTTGCACCAGTTGCAAGGATTGAAGCTATAAGAATATTTCTAGCCTATGCTTCCTGCATGGGCTTTACCGTCTATCAAATGGATGTGAAGAGTGCCTTCCTCTATGGATCACTTGTTGGGGAGGTGTATGTGATGCAGCCTCCTGGTTTTGAAGATCCAGAGAATCTAGACAAGGTGTATACAGTCAAGAAGGCTATGTATGGACTTCATCAAGCCCCAAGAGCATGGTATGGCACATTATCCACTTATTTGGTGGATAATGGATTCAAAAGGGGCACCATAGACCAGACATTATTTACCAAGAAGGCTGGTAAGGATGTTTTGCTTGTTTATGTTGATGATATCATTTTTGGATCTATCAATCCAAAGATGAGTGAGGACTTTTCCAAGCTTATGACAGACAAATTCAAGATGAGTGCAATAGGGGAGATGAACTTCTTTCTAGGGTTACAAGTTCAGCAGAAAGAAGATCGTATCTTCATCTCTCAAGATAAGTATGTGGCAGATATCTTGAAGAAGTTTGGCTTTTCTCCACATGGAAAGAGGGCTACTACTCCTATGGATAGAGAACACCCTTGGGAAAGATTGGAGATGGAAAAGATGTGGATGTCAGGCACTATAGATCAATGATTGGTTCATTGATGTATCTTACAGCCTCCAGACCTGACATCATGTTTGCTGTGTGTGCATGTGCACGCCATCAAGTGACTCCCAAAGAATGTCACCTTTATGCTGTCAAGAGAATCTTTAGTTACCTAAGATGTTATCCCAGTCTTGGCTTGTGGTACCCAAAAGATTCACCATTGGAGCTTATTGCATATTCAAACATTGACTATGGAGGTGATAAGTTTGATAGAAAATCCACAACTGGTGGATGTCAGTTTCTTGGGAGTAGGTTGATATCTTGGCAATGCAAGAAACAAACAGTGGTGGCCAATTCTACAACTGAAGCAGAGTACGTTCCTGCAGCTGCTTGTTGTGGACAAGTATTATGGATTCAGAACCAGCTGTTGGATTATGGGTATAATTTCATGCATACCAAGATATTTGTTGACAATAACAGCACTTTATGCATTATTAAGAATCTTGTACATCATTCTAAAACCAAACACATAGAAATTAGACACCATTTTATAAGAGATTGTTTTGAAAAGGGTTTAATACAACCAGATAGGGTTGACACAGAAGAAAATGTGTCTGATTTACTCACTAAACCTTTTGATGCTGGAAGGTTTCAATACTTGGTAACAAGTATTGGAATGATCAATCTCACATAATATGTGTTTTGGGGTCTTTTTGTAAAAGTATGTACAGGATAATGCATTGTTATTTGTCTTTTTGAGGATTTAGATTTTCCACTATATTTTTCTAACACTAACAAAGGTTACTTTAACGCTGATAAGTGTTATTGTGACGTTGTAAGCAATATATTTGTCTAACGCTGACAAATGTTTCCTTAACGCTGACAAGTGTTATCGGGGCGTTGTCAACAACAATGTTAGTTTTGTGGTTTTCAATCTAAATGTGCAGGTGATGTTAGCATTATACCATTGGATACAGAGTTGCTTATGGATCATTGGAGAATCATCTGAGCATGTTTTTATTTATGGATGATGGTTGGAATTTTCTATTCCTATCTTGACATAAATTTTTTATGTTCATGCATATTTTTGGCAATATTTGTATCACAGTTTCAGGGGAGGTTTTAGGAACCTTTAGGACTTTTGGGTATCCTTATGATACTCTTATCACAATTCTAGATTGTGTCCACAGGTGAGTATGAGTTATTTTTACTAAATCATGAGGCACTGTAGCATGCAAAGTTGATATACTATGCATGCTGCCAAGACATTTTTGGCCTAGAATTGGTTGTGGTCTGTTGGGAGACTTGGGAATGATTTTATCATGGGTTTTACCTGGGAGTAACAAGGAATTTTATGAGGTAACTTAGTTGTTAAGAGTTTTGGTTAGCAAGGGACACTAGAGGACTGTTATGTCTATCTTGCATAAGCAAGTGTGCATACCTGGACAATGCTTGCCGCCCTATAATAATTATCAACTTATAGGTTATCTTCTCTAGGATAAGTTACTTTGTTAAGGTCATTTTTCATTTTTATAAATTTTTATTTTTGGAAGCTGACAAGTATTTTTCCAAGCGTTGTTGTGACCAATTTAGACGCTGACATGGCTTTGGCAAACGTTGACAAGAATATAGCCGTTGGGCGTTGATGGGTTATTTTTGACCGTTGACACTCAATGGGACCTACTCAGTTGTTACTTTTTGACGAATTTTTGGGCCGTAATTTTGGGAGTAGATAACTTTCAATTAATGCATGAGATAAACTTATTTATTTTCAATATTTTCATGATTGTATTTTGAAAATAGTTGCCTAATTTTTGACCAATCACATGCATTTTTCTCTCCTATATATTTGGCTCCTATTTTAAACAGGGTACCTATCATTCTTGTCTAACAATATTTTCTCCTATACTTCATTTTTATCAATCATTCAAACAGCTTTCAACAATGGAACCAAAATTTAAACCAAGTGATTTGGAATTGGGATTCAGGATTCAACACAACATGATAGCATATTTGGACGCTGATGATACTCTGTTTCCCCAATATACACAAATGGTGGCGTATTTGAATGCATCCCCAATTAGGTATGCTCTTTCTCATGCTCCACTCATTCATGTCACACATATTAAGCAGTTTTGGAACACTGTTAGTTCACCAACAATTAATAGAGTGACTACATTATCATCTATTGTTCATGGGCGCACATGGGTGGTTACTGAAGCTTTGGTTCGCCAAGCTTTGCATCTTGATGATGCAGATGGTATAACCACCCTCCCCATTAATGAAATAGAACAAGGACTAAGGGATTTGGGTTATCCTTTCCCTGATGAGGGAACTTTAAACAAATATCATAAACAGGAGTTTCCCCCAGCATGGAAGTACCTAATACATGTCCTCTTGCAATGTGTGAGTCCCAAGTGTACTGCACACAATGAGATCAAAAGATCTATTGCTAGTGCTATTGTGTGCATTGCTACTGGGCAAAAGTTTAATTATTCCAAAATGATTTTTGAGGGCATGTGTAAAAATAAAGGGAATAGAATGACTTTAGCTTATCCCAGATTTTTACAAATGATTTTTGATGTCCAAAATTACTGCACAAAGGATCATGATGATTTTTATGAGATCCCTGTGCAAAAGAAAGCTATTTTTACAAAGATGAACTTCCTCCTCACCGTGACTTACCCCTCACCCCAGCTATGATTGCTGTCATTGAAGCAGCACAACCCCAACCAGATCCACAACCCTAACTTGACCCAATACCTGAACCTTTACCTTCACCACAACACATGCAGATTGACCAAGAACCCTTCGACGTTGACACATTAAATGTTGGCGTTGACATGCCTAATCCAAACGTTGACACCAATCCTTCACAAACCCAAACACCCCTTAACCAACCCACATCCACCCAATCCACATCATCTTCTACCCCAACACAATATAGGTTGCAAAAACGCCAAAGGACTACTGGAGTGTTCTCCTCTAGTGATCCTAGCCATGTAGCAGAGAGAACCACCACCACAAGTGTGGTTGGTGCTATGGATGAGGCTGGGACTATTGGTTCTGGCTTAGAAGCTGGCCAAGACAGTCCTACCATCTTTAAGACCTCATCCATGCCCCATGAATCTAACTTGGGAGGTTAAATACCCATTTTAGAGGAGGGCAGATTGGAACCAATGACATTAATGGAGTTGACGGCTTTCTGCATTAGCTTTCAAAAGCAAAATGCAGACTTGGTACAAATTGTCAGTACACAAGGCCTTGAACTCAAGCAATTGAGGGAGAGGATTGTTATTTTGGAGGATGCTAGCACAAGGCGTGGGATGGAGGAATCTTCCAAAGGGGAGGATGAACAGATAAATGTGAGTGATAAGGGCTCACATGATGGTGAATCTTTGGGTGTTGCTGAGGCCCTAACGAGTTTGAAGAAACAACCAGGTTTTGATACGTCTCTAGTCACTCCTACAAACTTAAACTTGTCTTTTACAGCTATGTTGGAGGAAATTACAAGAGGCGCTGAGACAGGTAACTTGGGCGTTGACAAGCAAGATTTGAACGCTAACATGAGTAACTTGGGCGCTGGCAAAGAAAATTTGAGCGTTGATAGACCTGCAAATGAGGTTGATGTATTCCAGTCATCATCCATCATCAAAGAAGTTTCTTCACAGGTATTACCATCTTCCTTACCCACCTTGGATCCATTAGATAAGGGTAAGGGTATTATGGTAGAAGTAGATGTTCCAAAGAATGCAGCACAGATTGAGTTTGATAGAAGGTTGGCTGCATAAATTGTGGAACAAGAAAGAAAGAAGGTGGATGAATCACCTTTTGTTGTCACTTCAGAAGAACAAGAAGGAAGTGATGAAGCCAGTTCTGACTCAAGTGTAATGATAATAGAACAACCAGAAAGACTTGTGTATGGTGATGAATTGGCAAGAGAGAAGTTGAATGAGTTGAAATTGCAAGTAGATTTTGACATGCCAGAAGTTGTTCAGATGTACCATGCTTGGGAAGATAGGTGTATGGAGAATCCACATTTGACTATTTCAGACCAGATATGGGGTTTGGAGATTCTTCTAAGAGTACAAAAAGACTGCAAGGTAATTCTGAAACACAAAGCTAGCAATATTCTCTCATTGCTGAGAAGGGATAGAAGGGAGTTGTACTACATGCTGCTCAGATGTCATGGAATAGGATGGACTTATAAGAAATGGATTGGATTGACATTTGAAGAGTTGGAGTTCAAAGATTATCCCATTTGGGCAAGAGTGCACGAAGAAAACACTCTAAGACTTCTTTCTAATGAAAGGAAAGAAGAACTTGTAGAAGAGATGGAGCTTAAGAAGGCAATGATTGTTCCCAGACCTTTGAAGAAGGGAGTCCCTCTTGAGTTTCCCAAAGATATGGATAGGTTGAATCCAAGTGAAGCTGTTATAAGAAGGAGCCTCAAGCTCTCACCATTAGAAGCTTCAGATATGGTACAAGTGTTACCTCTTGATTCCAGAAACTCTATTATAAGCTATGAAGAAGATGAATGTGGGTTTTGGAAGATTGGCAGGTATGGGAAAGAGGTTCACACTTTTACCACTCTTATATCTTTGTTTGCAAGTTTTGATAGAGAAGACTTGGTAGACCTTTGGAGGTTGTTAGAAGCCAAGTATGAGACTGAAGTTCCTACTTCAGTCAATGCAATAAAACTGTGGTCAACATTCAAGAGAATGTGTGGACCAAGAGATGAAGATCCTGCTGTTTGGAAGGATCTTGAAGATAACCTCAGTGGTCTTTAATGGCGTTTGTATTCAGCTGCTGGTGTATATTATTTGAGCTCTACAAAGTTTGCTGAGTATCTACTTGTAGATGGTCAGTATTCCATGTCCAAGGAAGTCTTGGAGAAGATGAAGACTACACAGCTGGAAATTGATTATTCAAGTGACGTGGCCAAAGATTTGATCAGACATATTTATTACCAATATGATAAGTGTTGTAAGATTACTCCTAGTTCTTAATGTTTATTCAGAAACTTGATTACTAGAGTAGATATCAAGTTTAGGGGAGGATTGTTGGGAATAAAATATAGCCAGTCTACTTGAGCGCTGACAAGAGTAAAACAAGCGTTGATAGGAAGAAAAAAAACGCTGACAGATCAAGCGTTGACAAGAAGAAGTCAAGCATTGATACACTGAAGACAAGCACTGATGGAAAGATTTAGTCTACGCGTATATTGTTTCTAGTTTGTTTCTAGTAAGGATAAGTTCAACATTGTATTTTCTATAATTATCTTTACCTAGAATAGTTGATACGTAGACTCTTGTACAAGGCTTCTTATGTCTATAAAAGAAGACCTTTAGGTTATTGTTCATATAAGTTTTCATACGTTAAACACTTTCATTGTAAGCAAGTTTGTTATCATTAATCAAAGTGAAAGTTTGTTTACATCTTTGTGTGTTCTTGTTTAAGTGTTAATTTCGCATAACACTTAGATTACTTTATACATATACAAAGGTTTCTCTACGTGTATTACTTGATCTAATCTCGTATACATAAAGCTAAATTGATCTAAGTTTGGGATCAACAATACAATGCAAATGTGTTATGCAAATGAAAAATGATTAATGCAAAAATTATGAATGCATATTTTTGGTGGCCAAAGTAGATCAAAAATTTGACAAATGTTTGAAAAATTAGTTTTCCAAGTTATCATGAAAGTCAATGACAAAGTCTAGGTAAGGTCACTTCGATAGAAGACCCCCTACACTTAAGCTAAACATTGTCCTCAATGTTTAAGAGTATGGAAGTATAAAACTTCCCCTACACTTATGACAATGAATAGACTTTGCGTAACCCAAGTTAAGGAAAGATCAACTATTGTGAATTCATTTTTAAAGCACAAGGTGTCTATGAAAAATCACAATAGTAACGAAGTGAACCGGATACAAGGGCCTCCTCCATAAGCTCTAAAGCACGTGATGAGTGAGCAACCCTACAAACATCATAAATACAAAAGAAGGTCTCCCCAACACTTCTCATCAATTTGCTATCCTTATTTCTAACCTACAATACTCTAGATCTACCAACTCTAAACCTAGTTATTCAAGCTTGATTTAAGGAGTCTCTAGCTCGACTCATCCCATAATGAATTAATTCATGGGGAAAATGGGGATCTCTTGGACCATTTCAATGGAGATGTCCTCCCCAAAATAGTGCTTCACACGGTGACCATTCACTTTAAAATTGGGACCATCGGGTTGTGACAACTCAATAGTTCCATATGGAAATACTTGAGCAATAGTGAATGGACTGGACCATCTCGACTTAAGCTTGCCCGCAAAAAGTTTCAACCTTGAGTTAAAGAGGAGAACCGGCTCTCCAACTTTAAACTCACGGTTCTTGATCTTAGCATCATGCAATTTCTTAGTCTTATCCTTATAAAGCAAAGAGTTCTCATAGGCATTGGCTCTCAATTCATCCATTTCATTAAGTTTATCCTTTCTATGTGAACCAGCTTGATTTAAATCAAAGTTAGCCCACTTAAGAGCCCAAGAAGCCTTGTGTTCTAACTCGAATGGGAGGTGGCATGCTTTTACAAGACAAGCCTTTAAGGGGTACAACCAATTGGTGTCTTAAAAGCCGTCCTAAAAGCCCACAAAGCATCATCAAGCTTATCCGACCAAGAAGCTCGATGCTCTCCCACCGTTCTCTCCAAAATTCTTTTTAAACCACGATTTGTGACCTCGGTTTGACCATTGGTTTGAGGGTGATACGCGGTAGAAAGTCTATGATTAACTCCATATTTCTTCATATCTCTTGTGAATTGATCATTACAAAAGTGCGTACCACGATCACTTATGATGGCCCGAGGTACACCAAATCTAGCAAACAATTGCTTCAAAAATTTCACAACAACTCTAGCATCATTAGTAGGTAACTTTGGCCACAACCCATTTTGACACATAATCCACCGCTACGAGTATATACTTGTTTCCCTTGGAAGATGGAAAAGGTCCCATAAAATCTATGCCCCACACATAAAAAATCTCACACTCTTAAATGAAATTTTGTGGCATCTCATCACGTTGTGTAATTTTTCCTTGTCTTTGACATACATCACAAAATTTCACCATCTCTTGGGCATCTTTGTAAATAGAAGGCCAATAGTAACCCGAATCAAAGACTTTCTTGGCGGTATAGCTGGGCCCAAAATGTCCACCCGTAGGTCCCTTATGACAAGCTTCTAAAATCTTAAATGCCTCGGGCCCATCTACACACCGTCTAATGATTTGGTCCACACATTGCCTAAAAAGGTAAGGATCATCCCAAAAGTAATACTTTACTTCCTTGAGAAATTTTTTCTTTTGTTGGGAAGTAAGACCCTATATAAGCACATTCCCCACAAGATAGTTTGCAATATCTGCAAACCAAGGGGTGGCATCGTCTTGAGAAGAGATAGACATGAGCTCCTCTAATGGAAAGGATTCATTGATTTCTTTATTAGGAAAATCTCCTTGAAAAGGATGCTCAAGTCTACTCAAGTGATCCGCCGCTAAATTCTCGGCTCCTTTCTTATCTCGAATCTCTATCTTAAACTCTTGAAGCAATAAAACCCATCTCAAAAGCCTAGGCTTAGCATCGTGCTTTGTCATGAGATACTTGAGAGCGGAATGATCCGTATACACTATGGTTTTGGATAGCACAAGATATGGTCTAAATTTCTCAAAGGCATAAACTATAGCAAGCAACTCTTTTTCCGTGGTAGTATAATGAAGTTGTGCAACGGTCATGGTTTTACTAGCATAGTGTATAGGTTGAAAATGCTTATTCACTCTTTGTCCTAACACGGCCCCCACCGCATAATCACCAGCGTCACACATAAGCTCAAAAGGAAATTCCTAATTTGGAGAAACCAAAACGGGAGCCTTTGTCAATTTCTCCTTAAGAGTCTCAAATGAATCCAAACACTCTTGGTTGAAAATGAAAGGAGCCTATTTTTCTAAGAGGTGAGTCATCGGTCTTGCTATCTTAGAAAAATCTTGTATGAAGCGTCTATAAAATCCCGCATGACCTAAGAAACTCCTTACACCTTTAACCGTAGTGGGTGGGGGAAGCTTAGCAATCACATAAATTTTAGCTCGATCCACTTCTAATCCCTTATTGGATATCTTGTGTCCCAAAACAATTCCCTCTTTCACCATAAAATAACATTTCTCCCAATTAAGAACTAAACGGGTTTCCTCACACCGCTTAAGCATTCGTTCTAAATTGGTGAGACAAGAGGTAAATGAATCTCCAAAGACGGAGAAGTCATCCATGAAAACCTCCATATTTTGCTCAATCATATCATGGAAAATTTCCATCATACACCTTTGAAATGTCCCCGGTGCATTACACAAGCCAAAAGGCATTCTCTTGTAAGCAAATGTACCGTAGGGACAAGTGAATGTGGTATTTTCTTGATCCTTAGGGTCAATAGGTATTTGAAAATAACCCAAAAAGCCATCAAGAAAGCAATAGTACTCATTTCCCGCTAAGCGTTCAAGCATTTGGTCCATAAAAGGTAATGGGAAGTGATCTTTCCTAGTAGCCTCATTGAGCTTCCTATAATCAATACAAACTCTCCAACCGGTAACAAGTCTCGTAGGAATAAGCTCATTGTTCTCATTGGGTACTACGGTGATTCCACCCTTTTTTGGAACACAATGTACCAGGCTAACCCATGGAGAGTCGGAAGTGGGGTAAATCATGCCCGCATCAAGGAGTTTGATAACTTCCTTTTTAATGACTTCATGGATTTTTGGGTTAACCCTTCGTTGGCTTTAAATGGCAAGTTTGTAATCATCCTCCATAAGGATTTTGTGTGTACAAAAATGTGGATCAATTCCCCTTATGTCGGATATTTTCCATGCTAAGGCTTGCTTATGTTTCTTAAGGACTTCTATGAGTTTCTCTTTCTCATCCTCTTTCAACTCTTTAGCAATGATCACGGGTAATTGGTCTTTTCCCTCTAAGAAAGCATACTCTAGGTGGGATGGAAGGTCCTTAAGTTCAATTGGAGGTGGACTCTCTATGGAAGGTTTAACTATGGATGGATCATCATTGGTTACTTCTTGTGGAATGGGTGAAGGAATGGGGACCTCATTGAGTAACTTTTGGATGGTGAGAATATCTTCTTCCCAATTGATGGGAGAATCATCATTACCAAGAAAGTTGGACTCAAATTCCTCCAAGAGGAAATCACTCTCTCCAAAAGGTGTTAAGGAGGGAGCAATTGAGGCCACGATTTCAACATACATATAGCAAACTGAAGATCAGGTCGACTGGCAGTGATATACAGAAGAGTACCGATCATTCCACGGTAAAGTGTCGGATCAACGGCAACTCCATGTGGATCTGCATCAAGCTTATATTTTTCCACCATTGGAGTATCCATGGGGTCGCAAGATTCCATCTTATATTTCTTAAGCGATTCAAGGGCATACTTGGATTGATTGATAAAGATGCCTCTGGGACTCTGAGATATTTGAAGACCTAAGAAGAATGATACCTTGCCCATCATTGACATCTTAAACTTGGAAGACATGAGTGTCCCAAACTCATCCGATAAGGTTTGGGTCGAGGCTGCAAATATAATATCATCAACATATATTTGTACCATAATCATATCTTTACCTCGTTTCTGAATGAACAACGTGGGATCCACCTTGCCTTTAGCGAAGCCTTGCGAAATAAGGAATTGTGACAATAGATCATACCATGCGCGAGGAGCTTGCTTCAACCCATAGAGAGCCTTCTTAAGCTTGTACACATGATTGGGATAATTAGGATTCACAAAACCATCCGGCTGTTGAACATAGACCTCTTCCTTGATTTCACCATTAAGAAATGCCGTCTTCACATCCATCTGATAGACGGTCATATTCATGTGGGCTGCATAAGCGAGGAATAGTCTAATAGCTTCCAAACGGGCAACAGGTGCAAAGGATTCCATAAATTAGATGCCCAATAATTGCTTGTATCCACGAGCTACTAGTCGAGCTTTGTTCTTCAATATTCCGCCTAACTCATCGAGTTTCACCTTGTAAACCCACTTCAAAGTGAGTAACTGCACTTGATCCGGGCATGGGACAAGTTCCCATACTTCAAGACGTATACATTCATTGAGTTCTTCTTGCATAGCTTCTATCCAACATGATTGAGTAAAAGCTTGTTGCCATGTCTTAGGTTCAACTTCAGTGAGAAAAGCATCAAAGTGACAAAAAATTGCACTTTCTTGTAACTGACTTCGTGTGGATACCGGACGATTAGGGTCACCAATAATAGAATCTATAGGACGATCCTTTGTCCACTTGCTGTCATGTTCACGAATCCGTGGATTGGAGTAAACTTTAGAAGGAGCTTCCTTTGAGGTGGATGACCCGGCTTGATTAGGATCGGGAATTGGTACACCAAAGAATGGAAGTTCACGCATTTGAGCGAATTCCAAGTTGTGATCATCATCATCCTCTTCATCATCAATAGGCATGACATGGGTAGTTGAAACATGTGTTGTTTGAGAATTACTTGTTGATGGTATATCTTGACCAAATGTAGGTGCAGATGTGTCTGATTGTGCTTCGGTTGCTGGAGCGACAACTTCGGTGACCGGAGCTATTACCTCAGGTTTTGGAGCAACAATACTGGGAGGAGTAAAGAATTCATCAAATAACGGTTGAAACAACGTATCCCATTCAGTCCTAGAAGGTGGTGTAAATGATGATGAAGTAGGGTTGTTTGGGACAAGACTAGAACTAATGTTACTGGGTCCCATTTCATGAAGTGCGGGTTCAGAGCTGTTTTGCTCAGAAGCCATATACCACCCACCTATACCACCGGATCATATATAGCAAATCCACAATTGGCATCAGAGACTTGGTTCATTCCTTGGATCATGTTTTTGTTTCGATTTTGGTGGTCTTTAAATTTTTTTTTGGGTCCGAATCTATTTTTTTGTCACGTCATGTTATTATTTGGTCCAAATCTGTCCAAATTGTCATGTCTTGTTATCATTTTTGTCTCACATATCCGATATTCACAAACCCTCTCTTAATATCTGGTCAGTTAACAACTTTGTCATCTTGTCCCAATGTCTTTGTCTCACAGTCCAATCTGATATTCTCCAACCCACACTTTTTCACAACTGATTTTTTGTCCCTGGTTTCACGGTTTCAAATTGGGTCAAATGTTTACTGTTTCTGGACTTATCTTTTATATAATATCATTTTTTTCTGGGTTTTTATTGTTCTTTTTGAAGATGTAGTTACCCAGAAAAGTGGACAGATTCACAAGTTCCTGAAAATATGGAATAAGGACAGTACTTTTGGATAAGTTTTTTTGAGATGGTAACATTCATATCGGAATATTGCGGTCGCAAAAACCATTGGTTTCTACATTGCGATCGAATATTCCGATGAAACACTATCGGTGCATTCCGACGGATGCATTCCGACGGGGTGTAGAAGAGAAGACATTCCGATGGATTTTTTTGAACACATTGCGATGGAAAAACAGATGTAAACATTGCGATAGAAAACAAAAACATTCCGATGGGATTTTTTTGACATTCCGATGGACTGTTTATAAAACCAGTGGACCAAAAATGTGACCGAAACAATATCAATACATCCAACCTTTTAACTCCTCAAACACCATATCTATACCTAACCCATCGACACCTATAACCCATCTAAACAAATCCTCAAGACTCGATACATAAAACAGAAAACTTAGATCTCAGTTTTTTTTTGTTTTGACATGCACACCGAAATCATTAAGATCCACCATAAAATTATAATCATCATAGATCTCGTTTGTGAAGGTATTTAACCCCCTTTGATTTTTGAATTTAAAGAGTGTGTTATAACAATTATGTTACACACCTTCTTTGATTCGATTGAAACACATGCATGGTCAAACACCTTACCTGAGATCCCTTTACAAGATCTTGAAGACTAGTAATCATTCATGCTTAGTCAAAACAGAATAACATGATTTGTTATTCTTCGATCCTTACTTTCAGATGAATTGTAAGAATAAATGGTCTTCGTGGGTCACAGGTGTTTTAATCGTGGTTTCAAGATGTGATGATTTTTATGGCTTCATAGTTTTGATTAAGAGATGAGATTGATTGTTTTTTCTATTAACTGAGAAGGAGATGGAGTTTGGTGGAGGACGGAGGTTTCGAGGTTGGGGATGAGAGAGGAGTTTGGTGAGGGCGGATTGTACTATGTGTTGATTAAGTTAACTGTGAATGAGATTAGGGTTGGAGTGGGTAAGTAATATCCCATTTGATGGACCGGGTAGAATATTTGTGATTGGGCCATGGACTCATTTTTTTTACAAAAACAATGATTTAGGCCGTGTGATTTCATTCATATACACACATTCTTTTTAACACAAATTTTAAATAAATTTTGTGTTTATTAAGTTTACTTCGGTCATCATCGGGACGAGACAACAAATGACGTGACAACGTGACGAGACAATTGTGACGAGATTTATTTTGACGAGACCAAGAAAAATTGGGCGATTTTTTAGTGACTACAGATTCTTTGGATCGGGTATTAATTATTTAAATATAAAGACGGATTTTTCGAAGGAGTGAACTTATTTTATCTTTCAAAGATAACTTGCTCGTGCTTAATCTTAGAATGAAGACTTGTTTATCTGGTTTCCGGGTTCGGGGTGGTTGGTTGATGACTCGGATAAATTTCACTTAAAGGGTTACATTGTTGTAATCAGTGTCACGCGCTTCGTCGACGTGGATAATTTCAAGAGGTGTTGTGCTTATAGACTTCTTCAGTGATGCATTGAGTACTTAGAGATTTCTCCACCGTTCTTCATTCAACAATAGTTCAAGCTTAAGTCACAAGATCGAAGGATTTTTATTCAGTTTCACGTTTGATGTATCTGGTTCATTCTTTCAGTGGTCACTTCAAATTGCTTTCACGTGGGTTGGTAAAGGTGGCCATGGAGAGTTTATGAGTAGAGATTATCGATCAACAGCTGATTCTCACAAAAATATATAATTCAGCTTATTTATTATTCTCACAAGATTTCAGGTTCATGTGCGTACGATTTATTGATGGTTCCGAGTTTCGAAACCATCAAGGGGGAAGAAGAAGACACATTGAACGCACAACGAGTACACGTGATGAACTTCATACCTTCTTTTGATTTGAAGACATTTCGGGATGACATTTGTCATAGCCGCAGAGAATATCAGTGTTTTAACTCGTGGCGTTATCAATCTCTAAACGGTACACTACTGATTCGATGTTTAATTGATTGGTTGTTGCAATTATTCATCATCATTATCCTATATGCATTCCCGGGACTTAATTGACTCTGGTGCATCTCCGGAAGAAGATTTGTGCATTTCCGGGACTTAATTTACTCTGGTGTTACGATGTCAACTTTATGAATGGGATAAAGTGTCCACTTTAGTATTTGAGCTTTATAATTGGGATTGATTTACTTTCTTCAACTATGTGGGGGAAGAAATGTCTTGATTCTTTCTGGTATGCATTACTTGAACTCTCAGGGGGAAGAAAATTCAGAAGAATTATTCAAGCGTGAGAAGAGAAGTTGTTGATCTACTTGGTGTACCCCTTACTTTCAATCCCTCTTAGCAACGTTATCATGTTATATGATGGCATTTGCTTGTTAGATTCTGCTGTGCGCTTAATCATTCTAAGCTTTATTAAAAGCTTTGAAGTTGCTTACGAGGATTGTCGATTTAGGGGGAAGCTATTTAAAAGCTTCTACATCAAGTTTATGTGGCATGAATTAGGGGGAAGTTAACTCAGAAGCTTCTCCTTAACCAGAAGTGTATGGGTTACTTAGCTCGTGTCGTTACAGTATTTCTACTACAAGTTAAAGATGAGTCGTTTTGAAGACGAAGGCCTTAGAAGACTTCATCAGCATTGGACGCTTCATGAAAGATCTTGTTCTTATCGTTATGTACTTGTTAGGAAAATATTGTAAGGAATTCTACACGTCGTCCCATGGGGGAAGATTGTTGGAAACTCACTTTATGTGACGACATTTAAGAATTCCCATTAGTTATCATAGTCACACAAGTTTAGACTAGACTAGGTTCATGTATAGTTAAGTGTATCGTGTGTGACTATATATACCCCTCCTTAGCTTCCAAGGAGGGGTGTTGCTTGTGTCATTTTCACTTTTAGTATATTTTTCTTTTACTTAAAAAAAAAGATTGTCTGAGTGCCATATGCATTTGATGAATAATATGTTTAGGCACCATGACCAAATCATGTTGAGCATAAGATTCCATACCCGTCGTAGAATTTGGTTGAGGTTCACTCAAATGTGTAGGTCTGGGTACCACATCATTTGAATTACTAGTTCCCGAATGCTGTTCGAGGTTGTCATTTTCATGCCCAACTTGATGTTGGTTATCATCAATATTATTAGATGTGGTTGGTACCTCACTGATGACATCAGAACCGTAGTGAGAGAGATTAGCAACGAGAGCAGCTTGGGCAGAGTGAATGTCATCACAATCCGAATCGTATGCATCAAGATCGTCCGCTTGATAAGCTGCATTAGAAGTGGAAACAACTGCAATGCCTTCAGTATCTGCTGCCCCTGGGTCTGCAAGAAATGCTAACTCCTCTGAATCCAAAATCTTCCCCTTAGACTGAGCATCAACCAAATACATCTTCTCACGAAACCATGCATCATCCCTTCTCCTTTTCGGTTGAGTGCATTCACTAGCCATATGACCTTGTCCTCGGCAATTGTAACAAGTCACAACCTTTTTAGGACCAAAGGGGCTTCCATTTCCATTAGCTTGAGAATTCATAGCTTGAGCAGTCACAGTCCTTGTAGGAGGTCCATATGAATTTTGCCTTCCCTGAATAGGTTGCACTGTTACTTGACCATCTTGAACAGTAGCTTGTTGTCGAGGATTTGAAGAGGTGCAGAGCTGATTGTTTGTTGGTGGAAATCCTCTAGTTGCAACAAGTTTCGACAAGTAGGCAGTGAGATGGTTTAGTACATCAGCTGCCGTATCATTTGGAGTAAAGACCGGTGCTTGGATTGGTGGAAGTTCATTAGAGTAGAAAGCTTGTGCTGGTTTTGCTTCTAATGGAAAATATCCTTGCTGAGGAGTATAGCCCATTGGAGAGGTGTTGGCTTGTGATGGTGATGTCTGATATGGTGGTTGCTGTGGAAAAGATTGTTGATGAACACTTTTTTTGAAATGCTTGTTGTGGCATCATTAGTGGTGGATAAGATGGTTGTTGTGGTTGTTGATAGTTGTGTGGTGGTGTCTGCTGCAAGTATGATGGTTGCTGATAAGTATAAGCCATGTTTTGTTGAGAAGCATATATTGCAAGTGGATCATGAACTTGAGGTGTAGACAACCGAGCCTCGATCACATGGCATTCGTGTTGTTGAAGAAAAACTTGAAGTTGATCCACATTGGTGTTATGCAAGTCCTTAGCCAATTTAACATCCGTCACGTATTTTTTCCATCCTGGAGGAAGAGTGTTTAAATACTTGGTGTTCAATTGAAAGGTAGGGATTGCCATGCCATAGATATTAAGCTCATTCAACAATAGGGTAAATCTCAGATAGTAATCATTGAGATTCTACCCTGGCACATATGCAAACTTATCAAAAGTATCATAAAGCTTACACTCTCGTTCTTGTTTAGTTAACGAGGTGCCTTGCATTAGAACCCGAATTCTATCCCATAACTCTTTGGAAACTTTATGTTTGCTGACGAGTTTGTAGACATCTGGAGGAAGGGCTTGGAGAATGATGTTTGTAGCATACTTATCACATTTGTCTTGAATCTTCATATCTCCAGTCAACTCACCCGTTGTGCGAGGACGAGTAGTCGTACCTTCCGTCACTGTACCATAATCTAATGGTCCATTGAGCACCGATGCCCAAATGAGATGTCCATTCTCTTTGTTCAACACGTAAAGTTCCATTCGGGAAGTCCAATCCTCGTACATAGACTTCTCCAACATTGGTGGACGATTATCCGTACCCGAGAGGATGTACTTATCCGTAAGAGATGTGTACTCCATTTCAATAAGTTAAGATTTACAAAGTTGATCGAACAATGAAATAAGGTTAAGTATTTTTATGTTGTTGTGAGTTAAAATCGAGAAACAATGTTAAAATCCCCTAAAATATGTTCTCGATAAACCAAAAATTCCAAGTCAAAATTACACACGAATGTCCAGATCGGAATGCCAGATAGGAATGTCACACTATCTGAATATCCAGATCGGAATGTCCATATCGTAATATAACCCTGTCGAAATGTTGTTGGTATCGAAATGCCTAGATCGAAATGCAAAGCTGTCGAAATGATTCAGATCGCAAAGTTCTATCGGAATGCTCAGATCGCAAAGCAAAGCTGTCTAAATGTTCAGATCGCAAAGTCCTATCGGAATGCTCAGATCGCAAAGTGTTGTCGGAATGATTCAGATCGGAATATAGCTGATAAAATTTAGGCAGCGTAACGAATTAAAACTTCCTTATAACCGTCGGAATCCCAGATCGCAAAGAACGATCAGAATGTCCAGATCGGAATAAGTATCGAAATCCAAGTATCGCAATGTGGAACCAGTCACTTTCCGATGGTGATGGTTATTGCGATGGAGACCCCTTTGCACTTGTACTTTTCGATGGTGATGGTTGCTTGAAACTCGAAATGAAGAAACAAGAACTTTTTGAACTTTTGATCCAAGAAAGATTGTGTTTTAACCAAAACCGAGATACCAAAAACACTATAACACGAATCACTACGTTATATTACTTGAAATCACGATCAAACACAAAAAAAATTTTGATGATTCGGCAAGAAATACTCAACAACCTACGAAATGTTTATAAAACATACGCAACACTAAAACAAACCTATATTTCATCCCAAGCTCTTGATACCATTTGAGGAAATGTAAATCTTGCTTATGTTTTTAGAGAGAGAAAGAGATAGAGAGATGGTGGATTACACACACACTTAGAGAGAGAAAACCAATATTTACTATGTGTAAAAGTGAATAACCACACACCCTCTCCATCTAAGGAGAGGGTTTATATACCCAAGCCTTGTAATGGGCTTGGGCTTACACGTTTGGGCCGGCCTACACATGTTGTATGCTAGGGTTGGACTTGTTTGTTAAATAACGATGTCTAGACTACGAGCTACTACTTAGTATATTGTCGGAGTGACCGAATCTTCCTAAATACGTAAAAACATATTTCCAACACTCACTATTACTCTTGCAAGCGTCATGAAAATGCTCATCACACACCTCATCTAGCAAATCAACTATGTTAATAGTCTCACAAGGTTTAGAATCCTTAATCTATTGCCTATCACAAACTTTCCCTAACTTAAACACCACTTTCTCATTCTCAACTCTCATAATTAATTCTCCCTCCTCCACATCTATTAAAGTACGACCCATTCTCAAAAACGGTCTACCAACAATCAAAGGAACTCTAGGGTCCATGTCATAATCTACCACTACAAAGTCGGCCGGAAAGGTAAACTTATCCACACATACAAACACATCCTCCGCGATACCTACAGGGTAAGCTATGGTACGGTTGGCTAACTCAAGTGTCATCCTAGTGGGAGTGAGCTCGGGAAGAGAGAGTTTTTTCTAAACCGATAAAGGCATGAGGTTTATGCTTGCCCCTAGATCCGCCAAAGCCATGCAATTTTCCACCCCGGGAAAATTACAAGGTATCAAGAAGCGCCCCGGATCTCCACGTTTTGTTGGTAAGGTTTTAAGTAGCACGGCGGAACAATTTTCATTAAGGGATGTGTTGGGAAAATCAACCAATTTTTCCTTGTTGGAGAGTAAATCCTTGAACATCTTAGCAAATTTTGGCATGTAAGCAAGAGCTTCCGCAAAGGAGATGTTTATGTTGAGTTGCTTGAACATCCTTAAGAAATTTGAGACTTGTATATCATCCTTGTTCTTTAACTTGTCCTTTTTCAATCTTGAAGGGTAAGGAAGATTTGGCTTAGGTGTAGGTGTTGTAGTGGAAGATTTGTCTTTGTTAGCTTCTTCATTGGAAGTTGTGGAAGATAAAGGAGAAGTGGGAATAGGTTGAGAAGGTGATATTGATTGAGTAGGAGCATTTGGAAGTGGTGAAGTAGATGTAGAAGGCTTGTCACATGTAGGAACAAAAGTGGATTTAACAATAGGAGGTGTAGGAGGTGAAGAATCCTTTGTTGTTTTTCCACTTCTAGTTGTAATAGCATTGACATTTGCCATTGGGTTTGTTTGTGTGTTAGATGGCAAAGCCCCTTGTTGTCTTTGATTGAATGCCATCAAAAGCCTTTTAGTTTGCTCCTCCATTGAAAGTTTCATTTGGTCATTCATTCTTTTCTCACTTTCACGAATTCTCCTCTCAACATACCCATGAGTCTCTTGTAACCCATATCCTTGATTTTAAAGGTGAGGGTATCCTTGATTTGGGAAGGGTGGAAGTGGTGGATTAAATCCTTGATTTGGTGGATAAAAAGTATTTCCTTGATTTTGAAAATTGTTAGGTGCCTTGTAGTTATTCCCTTGGTATTGTGGTCTTGGGCCTTGGTTTCTTTGTAACAATTGAGGAGGATTTTGTTGAGATTGGGTGGGTGGTTGGGGTGGGAATCCTGGTGGTGTAAGGTAATTTTGAGACTTGTAAGAAAGGTTGTTTGGATTGATGTTTGGCTTGAAATGTTCACGATGTTTCTCTTGGTAAGCATAACATTCCCCTTGATAACCTTGCACCTTATCACATTGTTGATAGGAATGGGTACCTCCACAAGTCTCACATGAAAGAGTAATAGCATGCACATCATTTGTGGAATGATTGCCCATAGAAAGTTTCATAAAGTCATTCATCATGGTTTGTTGCATCTTTTGAGTATTTTGCATGATTGTTTGACTTTCCTTTTGAGCTTGAGTCAATTATTGAATGCATGAAATGAGTTGAGTCTCCAATGGTTTAGAACCTCCATCTTGAATGACATGTACTCTTTCATCAAATTGTGTGTTGGTTTGCACCATTTCTTTGGTCTCAATAATATCCCAAGCTTCTTGAATGGATTTAAGAAGAATATTTCCTCCCGCGGAAGCATTGAGTGAGTCTTGCTGATGAGGTTTAAGGCCATTGTAGAAAGTATTGATTTGGTGAACTTCATCCAATCCATGGTTAGGGCATCTCCTCAATAACTCTCTATACTCCTCCCAAGCATCACTAAATGTTTGACTAGGTTTTTGTTGAAAGCCTATAATTAAGTTCCTCAAAGTCGTGGTCTTAGATGGGGGAAAGAACTTGTTCAAAAACTTCTTAGTGAAACCATCCCATGTGGTAATGCTCTCGGGTGGTTGTGTATCTAACCAATGCTTAGCCGGACCCTCTAGTAAAAATTGCACCAATATCAACTTAATGGCATCATGGGGAACTCCATTGTACTTAATGGTGTTGCAAAGAGCAAGAAACTTCTTAAGGTGATCATGTGGATTATCATTCTTGTTCCCATAAAATGGTGTATTTGAAACCAAGTTAATCATGGATGTTTTTAGCTCAAATGTGTTTGCGGCAATATCATGTATCTTGATAGCATCGGTATATCCTTGCACATTAGATTGTAAGTGCTCCATCAAAGGTCGAGTATCAACTCCGGCCATGACTTCTTGTTGTGGATGGATCAAAGCACGATTCTCGGGATCGACTTGATGGACGGTGGTGTTCCTACTCTTTCTCTTTTTCTTCCTTTTCGGAGGAAGGGGTTGTACACCAATCGGTATTTGTACACGCCCGCGAGTGAGCATGCAACTCAATGCGAGTAATGAGAGAGAAGCTCTCGTTTGACTTTGAAGAGAAAAGGATTATCCTCTGCGAGTTTCAATATAAAATATCCACAAGAAAGTATAATATACGTATGTACTACTTGGGTGCAAGACCCCCAATGAATCCTTCCTTCTTAGAATACTCACTAGTGAACGGGGGTTAGGTGGCACAAAGGACTTAAGTACCTATTGACCCTTAGATGGCATTTTATAGCACATCGCCTTTCTATTCAATTTGTAGTTTGTATTCTTCGAATTATTGCTTATTGGAAGTATTTATCTAGTCTTGCTATATTGAGTGTGATCGATACGCGTGTCAAGGACCGGAACGCCCCTCAACACGGTGTATTGCCTTGGCAATACTTATGGAGAATATGTGTATTGGTTGTTCTTATACGTATACGTATTTACTTATAATAATATATGGAAAATATTTTTGTATTTATGGGTTTTTTAAAGAGAAAATACTATATGTACATATAAACCGAGGGAATCCAATAATATACATTTTTGGGTGCAATATCTTAGGAAAAAGATTTCTTTTTAGATTTTTTAATTTGTTTGGTCAATTCTTTAGGAAAAGAATTGTTATTGTTATTTTTTAGTTTTTATATTTTTATATTTTTGATTTTTTTTATTGTTTTTTATTTATGATACGTAAAAATAACGTTCACTAGGTGAACGGATCCCAAAAGCCAATGAAAACCGTCAATCGATAGTCTCTCGATCTTTCCCCGACAGCGCGCCATTTGAAATTGTGTATATTGAAGTTCGTTTTCTTGATTCTTAACCAATTGAAAGTCCTAACAAAATCGGGTTTAAGATCGTTTTGGTTGGTAGGGTTATTTGGATTTTCTATGTCTAATTGAACAATCAAGTAAAAATGTGCAAAATATTAACTACGTATCCGTAGAACAACTAGCAAATACCAAATTTTTATTCAAATAAGGACAAAAATGTAAAACTATGGAATTAAAGTGCTAAAAATGTAAAAGCTTGAAACTATGATGCTTGAAATGTAAAATCAGAAAACTACAAGGACTAACTATGCAAATTTTACCAAACTACTAACTAATTGTAACAAACTTTAAAACTGATTAACTAAATTTGACAAGTCTTGAAAATATTAGGACTAAATCTTAGCAAACACTAATTACTTGGAATATTAGCAAACAATTCACACAGTTCCAAACTTGGAGGACTATTGTGCAAATAAAGGAAACTTATCAACAAAAACGGGCTAGTAAGATCAATAAGCTCGTTCAAGCTCTACAATGAACCAAATAAGCTTAAACCAATTGCAAACAGCTTAAAATCCAATTTTACTTAGGCTTGTAAAAGGAATAAGCTTGAAACTAAGTAAAACTCAAATAAGCCAATATTGATAAGCCACAAATAAGCTATCTAATAAGCCAAACTTGCACAAACTGATTTTTTTGCTAAATCTTGTTAATCAATCCATTGAGAGTCTGGAATGTCTTTTGAAAATAAAAATGATCAAGTAATGAATCAGGAAAATGAAAATAAGCTAAAACTAGCTTATTTGACCAAAGTTGACCAAATTTTTGAAAAACTTGAAAACTTCCAGATCTACTTAAGAGTACATTCTAAACAGGAATATGAAAGAAAATGGGGAAGTTTATGAAGTAGAATTGCTGGAATAAGAAATCAGTAAGGAATTTTGTTACAGAAACTTTCACTTGTTTAACAACTTATGAAAATGCTTATTTCTCACTTGAAATGTTAAACTGTATAATTTCCTTATGAACACTCAATATTCAGATGTTAATGGACAAATTTGAACTAGTTTGAAGAAATTTCATCAAGAAATGAGTAATTGGCAAGCAATTGAAAATAGTCACTTTTTATGAACTATTTTAAGCTAAAACTGACCTATACTTTTTATAGCCAATTGCCTTTTTGACTTCAAAACTACCGAAACCTGTTTACTATGACTGAATGAAAGTAAATGACTAAAGTTTATACAATTAACAACTCTTTAAACTACAATGACAACTAAATCAAAACACTAGTTACTGATTTTGAACACCTTTTTGTGAAAGAAATTTGAGCAATTGGTTATACTGAACTAAATGTGATATCAAACCAAGTTTATTAACCAAAATAAAGTACAAATGAGCCAAGTTTATGCAGTAAAACAGATAACTACTTAAAATGCACAAGCAAGCTACAAATGACTGATAAGATGAAATCAGAAACAAGTATAAGCTAGTAAACAAGTAACTAACTAACAATAAGCTATCAGAACATCAAAATCAGTTCAAAAACAAGCTAAACATATTTGATCATATCAGTAAAGAAGATTAAGCTAGAATTGAGCATGTATTTACTGTTTAGAGGAACCAAAATCAGAAGCTATAGAACCTTTAAGCATAAGCCTCCACTGATGGAGTAGGTAGTCGCTGAGCCTCCTGGATAGTGTTAAACCACCACCTTAACACTATATACCACTAATCAACTGCTACATTCATCATCATCACCCATTCATTCACAATTCTGCTTCAAAATCAATAATGGCAGCTACTGGATGAACAGAACAAGTGTAAACAGCTACAATCTTCAACAAGAACTAATTATGATCAATGGTGATCACAAATAGCTCATAACAACACAAGAGTAACAGTGATGCAGTGAATGAATAGTAGATTGAAGGAAAAGGAATGATATTTTATTGATTGAATGAGAAAAGTTGTTACAAATTCAGGTAAGGTGGTTACAACTACAATAACTAACTCAAGAGCTTGTCAGACTCTTGAGGTCGTTATGCTATCTACTACAAGCTAAGGTTGAGAGAGAGAAAAAGGAAATGTGTGTGAAAATTTCACACTTAAGCTACCATGACAAATGAGGGATCCTATCACTATTTATAGACAAACAATGAGCGTGATTTGGGGTTGATGACGTATCCCCACCAATAATAAGCTGTCAGGTGTCCTGAATTGGCCAATTGAAAATCCTTGTGTTCTTCATGAATTGGGGGTTTTTAATTCTTTTAGTTTGAGCTTGATTAAAGGTTCCCAATGTGTTCCTCTCTTGAAAACGATCAGGTTTCATGTAGAAACCTTTTCTTGAAATTAAGTGTAGCTCAAAAATGGTTCTTGGCTCGTTGTTGAAGAAGATGCCACGTGGCAGATCCTCGTTGGATGAGAAATGGTCACACGGATCATAATTTGTTTTTGGATAAAATGAATATGGGCTGGCATTCTCTGATTGGGTGAAATTAAGTAAGTGGAATTTTATTGTTGCTTTGCGGCTAATAAATGAGATGGTGAGGTGTACACATTAGCTGGTGATCCGTGTTCCACATTTCTTGCATTCCTATTGGCTTATTACCATGTCACAAAGATTAAGACCATTATAACTTTGAAAAATGGCAAATTATGCCCTTGAACTTAGGCATATTATCCAAATGAGCTAGGAACTTCATTTTAATGGCGTTTTTGGTCCTTCCACTTGCATTCTTGTTAAGTTTGACCCTTTGACTTGGTTAACTGAAGAGTTGACCATGTTTGACTTTTATCTTGACTTTGTCAAATTTACACTTTGAGTCCTTCAACTTTGGAGTGTTCTCAAGATATGTCCCTTATCTTCAAAGTCTTGTCATCTTTGATCCTTTTTTGTCTTTTTCATCCAAATAAGCTTGATTTTCTTCTTGTTTGCTTGAAAATATATCCTTCTTACCTATTTATACACAAACACAAAACATACCACATAATTCCGCTTTATAGCACAAAAGTTAGGTCTTTTCCTTGTGTTTAGGGTGATTTCTTGATTAATTGATATGAGTTTTTGCTCATATCAATAAAGGTTTTGATGTTTACCGAATACGTGATTAGAAAGAGACTAAGAATACGAACACGTTCTACCCGAATTTAAAGATAAAAAACAAACAACCACTCTCTTGGTTTGGTGTATAGCGGGTGGCAACAAGGAGCAAAGATGGAGGCTACGGTATTTCTTGTTTTGTAAAATAAATGTATTATGTTTCCTGTGTTTTCCCTTTCCCCAATTTAGTCAAAAATCAAATGGGCTTGGCCCTTTACCTTTTCCTTGTCTGCAGCTTCTAGGGGCCCACAAGGGCTTACCCAGCCTTGTTCATGTTTAAATCATTTACGTGTTCATTCGTTAATATATTCGTGTTACTTCGTGGTTACATGTTCGTGTTATAAATAATACTCGTACTTAATCAATATTTATCGTATGATAATAAATATATACGTTGTTCAGATGTTTGAGTTTTAATGTTCGTGATCATATGCTTGTGATGATAATTATTCTGATTAATAATTATCGTGTATTAGTACGTACTTAATAATTATTGTGCACTAACAAGTACGTAGTTTCTGAATTTAGTATTCGTGACACGTGTTCATGACATAAAAGGAAAGTTTTAATTGGTTGGTAAGTTTACATAGTTTACTGTTCATGGCATTTCGATGCGGGTTTTACAACTCTCCCCCCCTAAAAAGAATAATTCGTCCCCGAATTATAGATAACGTAATCTAAAAGAGGAACATACCCGAACCAAAACTTGAAATGAGGGTAAGAAGCCCGGATAGGCTCATCTGTTTCCCAAGTGGCTTCTCGCTCGGTATGATCCCTCTATATGATTTTGATGAATGGAATCGTCTTCTTCCTCATGACTCGATCCTGTCTGTCAAGAACTCGTCTGGGTTCCTCGATGAAGGTAAGATCTTCACGAATCTGTTCAAGTGGATATTGAACTATGTGAAGGGGATGATACTTGTACCCTCTAAGTAAGGACACTTGGAAAACGTCGTGAACGTGAGAAAGTTGCGGAGGTAACGCTAAACGATACGATACTTCACCGACTCGCTCGATGATATCAAACGTTCCGATGAATCGAGGACTGAGTTTTCCTTTGATTCTAAAACGTCTAACACCATGTGCTGGTGATACCTTAAGAAAGACATAATCTCCCATGTTGAAATGCAAATACCTACGATGCTTGTCGGTATAACTCTTCTGACGTGCACGAGCTTGTAACTTCGACTTAGCTATAGCGACTTTCTCATTGGTCAACTCTATCATCTCTGGACCTTCAAGTGTTCGCTCACCGACCTGATCCCAGCAGATTGAGGCACGACACTTCCTGCCATATAACATCTCAAACGGTGCACACTTGATGCTGGCGTGCCGACTGTTGTTGTATGCAAACTCTACCAAGCAGATATAATCGTCCCAATATCCTGTCCATTCTAGAGCACATGTTCGAAGCATGTCTTCCAATTTCTGAATGGTTCGCTCCGACTGCCCGTCTGTTTGAGGATGAAAAGTCGTGCTTAGCTTAAGTTTTGTACCCCAACCTTTCTGCAGACTCCTCCAAAATCGTGAAGTAAACCGAGGATCTCTATCCGAGATGATACTGGATGGAGCACCATGAAGTCTCATGATCTCCTTCTTATAAGTGTCACCAATTTGCTAACGGGATCATCCTTCCGGATCGGTGAGAAATGAGCTAACTTGGTAAGTCGATCAACGATAACCCAAATTACATCATGCTTCCTCTTGGTCTGTGGAATCCGGTGACAATATCCATGGTGATCTTGTCCCACTTCCACTCTGGAATGTCTAACGGTTGTAGTAGACCACTAGACCGTTGATGCTCGATCTTAACCTGCTGGCAGGTAAGACATTTGGAGACGTAGGTTGCAACATCATGTTTCATACCGCTCCACCAAAAGTACTACTTGATGTCGTGGTACATCTTGGTTGAACCAGGATGAATGGATAATGGGAAGCTATGAGCTTCAGCCAATAACGCTTCCCTGAGTGTAAGATCATCAGGAACACAAAGTCTAGTGCCCTGCCATAAGATAACATCGTCATCTAACCGAAACTTCGTCTGCTGCTATAAGTTCTGAATGATTGCCCAAATTTCACCATCATCCTTTTGAGCTTCCTTGATCCTAGAGAGTAATACAGGTTCCACTCTAAGATTAGCCCAGTAACCATGTTGTCCACGTACCATGATCTCAATATCTAGTCGCTCTAAGTCTCGTATAATCTCTTCCTCTATTTTAATGTCGTTAATCATACCCGACTTCCTACTAAGAGCATCTGCCACTACATTTGCCTTGTCGAGATGATACTGTAGATTAATGTCATAATTCTTCAACAACTCTAACCACCTTCTCTGCCTCATGTTCAATTCACGTTGAGTGAAGATGTATTTCAGACTCTTGTGATCTGTGAAGATATCACATGATTCGCCATACAAGTAGTGCCTCCATATCTTCAGTGCAAACACGACTGCTGCAAGTTCTAAGTCATGCGTAGGGTAGTTCTCCTCATAAGGCTTGAACTGCTGTGATACGTAAGCAATCACTCTCCCATGTTGCATGAGAACACAACCAAGTCCCTTCCCAGAAGCATCAGTGTAGATTTGAAATCCACTTGTACCAGATGGGAGAGTAAGAATCGGTGCAGATACCAGCCTCTACTTTAGGTCTTCAAAGCTCTTCTCTCTTTCTTCAGTCCATATGAATTTCTCCCCTTTCCGCATCATTTTGGTCAATGGAAGTGCTAAACGAGAAAAGTTCTCTACGAACCTACGGTAGTAACCAGCTAAGCCTAGAAAACTGCGAACTTCAGTCGCTGATGTCGGTCTTGGCCACTTAGTAATAGCCTCAACCTTTGCTGGATCCATGGTTATTCCTTCTGCAGATACTATGTGGCCTAGGAACGCCGCCTTACTTAACCGAAATTCGCATTTGGAGAACTTGGCATACAGCTGCTTCTGGCGAAGTATTTGTAATACTGTCCGAAGATGGTCTTCGTGTTCCTCTTTTGACTTAGAGAAAATCAGAATGTCGTCAATGAAGACAATGACTAACTTGTCCAGAAACTCATGGAAGATACGGTTCATAAAATCCATGAAAATAGTTGGAGCATTGGTAAGACCAAATGGTATGACTACAAATTCGTAATGTCCATAACGTGTACGGAAAGCAGTCTCGGCGATGTCCTGCTCTTTCACCCGTAACTGGTGATAGCCCGACCTCAGATCATTCTTGGAGAAATGTTTGGCCCCTTGGAGTTGGTCAAACAGATCATCAATGTGTGGCATATGATATCGATTCCTGATGGTGATCTTATTAAGCTTACGATAATCAGTGCAAAGATGCATACTAACGTCCTTCTTCACTACGAATCAGACCGGTGCACCCCATGGAGATGCACTAGGTCGGATGAAACCTCGTTCCAAAAGTTCCTGCAGTTGTTCCTTTAACTCATTTAACTCTATGGGAGCCATGCGATAAGGAGCCTTGGAAATTAGCTCAGCTCATGGGATGAGCTCAATATTAAACTCTACTTCATGAGCAGGTGGTATGCCCGGAAGTTCTTCTAGAAACACGTCTGGAAATTTTGACACGATCGGCTGATTCTGAATAGATGGAGATTTAGCCTCCATATCATGAACAGTAGCTAAGTAGCCTTCGCAACCATGTGACAGTAATGCACGTGCTTGTAAGGTTAAAATTATTTGTACAGACCTTCCGGGTATAAAACCGTTGTGAATGTACTCTAGTGCGTTTACATCACCAAAAATGACCCGATATGAATGGCAGTCAATGGTGGCGTGATGTTTGGATAGCCAATACATGCCTAATATCATGTCAAAATCGCACATGTCCAATGGAAGTGCGTCAACTGGACGAATCTTATCGTCAAACTCGAGGGGAAGACACTTGTACCCATACGTTATGCATACAGAGTCTCTTAAGGGCGTGGAAATGTTTAAGACATTTTCTAATGGCATAGGGGGTATCCTAACACTCTTGGCATAAACAGTAGAGATGACCGAATGAGTAGCACCAGTGTCAAATAATACGCATGCAGCTTGACCGTACATATACAAGATTCCAGTTATGGTACCTGTTGACTTGTTGGCCTGATCATGTGAGGTCGTGTACACCCTTCCAGTAGTAGGAGGTGGCTTGGAGTCGACATGTCCAGATGTGCCCTTTATCTCACCCTTACGACAATCCTTCATGCGATGGCCTGGCTGGCCACACTTGAAGCAAGCATCGCTATCACGGAGACACGGCCCTGAGTGCCTGCGGTTGCACGTAGTGCAGAGAGGGTGAGTATACCCTCCAACAGGTGCCCTTGCTGGCTGGGAGCCTGTTCAGAAAAGTGTACGTGAGACATGGTTAATGGGTACAGACAGGACAATGCAGAAATTTGTAAAACGTAATACCAGATATAGCTGCACGGTTGGGCTGTGAACCTCTGCGGTCCTGCTCCCTTCTGTTGCCATGATTTCTGGTAGAAGATGTTGAAGTGTCTAAATTATGATTCATAAAGCATATAACATAGAAAATGAGTAAGTTTAGGAACCTGCTGCTGTTGGAGTTAGTAGCGTTGTTACGGTAATTGTCATTACCGCCATGCCTATCCAAAGCAGAACGGTCCTGGGTCTGACCGTTACCCTTGTGCTGACTCTGCTGCTGCTGAGGGGCCGGTTGGGACCGATCCCCAGTCTTCTTCCTGAAATATGCAATTGTATCAAGAAAGGTAAATGTTTGGATAGTATTGAATGATTTGAATGATCACCGCTGAATGACGATATATACCTCTTGTCGGGTCTCTCTACCTCTCCAAACTCATCCCTCTCCTGCAGCATCTCCAACTTGCATGCTGCATCAGCTACTTGTGCCACCGTGTTAAAGGTAACACACACCAAGTTATTAGCGACCGGTGTACGAAGAGCCCAACGAAAGTGGTACGCTTGATCCTCTGCAGTCCCTGCTGCTGCTCCAGGAATCTAGCCAAACGAAGAAACCTCTGCATGAACTCATTGTTGTTTTCCCCACCTCTCTGCCTAATCCCATGATACTCCCTCTTAAGCTTATCCTGCTCAGCCTTTGAGAAGAACTGTCCCATAACCAACTCCCTGAACTGGGCCCAAGTCAAGCCAGCCACCCAATTGTCGCCTTCCTCCGATTGTTTCACTGACTTCCACCATCCAAGCACGTCCCCTTCAAACTTGTAACATGCTAACCTTGCTCTAAAGACATGGTCACATCCCATCGCATCGAAGATCTTCTCAATGTGAGCTAGCCAACTCTCAGCCTCATTGGGGCTGTCAGTCTTCTCTAATGATCGCAGACGCTGCTTGTTGAATCGCTCCAACCATGTGATCAGTGTAGCTGGAGGAGGAGGAGGATTCTGATGCTGGTGCTGATTGTTGGCAGCTTGCACCTTGGCCCTAATTTCATTCCTCAATTGAGGAAACATGGCCTGCATCGCAGCTTGAACTGCTGCATTGAGTTGCTCTTATTCACGTGTAAGAACCATCTGACAGTATAAAACAAATTCATGATTAAAACATAATATATATACATGAAAAAAATTATGCATGAAAACAGTGTATGAATACATGATGATGAAATAACATGGGTTTGGGTGAACGCCTATGGGTCGGTTCACCTAAATAAAATGACATGACGAGGATGAACACCTATGGGTCAGTTCATCAAAACAAAATGATTCGATTAAAAGCACATGCGACTAAATATGGTCAGTCCTATACCAACCATTACTTAGTCAAAATTCCTGTAACAATGATACATAAATAAATGCATGAAAACAACTGTCAGTTCTAGGAAGACCATGGTGATTACCCATTAATCACAGGTCATGTTTTAAGAGACTAAAGGTCGAAGCCTTGGCTCTGATACAATAATTGTAACACGCCCCATTTTGGTAAATTGAATACCACGCGTAATTATGGCGTGCCATCAAAGCATGCAAGGTAAATGTCTAAAAATATTAAATGACCATGAATGGAAATACCGGAAAACAAATATCGGTAGTCCAAGTATAAGCTCAACACACATGAATATAAGTACTGAAATGGAAAAGAACTAAAAAGTTTCCAAAGAAATAAGTAGCATAAAGTATGGAAAAATGCATAAAGTGATGAAGGCTAGATAGCTTCCAATCCGTATGCACATACTCTTAAAGTCTACGAGCACCCTTGAGTACCTACCGTTTGGGAACATGAAAGGAAAAAAGCTGAGCATAACGCCCAGTAAACGGATATAGAAGTATAGCATGAAATGACATAAGCATAAAATTCTAACAGCAGCGGAAATGTATAAGTCCTAGATAACCTGAAACATGTTCATAAAACTGGTTTTATAGTTTGAAAAGACTTATGTTTTAATATGAAAAAACTGTATTAATTAGCCAATAGCCCATATAGGTCATGAGGTTCCACCGTGCATGAATACTTGGAGGGGAGACCTCGTCATGCAATTAGAGGAGTTGCCTTTAATTAAATAATCTGGGTAGGAGGGATCAAATCCTTGTGAAGGATGCAAGGCACACATCACATTCACCATGAAAATCTTGTAAAACATGTAACTAGGATGCACCCATACGCCTCACATGATAATAAATATAAGCCAAAACTGAAAAGGGACACCACGAGCAATCACTCGGCCGTAGGGAAGTTATAACACTGGTGCCTTCAGTGTTATGGTTATGGTACCTCCATAACTAGGTGACACTTGTCATGCATGTATATGGCTTAGGCATTTAAACTAACATAAGTAATCAAACATATTAATACAATATTGGGAAAACAGTTGGCTGCAAACGGGGATTCCTAATAAGTAAAGTGTGAGAACCCATACTTTCCCAGCATTATTTTATTATTTTATTTGTGTTTCTTGAATTTTTCCAACGTATTACGTTTTCTTGTATTGATATATGTAAATCCTGAGATTTTTAAATTATACGTTTCAAGTATTTTTCTGTTCATTGACAGTACTTTGTATGGAATTATAAAATTTTTATTTTATTTTTCCATATTTAATTTAAATCAAAGTTTTTGATTTAAAATCACCCGCGTGCGTTTTACAACGAGTTTATTCAAAATCAATGTACAACGAGAATTCCTAGTGATCGCGATACCGACGGATGCCCAAAAGTTTACGTTTATTTATCGATTGTTTCGATAATTAATATTTTTGATGATTTCGTTTTAATTACGTATTGAGTCGTGTCGGGAAATCGAATAATCATTTTTATGATGCATTGTAACTTTTGAAAAGTATTTTTACGGAACCCGAGCCCCGTAAATATTTTCAATATTTACCAATAACCATTTCCTACCCTTTAAAACTATTAATTGTTTTTAAGTCCACAAGTTTTAAACTTGGCAACATTGGTCCCTCCACTTAAACCACCATATAAAATCCCATTTTTCTTCCACTTTCACACACATAACACCATTTAAAAAAAAAACTCACCATCCTCCTCTCCTCCTCCCTTTTTGTCGTGAGCATCACCACCACTAACACCCTTTTTTCATCAATTTCTAACATGATCAATTCAAAACAATTTAAAGACCAATTCATAAAATTCAATGGTGATTCTTTTGATACTAAATTCAAGCACATGCATCAACATTCAAGAAACTCTATAATTTCATGGTGGATTTATGTTTTGATCATCTTGCATGTAAGATTTTTGGTAAGATCATCACATTTTATTCCTTAAAAGTTGTATTTTTGATCTTTGATTTTGTTAAATTTTACATGCATGTGTTTAGGAGTGTGTTTGGTTGATAGGAATGATAGTATAGTGATTCTAGAGGTATGAGAATGAGTGGTTTTACTTGAAAAATGGATTTGTCATGTTTTCTAAAATGCTATTTTGGGACAGCAGGTCCTTAACAGATTTTTCGTTGGTTTAAGTTCTGATAAAGGCTAAGATTATATGAAATTGTTGTAGAGTTTTCCGAGACGGTCGTTTTGGTATAAGATAGAGCTTCTAAGTCATTACGAGTCAAAAGTTATGCTAGTTTTAGTTTTCGTGTACCGGGAGACGCAAGTCGGCACAATCCGAAATTGTGGCTGATTTTGGGTCGACTCTCGGGGACTTTAGGCTTGGTTAGATAGTTGATGCTACTGATTTTCAAAGTTTACAAACTGAGTTTGATGATTCTATTAGTGATTTCAAAAGACGGATTGTCGAGTTTGTACTTTTAAAGTGGTCCAAACGGTTTTACAAAACAAGTGCACAAATCTGTCCCAAATTTTGGAGTCGAGTAAAGTGTCGAGCTGATAGATTTTAAAGTGTGAACTTTGGCTCAAATTTTGGCTAGGTCTTATACAGGTTATAAGTGACCTTGACACCAATTTTCATGTAAAACAGACAAGTCTAGATAGGGTAGATCGGTGTGTACATTCGGGGTGTACTTGCTGATTTTTATTTTGGACACGTAGTTCAATGCTTGTGTTGCGTGAGTTTGAGTGTTCACCATCGGACATGGTGACTTGCTCAAGTGCTTAGTCATTATATAAATGACTTAGCTACTGGTCCAAGTAAGGGTAAATAATAGTTTGACTTGCGTTGACTTGGCGTCGTATGACGGGTCATTTTCAAGTGTTCAAGTGTTTTAACGTGTAGTATTGAAATAAATGGTTGGTATGAATTCATTTGGTTCGTGTCAGTGGTTTTAAAACATGAATACTTTGAAAACATTTGAGTCATGTTATACTTAGTATATATCGATATTTGATTTTGATTCTTAACGTGCGCCTTATTTTGATAGGTTGCGGTTTTCGTGTTTCCCGGGCATCCATATCGTCGGTGATCGTCTACCACTACCGTTTCTACTCAGTTGCTGAGTACCGTGATTGACTTACCTCGTGGCTAAGGTGAGTTCATAGCCCCTTTTTACTTGTACATGATTTCTAAACACGAGGTGAGATTTTACATGGTGGAACACAACCATTTAAAAACTGTATGTTATCCAGAACTTGTATGCTATCCAGAACATGTATGATTTTTCAGGTTTTCAATATTATTATTGCTTTTTAGTCTAGCCTTGAGTTTCCTCTCCCGATCATGAACCGTTAATTTCGAGTACTAAGCACGAATGTTATGGGTGGATCCATCGGGATTGACTATCCCCGTCCCGATTACTTTGACGCACTAATATTCGTTTATACTTGAGTATTTAGGCTGAATACTTCCTAGAGGAACTTACACTGAGTTAAGCTTCGGTTCATGAACTGAATAGCAATAATAATGACTTTGGACTATGGTTGACGTATATAACCATACTCCATACTACTTGTTTTATAAATGAATTCTTGTGTTCCACATTCTTATTACCAAACCTATGAATATCACTCAACTTTGTGTTCACGATTTTACATGTTTAATCTCAGGTATTATTACTTAGCTTTGCTTGGATGGGAGCCCGTAGGATATTATCGCAGCTTGGAGATTTCTGTGATGCTTTTGAAAGATTGGTTTTATATAAACTATCAGAAGTTTATTTAATCTTTTGGGCAACTTTATGTTATAAATCGAGACGAAATAATATAAATTTCCGCTTTTAGAACTCTGGGACCTATGTTTAAAAACTCTGACCTTTTTATGATGTAATG
This sequence comes from Glebionis coronaria, assembly GCA_025667525.1. Taxonomy (NCBI): domain Eukaryota; kingdom Viridiplantae; phylum Streptophyta; class Magnoliopsida; order Asterales; family Asteraceae; genus Glebionis; species Glebionis coronaria. Next base: position 378,385,513 of record CM046880.1, on the reverse strand, counting down.
TACATGTTTTTATTTCGTCAGCTTTGTATGAACTGTAATTCATTGTTTCTTGTACTATGACGTGTTACCCCCTCGTTGCCTAGTTGATCCATGTCAGATTCTGGGGGTCACACATAAAGAATGTCCATACTAAAGGACGAAAAATCTATACCTTGTGTCCAGTGAACGAGAAAAGACGAAAGGATGAATAGTCCTACTCCGACCTCACTAATGCTACATAATAAAGGGACATGTATAAGTATTCTAACTACTGAGTACGTAACTGATTATAACATGTCTTAGCTTGTTTTATATGTTCTTGTCTTGTTTTAATGTTTTAAATGTTATACTGTATTAATCATGTATTTCATGTATTCTGATTAAGTATTATCTTGCATTCTTGTATTATTATACTTGTTGTGTAATAATAAGTAACTTTCTAAAAATAGTAGGTTTCCTAAAATATAAGGTTTCCAAAAATAGAAAGTTTCCAAAAATAGAAAGTTTCCAAAAATAGATCAGTTTCTAAAAATAGAAAGTTTCAAAAAATAGCAAGTTTCCTGAAATAGAAAGTTTCCATATTTAGAAATAAGTTGGCTTAATAAGCTAACGATATAAGCTTAAGTTTACTGGTTAAAATCATAAGTCATGTATTAATAGTATAGTTTATTAATTAAATATCATGGTAATTAAATAAACTATAGGTTATATGATTTAATTAAATATAGACATGATTTAACAAAATTTTAACCTATAAAATACTTAGGTTAATCATGTATTAATAGTTTATTAATTATAACCTAAGTCATGATTTATTAATTAATTATAGTCTATGTTTTTAATAATTAATTAATAGTATAGTCTAAATTAAATGGTAAAATACTTAGGTTAAAAACATGTATTATTTATTAAAAATAATATAACCTAAGTCATGATCAAATTAAATTAATTACTAGTCATGTTTTAATTAATTTAATTTTTCTTGAAAAAATAATATAACTTGTAAAAAAATGTATAACTTGTAAAAATTAATCCCGTGACCGAACCTGTGTTTTAATTTAGACCGAACCATGAACCGGACCGAACCGTGAACCGGACCAAACCGTGAACCGGACCGAACCGTGAACCAGACCGAACCAAATCGACAGTGGCTAAATCGGTCTAGCCGGCAGCCACTGCCGTGGCCTGGCTAGCCACTGCTGAATCAAAACACCACCGACTACTAGCCGGTGGTTCCCCCTGTCTCGCTGCGGTTCCCACTACCAAGGCAAAACAGCGACCGGCTTAAGGAGGTGGTGCTGCTGCGCTGCGCCGAGACCCACAACAAACCAAAAGGCCACCCCGACGCGAGTCGGGGTCCTTTTGTTCCCTGCTGCCGACCCACGAAGACCACGCCGAGACCCTAGGTCTCGGCTGTTGGTGAACCGCAAGACCACCGAGAGCTTTGACTCTCGGTTTGCGTGTGTCGGCCGAACAAACCCCACCAAAATCCATTTAATACTTATTTTCTTGATTTGATCTAACATGTTTATTATGTTTTTAAGTTTTCTTATCACATGAACATAATAAATAGATAATTAAAATAACTAGATAAAGGTTTTGATGTTTACCGAATACGTGATTAGAAAGAGACTAAGAATACGAACACGTTCTACCCGAATTTAAAGATAAAAAACAAACTACCACTCTCTTGGTGTGGTGTATAGCCGACGGCAACAAGGAGCAAAGATGGAGGCTAGGGTTTTTTCTTGTTTTGTAAAGTAAATGTATTATGTTTTCTGTGTTTTTCCTTTTCCCCAATTTAGTCAAAAATCAAATGGGATTGGCCCTTTCCCTTCTCCTTGTCCGCGACTACTAGGGGCCTACAAGGGCTTACAATGCCTTGTTCTTGTTTAAATATTTTACATGTTCATTCGTTAATATATTCGTGTTAGTTCGTGGTTACATGTTCGTGTTATAAATAACACGCGTACGTAATCAATATTTATCGTATAATAATAAATATATACGTAGTTCACATGTTCGTGTTTTAATGTTCGTGATCATATGCTTGTGATTATAATTATTATGATTAATATTTATCGTGTATTAATACGTACTTAATAATTATCGTGCACTAACACGTACGTAGTTCCTGAATTTAGTATTCGTGCCACGTGTTCATGACATAAAAGGAAAGTTTTAATTGGTTCGTAAGTTTACGTAGTGTACTGTTCATGGCATTTAGATGCGGGTTTTACAATTACCATAGCTTCATTTCTTCTTATTGCCAAAGCACCCCTTTGCTCCATTCTAATATCATGTAACTCACCACGCGTTTGAAGTTTTAAACGATAAACATGCTCAAGTCCAAGATTTTCCGGAAGTTAACTAGTGGCATAGTGAGGAGGAGGAACAATTTAGTCAAGCCCGTCCATAAAAGTGTTCATGGATGGGTGGGAGTCTCATTCAATTTGTGGGAATTTTCTGATCTATAAACCCTCCCTAACTAACGATCGGCTGATGTTTAAGGATGATGAATCACTTCGTGTCGATATAGTAGCAACTACAACAAGCTGACTAGCTCCCTAGCTCGTAGAGCACTAGTACCTTCGTCACCACATCACTTGATGACATAGGAGTGTCCTCATCATCGGACTCTTGTGGGTCATACCTTCTCGTACCTCGATCACTTCTCGGCTTTCGTGGTTGCACCTCTCGAATAGGCATCATAACACGATGAACCGGTTGAAAGTGAGAAAGATCGAGTTTGGGAACGTCTTCACCAATCTTTTTGAAAAGACGAGTGAGGAGCATGGCATATGGGATATTTGTGGTTGGTCTAGAAAGAGCATAGGTTATCCGTCGAGCGATGTAAAGTGCAAGATTGTACTTGGTGTTGGTAAAGATGCAACATATCATATGTGTCATACATGCTGGGATATGATCCTGGTTTCCACCAAGACAAAACACATTTTCCCTAAGAATCTCGGCCCATCGAACCAAACAATCATTAAGGTCGCTTACGAGTATCTCATGGCGATTCAAGGATCGCTTAGTAGAGTAGATATCAAGGATGAGGTCAAGGTCTACTTCTTCGGTGTCATTTGGAGGACTATCGAAGGACTCATTTAGAGCATCAAGTGTTCAGGAATCAGTGAAACGACAAGTACCTTCATATGGCACACGAAGTGCTTTGCCAAATTCCTCGATAGAGTATTGAATGAGTTTACCATTAATGATGAACTTAACAAATATTCCATTATCATTATAGATAAGAGAATATGAGCTAAAGAACTCTAAGAGAAAGTGAGGGTAAATATCTTCTTTGATATATAACAAAAAATCAAAGCCAATTTGAGCAAACATAAGTTTGACGTAGTTATAACCCTCAATATTCTCTTTGACAACTCTACCCTCATGAAAGCAACGGTTTTGAAGTGAGCAAAGGGTATTAGCAAGGGTTGGTGAAGGACAAAAGTCGGCAAGATTTGGCATGTGAGTTTTAGTACGTTGGTGGTCTTTTTGAAATTCCGAAGGCATGATTAGTTACCTATAAACAAAAAATATTTTCCCAATCACTCATATGCTACATAATGACCAAAAATCAAAATCGTGAGAATGTGTTTGATCAATTGCTTATCAAACGAAGGGTTAATCCTTATCATTCTCATGTTCACAATGAACCAAATTCGTCATTGACTAAGATATGAACAATGTAAAATCAACCATGAATTTTGAACAATGGTTTTTCAAAACATTTTTAGGTAAGCATTAACAATGCAATTACCAATTTGTTCATGGATTCATATCAATTCCATCATTTAACCAAAAATGTTTGGTCAAAATTCGGATTATAAGTAGGATTTGGTGAAATCGCATTGAATTCGAACCTAAAGAATCATAGTAATATAACTATCTCAACCCACATTCCTAGCAAAGTTCTAATTCAATATTAGTTATAAAAATCCCCAATTATGAAATAAGAACCCTAGATTAAATTAGTTTAAATTGAATGAAAGTACTTACAATTAATTGATGTCGGAAGAAGGATTAGTAAAACCCACAACTTGGAATCAATTAATCTTGAGTAAATTGAAGCTTTAGAAGATTCAATAATGGTGGAAAAATGAGGAACCCGTCGCCTCTTTGGAGAAGAAAGGGAGGGTTTATTTTGAAATAGTGTTGTTTAATAAAAACCGTATATTTTGGTCACCTAGTGGGGCCGCGGTTCTTTATCGATATTGAATTGTGGCTTGAACCGTGACAATTAAAGAACCGCCAGTAGAGGGAGGTTTTTAACAAGGAAAATTAAAGAATTTTTTAAAACCAAGTTTTTCTAAAATACTTAAAATATATCTTAAGCCTTTTGAAAATCATTGGACCACTTCAATACTAGGTGATAATGCCTTAATGAAGGATTACGAGTAAAATCGAAACCGAAAAGACCGAAATGAAGAAACGACTACTCGTAGCAAAGAAGCAAAGAAAAGAGAAACCAATGGGAGTGAATCAAGACCAAGGTAAATGATCAAGAGACAAGTGACAATCTTCAAGTAGTAGTAACGAAGAGCTTGTGTCATTTATAGTGGTTTAAGACGTGCCTTTCTGGCGAAAATCTAAACGGCTTTGGTAATGAACCATACCAAGAAATTTTGTAAAAATAGATTAAGATCATTTTCAAAAGAAGTGTTAATGCTATTTCAAACAATGAGCAAGGTATAGATTCATTTTCTCTCCCACATGATCGGACAATTATTATTGCTAGGTTTTACAATAACAACATCCTTGGAATATTTTAATTCCAAATGTGTAATATCCTAACTATAACTTATGGAGTAGTTTGGTATCTCAAGGGATTGATTAATCATCCTAGAGATGAGCTCAATTTCTCATATTACACATGATATACGGCCTACTAACCGTATGGGTGCAAACCATGGAAATCATGCTTGATACTTTAAGCTACTACTAACTCACTCTACATCTCCGAAGTGAGTTAAGTACCCACGCAAAGAAGGTTTAAGAGGATATAAGAAAAGAATCACATACCACAAACAAATGTCAAGGAAATGATGCCAATAACAAGCATATAGTTAATTAATGATCAAAAGAATGATCAATAGGGCGTGTGGAAGGACGAAAACGTACCTTAGCCGCAAAATGCATTCCAAGACTTCTAGGAATAAATGCAATGCCCAAATATGACTAAAGTGACTACTAAGTCTTCATGGACTAGTATCACTCTCATCCATCTTGGTATCATCATTCAATGGTGTTGGAGATCAAAGAAGATGAGTCTTCTACAACTGTAAGTAACTCAATCCACAATCAATTAAATGATTAATCTTCATGAGTACCTACACATATGTGACAACCCAAAACCGAGGTCATTGCTTAATCTTATTTTACGATTATTTTTGAAATTTTTGGATGAGTTTGAACGATATTTATTTTTGGAGGTTTAAGTTTAAATCGATGTGGGAAGGTCTATATTTAATATTTATTAAGTATAAGGAGTATTAGCAAGCGTGATGTCGATGGATGCCAAATATTTTACGTCTTATTGTCGGTTGTTCGATTTTTGTCATTTTTGATGTTTTATTTTAAATGACGTGTTAAGTCGAGTCGAGAGTCGATATTATTATATTTGAGGTACGTTTTAAATTTTTAAAAGTATCTTTATGAAACCCGAGCCCCGTAAATATTATGAAAATTTACTAATAGTTATTTCCCGCTTTTTAGCTAACTATTTTCATTTTTAGCCACAACTATTGCCAAATTGCAACCAAGGTCCCTCAACCACTATATAAAAAGCTTAAACAAACACACACAACTCATTTTCTCCACTAAAAATTTCACTCATCTCTCCTTCTCTCTCTCTATAAGCCGTAACATTCACCCATCACCCCAAATCCATACATTTTCAAATTTAACTTGATTTTGAGGATGATTTGAGCTAAACTAATCATAGAACCACTCTTAGAATTGATCAAGGATCATTTTGGTGTAAGAATTTTACACATGCAAGGCATTTTTATTTTTTTGATGTTGGTAGGTAGAAGCCATGACCATGCATAGTGTTCTTGCTATGATCAATGGTGATTGTTGCAAGAATTTTGTTAAAAACTTCATTTTTATCTAAAGGTTTTAATTTTGATGATGATTTAGATGTTATGGTTCATATATGTTGATGTTAGGGTATAGGAATGAATATTTCTATGGTTGGTTTTGATCAAAAAGTTGATTTTGTACAAGATTTTGGTAGTCATTTTATAACAGTAAGTAAACAGTAAAATCCGAATTTTTATGTTTTGAAAATGGCTTAACTTATAGCCTAGGGTTGTAGATAATTTTATTAGCTTCAATTTGATATAAGGTAGAGCTTCTAGCTCCAAACGAGCGCAAAGTTATGATGTTTTGAATGATCGTGTACCGGGAGACGAGTATCGGCACTACATATAGTTGTTGTCGATATTTCGATCGAATCTCGGGGACTCTAAATGGAAGTTTTTAAATATGTAACCTACTGATAATGAGGTGTTTACCTTAGAGGTTGAGTTTACCTTAAAACCCGAGTGTCGGTTTTGTAAACGGAGTCGTTTAAAGAAGTTAAAACGGTTGTATGAAAAATTAACATAAATCTGTCCGGATTTTGTAGTTTGCAAATGAGTCGGGTAAAGGACTTTAAAAGTAACTTCATTTGATGAACTTGTAGGAGGTTTTTCTATATATAGTAAGTTAGTTTATCGAGTCGTTTCATAAACGGTTGACAAGTTTAAAAGGGGTAAATAAGCCTAGTACATGTAGTATGTACCGGTGGACTTTGTTAAAAGTATAAAATGGTAAAGTAAAAGTGTAGTAAAGTATAATGAAGTTATTTATATCGTTTTCTCTCGAGTGTATTGTGGTTTTATGAGTTTGAGTTTGATGTTGTTATGTATGATTTATTTCTCGAGTCATTATTAATGAACGCGCCTTATTTGATAGGTTGCGGTCTCGTGTTTGAAAGGCATCCATTATCATCGACGATCATCTCGCTAGATCTCTTATACTAAGGTGAGTCTGTAGCCTCGCTTTTTATGCTAGCTACTAAATGTTTTATACCCGCGAGGGGGATACATGCTATTTGAAAATAAATGAACACAAGTCATGAGTAATTGTTGGACCCGAATGTTGCCTAAAGTTGAATTCATTGTATTGAGTAACTTGTTGCTAAAGACCCTAAATTCATGAGCCGTTAACTATCTTCTGACTTGATGTTGTGAGTCAGGAATAATTTTACGTGAATAAGATTGTGGTATTCTAGCAACTGATACCCTAGAGGGGCAATGGTTTTATTTTAGTCATGCCGGCATTTGGCGTGGGTGACTATTTGGTTAAGGGGTCGGTGTCATGAGCTTAAATACAATGTTTATTATCATTATTATTGCCTTGAATATAGATTGTGTGCACGACAATTCTATAAATGATTATGATTGATTTTCTTCTTGTGTTCAAATGTGATTTGATAAACCTATAGACTCGCTCAACATTATTGTTGACTCGTTTTATGCATGTATTTTAGGTAATAGGAAGTGATGGAGCATGGAGCTTTGCTGTGGAGGTTGTGGCTTGGCTTTTGGAAGAATGTTGGTCGAAAAACTATTTCTACCATTTACTGTTGAATAATTTACTTTATGTTGATGTACTGTACTAAACTTGTTGGTTGTTGGTCGAGATCCATGGGGACTAAACTCTTTACTCTGGTGTCGTTTTAGTACAATTATGGGATGAAATTTATGTTTTAGACCTTTTATGAAAATCTTGTTATTAATTATGTGTAAACGTCTCACTTTTGAGTCGTTCAATATACCTTGTGTGATGATGCTTGTGTCTAGCACCTAATTGTGTATTTCCACTACGCAATGTAAATTGGGGGTGTTAGAGATTGGTAATCAGAGCTGCAAGTTATAGAGAACTGGGTCGATTTTGAAAATTGTCCTAAACTATAACTGAAGAATAGTGATAATCTTATGAATCAATAAGGTGGGTTGATGGTTTTAGAGAGAGAAAGTAGTGAGAGAAAGTGAGAGAGAAATATGTGTTTTTATTAATCAAAAGTGAAACAACCAACCAACCCCCTTTCCATGGTGGAAAGGGGTATTTATATCCAAGCCACTAATGGACTTGGGCCGGCCCATGACAAGCCCATGGGCCGGTTTTACTTAACAAATTAAACAAATATTTAACTACGAGCTATACAACATTCAATAATATTATGGAGTGACCGATACTTCTAATATACGTTAAAAACGTATTTCTAACAATCTCCCCCTAAGGGAGGTCACTCCACGTTACACAGTTCTAAACCTAGCATACTATACTAAGTCTTCGTTCTTCAGCTCGTAGTCTTTTCTTCTTTTCTTTTTGTTGTGAATATGTTTATTTGATCTTTTAGGCTTTGGCTTGAGAGCATTGTTCTTTTGACCAATCACGTGCGATCTTTGCTTTCTTGTGAATCTTGCCTCCTCGTGACTCCATGTTCCACACACTTATGTTTTTTTTGTTGAATTCTTGAAAGCTTCAGAGTTTGGTACAGCGGAAGACTTTATTTTGTACTTTCTTGAATTTTGCTGAACTTTGATGCAGAAAAACATAAGCATGTGGGAACGACTTTAGCTGGTACACCGTAACGCCACCGTCTTTGCAGCAACATAAGAAGACACGAATGAAATGGCTTAGAACATTTCATTCTAAATCGGTAGCGTTTTACCTCCGCTCGGTGAAGACCGTTGGACGATATTAGATATCGTACCTGTGACGGATAGTTTCAATTAAGTAACTTCTTGACAGGATTTCGCGGGTAAACCCGTTCTCTTTATTCGACGATCACTAAGCTTGACTGCGAACATAAAGAGTGAATCACTTGGATAAATTATCCTTGTGATTGAAGCCGTCAATTCATGAAACCTGGAACAAGTGAAATTTCAATTAAGATTTTCACCATCGTTGCTTTCCAGTTATCACGAGCTTGATTCATAAAGAATCTTGCACGTCACCTACCAGGTGCTGTTTGATGTTAACACTAGAAGGATTTCCACTCGTCACTGTGAACACTAAAGAGTGTCACTCTGAGTGTTCTGGCAAGATCATACGATAATGCGTAGAGGCCTGGAACGAGTTTAAGTTCAATTAAGAATTAAACTACTGTTTCTTTCCAATTTTTTCACAAGATTGGTTCTTAAAGAACCGCACGTGTAACCTACCATGAGCTTGTTTGATGTTGGCTCAAGCAGGATTTCCATCTTCATTGTAATAATTGCGTATCACTCGGATGTTCTGGCAATATTACAAGAATACTGCATAGGACTCATAAAGATCTCTTACTTTTCACAGTGTGTGAGAAAGCAAGGAATAAATGGAAAGTGTCCTAATGATACTTTTAATGATCCCGTGGCTCTAGACTCGATAGTGCGTTTTGATTTAGTGAGTGATGGCTGGAGAGGAGTGCCACTTTTTCAATATCAGTCTATTCGGAGTGAATAAACCAATAGATAACTTGTTGATCTCCGGGTGATTAAAACAAATACCTTTTGAGAGATATTTGAGTTAGCTGGGAAGGGTTGTGCATTGCATCACTGGGTCCATGATGTCTTTCTTCAATATCGAGAATCATTAACAAATGATCTCAATAGCATATGTATTGACCCGGTTTCTGCCTAAAGTTGTAAGGAGGGCTTCTTTCTTTACACCCTTTATCTTTACAATTCTTTTTCATTCTTCAACCCCTTCAATGCTTACCAATACGTCATAACTAGCACCGTGTTGTGATTGTTCCAGTGCTAGCTTAAGTACTTGGTCGGCATTCAGCTACATTCACAATCTTTCTCCATCTTTCCTAGGACTTCTAATTCTATCTAGGGAATTGTCCTTGGGAAGATTCCATCGGCTCTGATGAATCATTGGACTAATACCTATTCCTACCACCCTTTTGTCCCCACATCCGTCGGGAATTAAGTGTATTGTGGGTAAGTATTGTCACCATGAAAAAAATCCTTGAAAATCACTTAAGGCACTTGTGATATTATAATTAAAGTTTTTGTGCCTTAAGTGTTTTGTTCATCAAAAACGCTCCCCCTTAACACATGCATTACACATATTAAGTTGGATTATCTTTAAGTCTTTTTCATCATTAGCTACATATCATTAAGTCTCCTTAATCCCATTTTCTTCCCTTATCCAAAATGTTAACCATTAATATTTGGGATATCGAATGGATTAACCGGTCTTTGGGTAAAAATGAAATCAATGTATGGCCATAGAACATATTAATGCTCCCCCTTAAGTTAATAAGGGTTAGTTTTAGTGCTTTAGTATGACATATTTTGAAAGATTTAGAATCTCGTGAGAAATTCTTGAAAAAATTATCATACCTTAACACTACATCAAGCCATAAAAGCACAATATTCACAAATTTACATATTCACAATTAAAACCAATATAGAGTGGACCTGATATGAGACGACCAATTAAATGGATCGTTGCAGTAACTTGTAGTGCACTCCATATGGTCTACCACCAACGAATTTTTCTAAGCTCCTCATCAACCTACGTTCCCGGAGCTTTTCATCAATCTTCTTGATCACATATGTCGCCATCTTCTGATAGACCGGATGCCAATCCTCAATCATTTCTGGTAATGTCCCGCCAGAATAGAGATGCTCCAATTTTCCTCTGACGTAATGAGAGTCCCATCACTGTACTTATGAAGCTCACCTACCCTCATAAACTTCATGATCCCACGACTGTTCATGTAGAAAATCCCGTACATCGGAACGGTCGTGCCGGTATAGGGACATCTTTCGACATGTTGAGGTAGAACTTGATTCATTGGACGGGTCATGTTAAGCTTCCTTTGGTAGCTTTCAACTCCAAATTGAAGATCTTCAACTCGTTTCTTGATAACAACGCTTCGTGTGAACATACAAAGTGTTGTATTCAAGGCAATGATTTCTTCACGAGTAAGATGGGTAACTTGATCACGGGTCATCATAAGCAACATGTCTTCGATTCAAGGCGAATGATAGAAAAATCTCCCTGCTGTATCTTGTATTCTTTGTCATCCTCTCTTTTTAGACGAATCTTCGTCACATGATGATAGCCATTCTTGGGTTCAATCTTCAGTCCTAAGATACTTGTGATTCGAAGATTGGATCTGACGATACTTCCTGAGTTGGCTAAGCAGCAACCTCTGTACGCCCTTCGGACTCGCTCATCCCAATTTGATGCTCCTATAGCAGCATACATGTCATAATTACAGTTTACCTTTGGAACCCAGAGGCGGTTGACCTTTTCCTCGATATAAGGTATTGTCCCCCAATTAGCAGCTTTCAACAAGGTCAGGGAGGTTGCGTACTTGGATGATCCCTTGAGGAGATACTCAAGATCATAGGTGACAAAGAAGTCAAGAGCAATTTGACTATCTTGAGAGGGATCAAGTGGAGGTGGAGATCTTTCTGACTCATGAAGGCCTGGCCTTTGAACGGTATTGAGAGCTTTTAGGACCTCGTCAACATAATACTCTTACTCCATGCGGCTTAACCTGGTTTTGGCGTGAAGTCTCTTGTCCTTTAGCGCTCTCTTCACCAAGGACGGAGTGACCGAAGATTTGAACTCATGAGCCAAAAATGCACACAAGTCTATCGTACTACGGATACGGAGATAGAGAACATCTCTATCAGCGTCTGTGATTGGATCATATTTAGTAGCTGTCGTGATCCAAGCTTGTGGCGGTGCAGTTTCATCAATCACCAATGTATCCGCCCAGTCCCGTGTGCTTGACTCGGGAACAGTAGATTCTGGTTCTTTTTGAAGAGGAGTAGAAAGATGAACACTTGCTGGTTCTGATTCAGGCATTTCGGCGGTATCATGAACAGGCGAGTGTTGTGCAGATTCAGGTTCAATTACTGGTTCTGCAATCACAGGAGCAACAAAAGAACTAACAAGATTAGTGGTAACAGGTATAGAAACAGAAACAGATGTACCGGGAATCGATGATGCAGTAGCAGCATTCACATCATGGCGCCACTTGGTTCGTCCTGACTCCGTAGATGTGGACTTTTCCTTTCGGGCAGCATCTTTCTGAGACTTGGTACCAGACTTGGATGGTTTCTTTTTGCTGGCAAGCTTGTCCCCCGTTTCATCGTCATCAGACTGATCAGGCTGGTCATTTTTACCGCTATCCCTGTTTTCGTTGTCATCATCATCCTCATCATCATCCCCGTTGCTACCCTTATCACTCTCCTCATTTTGATCACCACCATCACCATCATCACCATCATCATCATCATCACCATCATCATCATCATCATCATCATCTTCTTCACCATCATTCTCCTCTTGCTCACTATCTTCCTTTTCCTCCTCATCCAAGATGTGGTAAGGTACCACACTTCCAAATGTCTTAAACAACCGATCATCCTCCAAGATAGCTTCATTGAGTGCTTTGTAGAGTGTCCGCTGAATTTTAGACTTGTCAAAAGATCCAACTTCCTTCATGCGAGCTTTGAGGATCTTCTTTAGTTCAAAATCTGTTAAGTCATATGCAATTTTGTAGGCTGACTCGGAAGGGTTGGACGACTTAATCATCAAGTTATCAGCCGCAAGTTTCCTCAACTCTTCACGCAACTTTGGCCTAAGAGACTCAACAGATTCATTCACTCTCTCTAAAATGGAAGCTTCAAGTGTTTCTTTCTGCTCCTTATATTTATCCTTTATGGCTCGAAGTCTTGTAAATCGTGCTTCATTCCTATCAGCTTCAGCCTTTTTGACCTGAGCAAGTTCTTCTGCATGAGATTTACGTGTCAACTCCATCTCTGCAGTGAACTTAGCTATCATCTCTTATTGGGCTTTCTTGGATGCCTCTTCACTTTGCACTCGTCGAAATAGCTCTTCTCGAAGTTGAGCCATCTCTTTTCTTTGACTGTCCATGTGTTTATCCAACATTTCTGCCATTACGAATGCAGCCATTGAAGATGGTACAGGGCTACTCTGGGATGGTTGAAAAGGCACGGTTGTGATTACAGTACTCATGACGGTAGTAGGTGGAGGTGAAGGTAATGGTAGTGGTGTTGGCACCGGTCGTGTTGGTAAAGGCTGGATTGGTGGAGGTTGAGTTACAAGAGGCTGTGTAGTCACAATGATTGTTGTAGCACCGGACTCCTTCTCAACACTTGCTGTATCAGCAATGGATGTCTCCTTCGATGCTGAGTAACGTTCGGGTGATCCAAACTCACTAATGTCATGTGGCTCCTCGTATTCTTCTTCAACATCCATCTGTGCACCCGAACCACTATCGCCTGTGTCTCTCCTACTCTTTTCAATAGCCTTCTTCATTAACCTTTTCTCAGTCTTGCGAGTTAGCTCGGGAGTAGGATCGTCATCAACATTTTCTTCATCGTGAAGAACAAGCTTGTCAGCCGTGCTCTTACCCTTCTTAGCCTCAGTCTTTGTCTTCTTGGTTTTGGGTTCAGATAAAGTTGTTTGCTTGCGTTTACCTTTACTCTTAACCGTGGTAGATGAGTGTTCTCCTGCTTGTAGGCTTGCTTGTTGATTCTTGATTTCTATTAGAATGTTCTTGTAATCATCAGAAGCGATAATCTTATCTGTCAGGAGATGACCGGGAATAGGACCAGGGATAACAACATTGGAGTGACCTTCTTGCCTTAGGTCCACCAGATCATCAACATCCTTTGTGTGGTGACGGCTACCTACACGCTTATCAATAGACGCACCGTTTTCCATAAAATAATGTATGATTAGCTTTATGAACCTAGGGTACTGGTAACCTTTAGCGTTAGTCTTCGTGTTTGTGAAGAGTTGAAAAATAAACTCTTCCCACAACAATGATGCATAATCAATATTAATACCTTTGAAGATACCATACAACATATTGATGATTGGCGAACACACAGCATCATACCCGGTCGTTTTGGGTGTGAGACATCGGCTGAGAATACAAAAAATCGCTCTCCAAGGTTGACCCACTTTGGCTGTGGTAAAATTGGACACTATTCGTAAGTCCGCACATCCAATAGCAGAGAACATCGCCATGAGCTCGTTCTTGGTCGGGTTCGCTGAGAATGTTGTACCTTTGGGTGACTCTCGAAAACCAAAGATCTTGCGGAAGTCTGACACGGTGAGAGTCTGTTGCTTGTTGTCCAGGAAGAATGTGATCTTGTTTGACGTCTTCTCTTTGGTTCCCCAGAATCCGTACATGTAGTCGAAGGGCACCGAAGCACTACCCCTTAGCGCATTCTTGAAGTGAGAATTGTCAAGAATGGCTGAAGCTATCTTGAATCCATTGTGAGTGGAATTAGAGACCTCCTTCAACCATTAGTTGTTTGGAATGAACTTGAGGGTTTTGGCTTCTTCAATGGCTGCTGCTCTATTGTCTTGTATTTGTTGCACGGTTGGGTTAGTCATTGTTTCTGCTTAAGATAAAACAAAAAAGTTGATACATACAGATATGAATACCATTATGAATTTATACCTAAGCATATGACATAATCCCTTAAGCATTGAAAACACTCAAACATTTAACAAGTTATTAAGCAAAAACACCTTCATTCGGAATAAACATCTCATCCGGAATAAACACTTCATCCGGAATAAATACTTCATCCGGAATAAACACTTCATCCGGAATAAACACTTCATCCGGAATAAACACTTCATCCGGAATACACACTTCATTCGGAATAAACACTTCATCCGGAATAATTGCTTCATCCGGAATAGTTGCTTCATCCGGAATAATTGCGTCATCCGGAATAGTTGATTCATCCGGAATAATTGCTTCATCCGGAATAATTGTTTCATCCGGAATAATTGTTTCACCCGGAATAATTGCTTCATCCGGAATAATTGTTTCATCTGGAATAATTGTTTCATCCGGAATAAACGTTCATTCGGAATAAACGTTCATCCGGAATATTTCAAAAATCATGTTCATCCGGAATATTTCAAAAATCATGTTCATCCGGAATAAAACCTATTCATTCGGAATAATCTTAAACACTTGTTCATTCGGAATAATATAACAAAATCGGTTCATCCGGAATAATCTAAGACCTTGTTCATTCGGAATGTTTTTTGAAAAACACTTGCTCATTCGGAATATCCTAAATTCGTTCTATGATGGATTAATCTAAGCTCATTTGTGTGTTTAAGGCATTCTAAAGGCAACAAACATCTTTCTAATGCTATTCCGAGTAAAACCCACCTTAACCCCTTATCAATTAACGCCTAATTAAAACATAAACCCTAATTTGATTAATTTTAATTAAAACGAATTAATTACTTAGATTTAAGGATGGATTAGATGAATTAGAGATTAAAATGATGATTGTACCTTTGTTTTTGCGACTGATACGGATTAATTAAGCAAGAAAACGATTGTGAGAGCTTGTTGTGTGTGTTTTGTGTGCGTTAATGGCGGAAAACAGAAAACAGTAGAAAGAAGAAAAGAAAGAAAGAAGGAGACAGGGGTTTTTGTTTGACTTAGGTCAACAGTTTTAAAATTTTCAAAAATTGCCACTTTTAAACCCTTTACTTTTCCTTTTTCTTTTCTCTTCTAGTTACTAACTATCGTTAAACTTACTAACAATCGTTAGACTTAACCACCTTAACCTATTAATTATTCTAGCGTTCACACAACTTAAATATTCACGACAAATCACGAACGAATACAAGACGAATACCAAAACAATTCCAGTCATTAACCATTTAGCCAATTAATTTTCCTCGAGAACTTTTGAAGACCTTTTTGATGACGAAGACGATTTAATATTTTCTCCCCCTTAAACGATGACCCGTTTTCTATCTAAAGAGCTGTAGTCATTGTTTAACGAGGCACATGTTGATGAAAACATTTTCCAATTAATGTTTTGAAAAGATTGATTCGTGGTGGCAATAAGATTTCTCTTATTTTGACAAATTAATGCACTGAGACGTACACTAACTCGTGTTAGACCAAGTTATAAAGTAAACTTGATCCCTTTGCATGATTTGGCTTGTAAACCATGCCCGAGAAAATTAATTCCCGTTGTGAGCCAACGTTTTCCAAGGAAATACGTGACTTAAATGCGAAAAACGGGTTGCAGTCAGAAATAACTACAAGCCATAATGGGCATGTTTTAAAAATGTACAACTTTTATACGGACTCTATTTATGGCGCCGTGTCAATATTGATCGACATTCTAAAGCCGTAAATATTACCGTACTAAAAGACATGCCCGATTAAAAAAGACGAAAATATTTTTGGGTTTTCTTGGTTTTATATTTTTTATGGTTTTTCTTGGTTTTATATTTTTTATGGTTTTTCTTGGTTTTATATTTTTTATGGTTTTTGTAGGTTTTATATTTTTGTATTTTTCTTTTTGTGGTTTATATATATACGATAATATACATGATCACGAACAAAGGATACGTAGGAATAGTTTACCACCACTATTCTGTTGATTCTTCTGCCAACTCTTTGAGAGTCGCTGGAGAGAAGGATTTCATGCCAAGCTTGTCGATCAAAAACTCGATTAGTCCTTGATCTAAGGCTTTTGTGAACATATCGGCCAGCTGATACTCAGTGGTGAAAAAATACAGCTCGATCACTCCGTTTTCCACTTGCTCTTTAATGAAATGGTAGCGAATGTCGATGTGCTTTGCCCGGGAGTGTTGAACGTAGTTGCAGCAAAGGGCAATGGCGCTCTAGTTGTCACAATACATCGGGATTTTGTTGAATCCAAGACCGTAGTCAGTTAGTTGTGATCTCATCCAAAGGACTTGAGCACAACAACCGGATATGGCAATGTATTCAGCCTCCGTGCTAGAAATTGCAGCGCTTTTCTGCCTTTTTGAAGACCAACTAATCAATCTGTCTCCAAGGAGTTGCACAGACCCAGAAGTGCTACGCCTCGTGTCTTGACACCCAACATGATCGGCATCTGCATATGATATTAAAGCAATAGAGGAATCTTTCAGATACCATAGACCACGATGAAGTGTTCATTTGAGATACCGAAAGATCCTTTTAACAGCATGTAGGTGCTTTTCGGTAGGCCAAGCCTGATACCGGGCACACATGCATACGACAAATTGCAGATCAGGCCTGCTAGCAGTCAGATAGAGAAGGGTGCCGATCATCCCACGGTAGAGTTTCGGATCGACAATAATCCCATTCCTATCTTCATCTAACTTGGATTTCTCCACCATTGGAGTATCCACGGGGTCACAATTTTCAAAGTTATATTTCTTTAATGATTCTAGAGCATATTTGGATTGATTAATAAAGATGCCTCTGGGATTCTGAGAAATTTGTAATCCTAAGAAAAATGAAAATTTTCCCATCATTGACATCTGAAAGCGTGTGGACATTATTTTCTCAAAGCGGTTTGACAATTCTATGTTAGAGGCAGCAAATATTATATCATCAACATAAATTTGTTCCAGTATCATGTCGTTGTCTTCCTTGAGAGTGAATAGAGTGGGGTCCACCTTGCCTTTGGAGAAGCCTTCCGACATGAGATATGTTGAAAAGAGATCATACCACGCGCGTGGAGCTTGTTTCAACCCATAGAGAGCCTTCTTAAACTTGTACACATGATTAGGAAACTCCGTGCTAACGAACCCATTCGACTGACTAACATAGACTTCTTCCCTTAGTTCACCATTCAAAAATGCCGTCTTCACATCCATTTGATAGACGATCATGTTCATATGAGCAGCATACGCAAGGAATAGTCTAATAGCCTCCAATCTTGCAACAGGAGCAAAAGATTCTTCAAAGTCGATACCCAAGGCTTGTTTGTATCCTCTAGCAACCAATCTAGCCTTATTCTTCAAAACTCCACCCATCTCATCAAGTTTAACCTTATAAACCCACAACAAAGTAAGGATGTTAACCTTTTCAGGGAGAGGAACTAATTCCCATACTTCAAGTCTTTGGAATTCATTTAGTTCCTCTTGCATGGCTTCAATCCAAGATGATTGAGTCATAGCATGTTGCCAGTTTTTAGGTTCAACTTCAGAGAGAAATGCATCAAAATAGCAATAGAGTGCACTCTCTTGTAATTGATGGCGTGTCAAGACTGGTCGATCGAGACCTCCAATAATATTCCTAATTGGGTGATCTTTTGTCCATTTGGTGATGTCATTTTCAATCCGTGGTGGTCTGGAGTGAAAGATTGTAGGAGCTTCTTCTAAGGTAGACGCGGCTGAAGGATTTTCAGGTATCGGTATACCAAAGAATGGAAGCTTTTGTTGGTGAGCATATTCCAAATCGTGATCAACAGAATCCTCTTCATCATCATTAGGCACAAGTAAGGGTGAAGATTCAGGTGTAGTTTGAGAATTACTTGGTGGAGGTGCATCCGGTTCAATGTTAATTGAAGATGCATTTGATGAAGCTTCATTAGCTTGAGCAACAACTTCAGGGATTGGAGCTATCACTACAGGTGCTGGAACTTCATCACTTGGGGGATCAAAGAATTCATCAAACAACGGTTGAAATAGTTTATCCCACTCGGGCCTTGTAGGTGGTATAAATGATGTAGAAGTAGGATTATTGGGAACTAATCCGGAACTAATAGCACCGGGTCCCATCTCGTGAAGCACGGGTTCAGAGCTGCGTTGCTCAGAAGCCATCGCTGTCAGCTCATCAAAATCTGCGTCCATAGTTTCTACTATCTTAGCAAGACGACGGTTGTAAATTTGGTATGCTTTCTTTGAGGGTGAGTAACCAATGAAAATACCTATATCGGCTTTCGGTTGAAGTTTGCCCAAATTCTCACTATTAATGTTTGGATAACAAAGAGCACCAAACACATGAAAGAATGAAACATCGGGTTTACGATCATGTAGAAGCTCGTAAGGTGTTTTTCCATGGCGTTTCCGAATGATAGAGCGGTTTTGGGTGTAACATGCAGTAGATACAGCTTCTGCCCATAAGAATAATGGAGCGTTCGCATAAATCAGCATAGTCCTAGCAGCTTCCATAAGCGTACGATTCCGTCTTTCAACGACACCGTTTTGTTGTGGAGTACGTGCAGCGGATGTTTCATGAGAGATACCAACTTCTTCATAGTAATCACGAAGAGTCTGGTTGACGAACTCTGTTCCATTATCAGTACGAATACGGCGGACAGTAGTATTTAAACGTACCTGAATGAATTTCAGGAAAGTGATGATAGCCTTCGGTGCTTCATCCTTTGTACGTAGAAATCTAACCCATGTAAACTTGGAGAAATCATCCACAATAACAAGGATGAATTTCTTACCACTCACACTTTCGGTTCGCATTGGCCCACAAAGATCCATATGCAAAAGATGAAGTTTTCTTGATTGGTGTCTTCAACTTTGGGCTTGTATGATTTCTTGGTGCTTTTCCCCCTTGAACACGCGGAACATAAATGGTCCTTGTGAAATTTGAGCTTTGGAAGACCACGAACTAATTCGTTTTTAGCCAAATGATTAATAGCATCAAAGTTAAGATGAGATAATCTGCGATGCCATAACCATGACTTGGTCTTAGATGCTTTGGAGAGAAGACATACTGGAGAGGCGGCCATCATGTCTTGTAGGGACAAAGTATAAAGATTTGCACCACGAGACCCCTTCAACAAGTCTTTTCCTTCCAAGTTGCGGATGAAACAAGTATGTTGTCGAAAAGCAACCTCTAGGTTGGAATCACAGAACTGTCCTATTGAAAATAAATTATGACCAAGACCTTCTACATAGTATACCCTTGAAATCGTAACATTTCCAATCTGATATTCACCATACCCCATTATCTTTGTAATATGATCATTACCGAATTTAACCGTTCCAAGAAACTTGCTGACGAAATTTCGGAGCATCGAGCGATCTCCGGTCATATACTTTGAGCAACCGGAGTCTAAATACGAGAAGATGATTTGGACCACCTGAAAATATCACCAGACGAGGAAAATGTATAGGTTTCGGAATCTGAATGTTCCTTGTTATTAGCAGGTACAGATTTAATGATCTTAGATTTGCTAACATTAGGTTTCTTAGATTTCCTAGCCTTCTTCCTAGTTGGTGGTGTAGATTCAAGTTGGCTTAAATCCTGAGGTATTTCTTCACTGATAGGCACTATAGTGGGGGCTGACCTAATTAAAGGGCGTGGTTTCCATACTTTAGTGCTAGTGTGCCTATTTAAAGGACGCTGAGACCTAACCTCAATGGATGCATTCCTAGTTAACGGGCACATTTTTCCATCTAATGTAAAGGTCCTACCAGTGGGACGCCATTGCCATCCAACTTGGGTACGAGTTCTCCCAGTTGGCTTCCATTCAAGATCATTCCTAATGGCATTCATTTCATTCACATGATCAATAAGACACAAATCATGACGTTGAGAAAACATGCATTCATTACAATTCCAACATTTAAAATTAGAATTCACAAATGGTTTAGGCTTCTGCACAGGCGCAGAGCTTTTAGTCTTAGCAACATGATTATTTTTATTTAAATCTGAAATAACATTCCTAGGGTGAGCTTCTACTTTCTTCTTGATGGTACTACTAGTGGAGGGCTTGATCTTATCTTTCTTGAGTGGCGATCCTTTAGCCTTAGTAGACTCTTTTACTCCTGTAGAAGGCAAAGTGGGAACATTAGCAACAGATTTTAAAGGTGCCTTAGTTGATGGTGCCAATGACGGTTTTACTCCTGGGGTCTTATTGAATGGAGTTACAGCAATGGGTCGATTAGTGAGTAGTGTAGAACCCGGTTTTCCTATCTATTGCAAGTATGCTAAGCAATATTGAACTCGCTTAATATATGCATGAGCTGAATAATAGTGACTGCTTGAGGGATCTAACGCATACAAATCATCTAAAATATCCCTAACAAGATCCACGTGCTTAATTGCATTCCTCATATAAACATCGTAAGTATCCGGATTTTGCTTATGGAGCGGGTTCTTATAGAGCACTACTGAATTGGTTGATGGAGCACTAGAGGACGGTGCTGAGTTGGTAGCTAAGTTATTAACAACTTCTTGTCGGGTGAGAAGAAGTGTCTCCTTTAACTCGGCCAAAACCATGTTTTTGTCAATGAGCTGGATATTTAAGTCAGAGATTTCCTCACACTTTTGGTTCAATTGTTCAACATAAGATTGTTGCTGTGCCGCATTAAAAGCGAAGCGTTCTTCTAGTGAACCATAAAGAGTGGACATTCCCTGTCTTGCACGTTCCATCTCCCCTAGAATAGACGAAAGTCTAATTTCTAAGTACTGGTTTTTAGACTCTGCAGCCTCTAGTTCCAAAGTTAGTGTTTCGTTCGATGATAAATCTCTCTTTAATCTCATAATCTCTTCCTCTAATGCCTTAACTATCTCAATCATATTGTCACTCGTCTCAACACTGTTTCCAAACCATTTGTTATTAAAAGATCCTCATTTTGGGTTTGGTGTTTTAATTCTAAAGATATACAATGTTGTTCAAGTTGATTAAAACGTTTTGCCAGTAAATTGTAAGAATCTTGAAGCTTTAAAAATTCAGCGTTAGACTCATGACAAGAATGATTATCTACCTCATTTACAGTCTCAGCAATATTTACAGAGAGATCATGCACATCATCACATATATTCACAGCATCACAATTATTCATAGCGGATGTAAGCTCATTCGAATAATTAACATTCACATAGTAAGCACATCACACGAAATAACTTGGGACAAGAATCGCTCATATTCGGATAAAATCTTTTCCTTTTCAATTACTTGTAGTTCGTAAGCGGTGTCCATTTCATAAAACACTTTTTGAACTTCTTTAATTTCAAAATCGAGATTTTCTGAAAGAGATGCAAAACTTCCTTTTAGATTTTCGACAAAAGGGTTGATCTCATTCTTAAACACCTCGTTCATGTGTTCGAAAGCCCATTCTCCGGAGTTTAGACCATTGGAAGTTGTACATTCCCGGATGACCTTGTCAAAACTAGCAAAGTATTGATTAATCTCTTGCAAGTTTATCCATACAATGCTAATAGGTGGAAGATCCTTTGGAATTTCCTTAGGTCCTTCCATTTTGACAAGTGTAGGAAGTGTACTAGGGTTTTCTTCATTTAACATGTAGGTTGGTGTTGTGATGAGATCTTTATCCATATGGAATCGAATTCTAAAGTCTGTTTTTGCAAACTCTTGATTCATTTTAAAATAATCACACTGAGGATATTTTGCAAAGTTGTATGACCGACTCTCATCAACTAGAGCCTTATTCTCACGATCCTCGAAAATAACAATCGGATCTAAGACCAATCCTAATTTGGTTGCATCATAAAGTCTTGGATTATGGATAAAAGCTTGTCTTGCATACCGTGGGTTAGGGGGAAGGTCTTTTTGACGCGATAAGTTAAACTCTCTAAACGATGCGTCAAATAAGTGCACTAGTTGAGAGGCAGCGTATTGTCTTAAAAGCAAATAATCTAAACTTCTAATCCTATTAGCCGCATTAATTTCCATTTCATTCATTTTAGACTCGAGTAATTCAAAATCCGTTTGAAGTTTGTGAAAATTAGTGACCACTAACTCTTTTTCTTTAATTTCGTTGGAAAGATTTGCTCTTAAGGTTTCAATTTCTTGCAAATGACCCATTTGTTTGTTTCGAAAATGATCATATTCGGAATTTGTTAGAACATTGGACGAAGGAAATAATTCCAAAGTTTGAACTTTTTCATTGCACAAGGCAAGCTCAGCCGACAGATTCTTATTCGTAGCTAGGGTTTCTAAAAGTGCAGTATTCATTTGGCTAAGTTACTTTGCAGGAACCATGACCAAATCCTGTTGAGCAGGAATATGCGTAGTCGAAATGACTCCCGGTTGTGATTCACTCAAAGTCTGGGGACTTGCATTGATATTGCTATCATTGATTGTCTCCTCATTTGAGAGACTCACAACCGAAGACTCATTCGGATTAGCATCCTCTTGCCCAACTTGATGTGGTTGAATACTAGTATAAGTGGTATTAGTAAGTACCTCAGATATTTTATTTGACCCAAAGCTAGAGATAGTTGCCATAAGAGCTGCCTGAGCAGATTGAAGATCATCACAGTCTGAATCGTAAGCATCCAGATCATCTGCATGGTATGCTGCATTCTGTGTAGTGAGAACTTCTTGTTTCGCAATCCCTGGATCAGCAAGAAATGCTAGCTCCTCTTCATCAAGTTCCTGTCCTTGTGCCTGAGTGTTCACCAAATAAATCTTCTCTGCAAACCATTGACCATCCCTTCTCCTCTTGGGTATTGTGCAATCCCTAGACATGTGACCTTCTTCCTTACAGTTGTAGCATATAATCATTCTCAACTTACCTGTAGAATTAGCCCGTGGAGGAGTGTTGACCATTGGAGCAGGATTGACCATGCGTGTATTGGTGGTTGATGTAGTGGGTCTCCCCTGATAAGGTTGAATAGGTTGAACCATTACCTTGCCATTCTTAATGGTAGCTTGTTGTCGAGAATTGGATGAATTCCTCAACTGATTGTTAGTAGGAGCTGGTCCTCTAAATCCTCGTTTGCTCAATGTCCTTGTGAGATAAGCAGACATAGTGGCTAACACTTCAGCTGGGTCAGTTCCTTGTTTGAATTCAGGAATCAGAACCTCATCATTATCACAATACATTGCTTGGTCTTTTTGAGCGGCATAAGCACTAGAAGGAGTACTTGTATGGTCAGAATAGCTTGGTGGATATGCTGCATTTTCTTGATATGGCGAGTATGATGACTGAGCATAGGGTGCAATGCTTGCTAGTGAATATGGGTGAGGTTGTGGAGCATATTGTGATGCTTGTGGTTCTCTCTGAGATGAAGGTGCATTAAACCGATATTGTTGTTGATGTGAGGTGGGTGGTTGAGGTAGAATCGAATATTGGGGGAAGCTTGGAGTCATGTATGGTGATGGATGATAAGCTTGGTGTCCCATGATATAAGGAGTGTTGTTATATGACAAGCTTTGTTGATTTGCCATCAAAGCTAAAGGTTCAGAGTACATACCACGAGGCATACAGTGCATGATCACGTGTTCCTCATGCTGCTAAAGGAAGGTATAGAGTTGATCCAAATTGCACTTATGCAAATCCCTAGTTAACTTAACATCAGTAATATACTCACCCTATTCAGCTTGAGGTAAAGTATTCGAAAACTTGGTGTTAACCTGAAATGGAGCAATCACGAGATTGTACACATTCAAATCATTCATGAGAGTAGTGAATCTGAAGTAGTAGTCGTGAAGCGTTTCCCCTGGACTGTACGTGAACCTATCAAACAGATCATACAACTGACATTCGCGTTCCTGTTTAGTAAGAGACGTACCTTGTAGCAAAACCTGTAGACGTTCCCATAACTCCTTTGCAACCGTATATTGACTTACCATTCGATAGATGTCATGTGGAAGAGCTTGGAGAATGGTTTGAAGAGCCTTTTCGTCTGCATCGGCAATAAGTTGTTGAGCTGGTGTAAGTTCTTCAAACTCCCGTGGTCGAGTCACATTGTTAACAATGATGGTACCATAATCAAGTGGACCATTTCGAATTGACTTGACCATAAGCCTCCCATATGTCGGTTTTCCCTTAATGTATGACATCATACGGCCTTGCCATGCTTTAAAGACTTCTTTAATGAGCATTGGAGGGTGATTATCCGTTCCCGTAATGACGGAAATATCCGTAAGTGATGTCATTTGAGGCATTAATGAACTCGGATTCATTTTGATCACTTTAAAGAATCAAAGATTATCGGTTGATCGAGCAGTGAAGTAAGGTTGTGAGTTGTGTTGTGTTGTTGAAGTAAAGCGTGTGTAAGAAACCAAGATTAAATCAACTAAAAATCGTCGAAAAACTCGTAAAATACCCCTTGATCCGGAATAATTAAGTTGATTCGGAATAAATACCTTAATGTGAAAAAGATCTTGGTTCGGAATAATTACCTTGATTCGGAATACTTGGTTGATCCGGAATACTTGGTTGATCCGGAATACTTGGTTGATCCGGAATACTTGGTTGATCCGGAATACTTGGTTGATCCGGAATACTTGGTTGATCCGGAATACTTGGTTGATTCGGAATAACGGTTGATCCGGAATAACCTGTTGATTCGGAATGCCTTGTTGATCCGGAATAAACTGTTGATTCGGAATGCCTAGTTGATCCGGAATAAACTGTTGATTTGGAATGCCTTGTTGATCCAGAATAAACTGTTGATTCGGAATGTTTCGTTGATCCGGAATAAACTGGCAAAATAACTTCGAGACCGAGTTTTGATGTTTTTTCTTAGAACAAACGAATTTAAACCCGATTTTTGATCAAAAACCACGAAAAGTTTTGTGATTTCTACCAAAATAAGCTAAACCCAACACTTATCTAATAATCCCAACAACAAAAACACCAAAACTTACAAGATTCAAGGTAGATTTTCCTAAAAATCACTAATACTATCAAAAACTAAAAAGCAACACAAATCCTTACCTTAAATCACCCAATGGCTCTGATACCAATTGAAGAAGAGTGATAATCTTATGAATCAATAAGGTGGGTTGATGGTTTTAGAGAGAGAAAGTAGTGAGACAAAGTGAGAGAGACATATGTGTTTTTATTAATCAAAAGTGAAACAACCAACCAACCCCCTTTCCATGGTGGAAAGGGGTATTTATATCCAAGCCACTAATGGACTTGGGCCGACCCATGACAAGCCCATGGGCCGGTTTTACTTAACAAATTAAACAAATATTTAACTACGAGCTATACAACATTCAATAATATTATGGAGTGACCGATACTTCTAATATATGTTAAAAACGTATTTCTAACAATAACTTTGGTGTCGAAAGTATTTATTCTTCAAAAGCACATAACTCCTCTGCAACGCTCCGGTAAGATCACTTTTAGTTTTGTTTTGCATTGTAGATGTATCCCTCATAACTGAAATGATTTCCCGGGTATTTATTAAGTAAATACTACGATATTGTATTGGAATTACTGAAAGTACGCTGAGTGCTTGTCAGTATCATATTTTTTTTTGTGAGCATTGCATAAACATCATTTGCATTATGTTGCATAGCATGTATTACGTATGACCTTTGCATGAGCATTGCATACTAATTATTATTTTATTAACGATGACCTTAAGTATCCTTAAACCCTTATAATTGTAGAAAATGGCTGGTTTACCTCGTGAGGATGGATGGATTGATATGACTAATGTAGTAGATGGTGAGGAAGTGGATAACTTTGGTGCTAGTGACGATGAGGAGCCTTTTGAGCTTTTAGATGATGGGATTCCACTTACTGCAGTTGGTCAGACAGAGCCTGAGTTGATACAAGGTAGTTATGTTCCAAGGGTCAATGTTGTGCCACAAACTGTTCTAGATTGTCAGCGACCTGTTGTTCGTTCTTTGACTCCTACTTGTGATGCTTATATTAGCGGTTTGCCTGGGATTACATTTGCTAGGGGTGATGTTCCTGTTGAGTCGAGTAGGGCTGCTAGTGCTCGATCTATTCATGATGGTATTCCTAAGGTTTATTGTCCAGGTCCTAGGTCTTATGATGATATTTTCTGGTTTCTTAAGAAGTTTGATAGGTCTTTGTTTGAAAGGTATTTGGTTGAGACCCGCGTGATTAGGAGGTTTGAGCAGAATGAGAAAAAGTTTGACAGGTTTGTTGGTAGTGTGAGGAGATCAGAGTTTGTTAGGGCAAGGGAAATGGATGAAGTTGTTAGATTAAGATCTATGGTGTTGAATTTGAGTGGTCAAGTTGAAAGTTTACGTAGGGAGCAAGAAAGGAATGCAAGGTTGAATGCGTGGGTTTTGACGGTGAGATCTTTTCCTAGTCAAGGTGTTGTGATTCGTGATGTGCAGAATCAGGTTGAAGCTCGAGTGTTGGTGAAGCCGAATGAAGGAAGTAGTCGTAAGGGGAAGGAAAAAGTGGAGGAAGATTCTGAGGATGATGATAGCAGCAGTGATGACGAGCCGATGTACAAGAAGCTGCGGGGATATGATGTTTAGTTCTTTATGTTGTTTCTATTTAGCCTTGTTGTAATAGAACTTATGTAGACTCGTACTGTAGTTTGTGATGAAACTTAATGACTTTTAAGTTTGTTGTGATGAAGGATTGTAGTGATATTACTTGTCACAATTTTGTAGAAATTTTCCAAAGCAATCCAAAATTACCTTCATGATTTATGATTTGTCTTATTAGTTCTTGTGTGAAATGGTTAATGATTCATTGTGAATTGTGTTGTTGGTGCATGTAGTAACCATGTTACATCTTGATAGAGAAATCCTTCTTCTTATCATGATATGAATACTTACTTGTTCTTTTTCTGTTATGGTTATACAGGAAGGAGTTGGGAGGCATTTTTCTGACTTTACTAAATTGTTGTTCGGTTAGTTTCCTGTAAACATGCCGCCTAAATTGACGACTGCTACTATTAATACCATGCTTGAGCAAGCTATTGCTAGAGCTTTGGAAGCTGAACGTGTTGCGAGGAACCAAGAGGCTGAGAATAGAAATGATGTTGGTCAGCTTGGAGGGAATGTTGAAAATCAGGTTGGAGGTAATGCTGATGAACAAGCGGGAGGAAATGCTGCGGGACAAGTTGGAGGTAGTGCTGCTGTTCAGCAGATTCAGAAGGAATGTTCTTATGCTAGTTTCATGAAATGTGGACCTACCCAATTTCGTGGTACTGGTGGTACATTGGAATTAAGGAGGTGGATTGAGAAGATTGATAGTACTTTTGAAATCAGTGGATGTTCAGAAGCTAGTAAGGTGAAATTTGTTGCAGCTACTTTTCAGGATGATGCATTAAGTTGGTGGAATAGTCAAGTAGCTACTGTGGGGTTGGTTGAAGCTAATGCTAGAACATGGACTGTGACCAAGGGACTGTTGACTGCTAAGTTTTGTCTTGAGGAAGAGTTAGGTCAGTTGGAAGATGAATTGAGGCATTTGGTGCTGAGGAACAATGATATTGTAGCTTATACAAGGAGATTTTCTGATTTATGTTTGTTGTGTCCTGATGCGTTTGCTGATGACCGTAAGAAGATGAAGCAGTATATTAGGGATTTATCTAGTAATATCAAGGGAGAAACTACTTCGTCGAAACCCAAGTCATTTGATGAAGCTGTTCAAATGGCTCATGCTTTAATGGATGTAAAGCTGCAGGATCGAAAGGATAGTATTGCTGAGGGGAATAAGAGAAAGTGGGAAGCTGCACACTCAAGCCAAGGGCAGAATCGAGGTGGTTATCGTAATAACAATAACCAAGGACCGAATAGGAATCAGCAATACAATTTGAGAAGGAATGATGGTGTTCGTGCTGCCACAGGAAATCAAGGTAACAAGGTGAATCTGAAGTGTAGACGGTGTAATCTGTATCATGTTGGGAATTGTCCACCTGCTTACAACAAGTGTGGGAAGGCCGGACATATGATGGCAGATTGTAGAAACAAGGGTGTAGCCACTGGAGCCAATGCTATTAAGGTAGTTTACTGTTCTGTATGTGGAGGTTGTGGACATAAGCAAGGGAACTGTTTGAGGGTTGGCATACGACAGGGAGGCAATGTTGTTGTTGTTGCTACTGGGATTGCTGCTCCAGCCTATATCGTGGGTGATGCTGACAAACCTCAAGGGCTGAATGTGGTGACTGGTACGTTTTTACTTGATGCTTGTTATGCTAGTGTGTTATTTGATTCTGGATCCGATAGAAGTTTCGTAGATGTTAGATTCAGTCAGCTATTGGATAGAGAACCAGTGAGATTGACAACTAGTTATAAGGTGGAGTTAGCTGATGGTAAGGTTGTAAGCACTAGTTCTATACTGAAAGGTTGTTCCTTGAAGTTAGGTAATTATGTGTTTAGTATTGATTTGATGCCCATAGAATTAGGATCTTTTGACGTGATTATTGGAATGGACTGGTTAGTTGGTAATGGTGCAGTAATTGTTTATGGAGAAAGATTAGTTCAGATGCCGCTAAGGAATAGGGTATTGACTGTCAAACGGCGATGAATGTACTTCTCGTTTGAGTGTTGTTTCTTGTTTGAAGATGATGAGGTATATTGAAGCATGTTGTGATGTGTTTCTCACAGATAAGTAATGATGGTGTGAATGAAAGGAAATTGGAGGATGTGCTTGTGATTAGAGAGTATCCTGAGGTTTTCCCTGAGGAATTGCCAGGATTACCGCCGCATCGTGAAGTGGAGTTTCGTATTGATTTAGTGCCGGGTGCTGCGCTTGTTGCTCGTGCATCGTATCGTTTAGCTCCATCTAAGATGAAAGAATTATCTGATCAATTGAAGGAATTGATGGATAAGGGATTTATTAGACCGAGTTCGTCGCTGTGGTGTACGCCTGTTTTGTTTGTTAGGAAGAAAGATGGTTCTTTTAGAATGTGTATTGATTACAGAGAGCTTAACAAATTGACTGTCAAGAATCGGTATCCACTGCCGAGGATTGATGATTTGTTCGATCAGTTGCAAGGTTCTTGTGTATACTCGAAGATCGATTTGAGGTCTGGGTATCATCAACTGAGAGTTAGGGAAAAAGATATTCCTATAACACCTATTGGTACTCGATATGGATATTTTGAATTTCAAGTGATGCCTTTTGGGTTAACAAATGCGCCTGCTGTATTTATAGATTTGATGAATCCTGTATGTAAGCCGTATTTGGTGAGTTTGTTATCGTATTCATTGATGATATTCTCGTTTATTCCAAGAGTAAAAAGGAACATGAGAAGCATTTGAGAACAATTTTGGAATTGTTGAAGAAGGAGAAGTTGTATGCGAAATTCTCTAAGTGTGAATTTTGGTTAAAATCAGTTCAAATTTTGGGCCACGTGACTGATAGTGAAGGTGTTTGTGTGGATCCTGCTAAGATTGAGGCAATTAAGGATTGGTCAGAACCGAAGACGCCGACTGAAGTTCGCCAATTTCTTGGTTTGGCTGGGTATTATAGAAGGTTTATTGAAAAGTTTTCGTTAATTGCTAAGCCGTTAACTAAGCTTACGGAAAAGAATCGAGTGTTTGAATGGGGATTGGAAGAGGAATCTGCATTTAGTATTAATAAGTGTGTAAACACTTATCCTTTTGCCACTAAAATCAAGGAAAAACAAGACCTAATCATGTGTTTAATGTCGTAAAAGTCGGAATTACGCGTGGTTTTGTGTTTTTGTGTTAAATAGGTACAAATGATCAAAAGAAGAGAAAACACGGGATTTCACGGTCAAATGTTGAAGAAAGTCCAAAAGAAGACGAAGACAAAGTCAAAAGATCAAAAGCGTGCCCAAGTTCACGAAAACCGACAAAGTCGACACAATTTTGAAGAAAAGATCGAAAAGCCAAAAATCAAGTCGTTTTGTTCGGGGAATTAATTTATCAAAGTTATTGGGCTTTGTGGGTCCCACTTTTGATTAATGGGCTTTTTAAAAGCCCAATGTGGAATAAAGCTTTGAAACAAATAGAAAATATTGGGCCAAGCCCATATTGATAATAAACATTCGGCTGGAAAGGAAACTTGGGCCAAAGCCCATTTTACTCCATTAACATCTTGGGACGTTTAAGATATTCAAGTGAAAAGTTTTCTTTTCCTGGTCAAACATTTTCCCCACATCCCAACACTTATCACCCCATCACACGTTTTAAATAAATAAAAGCCCATTTGCACAACATAACGGACGGAGGATTATTTATACTTTGGTCAAACCCTCAAATAACTCACACAACATCCCACATCCCACACGTGTCTACTCCATTTACTTTCCCCAAATTAATAAAACCCTTATTTACCCATCCCATTTATTCTTCGTTACAAACGAAGTAAGTTTTTTACCCACCATTTCTTCTTCCCCACAAAACTCGCAACTCTCCCCCAAACCCTAATTTCTACTGTAAAAAATTACTCACCAAAATTGGGGGTTTTACCCTAAATAGTTAATTCATACCATGGGGAATTAAATCCCCATGGTTTTCGGATGAAACACTAATGTGGTCCTCCCCTCTCCATCCGACGTGGCCTAATCTCCCTTTTTGATTGGGTATAACACGTTCAACAAACCAATCCTCCAATCAATTTATTCCACGAGGGCGATCCGCGTGATTAGGGAACTTTCAGACGTTGATCAAGTGCAAGAAATAGAGAGAAGAAATATGCGGTCATGATTCGAGACCTTGGGCACCAAGTTCACCAAATGGTTTGAGGGTTTGCCTATAAAAACCCTCCTACATCTTGTAATTGGAATAGTCCACTTTTCTTTATTTTTCAGTTTTTTTTAATTAATTAGGAGTAGGATTAAATTAGTTTAAATTTCTGTAAATTGGGTTTTTAGATTTAATCTTGTATTTTTTCAATTTCCAGTATTTGTAATATTTTTATTATTAATGAAAAGTTCCTTTTTATAAATTTTCGTCTTAATTTTCTGTCAATTTTAATCCAAGTTTAATCTGCTTTCTTCTATTTCATATATTACTGTTCGTTTGACTTCAATTTATATAAAAAAATATATATATAAAAAAAATATAAAAGAAATAAAAAGAAAGTGAGTTATTTTCCCACTGGAAAAAAAAAATACTGTTACTGTTCATTTGGATGCGTTTGGTTCGAGAGCTTTGTGGTCGGAATCGAGATGATGGTGACGATGTTTGGGTAAAACGGTGGTGTTGATTCAGTTTGTTAAGACGGCTCAGCGCCGCGTCTTCGTCACAACGGTTTCGACATAAGGTTCCTTTTTAATCTTTTTTTTTAATTTTTTCGTTAAGTTTTTAATTTAGGTTATAAATCTGCTTTAGTTTTATTTGCTTGAAGTTTGCGACTGTTTTTTTTTATTTAGGAGGTTAATTAGTTTATCAGTTTTTTAGGAGTTTTTTTTATCTGCTTTAGTATTAATTTGTCCAAGTTATATATCTGTGTATTTTTATTATCAGCTAGTGTTTGGATTATTGTTTAGATCCGTTGAAGTTGGTTCAAGAGGAGTTTATGTTTAAGCAGTTTAGGATTTGGCTTTATAGTTTTTTTTTAATTTGGTTTATAGCTTATTTTCGTTTGGCTTATTTATCTGCTTATTATCTGTTTTGGTTTACATTTTAATCTGTTTGGGTTACTGTTAGTTTCGTAGTTATTTTTGCTTATTTTTAGTATTTTTGATGCTTATTCATTTTGTTTAGAGTTGCTTATTAGGTTCATTTTATTGATGTTATAGCTTATCGTGGTTCAGCTTATCTTCATTTTATATGCTTTAGTTTTCTAGCTTTTTTTTTGGTCTTTGCTTTTGTGTGCTAGTATTGCTGATTAAAGCCAACAAATCCAATTGATCTGTTGGGTCTTTCAACTGTCTAAAAATTCAGTATAAAAAATAAATAGCTAAAAATTGGCAACTGTTGGGGATCGAACCCCTGACCATCCGTTTATCAACAATTCGTCCTTACCATCTCATCTATACCTTTATTTGTGTTTAACATGGCAGTATTAAATTAATATAGGTTTAGTTAATCTTGGCAGTTATTTAATTTAGTTTAATTAAAGTTTGTAGTTTATTTAATCTATAGTTTTATTCAAAGTTTTCTTTATTCAGTTTTTATAAAAAATAAAAAGATAAAAAAAATATTTTATTCACTTTTATAATTTGAAATTAGTTTTCATTTTATTTTGTTTATTTTTTTAAGTTCTTATTTAAATTTTAGTTTTAAAATAGTTTTCAATTAAAGTTTTTAAGTTTTATTAAAAATTAAATGTTTTTATTTACTTAGTTTTAAAATTTAGTTTTCATTAAAAATAGTTTTTAATTAGTTTTAATTTCGTAAGTTTTTAGTTTTTAAATTAATTTAGATTTTTAAAATAGTTTTTAATTATATAATTTTTAGTTTAAAAATTCAAATTTACGTTTACAAAAAACAAAGTAAGTCGTAACGTTAATCGGTAATCAAATTCGAGTCGAGTCGAGGAACGAAAAACGAATAAATAGGATTGCAAAACCTTAAATTTCAAATGGCGCCGCTGCCGCTTCGCTCGTACGATTGACGATTTTTCGTGAAGACGTTTGGATTTTGGGATCCGTTATTTTTGAACGTTAATTTTCGTGCAACAAAATCAAAAATACAAACAAAATCAAAAACTTAAAAACACAAAAAATTAAAAAATCACAAAAGCAAATTCTTTCCTAAGATTTGCACCAAAAAAAAATTAATTAAAAAATCAAAAGTAATACTTTTTCCTAAAAGTATTACACCAAAAATTTTACGTATTAGTGTTATTTCTTATTTCGATTTCTTTCGATTTTTCTTGTGAATATATATTTTTCTAAAAAAATACAAAAAGATTTTTCTTTTATTATAATATAATACGTAGCATAATAATTATTGTTATTTCGATTTCTTTCGACACTACCATGGATAATCGTCCGATTTGGGAAATATTGCAAGAAGAGCGTTATAAGATTATGTCCGAGGAGTGTTCGACTTGTGGTGGGCCTCATGCTTATTTTAATTGTGACAAAACTTATGAGGAGGTTTATAATAATGAGGAAAGTATGTGTTATGATACTAATACTTATTTTGGCTCCCCTAGTTTTCCTACAACTAGTGACCTACCACAATATGATCAACGATTTTATGGGGAATTTCAAATCAAGGGTTTTCAAATAATGAAGGTTTTCCAAATGACGGCAATTTTCAAAACTTTAATCAAATGGACATGCACAACCCTCAAATGGACTTGATTCTACAAAAATTGACCGAACATGAGAAAATCATGAATGCAATGCAAGAATCTACAAGACAAATGCAAGAGTCCACCGATAGAAAATTCATGCTCATTTTAGAAACCTATCAAGATCAATTTGATATTGAGCCGTCTTTGAGAGTTGATATTGAGGCTAACACCACTACTAGTAGTGATGTTCCCATTGTGGATCCTTCCATCTCTCCGCCAATAAAGGAGAGACAAGGCCTGGAGATTATCATGAGTTTTACTCACCCTCCGGTGTTGACACCCACATATACTATTAGCTATCCTCTTTCCTCACCTATTGAGGAAATTCCCGAGATTATTCTTGAGCCTCCATTACCCATTGAAGACCCGATTTCTTTTATGACTCCTTCACCTACCCCTTCAAATGACTTTATGCTTTCTTCAAATCCTCTTAGCGAGACATGTTTTGAGAAACCAATTTTTGAGGAGTGTGAAGAACTTTATAATGAGTGCATAGAAGAAGAACCCATAAGTTGTCCTACACCCAAGGAGTTTGTGGATAGGGATGAGTTATCTTGTGATTCCGACTACATTTTCATTTATTCCTCGGGATCGGATGAGGATGATTCTCCTATTTTACCAAAACCGACTTTTGAAAACCATGATACTAATGATTTATCGGTTTCTTTACTCCTTAGTGATGACTTTTATACCCCGAGTATTGAGAAATTCCATCACGAGGATGCTTTTTATGATCCCGTGTTATTGGATTTCTCGCATGAGCTTAATTGTGATCATGGTATTGATGAAAAGGCAAATGGAGTTTTAAAACTTGATATTGATATTGATTTTGAGAACTCGGATTTTGATAAATTCACATTTGCCTCTTCGCCAATTACTTTTTCTACCATCGATTCTCATCCAATTCTCGAGGAGTTACCTAATCAACACTCCTCTAATGAGAATTACGTTTACCACATTCGTGAGGATTTAACTTATCAACAAATCCCACAAATGAATGATGGTTTCATACTTGATCATGATGTCTTCGAGAGAATTTCTAAAATCCTCAATGAGGGGAACGACAAACCTTTGTTTGACGAGCCTATCTATGATGAAGAAACCGAAGAGATTCACGTTCATGAGGATGAATGCTTTGACCCGGGAGGTGACATTAACCATTCTATGATTGATACCTTTACGGCTTTGCCGAATAGTGACCATCCTATGTCTTTGGGGGATGACAATTTGTCTCTTTTACCCATCCCACCTCCCGTGGATCACGACCTCACATACTTTTCGTATGTTGAGAGGACCTTTTTACCTTTGATGACTTATCCTCCTGCCTCTCATTTATTATGTTCCTCCGGGACCGAGGATAAGATCTTTGATCCCGGTATTACATTCGAGGCTTCCCCATGGACCATTTAATTTGGGGTCAAGTCAGGCTCGTGACTCGGTTAACAAAAACAAGTGCTTCTCGGGAGGCAACCCAATTATCTATCTTTTATCTATTTTCTACAATAAGTATAGGGGGAGCCGTGTAGGTTGTTTGTTTTGTGTGTTGTGATTGTTCAGGGACATGTGCTTTGATGATCCACTTTTGGTGCTTTTGACGAGACCCGTGTTCCCGTGTTTCCTGTGTACCCGGTTCCTTCGATAAGTTTTTGCTATTGCGATTCTATCTTGTATATAAATAAAACAAATAAATACAATCACTTTAGTTGTCCTTTCCTTAGCTCGATTTTAAACAACGTACTCAATGTCCTAAGTGTAGGGGAGTTTATTCTCCCACATGCTTAAACATTGAGGACAATGTTTATATTAAGTGTAGGGGGATTTCTATCGAAATTTTAGTGGGCTTTTCCATGAATTTGACCTCATTTAACCGGAAAAATTTTAATATTTTTTCAACGTTTTTCAAATTTTTGATCTATTTTGGCCTAGTAGTATTTTTATTTATTTTCTTTCCTTTTATCATCGCATCTTATATTTTCTATTTCAAGAATAAAGTCAAAATAAATTAATAAATAAAATGGTTTTAACAAGTTTAGATGTCTTTGATATATTAGGCCCGTCGTGAATATTTTGACTCAACCCGAGTTTACTTATCCAAGTTTACTCTAGCTAGTATCCTTAACCATATGGACCTTAATTGGTTTATTAGGCTAAGCATCCACGAGTCTCATTCCTTGAGATTTTAAATTGTGGAGAACGAGAGATGATAGAGTTAATTATATGTTTTGGTATTCTTTCATTAACTTATATGAGTTAGTTATGAGCTTTTTCTCCCATCGCTTGTTAATAAATATATTTGCAATAAATAAGGTTGTACGATTTGAAAAGTTACTTAGCTTCTAGCACAAGATCGTTTAAAAGTTGCTCGGTATTAATTAGAGTTCATAGCCAAGGCATAACTTATTGAAGCGGGACGCGAAGATTGGCATATCCAAAAAGGCCCTAACAAGGCATGAGGATACCCGAGTCCAAAAAGGCCCTCACAAGGCATGAGGATTCACTTTTTTGCTAAAGATCCTAAGAGATTGTGAAGATCATTAATCCAAATCAATATGATGGATCAAGACACACGACGAGAAGCAATTACTCCCCTAAAGATCATAGAGAAGTCTATCCAAAAAGACCCTAACAAGGTATGAGGATAAATAGATCCAAGTCCGAAAAGGAGGCGGATCGTTGTATATCAAAATCCTAAATAAAGAAGAGGATAAATGAAGAAGTCGTGGTCAATGTTTGAAGCATCTTTCACTCCTAATGAAGATGTATACCAAGATGAAGAAAAGACCATAATTTCAAGATCGTCTCTCATGATTTGAAGTTTGAAGTACAAGCCAAATATCAGTCCGAGAAAGGTCTCAAATCGTGAAACGAGTTATGCCAAGATATGAACTTTATGAGGTTTCGAGAAGCAGTTTTAAAAGATTTTGTCCTTTAGCTAACTATTGATTCCCACTTTATTTTCGGCCTTAATAAATTATCGAAATAAGTCAAAAATGCATCCTCGTGATCATTCAAGACAAAAATAAAATACAAGAGATACACCGTAGGAATAAGGGGGTCTAAGTGATTAATTAAACCACATGAGTAAGTGTTAGTTGTGCTAACTTGTAGTTTCAATGATCTCGTTTTTAAGCTTGGTATGGGGAACGTGAAACTTGAGGGTGATTAATATTCATGACACCAAAGCCCTAATTCAAGTCTTAGATTTCTTTACGAGTTTCTTCCATCAATAATTTCCAAGTTAATAAATTGTTATAACTTTTGTTTCCTTTTAAGTTTTTATCTTTTTATCGTAGTAGTAATAATAAAGGTCGAGATGGATCAATTATGAGAAAAATGTAACTTTATGCTTTAAAATAATGCATTGCATGGGGTCATTGCAATGGTCAAGTGTAGGGGATTTAATAAGTGTGTAAACACTTATCCTTTTGCCACTAAAATCAAGGAAAAACAAGACCTAATCATGTGTTTAATGTCGTAAAAGTCGGAATTACGCGTGGTTTTGTGTTTTTGTGTTAAATAGGTACAAATGATCAAAAGAAGAGAAAACACGGGATTTCACGGTCAAATGTTGAAGAAAAGTCCAAAAGAAGACGAAGACAAAGTCAAAAGATCAAAAGCGTGCCCAAGTTCACGAAAACCGACAAAGTCGACATAATTTTGAAGAAAAGATCGAAAAGCCAAAAATCAAGTCGTTTTGTTCGGTGAATTAATTTATCAAAGTTATTGGGCTTTGTGGGTCCCACTTTTGATTAATGGGCTTTTTAAAAGCCCAATGTGGAATAAAGCTTTGAAAAAAATAGAAAATATTGGGCCAAGCCCATATTGCTAATAAACATTCGGCTGGAAAGGAAACTTGGGCCAAAGCCCATTTTACTCAATTAACATCTTGGGACGTTTAAGATATGCAAGTGAAAAGTTTTCTTTTCCTGGTCAAACATTTTTCCCACATCCCAACACTTATCACCCCATCACACGTTTTAAATAAATAAAAGCCCATTTGCACAACATAACGGACGGAGGATTATTTATACTTTGGTCAAACCCTCAAATAACTCACACAACATACCACATCCCACACGTGTCTACTCTATTTACTTTCCCCAAATTAATAAAACCCTTATTTACCCATCCCATTTATTCTTCGTTACAAACGAAGTAAGTTTTTTACCCACCATTTCTTCTTCCCCACAAAACTCGCAACTCTCCCCCAAACCCTAATTTCTACTGTCAAAAATTACTCACCAAAATTGGAGGTTTTACCCTAAATAGTTAATTCATACCATGGGGAATTAAATCCCCATGGTTTTCGGATGAAACACTAATATGGTCCTCCCCTCTCCATCCGACGTGGCCTAATCTCCCTTTTTGATTGGGTATAACACGTTCAACAAACCAATCCTCCGATCAATTTATTCCACAAGGGCGATCTGCGTGATTAGGGAACTTTCAGCCGTTGATCAAGTGCAAGAAATAGAGAGAAGAAATATGCGGTCATGATCCGAGACCTTGGGCACCAAGTTCACCAAATGGTTTGAGGGTTTGCCTATAAAAACCCTCCTACATCTTGTAATTGGAATAGTCCACTTTTCTTTATTTTTCAGTTTTTTTATTAATTAGGAGTAGGATTAAATTAGTTTAAATTTCTGCAAATTAGGTTTTTAGATTTAATCTTGTATTTTTTCAATTTCCAGTATTTGTAATATTTTTATTATTAATGAAAAGTTCCTTTTTATAAATTTTCGTCTTAATTTTCTGTCAATTTTAATCCAAGTTTAATCTGCTTTCTTCTATTTCATATATTACTGTTCGTTTGACTTCAATTAATATAAAAAATATATATATAAAAAAAATATAAAAGAAATAAAAAGAAAGTGAGTTATTTTCCCAATGGAAAATAAATAAAAAAAATATTGTTACTGTTCATTTGGATGCGTTTGGTTCGAGAGCTTTGTGGTCGGAATCAAGATAATGGTGACGAGAGCTTTGTTAAGACGGCTCAGCGCCGCGTCTTCGTCACAACGGTTTCGACATAAGGTTCCTTTTTAATCTTTTTTTTATTTTTTCGTTAAGTTTTTAATTTAGGTTATAAATCTGCTTTAGTTTTATTTTCTTGAAGTTTGCGACTGTTTTTTTTATTTAGGAGGTTAATTAGTTTATCAGTTTTTTAGGAGTTTTTTTTATCTGCTTTAGTATAATTTGTCCAAGTTATATATCTGTGTATTTTTATTATCTGCTAGTGTTTGGATTATTGTTTTGATCTGCTGAAGTTGGTTCGAGAGGAGTTTATGTTTAAGCAGTTTAGGATTTGGCTTTATAGTTTTTATAATTTGGTTTATAGCTTATTTTCGTTTGGCTTATTTATCTGCTTATTATCTGCTTTGGTTTACATTTTAATCTGTTTGGGTTACTGTTAGTTTCGTAGTTATTTTTGCTTATTTTCAGTATTTTTGATGCTTATTCATTTTGATTAGAGTTGCTTATTAGGTTCATTTTATTGCTGTTATAGCTTATCGTGGTTCAGCTTATCTTCATTTTATATGCTTTAGTTTTCTAGCTTTTTTTTTGGTCTTTGCTTTTGTGAGCTAGTATTGCTGATTAAAGCCAACAGATCCAATTGATCTGTTGGGTCTTTCAACTGTCCAAAAATTCAGTATAAAAAATAAATAGCTAAAAATTGGCAACTGTTGGGGATCGAACCCCTGACCATCCGTTTATCAACAATTCGCCCTTACCATCTCATCTATACCTTTATTTGTGTTTAACTTGGCAGTATTAAATTAATATAGGTTTAGTTAATCTTGGCAGTTATTTAATTTAGTTTAATTAAAGTTTGTAGTTTATTTAATCTATAGTTTTATTCAAAGTTTTCTTTATTCAGTTTTTATAAAAAATGAAAAGATAAAAAAAATATTTTATTCACTTTTATAATTTGAAATTAGTTTTCAATTTAGTTTTTTTTTAAGTTCTTATTTAAATTTTAGTTTTAAAATAGTTTTCAATTAAAGTTTTTAAGTTTTATTAAAAATTAAATGTTTTTATTTACTTAGTTTTAAAATTTAGTTTTCATTAAAAATAGTTTTTAATTAGTTTTAATTTCATAAGTTTTTAGTTTTTAAATTAATTTAGATTTTTAAAATAGTTTTTAATTATATAATTTTTAGTTTAAAAATTCAAATTTACGTTTACCAAAAACAAAGTAAGTCGTAACGTTAATCGGTAATCAAATTCGAGTCGAGTCGAGGAACGAAAAACGAACAAAAATAGGATTGCAAAACCTTAAATTTCAAGTATGTTGAAGGATAAGTTGTGTTTGCACCGATATTGTCTTTGCCAGAATGATCTGAGGATTTTGTAGTGTACTGTGACGCGTCTCATAAAGGATTTGGAGCTGTACTGATGCAAAGGGAGAAAGTAATAGCGTATGCGTCGAGACAATTGAGGAAGCATGAAGAGAATTACACTACGCATGATTTAGAACTTGGGGCTGTTATTTTTGCTTTGAAGTTGTGGAGACACTACTTGTATGGAACCAAGTGTGTGGTTTTCACTGATCATAAGAGTTTGCAGTATATTTTGGATCAAAAGGAATTGAATATGAGGCAAAGGAGATGGGTTGAGTTGCTGAGTGATTATGACTGCGAGATTCGTTACCACCCTGGTAAAGCGAATGTGGTAGCTGATGCACTTAATAGAAAGGAAAGAGATAAGTCCATAAGAGTTAGAGCTTTGACAATGTTGGAAAGTGTTGATTTGACAGAAGCGATATTGAAAGCCCAAACTAATGGTTTGAAGGAAGAGAACGTTGAGGCAGAAAATTTGGGTAGAATGTTGAAACCTTTGTTTGAAGTAAGGTCAAATGGATTGAGGTATGTTGAGAATAGGATTTGGTTACCGTTGTGTCCGTCTGAGAAAGATTCGTTAGGAGTGCGAGATTTGGTGATGAATGAATCTCATAAGTCGAAGTATTCAATACATCCTGGATCGGACAAGATGTATCAAGATCTTAAGAAAGT
This sequence comes from Glebionis coronaria, assembly GCA_025667525.1. Classification (NCBI taxonomy): domain Eukaryota; kingdom Viridiplantae; phylum Streptophyta; class Magnoliopsida; order Asterales; family Asteraceae; genus Glebionis; species Glebionis coronaria. The sequence continues at coordinate 378,344,801 of CM046880.1, read as the reverse complement.
TTATTGGTGGCCGAATATGAAGGCAGATATAGCACAGTATGTTAATAAGTGTTTAACTTGTGCGAAGGTGAAGGCTGAACATAAGAAACCGTCTGGATTATTAGTGCAACCTGAGATTCTTGAGTGGAAATGGGAGAAGATTACAATGGATTTTGTGACAGGTTTGCCAAGGACTGCAAATGGTAGTGATATGGTATGGGTGATTGTAGATAGATTGACTAAGTCAGCTTACTTTTTGCCAATGAAGAAGACAGATAGTATGGAGAGGTTAACAACAGTGTATGTGAAGGAGATTGTTTGTCGACATGGTGTGCCTTTGTCGATAATTTCTGATCGTGATAGTAGATTTACTTCAGAATTTTGGAAGTCTTTGCAGAAAGCGATGGGAACGGAGTTATGTTTGAGTACAACATATCATCCGGAAACTGATGGACAAAGTGAGAGAACGATTCAAACGTTAGAGGATATGCTTCGTGCATGTGTGATTGACTTTGGAAATGGTTGGGATAAGCATTTGCCATTGGTTGAATTTTCGTACAATAATAGTTATCATTCTAGTATTAAAGCCGCACCATTTGAAGCTTTGTATGGACGTAAGTGTAGATCTCTGTGTTAGAGTGAGGTAGGAGAAAGTCAATTGAGTGGGCCTGAAATGATATTTGAGACGACTGAAAAGATTGTACAAATTAAGAAGCGTTTGTTATCTGCCAGAAGTAGACAAAAGAGTTATGCTGATAACAGAAGGAAACCGTTGGAGTTTGAAGTAGGAGACATGGTTATGCTAAAGGTATCTCCATGGAAAGGAGTAATACGTTTCGGAAAGAGAGGAAAGTTGAGCCCGAGATATATTGGACCATTTAAGATTATCCAAAGGATTGGATTGGTGGCTTATAAGTTAGAATTGCCTGATGAGCTTAAGGCTATTCATAATACTTTTCATGTGTCTAATTTGAAGAAGTGTTTAGCTGAAAGGGATGTGGTAATTCCATTGGAGGAAATTCAACTTGATGATAAGTTGCATTTTATAGAGGAACCTGTAGAGATAATGGATAGGGAAGTTAAGAAGTTGAAGCATAGTAGAATTCCGATTGTGAAAGTGAGATGGAACTCTAGACGTGGGCCAGAGTTTATGTAGGAACGTGAGGATTTCTTTAAGGGCAAGTATCCTCATTTGTTTAGGAAGGATTAAGCACCGCGGACGTCGCTTCTTTTAAGAAGGGGGGAATGTGACAACCCAAAACCGAGGTCATTGCTTAATCTTATTTTACGATATTTTTAAAATTTTTTGATGAGTTTGAACGATATTTATTTTTGGAGGTTTAAGTTTAAACCGATGTTGGAAGGTCTATATTTAATATTAATTAAGTATAAGGAGTATTAGCAAGCGTGATGTCGATGGATGCCAAATATTTTATGTCTTATTGTCGGTTGTTCGATTTTTGTCATTTTTGATGTTTTATTTTAAATGACGTGTTAAGTTGAGTCGAGAGTCGATATTATTATAATTGAGGTATGTTTTAAATTTTCAAAAGTATCTTAATGAAACCCGAGCCCCGTAAATATTTTGAAAATTTACTAATAGTTATTTCCCGCTTTTTAGCTAACTATTTTTATTTTTAGCCACAACTGTTGCCAAATTGCAACCAAGGTCCCTCAACCACTATATAAAAAGCTTAAACAAACACACACAACTCATTTTCTCCACTAAAAATTTCACTCGTCTCTCCTTCTCTCTCTCTATAAGACATAACATTCACCCACCACCCCAAATCCATACATTTTCAAATTTAACTTGATTTTGAGGATGATTTGAGCTAAACTAATCATAGACCCACTCTTAGAATTGATCAAGGATCATTTTGGTGTAAGAATTTTGCACATGCAAGGCATTTTTATTTTTTTGATGTTGGTAGGTAGAAGCCATGATCATGCATGGTGTTCTTGCTATGATCAATGGTGATTGTTGCAAGAATTTTGTTAAAAACTTCATTTTGATCTAAAGGTTTTAATTTTGATGATGATTTAGATGTTATGGTTCATATATGTTGATGTTAGGGTATAGGAATGAACATTTCTATGGTTGGTTTTGATCAAAAAGTTGATTTTGTACAAGATTTTGGTAGTCATTTTATAACAGTAAGTAAACAGTAAAATCCGAATTTTTATGTTTTGAAAATGGCTTAACTTATAGCCTAGGGTTTTAGATAATTTTATTAGCTTCGATTTGATATAAGGTAGAGCTTCTATCTCCAAACGAGCGCGAAGTTATGATGTTTTGAATGATCGTGTACCGGGAGACGAGTATCGGCACTACATATAGTTGTTGTCGATATTTGGATCGAATTTCGAGGACTCTAAATGGAAGTTTTGAAATATGTAACCTACTGATAATGTTGGGAATCTAAACTTGTTAGATTCCCTGATCATAGATTTAAACATAATTAGGCTGTTAGATAGTCCCTTGCCTGTGCCTAGGAGGCAGGCAAGTTTCGCAAGACTCACAGAGATCCAAGTCTCTGTGAGCAACCTCAGAGGAGTCCATGTCAGAGACATTGTCAAGGAAGTCAAAGATTACTTGAAGACATACTCATTGGCTGTGATGGATAACAGCCAAGATGTATCAGGGACTCTGAGGGGTTGAGGGTTAACAAGGGTGGCAATACCCTGTTAACACTCAGCACACTTTGGACATGCCATTTGTGTGTTCGAGACTATGAAGAAAAAGGAAATTGTTTTGACAACTGTTTCCTTAAAGCATAATGGAAGACTACCAAGAATAGAAGAAAATCATGTGACTGATGTGGGAACTTGTGAAAGCTTGTGTAGTCACCATCAAGTACTATTTAGGTCAATCTCGTAACACTATAAATAGGATGTGTATCCATGCATTAATGTTTAACACTTTGAGATATTTATAACATTATTGCATAGAACTTAGTGAATCAAACAGCTACAACTGTATTCATAAGTTAGGGTTTATAGTTGTTCAAAGTGTGCACAACACATTGTCATCAAACGGTGTTATCCATAACACTTGTAATTCTTTATTATACAATAATAAGATTACGTTTGAAAAGTAATACCTTGTGTTGATTAAGTTAAGATTAGGGTTTCTAGCATTGATTAGGGACTTTCAATTGGTATCAGAGCGGTGTTTGATATTAAAACCTTCAAGAAACATCGTTCTCAGTTTTATAATCAAGATCCACCATGCCAGAAACTTCTAACCCACCACAATCACCTTCCACAACACCATCTTCACCAAGACTCAACCCTCCTGCCAATGACGATGATCTACCCCAACTTCTTGACTCAAGAGGTGGATCACCCGTCACAAGTGTACCAGTCTTTGATGAAGAAGATTTTGCCAGTTGGAAGAGTCAATTTCTTGTGTATCTCGATGGACTTCAACCTTTTCTTCTAGAAATTTTAGAAAATGGTCCTTATATTCTCATGGCACTTACATCCACTGAAGAAAACCCTCTTCCCAAACCTCTCAAACAATGGACTCCAGCTGATAGAAAATTGGCAAACCAAGATAAACGTCTCAAAAGCATCATAATATCCTGTCTTCCCAAATATATCATGAAGTCTGTCATTCAGTGTCCCACAGCCAAACAAATGTGGACAGACCTCATCCTTGGCCATGAAGGACCCTCTGAAACAAGAGAGACAAAGATTCAGGCACTCAGACTTCAGTTCAATGCCTTCAAGTCACTTGAAGGTGAAAAGGTTCAGCAAACCTATACAAGGCTAGAGATTCTTCTCAATGACATAGCCATGAATGATGTCACTATTGGTCAAGCTGAGATCAATGCCACATTTGTCAACAGCCTTCCAAGAAAGTGGCTGAGTATGAATCAGACTCAGAGAGCTAACAACTCAATCAAAAATGACACCCTTGCTCAGCTTTATGGAAAGTATAATTATGAAGAAGGGCTGATTGATACTATTTACAAGTCAGAGACTGAAAGATTTGTGGTCCAAGGAGCATCTTCCAAAGCCTTGATCTCTGCAACACATCCTCATGACAGCGATTCTGATGTTGAAGAAGACACCCGCAGCAGCCAAGAGTTCTTGACAAACCTTAATGCAGAGTTTCATGAAAGAGCCTTGCTAGCCAACCAAAGAAGATTCTTCAAAAGATCAGGAAGAATTGGATCAACTAGTAAACCAACTGACAGGTCAAAAGAAACTTGCTTTGCCTGTGGAAAGCTTGGACATTTCCAAAAAGACTGTCCTTCCACCAAGACATCCTCGCCCTCTTATCCATCATCTTCATCCAAACCTTACAAGTTCAAACAACATAACAACTCATCTCACCAATCCAATTCATCAGACACTGAGAAGAAGGATTACAAAAACAAGTACAAGGCACTTAAAGCTGAGTTAGAACAAATGAACTTGAAGCTTGAAGCTCTGTCCAAGAAGAAGGGTGGTGATAAAAAGACAGAGAAATGATTGGTCGCTGAAGCTTATGATTGGAATGATGAGCCACTGACTTCAGATGAAGAAGATACCACCAGAGTTAGGGCTTTCATGGCGATAGCTGAGGATGAACCAGCTGTTGGAAAAGGTAATGCAAGATCAGGACAATGGGTTGACATCACAATGAAAAAGGTACACAGGCTTTTGTCTATGTCTGATAGTGATGAACGTAAGCATGTCCTTGATTACACCATTGTTGATTTACACTTTGTTGAGGAACAAAGAAAGAACCTACTTGATAAGTTTCACTCTGTTAAATCCGAATTGCTAAATGCTAAATCTGAATGTGAAACTCTCAGGCGGGTTAATTTAGAGAAAATATCCCTGCAAAATGAAGTAGCTAGATTGACCTTAAAAACATTGCTTTAAATGATCAAGTCTCTGAATTAAACAAGGTTACTGAAAAATGGTTGTGTGCTAGGTTCACTATAGATCAATTGCTTAATGATGAAGTGCCTGCTGACATTAAAAGGGATATATCTGCTAAGAAAAATAAGCTGAAAATTCTCACCAAACCCAAAGACATTGTCTTCAAATCTACAGAGACAATTCATATGTCAGATACCACTTTGACTAATGACCCTGTCTCTGAAGATGTGGCTGAGTTACCACCTTTGACCAAACTCTCTGGAGTTGAACCTAGCAGTTCCTCTCGAGCTGCTAAGGGTGAACTTAGAACAGATATTGAGAAACCTCCAGCTAAAGTTTTTCATGTGCCTGCTAAAATAACTGGTAAACAAGTAGCTTTTAAGCCTGTTGCTACTAAAGCTGTGAATAAGGTTGACCCTACCACTGAAGATCGCCTGTTGTCTCTAATGAAAGAAGTAGAACTCTTGAAACAACACATTAAGCCTTCTACTGAATGCTCTACTTCACATGAACCTAAGTCAGTCCTAGGTGAACCCAAAGGGGAAAGGTTAATCAAACCTTATTGCAATGTATGTAAAAAATCTCACCACATGACTTTAGATCATGACAGACACATGGCAGCTAAAAGAGCTCAGACACCCTCTAGGGATAGACCACAGAGTTCCAAAAGACAACAGGGAAATTAGAAACCTTATCCTCCCTGTAAATTCTGTGGGTTCACAGACCATCGCTCAGACGAGTGTGGTGACTTCCCTGGGTGTGATATCTGTGGAAGTTATAACCATGAAACAGTGAATTGTCCCTCCCAACGCCAGAAGTTCTACAGGAACACAAGAGTTGCTAATCAGCAATTCAGGGAACCCACTGGAAAGTGGGTTCACCATAGGAGCTAACCTGTTTCTATGTATCTGTGCAGAAATATCTCAAGGAATCGGTATGGTATCTAGACAGTGGCTGTTCTAGACACATGACAGGGATTCAACAATACATGCACAGATACACAAAGGAGCCAGGTCCTAAAGTGGTGTTTGGAGATAACTCTTCAGGTGACACAGAAGGATATGGCTCAGTGAACTATAATGGGATTACATTTACCAGGGTTTCATATGTGAATGGTCTTAAACACAATCTTATTAGCATCAGCCAATTGTGTGATGTTGACTATAAGGTTTTGTTTACTAAGACTCAGGGAACCATATTCAACAAAAACAATAATGTTGTGCTTATTGCACCTAGAAGAAGAGATGTTTATGTCATCAACATGGTTGTTTGCTCTAAAGACAGCTCAAATTGTTTTCTTGCTAAAGCCTCTGAAAGTGTCAATTGGCTGTGGCACAAAAGACTGTCTCATCTCAACTTCAAGAACATCAACAAGATAGCCACTCAAAACCTGGTTGCTGGTCTACCTTCAGTAATGTTTTCTAAAGACAAGACTTGTTCTGCCTGTGTTAAAGGAAATCATCACAGGTCTTCATTCAAGACTAGGCAATCATTCTCTATTGACAAGTGCTTACATCTCCTTCACATGGATTTGTTTGGGCCTGTCAAACCTCAGACCATTAATCACAACAAATACACCTTGGTCATAGTTGATGAATTTTCAAGATACACATGGGTGTTCTTCCTTAGAAGGAAAAGTGATGCAGCTGAAACCATCATGTCCTTCATCAGACAGGTTGAAAATATGAATGATGTTAGAGTCAAAGCTCTAAGTGATAATGGTACTAAATTCAAGAATCATTAACTTGAATCTTTTTGTGATGAAAAAGGGATTTCACAGAACTTCTCTTCAGCTGGCACCCCTGAACAAAATGGTGTGGCTGAAAGAAGAAACAGGACTTTGATTGAAGCAGCCAGAACTATGTTGAATGGTGAAGCCTTACCAAAGCAATTTTGGGGAGAAGCTGTTCACACTACCTGCTACACACAAAACAGATCAATCATTGTCAAAAGACATGGTAAAACTTCCTATGAAGTTTTCAGAAAAAGATCTCCAGATGTCAGCTATTTTCATGTGTTTGCATGCCCTGTGTTCATTTATAACTACAGGGATAAACTTGGAAAGTTTGATGAAAAGGCTCATGATGGTTTCTTCTTGGGATACTCTCCAACAGCCAAAGCCTTCAGAGTATTCAACATCAGAAGACAATAAGTAGAAGAAACCTTCCATGTTAGATTCAATGAAGATGATGAAGTCATACAGAGAACAGGAACAGAGGGTGATGAAATTGATTTTAATGAAAATGTATCTTTCCCAAGTGATGAGTTCACAGACTCAAGACCTACCAGTCATCATCACTCCAACACTCTCACTCCTTATGTCCCTGCCTTTGACCCTCTGTCTACTCACAACATAGAAGTTCCTACCTCTCAGGAACTTGATGAAGAAGAACCACAAACCTCTGGTAGTCCTTCTCCTTCTAATGCTATTGATGACTCACCAATTCTTCAAATCCCTGAAGACTCTCCTGCTGATAATGAAGTTGTACCTCTTGATATGGCTGAAGAAGACTCTGACACTGAAGTTGTCTTTGAAGAAAGCCCTCCTAGTTAGCAGGATGAAACTCAAATTGTACCAGCTGTGCCCACAGGTGTTCCTGTCCTTGAGTCCCCAGCTCCTCAAAATAAGTGGTCAAGAGATCAACACATTCTTCTTGTCAACATTATTGGGGAACCTAATGTAGGGGTCACAACTAGACAACGAATCCATGACTCAGAGTCTGCCTCAGCCAATGAATGTCTCTTTGCTGAGTTTCTCTCACAAATTGAACCTAAAAGAGTAGCTGAGGCTCTGGTAGAAGAAGGATGGGTAGCTGCTATGCAAGAAGAAATCAATCAGTTCAAAAGGAACAAAGTATGGACACTAGTGCCAGCTCCACCTGGAAAGAATATCATAGGCACTAGATAGATCTATAGAAATAAGATGGATGAAATTGGGAACATCATCAGAAACAAGGCCAGACTGGTGGCACAGGGGTTTTCTCAGACTGAAGGAATTGATTATGATGAAACATTTGCTCCAGTTGCAAGACTTGAAGCCATCAGAATCTTCCTTGCTTATGCTGCCTATATGAACATCACTGTGTATCAGATGGATGTAAAGAGTGCATTCCTCAATGGTGATTTGGCTGAGGAAGTGTATGTTGCACAACCTGAAGGATTTGAGAACAGCGAGTTTCCCAACCATGTGTACAGACTTCACAAGGCCATGTATGGGCTGAAACAAGCTCCAAGAGCATGGTATGAAACTCTTTCCAATTTCTTAACTGAAAATAAATTTGTCAGGGGTTCTATTGATAAAACACTCTTTACCTTCAAGGATAAGAGTGATTTCATCATTGTGCAGATTTATATGGATGATATCATCTTTGGGTCAACGAATGTCAATCTTAGTAAACGTTTTGCTAAATTAATGACCAAGAAATATGAGATGAGTATGATGGTTGAATTCACTTACTTTTTGGGCTTTCAAATTAAACAATGTCCTAAGGGAATTTCAATTTGTCAAGAAAAGTATGTTAAGGATTTACTTAAAAAATATGACTTAGTTGATTGTGCATCAGTGAAATGCCCCATGCTTCCACCCAACAACTTGAGCCCTGATGAGTCAGGGGTCTCTGTTAATGAGACTTTATATAGAGGCATGATTGGGTCACTCATGTATCTAACAGCTAGTCGTCCTGATATCCAACTCTCCACATGTCTCTGTGCAAGGTACCAAGCTAACCCAAAAGAATCCCATCTAGTGGCTGTTAAGAAAATTTTCAGGTATCTTAAAGGAACACCATCCCTAGGCCTATGGTATCCAAAGGAATCAGGCTTTGATCTCAAGGCCTATTCAGATTCAGATTATGCTGGATGTTGTATTGACAGGAAAAGCACTTCAGGTAGCTGTCAAATCCTAGGAGGAAAATTGGTTGGATGGAGTGCTAAGAAGCAAAACTCTGTGGCTATGTCTTCAGCTGAAGCAGAATATGTCGCTGCAGCCAGTTGTTGTGCTCAGGTGCTCTGGATGAAAAGTCAATTGGCTGACTATGAAATTTTATATGACAAAGTGCCAATCTTTTGTGACAACACCAGCGCCATTGCCATATCCAACAACCCTGTTCTTCACTCTCGTACCAAACACATTGATATCAGGTATCATTTTATCAGGGATCATATAATGAAGGGAGATATTGAGCTGCATTTTGTTCCCACAGAGCTGCAACTAGCTGATATCTTTACAAAGCCTTTGGTTGAACCTTCGTTCAACAGGCTAGTTGCTGAGCTAGGGATGCTCAATATCTCAAAGCCTGTGGCTTGATATTAAATGTGTTCATTAAATGATTGATTCTATATTAAATGTTTTTCACATGAAACTAGGTAGTTACTTTCCAAGTAAATGCAAAAAACATTCTCAAATATTTAATCATTTATTTTTCGAATAACGAGGAGACAAATAAGTTTTGAAAGGTCAAGGGACCCACTTGAGCAGTCATTTTCTCACTTTGCATTTAATACGGTTGAATAACTGATTACGTAGTTTGAATATATATATTGTCTCTCTTCTCTTCTCACCCTCCACCATTCTCATTTCTCAAATCTATTTCTCTCTCTAAGTACTTCTCTCTCTTAACCCATCCTCCATTTTCTTTCACCTTCGACCTTAAATCCATGGCGTTTTCAGTTCCCAAAGCAGCAAATGTTAACTTCGAGATCAACGAAAGCATCCTCGCCTCCAAAAACGCCGTTGGATGGATAAAGGCTCCTAATAGCACCTACTCAGATCTGGTTAGCTTCATGCAAAATTGTGACCTAAGTGAAGCCTTTACCAAATCCCCATCCACCTTTTACCAAGAATACCTTAGGGAATTCTGGTACTCTGCTGAAGTGGTAGATGACACAATAACTTTTAGCCTTTCATGCAATGAACACCCATTCGCTTTCTCCCTTAAAGATTTCTCGAGTGTGGCTGTATTGAAACATGGAGATGAATGCCTTAAGGTTGTTGATAAAAAGGCTGTCAAAGAAGCCCTGGCCACACTCAAACCTTGCCATGATGTAAACCCTGCCCTTACACCAGCTGAGGTCCTCTCAAAATCTCCTTTGAAGATTAAGTACTTCACTCCCATGTGGCGTGTCCTCTTCACCCACATTGTTCAATCCCTGGGAGGAATGCAGGGATCCCAAGATCAGATGTCCTTCAACCATTAAGCTATTACATATGGGCTGATCTGGGGAGCTGATGTTGATGTTGGAAGCATTCTCTTCTCCAACCTTGTAGAACAGCTGAAGGGAAGAAATCAAGTCAGAGAAAAGAATATTTGCTATGTTCGCTTCATGTCTCTGATCTTTGAAAGTCTGTTGGGCGACAACTACCACAACTCTGCATTGACTACTCTGAAGCCCTACCGCATCACAGGTGCCATCTACAAAGAAATAGGAGCTAAAGATGTCCCTGTCACCTCTCATATGATGAACGTGGCCAACAAACTACCAACAGCTGAGAAGTCCTTGCTCCCTTCTTCTGAGAAGGTGAATATTTCTAGTGTGTCTGGCAAGTCTAAGTCTTTGACCTCTGGGCAGCACACTACCAAATCCAAGGCTTCTTCTGGCCAACAGCCTAAGAAGAAGAAAATCCCCTCTTCTTCCCACACCCAAGCTGTTACTAAGTCCAAGGGAAAGAAGACTGACACCTCATCTGTTCCAGATACTCTTGTGGAATCAGATACTTCTGCTGACCAACAACAGGGGTCTAGTGTCTCAAAGTCAGCTGAGACGACAGGAAACCAGCCTAATCCAGCTGATATCTCACAGGTAATCAGTGTACATTTTTAGAGGTTCACAAGCAGCCACTCTCAATTATCTATAGGAGAGAGTGGTGAAGTTAGGGTAATCCTCGACCCATAGAAGTCTGTCCATGCACTTAGAACTCTTTATGACTTATGTACCCCCTGTCTTTGCACCAGGGAATGATTCATTTGTGTTTATAAAGCACCCCGATGACCCTGCACCCTCTAGACAGTATTCAGGCTAACAACAACCTGAATACACTTTTGTCTCAACCTTGATCAGCTGTACTTCACACAGCCTCTTGGTTCCCTCCTTAAAAGAATCCCAAAGGATTTATCCTTTTCAGGGGGAGCTGAATCATCACCCTCAGCTTTCCTAGGGGTAGCGTAACAGGCGACCTTTAACCACATATGTTTCACTCTTAAAAGAGTCCCAAAGGTTTCTTAACCTTTTGGGGGGCTGAATGATTACCCTCAGCTTTCCTAGGGGCAGCGAATGGCGATCCATAAACAACATATGTTTCACAATCAAAAGGGTCCCAAAGGTTTTAACCTTTTGGGGGGCTGAATAATCACACTCAGCTTTCCTAGGGGCAGTGAATGGCGATCATTAACCATATTTTTTTCACACTTAAAAGAATCCCAAGGATTTTTCCTTTGGAGTGGCTGAGTAATCACCCTCAGCCTCTCTAGGACAGCGAAATGGCGACCATTCCCCTTATCTTTTTCCCTGTTACTAATTAAAACAATTTGTAGGCTGAAATTGTACAGCCAGTCACTGAATCTCAGGTACAACAAGAGAAGGAGGCTGTTACAATGACTCAAGATCAACCTCATAACGATGGGCCTCTGCTTAATACTGATGAAGAAATGCTATCATTAGAGGATGATGTCTCTGATCTAGAGTCAATGCCTGAAGATGAAATCCCTGAAGGGATGTTTGAGGAGGAGGATGAAGAAGATGAGGAAGATCAGCAATCTGTCTCTCCTCCCAAAGAAATAGTTGTGTCCACACCAGCTGGCAATAAGACTCCTCCTCCCAAGGACGCTGTTGTTACTCCAAACTCTTCTACCTCAACAACAACAGTCTTCCAACGCCCAGCCTATGATCCAACAGCGGAGTTTCTCATGTTTGATCATCCTGCCCAAACTAACTTTGATCTTTTACCAAGGGGGGATGATTATGCTCAACAAAGCCTCAACATCAAAAACCTTCAGCCTGTTGATCACCAATCTGACATTGAACGCTTATCAAGGAAGTTGGATGTGATCAAGTCTGAAATGCACAACTTCACTGTTACATTCCCTGGAATCATACAAAAGGCTGTGGCTGAGGCGGTTACTGAACCAATCAAGGATGGTGCAAGGAAAGGTGTAGCACAGGGACTTAGTCATCTTTCCACAAGAATGAAGGATGTCATTGACTCAGAGGTCCCTGCCTTACTTCATGAGCATGAGCTAACTATGCACAGACAATTTGAAGCTGTTCGCAACAGGCAATACCGTCATGCAAACTTCATTGTCAGTCGAGTTCAGGCCAACACTAATGCAAATGGCAACCTTCTGCTGAAGATTGCCAAGGCTTCAAGGAAAAGGCAACGTGCTATGGCTGCCTCTGTTGAACAGATTGCAAGGCATTTTCAGACACGTTCATCCAAACGTCTGCGTGTTCAGGATGAACGTGAGGGGGAGAAAGAAGCAACACTCAACCTTGCATCTGCTAAACAAGGCTCATCATCAGCTGACAACACCATTACACCTGTTCCTCTCCAAGTCATCACACCTATCAACATACCTGATGATGAGGATAACACTCAGGGGGAGCAACAGAATCAAGATGGAGCTGACTCATCAAAGTCCCTGGCTTTGGTTAACACCAGCGAGCCTGGGGATGATGATGAACCAGCTGCCAAGAAGCTAAAGTTTACTGTTAGCTCCCTTCCCAAAGCAATTCAAACTCAGGCTCAGACAACATTTATCAGAAGAGCTGATGTTTTGAAAAACATAAGTGTGGAGTCCTCTGTCTCGAAGAAAGGAAAGGAGATAGTTTTGGTTGACACAAACACCAAACTTAAGAAGATAGCTGCGATGCTAGAGACAGGAGGATCCACCACAGACCTTTCCCAGTTCTCATCCTTTACACCTTCCAATGAGATTCCTTTAACCCCTGAAGAAATAGAGAAACAGGCTGAGGAATTCAAGAGATTAAATGAACTCAAGACAGCCAAAGAATTGAATGAAGATACTCTAAGGAAGATGACTCCACCTGAAAGAGAAAAGCAAAAACAAAGGTTGAGGGAAATGGAAGCAAAACGCGTTGAGGCACTAAGGAAAGTCAAAGCTGACTATGATGCCTGCGTTAACAACAGATATGCACCTGGCAAGATAACCAAGTTCAAATACACCATTCATAAATCCACAAACACCCCACAGATGATCTTATGGAGGGATAACCAACAGGGAAATATGAATGTGTTTGACAACTTCAGGCTAAAGACACTTGGGTTATCTGAATGGTTCGAACTTGAAGCCTTAGCTGCCAAAAGAACTGGACAGGCCAATTTTCTTTTGCTTAATACTATTAAGGCCAAGTTTACCTGGATCAAAGAAACAGCTGCCAAACTCAAGATTGATCCCCCACCACAGCTTTTTGAACAAGAACCCCCAAAGACTGGCAACAAAAGAAGAAGAATTTCTCAACTTGTTAAAGAAACTTTTGTTATAGATGATGTTCAAGTGGATGGCATGCACAGGGATTTGATCCTACCCAATGGTATAGTTGGCCCTGTTGATGGTCAAACATACACAGAGCCTGAAAGAGGAATGACATTCATGAACAGGGCTTGCCAGTATGCATTTCAAAGAGAAGATGAGTTGTGCTTAGCTTCAACAATTCAGCTACTTTGTCACAAGAAGTCACTCAAGATCAACACAGAGTATTCCAAGAAGTTTGCAAAGACTTTGCAGGAAGAATTAGATACCAGATTGGACTTGGCTGAAGCTGAAGAAAGGATTAAAAATGATGACTATTGAAGATGTTCATAGCCCAATTTTACCTTTACCTTGTATTTTACTTATGTAATGTACTTGTAATTTTCTTTAAGTATTAATAAAATCATGAGGTATGTTTGTTTAGATCTGTTATGAGTAAGAAGAAGTTGTTAACTCACTTACCTTAACTTAGATTAGATCTAGCAATATTTATGTTTAAATAGGGGGAGATTGATGGGAATCTAAACTTGTTAGATTCCTTGATCATAGACTTAAACATAATTAGGCTGTTAGATAGTCCCTTGCATGTGCCTAGGAGGCAGGCAAGTTTCGCAAGACTCACAGAGATCTAAGTCTCTGTGAGCAACCTCAGAGGAGTCCATGTCAGAGACATTGTCAAGGAAGTCAAAGATTACTTGAAGACATACTCATTGGCTGTGATGGATAACAGCCAAGATGTATCAGGGAATCTGAGGGGTTGAGGGTTAACAGGGGTGGCAATACCCTGTTAACACTCAGCACACTTTGGACATGCCATTTGTGTGTTCGAGACTATGAAGAAAAAGGAAACTGTTTTGACAACTGTTTCCTTAAAGCATAATGAAAGACTACCAAGAATAGAAGAAAATCATGTGACTGATGTGGGAACTTGTGAAAGCTTGTGTAGTCACCATCAAGTACTATTTAGGTCAATCTCGTAACACTATAAATAGGATGTGTATCCATGCATTAATGTTTAACACTTTGAGATATTTATAACATTATTGCATAGAACTTAGTGAATCAAACAGCTACGACTATATTCATAAGTTAGGGTTTATAGTTGTTCAAAGTGTGCACAACACATTGTCATCAAACGGTGTTATCCATAACACTTGTAATTCTTTATTATACAATAATAAGATTACGTTTGAAAAGTAATACCTTGTGTTGATTAAGTTAAGATTAGGGTTTCTAGCATTGATTAGGGACTTTCAGATAATGAGGTGTTTACCTTAGAGGTTGTGTTTACTTTAAAACCCGAGTGTCGTTTTTTGTAAACGGAGTCGTTTAAAGAAGTTAAAACGGTTGTATGAAAAATTAACGTAAATCTGTCAGGATTTTGTAGTTTGAAAATGAGTCGGGTAAAGGACTTTAAAAGTAATTTCATTTGATGAACTTGTAGGAGGACTTTCTATATATAGTAAGTTAGTTTATCGAGTCGTTTCATAAACGGTTGACAAGTTTAAAAGGGGTAAATAAGCCTAGTACATGTAGTATGTACCGGCGGACTTTGTTAAAAGTACAAAATGGTAAAGTAAAAGTGTAGTAAAGTATAATGAAGTTATTTATATCGTTTTCTCTCGAGTGTATTGTGGTTTTATGAGTTTGAGTTTGATGTTGTTATGTATGATTTATTTCTCGAGTCATTATTAATGAACGCGCCTTATTTGATAGGTACCGGTTCTCGTGTTTGAAAGGCATCCATTATCATCGACGGTCATCTCGCTAGATCTCTTATACTAAGGTGAGTCTGTAGCCTCGCTTTTTATGCTAGCTACTAAATGTTTTATACCCGCGAGGGGGATACATGCTATTTGAAAATAAATGAACATAAGTCATGAGTAATTGTTGGACCCGAATGTTGCCTAAAGTTGAATTCATTGTATTGAGTAACTTGTTGCTAAAGACCCTAAATTCATGAGCCGTTAACTATCTTCTGACTTGATGTTGTGAGTCAGGAATAGTTTCTTATTCTAATGATAGTACTATTGGGTTGACCACCCTATCTGAGACCAGGGCATTACGTTGAGTAACCCGCTGGGAAGGATAATTTTACGTGAATAAGATTGTGGTATTCTAGCAACTGATACCCTAGAGGGGCAATGGTTTTATTTTAGTCATGCCGGCATTTGGTGTGGGTGACTATTTGGTTAAGGGGTCGGTGTCATGAGCTTAAATACAATGTTTATTATCATTATTATTGCCTTGAATATAGATTGTGTGTACGACAATTCTATAAAATGATTATGATTGATTTTCTTCTTGTGTTCAAATGTGATTTGATAAACCTATAGACTCGCTCAACATTATTGTTGACTCGTTTTATGCATGTATTTCAGGTAATAGGAAGTGATGGAGCATGGAGCTTTGCTTTGGAGGTTGTGGCTTGCCTTTTGGAAGAATGTTGGTCTAAAAACTATTTCTACCCTTTACTGTTGAACAATTTACTTTATGTTGATGTACTGTACTAAACTTGTTGGTTGTTGGTCGAGATCCATGGGGACTAAACGGTTTACTCTGGTGTAACTTTAGTACAATTATGGGATGAAATTTATGTTTTAGACCTTTTATGAAAATCTTGTTATTAATTATGTGTAAACGTCTCACTTTTGAGTCGTTCAATATACCTTGTGTGATGATGCTTGTGTCTAACACCCAATTGTGTATTTCCGCTGCGCAATGTAAATTGGGGGTGTTAGAACATAGCAAGATACAAACTAGTAGATACATTTCAAGGAAAAATCTAAAATGTATAAATACTACTAATCTTGATTAGATGCTTATATTACCAATTAAAAGGCCTATTTTCAATGAAAAATAGTTTTGACCAAAGAGAAACTTTAGTACAACGAAACCTTCTAATTTGAGGATACAATGAATCGATCTAAGTTTTAAAGTAAAATATACTTCAAAGATCTTAAGTGACCATCGCTCTGATACCAATTGTAGAAACTAGAAGGGGGTTGAATAGTTTCTCTTCAGTTTATGTCCTAATTAAAATTCCTTTCAATTAAGTTTGTCTCAAAACTACCTTTTACTTGAAAGCTAATTGCATAATGATTAGGTTCAATTCTAATGCATTAACAATGACAAATGGTTGTTGTGATAATGAAAGTAAGTAAAGAGTAAGGAAATAAGCAACCTAATAGGAAGACACCAAGATTTATAGTGGTTCGGAAACGAAGCTCTATCTTCGTTCCTACTCCACTCCTCGAGTACACCTTACTTGAGATTTCCACTATATCCACAAGCTCCCTTCTTGGCGGAGAAAACCTTATAACGCCGCTTACATTATTTTCCGACACTAAGCTAAATGTCGAGACCTAATCTTAGCTAGGACCAATCTACACAACGTCGCCTAATTCACCATTTTATGACACAAGGCTAGATGTCGAGTTCTAATCGAAGGCTAGAACCAATCTTCATAACGTTGCCTACTTCACCATTTTCTGACACAAGGCTAGATGTCGAGTTCTAATCAAAAGATAGAACCAATCTTCACGACTCTTCACTTAGGAGCTAAGTGAGAACTCACAAGACACAACCACACATCACTTTATAGTTTAGTGAGAACTCAGAAGACACAACTACATATCACTTAACTCACAAGACACAACCACACATCACTTTATAGTTTAGTGAACTAACAAGACACAACTCTTACAACTCAATAACACATATCCAAGTATACACATGTAACTTGGATCTACACAACACAAATCCAAGTATAGACATATACAATGGATTTACACAAGACTTAATCCAAGTATTCACTAATACAATAGATTAACACAAGTAATCTAAGTATACACAAATACATTAGATCTACACAAGACACAGACAAAACAAATGATGAACATGACTAGATCTTTAGGAAAAAATGATCTTTATCAAGGCTTCATCTTTAATCACATCGCAAGTGTGTGAGTGATCTTCTCTTTGGACAAGGTAAAGAAAGAGATCAAGGGGAAAATCATAAGTAAACATACTTAACACATTAAGTGATCATTTACAAATGATTAGGAATTAGAAAAGAGAAAGATGGCAGAAATAGAATCCAAAAAGGGTTGTCGAAAATGCAGATTTGATCCACTATTTATAGGAGACAAAAGCCAACGGCTCTCTAAGCACGGTTCCTTAATTGTCCTACGGTTCCCTATAACTATGGAACCGCATAGGCATTTAAGGAGCCATGGGAGTAGACTCCGCTCCCTTTTGTCTTTTAGTAGGGAAGTAATATATGAGTTAAGTCTTTACCTTCAAAGGATATTCCTATGGCATTTGGAATATGCCATATTCAAATTTATATTTTCCATTTTAATAAAACATTTTCTTAAAAAGATAGTTCATTAAAAAATCTTTTGTCTCATTTGACAAAATGTAAGTTTAGGACTAATCACTTTTATGATCACTAATCATGATTAAGATATGTTAGTGCAATACTTAAATGATTATTACCTTGATGATAGTGTTTGTTAGATAATTCGTCTTATGATTGTATTTCACGATAAGTGTCTTTTTAATTTGTCATGATCAAAACTAAGAAAGATTAGTTAACACTAATATTGTTTTTAGGCATTACTTTGCATTAACACCACTGGTCACCCTTTTGGAAGCAGTCAGGATCTTTCTTGCTTATGTTGCACATAAAGGTTTCACGATTTATCAAATGGACGTTAAAACAGATTTTTTGAACGGTCATTTGAAGGAGGAAGTATATGTGAATCAGCCGGAAGGATTTGTGGATCCTCATCATCCTGATAAATTCTACCGTCTCAAGAAGTCCGTGTATATACTTAAACAAGCTCCAAGGGCGTGGTACGATGAACTATCAAACTTCTTGGTATCCAAAGGATTCTCCAAATGTTCCATTGATCATACTCTCTTTTTATTAATAAATATGGGGATGACATATTGCTTGTGCATGTTTATGTTGATGACATCATTTTTGGTTCTACGAACCCAAAACTTTCAAAATGTTTTGAAAAAATAATGCACATCAAATTTAAAATGTCGATGATGGGGGGAGATAAAATTCTTTTTAGGCCTCCAGATTCATCAATCCCCACGTGGTATCTTTATTAACCAAGCTAAATATGCTCAAGAGATACTTAAAGAGAATGGTATGACCTCATGTGCTCGTGTAGGTACACCATTATCGACCACATCCTTAGATGCTAACTTGTATTCTTTACCCATTGATCAAACGTGATAACACAGTATGATCGGGTGTCTTATGTACCTTACAGCCAGCATACCCGATATTCATCATGTTACATGCTATTATACACGATATCAAGCTAGACCCGCCTAAAAGCACCTTAAGGAGGTTAAAAAGGTACCATTCACATGGGACTCAAGTCTCCGAAGGAAACCGGTTTTCATCTAACAGCTTTTTCAGATTTTGATCATGCAGGTTGCCTTGATACTCGAAAAATCACTTCCGGTGGCATACAATTTCTAGGGGAAGACAAACTTATGCGTTGGTAGCTAAATAAGCAGGATTGCACGTCATTGTCATCATCCAAAGCAGAGTATGTGTCTCTATCTGTGTGTTGTGTTGAAGTCATTTGGATGCGAACACAACTCTCGGATTATGGCTTCCACTTTGATAAAATACCTATGTATTGTGACTCAAATTCGGCCATAGCCATCTCTTGCAATCCGGTTCAGCACTCACGCACCAAACACATCGACGTCAGATATCACTTCAAGGAACAAGTGGAACGCGGTATCGTGGAATTATATTTTGTCAGAACTGAGTACCAGATAGCGGACTTGTTTACAAAATCCCTATCGCAAGATAGGTTTGAGTACCTCGTCGGCCGTGTCGGTATGAAGTATTTGACTCAAGCAGAACTTTAGGCCTGATATTATCATAGAAAAAGAAAATATAAAATATAAAACCCTATAAAAACAAAATACAAAAATATAAAACATCAAAAATTTCAAAAAGATTCTTCTCGTCATGTCTTTCAGTTATCGATAATATTTACATGCCTAGAATTATCGTTCAATAATGATACGTGTTAGTAAAAAGCTCAAATGAAAGATATAAATAATTTTATAACACGTCATTTCTATTTCTCTCACTACGACTTTTAAGTAAATTTCAACTTAGAACTCGGACTTCAACATAAGGAAAGTTTATCATGTATGATAACTTATCATTCACAACGGGAAATTAATTTTTCTCGGTCATGAGCTAGTTACAAAACAATCAAAGTTTTGATCTCATGTAAATCGGACCCGAAAGAGAAGTGTACATTTCAGTGCGCTTGCCCTAAGCGATAGAATAGAAGTCTCCTATCATGACTATTTTAAAACCGTTGAATACAATTTTCAAGAATTTCTCAAAAGGTTTTTCTAAATCTTTCAATATTGTGTGTTCAACACTCCCTTCCTCATTATGTGGTTTTAGTATCTCAAAATTGTCATATGTTATTTGGATCAATTTTTGAGGTGGGGCGTTTTAAAATCAAGCCTTTAATGTTGTTGGGTACATCTCAGAAATTTTCATATTTTATATATCCAACACATTCCGAATTTTGTTTCATTAAGACACATCTTTCTCATATGTGCACACATCTTTCTCTCCCAAACGATTTTCAAAAATTGTCACATTTTAATCAATTGGTATCTCTAATATCAAGTTTTTATATTAGAGATAGGGGAGAAAATGTGATTACAATGTAAAATATAGAAAAATGTGATATTAAAGATTTAAGTGCAACTTAGAAAAAAGACGTATATGCGGTAAGTATTAAATGCACGTTTAAGAAAACGTACAATTATGACCCTTTACGAGATCGTTCACCAATGAGGATTAAAGTCTGTGTCAAATTCTTGTTTTTGATTAATATTAGGAGAATGAATAAAAGAAAAATGACGGATTATAATTAAAATTAAACTAAGACGAAAAAGCGTTTTCACGCAACACGAGGCAAAATTAAAAACTTATCTAAAAATTTCCAAAAATTCACATTAAAATGTTAAAAATATATCTAATTTTTATAAATAAAAAAAACTTCTTGTAACTTTTTAAATTAATTAATATTTAATTTTTAAATGTTAATTAAAGCCTTAAAAATCAAATAAATTAACAAAAAATCCAAACTAAGATATTAAAGTTTGTAAACCTCAAAATTACTTAGACTAAGCTAAAAAGTATTTTTCCAAAATTTTAAACTAATTAAATCTATTTTTAAACCTTAAAAATAGTTTTAAAATTGAAAATGTAAAACCGAAAAACGTGACGAATTTTAACTAAAAAATAAATAAAAATTACCAAAAAGTCCCAAATAATATAAGTTATGTATAAAAATCAATAAAATCGTTTTTACACTTTTAAATAATTATTATTTAATTTTAAATTTTAATAAAAAACCCTAAAATAAAAATATTCAAGAAAAAGTCTAACATAAGATTTTTTTTTGTTTGTAAACCCTAAGTATATAATTTAATGACTAAAAAGTAATTTTTCAGAATTTTAAATACCCTAAATCTTTTTTCTAATGGCTAAAATTAATATTTAAACTAAAATAATCCTTAAAAATAATAGACACGTGAGAAAAATGTGAAACCACTTTTGAAAAATCTAAGCTACTCAATATTACTGTGGAAAAATAATAAACACCAACTAAGCAAGAAAAGATTATATGAAAAAGTTGATGGATTTTATGCTTGAAAAAAGCACTTTTATGCTTTTAGATTCTATGTTTGTGTGATTTTCTCAGACATAGGCACCCCCACAACCAGTGAGTTGTCAGGAGTCAAAAGCAAGCAAAAACAAGTACCAATAAGCCAACAATAATCCAGAATTCAACAATAAGCAAAACAAAACATTAGTGACTTATCCCCTTTTACCCGAGAACGCCCCAAACAAAACCCCCAGTTATATCAGATATCGGATAAATAAGATGTCGGGTATATGCAGTTTCCAAATAAAAAGTTCAAATTGAAAAGCACCAATAAGCAACAAATAAGCTCTAGATTCTCAGACCAGATATAGCAGTCCTATAGCAACCTAAGAAACAGCTATGTACCAGATTACAGCTTATAAAACACTTAGGCTAATTTCAAAATTGGAATCAAAGTTTTTGCTTGTTTTGTGCACTTTTAAGTTACACTCAAACTGAGATCTATAACTATCCAACTCAACCAACACTCAGACAATATCTCAGATACAAAACAAGGTTGAGCAGGCAAAAAGCAGAAAGCTTAGCAGTTATATTAACACCCTTTACAGACTTGCCCAAACACCCGTTTACTAAGTTAAACAAGTTTAATGGTGAATTTTTAAAAGCTATTAGATGCTACCACTCTTGAATCCCATATATAGCAGATCAAGTGCACCCCAAAATGGTAGACACACTAAGTTTCAAAGCCTAATTCACCAAATTCAATCTTCTAGCACCTATTGTTGGTTTTGACCAATTTTATGCATACAGGTTGTATGATTAAGATGTGATTCACGTATAATCAGCCAGCACCACTACTTCAAACAACTTCACAGTCAATATCACTGATATAAATGCAACAAGTGAGCAACAATCAAACACCTAAAACCCTTAAACCTTCTTTATCCAAACACCACTTAATAATTAAAGAATCAATTTATTTTAAATGAACTTCACACAAATCAAATACTGTGATAACCTGAAACCGAGGTCATTGCGTAATCTTACTTTACGACTATTTTTGAAATTTTTGATGAGTTTGAATGATTTTTATTTTTAGAGGTTTAAGTTTAAACCGATGTTAGGAGACTTATATTTTATATTTAATAAGTATAAGGATTATTAGCAAGCGTGATGTCGATGGATACCAAATATTTTACATTTTATTGTTGGTTGTTCGATGTTTGTTGTTTTTAATGTTTTCTTGTAAATGACGTGTTAAGTCGAGTCGGGAGACGATATTATTATATTTGAGGTACGTTTTAACTTTTGAGAAGTATCTTTATGAAACCCGAGCCCCGTGAATATTTTCAAAATTGACTAATAGTCATTTCCCGCTTTTTAGCTAACTATTTTCATTTTGGACCACAACTATTGCAAATTGACAAGAATTGTCCCTCTACCACCATATATAAGCTAAATCTTTCACCTAACTTCTCATAGTTAGAATTAAACAAGCAAAATCTTTCTTATTCTCTATTTCTATTACATGCCGTCACCCCCTAGCCACATATAATCAATTTTCATCAAAAATCAAGCTTGATCTAAGCTAAACTAACACAAGACCCATCCTTAGAATTGCAAGGAGATCATTTTGGTACTAAATTTGGCTACATGCATGATGTTTTATTTTTTTAGGGTTGGTAGGTCAAAACTATGATCATGCATGTGATTATGGTGATGATCAAAGGATTTTCATGCTAAGTTTTTGTTAAAAACTTGATTTTGATTTTGGGTTTTTGATTTTGATGATGATACAAGTGTTATAGATAATATATGTTAGTA
Source organism: Glebionis coronaria (assembly GCA_025667525.1). Taxonomy (NCBI): domain Eukaryota; kingdom Viridiplantae; phylum Streptophyta; class Magnoliopsida; order Asterales; family Asteraceae; genus Glebionis; species Glebionis coronaria. The sequence continues at coordinate 378,321,952 of CM046880.1, read as the reverse complement.
TTAGGATTATGGGATGATCATAAAAATGGTTGGTTTTAGCTAAAAACATGATTTCATGCAAGTTTTAGAATGGTAATTTAGATTAGTAGGAAAAAGTGTACTTTTGGGTACCTTATGATTTTATTAAGGCTTAACTAATGGCATAGGTTTGTAGAGAATTTGATTAGCTTCGATTGGATATAAAGTAGAGCTTCTAGCTCCAAACGAGCGAGAAGTTATGATGTTTTGATTATTCGTGTACCGGGAGACGAGTATCGGCACGACATATAGTTGTTGTCGATACTTGGATCGAATATCGGGGACTATAAATTGAGTTTTGAAATGAGTCAAGGACTGATGAAGAAGTATAAACCCTAGAGGGTGAGTCTATTTTCAAACCTAAGTGTCGGTTTTGCAAATAGAGTCGTTTATAGAAGTTAAAACGGTTGTATGAGTTGATGACGTAAAACTGTCCGGTTTTTGTAGTTAAAAGATGAGTCGGGCAGGGAACTTTAAAAGTAAAGTCATTTGATAAACTTGTTAAAGGACTTTATATGGATAGTAAGTTAGTTCCTCGAGTCGTTTCATAAACGTTTGACGAGTCTAAATGTGGTAAATGAGCTAGTACATTTGGTATGTGCCGGCGGATTTTGTCGAGAGTATAGAATGATAAAGTAGATGTGTAGATGAGTGTAATAGTATTACTTGTATCGTTTTCTCTCGAGTTTGTCGTGATTTTGTGAGTTTGAGTTTGATATTCATATGTATGGTTTATTTCTCGAGTAATTATTAATGAACGCGCCTTATTTGATAGGTTGCGGTTCTCGTGTTTGAAAGGCATCCTCTATCATCGACGATCATCTCGCTAGGTCTCTTATACTAAGGTGAGTCTGTAGACTCGCTTTTCATGCTAGCTACTAAATGTTTTATTACCCGTGAGGGGGATACATGCTATTTGAAATAAACTAACACAAGTCATGAGTAATTGTTTGGACCCGAATGTTACCTATGTTGTCTTGCATTGTATTGAGTACCTTGTTGCTAAAGACCCTGTAGAAACTAGAAGGGGGGGTTGAATAGTTTATCTTCTATTACTCACCTACTTTAAATTACTTTGAATTAAGTGTGTATCAAAACTATCTTTTACTTGAAGCTAAGTTGCATAATGATTAGGTTCAATTCAAATGCATTAGCAACGGTAATAGGTAAGTATAATGATAATGAAATAAGTAAAGAGTAAGGAAAAAGACAACTTAGTTACAAGACACCAAGATTTATAGTGGTTCGACAACGAGGCTCTATCCTCGTTTCTACTCCACTCCTCGAGTACACCAACTCGAGATTTCCACTATATCCACAAGCTCCCTTCTTGGCGGAGAAAGCCTTACATCGTTGCTTACATTATTTTCCGACACTAAGCTAAATGTCGAGACCTAATCATTAGCTAGGACCAATCTACACAACGTTGCCTACTTCACAATTTAACGACACAAGGCTATATGTCGAGTTCTAATCTCAAGGTAGAACCAATCTTCACGACGTTGCCTACTTCACTATTTTACGACACAAGGCTAGATGTCGAGTTCTAATCCAAAGCTAGAACCAATCTTCACGACTCTTCACTTTGAAGCTAAGTGAGAAATTCACACAACACAACTACTAATCACTTTCAAGTTTAGTGATAACTCACAAGACACAACCACATCACTTTATAGTTTAGTGAGAACTACTACACAAATCTTTTACAACTCAACTAGACATATCCAAGTACACACATGTAGCTTGGATCTACACAACACAAATCAGAGCAAACGCATATGCAATGGTGTACACAACAAATCCAAGTATTCACAAATAGCTTGGATAGACACAACTAGTCCAAGTATTTCATAAATACAAATGGATCAACAAAAATAAAAAGGCTAACATGATGAACATGACTAATTCATGGATTCATCTTTATCACAACACTAGTGAGTGAGTGATCTTCTCAATGGACAAGTTAAAGGAGGGATCAAGAGGATAATAATATGTAAACATCCTTAACACTTTAAGTGATCATTTACTAATGATTATGCTATAGAAAAGAGAAAGGGGACTGAGAAAAACGTCCAAGAGGCTTATTCGAAAATGAGATTTGATCCACTATTTATAGAAGACAAAGTCCAACGGCTAGCTGGGCGCGGATCCTTATCTAGCCGACGGTACCTTATGGATAAGGAACCGCCTAGCTATTTAAGGTACCGCCCAGTAGAGTCCGCTCCCTTTTTTGTCTTTTAGTGGGGTAGGAATATCTGAGGTTTTTTAAACCTTCAAAGGATATTCTTATGGCATATGGAATATGCCATTTTCAAATTTACATTTTCCATTTTAATAAAAACATTTTCTTAAAAAGAAAGTTTATTAAAAAAAATCTTTTGTCATATTAACAAAAGTGAGTTTTAAGGATAATCACTTTGATGATCACTAAGTATGATTAAGAAAAGTTAGTGATATGATTATTACCTTGATGATAGTGTTAGTTAAATAATTCGTTTTGTGTTTTATACTAAATGTGTTGTATAGTTTGTTGTGACCAAAACTAAGAAAGATTAGTTAACACTAATAATGTTTTTAGGCATCACTTGCATAAACAATCTCCCCCTTTTTGATTACGACAAACTATAAACTCATTTACTTAGAAACACAAAATATCGAATTATTAACGAGTTTATCACTATCATTTCTCCCCCTTTGTCGTAGCAAAAAGGCAAGCACAAGTATTTGAAGATATCCGTACTTTGCTAGTAGCTCCCCCTTGGTGGTTGCTCCCCCTAGCTTGGGGCACCAAGTGTATGAGCTAAGGTGACACGCTACACAAAGGTCGGTAGAAAGGAAAGAAACACAATGTATATATGATCACTACCTACTAAGTAACTTGAGAGGGAGAAGGATAAGAAATCTCAAATTAGAAGCAAGTATTTGCTAAGTATGTCCAAAAAGATAAATGACAAAATCAAGGTTCAATTGATGGAATGGAGGTAGAAAGGAAACATCCAACCAATGAAGATGATAAATTTGTCAAGGGGTTAAAATTTAGAATTGATGGAATCACCCATAAACAATTGTAAATATTAACCACGATCAACTCAAAAGGAAGAGAGAAACATCAAATAAAGAAAACAAACACAACACAAAGATTTCATATTACATAAATATGAAAAAGACAAACAAAGTAGATAGTCATACACACGATATGAGTATCTAAAGCAAAAGATATGGAAAATAAACCACAAAGCATAAGCTAGTCTAATAGTGATAATTTTCCAATATTGCTTAAAAACACTAATGACTCTAAAACAACTAAAGTTTTATTGACTCCAAAGGAGTGTAGCCCTTTAGTTGGAAAAATAAGACGACGATGCATCATTCAAAGTTTTGTCCACGGGAACGAAAACTTTGAGAGGAGGTCGAGTGAGGAGGAATTCAAGAAAATTTAACTTCTCATACACATGAGCAAGTTCAATTTGTTGAAATCGACAACAAGCACACGAGGATCCATGATGCAACACAAATTCGGTTGATAGGGGAAGGCCATCATACCTAGGGTTTGGTGGTGGTGAGGAGAGTGGGTAGGTAAGTTTTCACAATGCCTTGTGAGGTTTGGGAAGGTTGAAAGATCATTGAGTTAAGGGGTGTCAAAGGGTTTTGGTGGTGGGGGGAGATTCTCCTTTTCTCCGGTGATGGGGTTAATGGAGTAGGTCTCATTACAATACTTGATTGGAGAGAAGGTGGGGTTCTTGGGTGGTTTGGATGAAGAGGGTTCATTTTCTAGATCAAAATAGGTTTAACCGAGATTTTCGGTTTCTTGGAAATATTGGATGAGGAAGCTTTGGGTGAGGAGGTTTGTGACAAAGAAATGTCAAGGTTATGAAAGGGAGAGTTAGGCATTGTTGAGGTGTGAGAATGAAATCTCAAGGTGGGGGTATAAAAAAAAGTATACAAGGAAAAGGTTTGAAAATCAAATGTAAAGTTTCAAGGAATGTTTAGCCAAATTGAGTAAACATGGAATCTTGACTGGGAAAAGGGTGATGAAGAAAGACAAAAAACGAGCCATAAAATGACTTTCTGTCCGCGATACCTTATAGGGACCGGCGGTTCCTTATCACTTATGGAACCGCGCGTCTTTAAGGAACCGCGTGCAGTGGACTTGAAACCTAGATTTTCCAGGGTTTTGAGAAAAACTAAGAATTTTTCAAAAAACTGCAAATCTTGAAATTTTACCTCTATTAGCACTAAATTGTGCTAGGGTTGCATAAAAGCAACACATTCACCAAGAATGTCTTGACAAAGGGTAACAAAATTTTGGATAACATTTTGAGCCAATTTTAGTCAAGTTTTAGAGTTTGTGATAGATTTAGGTTCAATTTTAATTTGGAATTAAATTTGATTAATGTGCACATAAAGATAGAAGCACACAATGCTAAGTCCATAATTCATTCTCATAAAACACTCATGAAAGAGATACAAAAAGGAAATAAAAGAAAAACAATTAACTAAACTAAAGATAAATTAAAACTAGATCTTGATTAGTAGTCTTCCTTGGCTTGGATTAAAGAAAAACTTATTAGGGAAAATCATCATTTATCTCCTAGGAGGATGATTGGCAAAGAGACTCAACAAAAAGCTTTGCAACTCTATGTAAGCCCCAATCATCTCCATTCTTAGGATATCAAGGAGATAGAAGTTGTTGAGGCAACAAAGGCAATTAGTGCCATTGTGCATGAAATACCCATAAAAGCTAGGATCACCCAAGTTTGGAGTGTTTGAGTGAGGTGGAGGTGGAGGAGGAATGTTCTCCAAAGGTGATGAGGGTGAGTGTGGAGGCATGCTCTCTAAGGGTGAAAAGGGTGAGTTTGGAGGGGTAAATGGTGAAGTTACCAAGGTATCATCAAACTCATTCACAATGGGAATGCTTTGGATGGGTTGTGGTTGGGTAGTCACATCCAAGAGATTACTTGGAAAGAAGGGTGAGGAAAGCTCATTCATCATAGATTGGAATGAAGAGGAGGTAGAACCATGAGAATGGTTGGTTCCATGGGTTGATGAAGTCTTGCATGGAGCAAGAGGTGGTGAGTTTGATGAAGAAAGGAGAATTGGAACGATCTCATTCTTGGGAGTGTGAAAGGGTGAGGAGTTAGGTTTAGCCATTTTAATCTTAATCTTAAGATTTTTCTTTGTGGTGGAGGTTTTGGATGAGTTTGAGCTTCTTGTAGAAACCATGGTTAAAATGAGAGGTTTAAGGTTTAAGGAAGAATAATTTGATGTGTGAAGAACATGGCTAACAAGGTGGGTTTAAAAGGGTGAAGGGATGATCCAAACTAGTAATGGGTTAAAAAAAAAATTATGTGAACAATGAATTTAGCTAACCTGGTTTAGGAAATGTGTAGTTTTTTGCAAAGAATCAAGAAAGGTTTACATAAATTAAGGAAAATAGTGTAAAGCAAAGATTTTGTCGGACATAGTAGCCAGCGGTTCCTTATCTAGGGGCGACGGTTCCTTATCGATAAGGTACCGCGGGTCTATAAGGAACCGCGACCAGTGGAGTTCAAAAATGGTACTTCCTCAAATTTTGGTTAGCCCAGATTTTTACAAAAGGATTTTCAAGCCAAAGTTAACTACTGACCAAAATCTAGGAAGCTAACTAACACATAGGATGCACAAAGCTATGCAAATCATAATCACAATGGCAAACATTTAGGATAAATAACAAATAATCCAAACAAATAGAATTTAGTTAATACACATCCAAGATAAAAATAAAAAGGAAGCAAATGTTCAACATCACATTACATGTTTACCAACATGTATACTTTGAAACAACTCAAAGTCTTCATCTTCTCTTCTTGCCCAATCCCTTGATCATGTTTCCTAAGTACTTGATTCCCTTTCTTGACTCAACCCGGTGTTCATGTAAATCACCATGGGTTCGGAGATTTTGACGGTAAAGTTCCTCCAAATTGAGATTATTAGGAACTTCACTAGTGGAATGATGAGGAGGGGAAGCAATGTCATCTAAACCATCCACGAATGAGTTTATGGAGTGGTGAGAAGTACTCGAAGAATCAATGGGAGTACTTGTGCCAATGCCATCACCATCACTTGTTGGCATGACCATGTCCTCATCATTGGACTCTTGTTGGTCGGATTTACGATCACATCTTGTCTTTCTCTTATATACCTTTTGAATAGGTAGCATGACCCGTTTGACCCGTTGAAACTGAGAAAGATCAAGATTTGGAAAAGCACGGCCAACCCTTTTAAAAAGGCGAGTCAGAAGCATTGCGTAAGGAAGCTTTGTTTTAGGCTTGTGAATAGCATAATTGATCCGTTGAGCGATAAAATATGCCAAATTGTAATTGGTGTTGGTAAAGATGCAATATAACATATGCACTAAACACGCCGGAACATGATCCCGGTTTCCACCAAGACAAAACACATTTTCCCTAAGGATATTGGTCCATTGGACCATATTATCATTAAGGTCGCTTAAGAGAACCTCATGACGTTTCACCGAACGTACCTTAGTATGAAGGCTTCTCTTAACGGGTCGATTACGCTTTTTGGAGACAATGTCAACAATGAAGTCAAGATCAATTTCCTCATGATCATTTGGAGGACAATTGTAGGATTCAAGGAGAGCACTAAGCTTCCATTTATCCGTGAAGCGAAAAGTGCCTACAAATGGGACATCAAGAATTTGACCGAAGACTTCAAGAGAGTATTGAATGAGTTGACCTTTCAAGATGAACCTAACAAATATTCCATCTTCGTTTTCAATGACGGAGTATGTGCTAAAGAACTCCAATAGGTGTCAAGGATAGATGTCTTCCTTAATTTTCAACAAACAGTCAAATCCAATATTTTCAAATATGGACTTGATGTAGACATAATCCTTAATATCCTTTTGGACAACTCTACCCTCATGAAAACAACGGGATTGAAGGGAGGAAAAAGTATGGGCAAGGTGAGATGAGTGACAAAAGTCGGAAAGGTTAGGCATATACTGTTTGGTGAGTTGATGATCCTTTTGGTATTGTGAAGGCATGATTAGTACCTAAATAAACACAAGAAAATATTTTTCCAATCACTCACATGAAAAATAAAATCAAAACTAAAAAATATGAGAATGTGTTATATCAATTTCTTGACAAACAAATGATTGAATCCATATCATTCTCATGCTCGCAATGTATCTATTCCATTATTAACCAAGAACATATGAACTATGTTGGATCAACAATGGACTAGAACATTGGTTTTTCAAAACAAGGTTTTTAGGTAAGCATTAACAATGCAACTACCTATTTGTTCATGGGTTCATCTCAATACCATCTTTTAACCAAAATCATTTAGCCAAAATTCGGATTTGTTCTACAAGTGGGTTTTAGTGAAATCTTAATGAATATGAACCTAAGGAATCATAGTAAAATAACCATGTCAATCCATATTCCTATTAACGTTCTAATTCAATTTTAATTTTAAAACTCCCCAATTATGAAAGGATGAACCCTAGAACAAAATAGATGAAATTGAAAGAAAGTACTTACAATTAATTGATGTTTGATGAAGGATGAGTGAAACCCACAACTTGGAATCAATTAATTTGAGTGATTAAAGGTTTTTGAAGCTTCAACAATGGTGGAAAAGATGAAAACCGTCGGCTGTATGTTTTTGGGAGAGAGAGGGTTTGGTTTGAAAAAGGTTATTTTAATAAAATTGGCGCTCTGACAAACTTTACTGCCCGCGGTACTTTATCGATAAGGAACCGCGGGTTTAAGCTGCCAAAGATAAAGAACCGCCTGTAGAGGCTGGTTTTTATCAATGAAACACGCCAAAATTTTGAAAACCAAGTTTTCTAATATACTTAAAAATATATCTTAAACCTTTTAGAATATCATTGGATCATCATAACACTAATCAATATGCCTTCATGAAGGATTACGAGTTGAATCGAGATCGAAAAGAACCAAAACGGACAAACGACTACTCGTAGCGAAAAGGAAAAGTGGAGAGAAGTCAAGGGAAGTGAATCAAGACTAAGATCAATGCTCAAGGGATTAATGACAATCTTCAAATCATGGAGACGAAGAGCTTGTGTCATATATAGTGGTTTAAGACGTGCCTTTCCGAAAAACGTTAAACGGCTTTGGTAATGAATAAACACAAAGCAATTATTGATGTATAGACTAAGATCACTTTCAATAATAGTCTTAGTCTAAACCAAAATATGAGCAAGGTATTAATTCACTTTCCCTCCCACAAAGGGCCTACTAACCGTATGGGTGCAAACCATGGAAATCATGCTTGATACTTTAAGCTACTACTAACTCACTCTACATCACCATAGTGAGTCAAGTATCCAAGCAATGAAGGTTTGAGAGGATAAAAGAAAAGAATCACAAACCACAAATGTCAATGTAATGATGCCAAGAACAAGCACATAGTCAAGTAATGATCAAAAAAATGATCAAAGGGCGTGTGGAAGAACGAAAGCGTACCTTAGCCACAAAGAGCAATCCATCAAGGAATCAACTCAATGACCAACAATGACTATAATGAGTACTAAGTTTTCAAGGACTAGTATCATTCCCAACCATCTTGATATCATCATTCAAAGATGTTGAAGATCAATGAAGATGAGTCTTCTACAAATGCAAGTAACTCAATCCACAACCAATTAAATGATTGATCTTCATGAGTACCTACACAAAGCAAGATGCAAACTAGTAGATACATTTCAAGAGTAGATCTAAAATGCATAAAGACTACTAATCTAAGAAGGATGCAATATTACCAATTAAAAGACCTATTTTCCAAGAAAAAATAGTTTTGACCAAAGAGAAACTTTAGTACAACTTGACCTTCTAATTTGAGTAGACAATGGAGCGATCCAAATTTTAAAGTACAATATACTTCAAATATCTTCAGTGACCATCGCTCTGATACCAATTGTAGAAACTAGAAGGAGGGGTTGAATAGTTTCTCTTCTATTAGTCACCTAATTTAAATTACTTTGAATTAAGTGTGTATCAAAACTATCTTTTACTTGAAGCTAAGTTACATAATGATTAGGTTCAATTCAAATGCATTAGCAATGGTAATAGGTAAGTATAATGATAATGAAATAAGTAAAGAGTAAGGAAAGAGACAACCTAGTGACAAGACACCAAGATTTATAGTGGTTCGACAATGAGGCTCTATCCTCGTTTCTACTCCACTCCTCGAGTACACCTCCTCGAGATTTCCACTATATCCACAAGCTCCCTTCTTGGCGGAGAAAGCCTTACATCGTTGCTTACATTATTTTCCGACACTAAGCTAAATGTCGAGACCTAATCATTAGCTAGGATCAATCTACACAACGTTGCCTACTTCACAATTTAACGACACAAGGCTAGATGTCGAGTTCTAATCTCAAGGTAGAACCAACCTTCACGACGTTGCCTACTTCACCATTTTACAACACAAGGCTAGATGTCGAGTTCTAATCCAAAGCTAGAACCAATCTTCACGACTCTTCACTTTGAAGCTAAGTGAGAACTTCACACAACACAATTACTAATCACTTTCAAGTTTAGTGACAACTCACAAGACACAACCACATCACTTTATAGTTTAGTGAGAACTACTACACAAATCTATTACAACTCAACTAGACATATCGAAGTACACACATGTAGCTTGGATCTACACAACACAAATCCAAGCAAACACTTATGCAATGGATGTACACAACAAATCCAAGTATTCACAAATAGCTTGGATGAACACAACTAGTCTAAAGTATTTCATAAATACAAATGGATCAACAAAAATAAAAAGGATAACATGATGAACATGACTAATTCATGGATTCATCTTTATCACAACACTAGTGAGTGAGTGATCTTCTCATTGGACAAGGTAAAGGAGGGGATCAAGAGGATAATCATATGTAAACATCCTGAAATGTGTATAATGCAAGTTCGTTTTCTCAGTTCTTAACTAATAGAAAGTCCAATCAATATCAAATTTTTAATTGTTTTTGGTTGTTCAAGCTTGCTTGGTAATCTATTGCTAATTCAAACAACACTAAGTAAAAATGAAAAATATAAACCTATTTATACGTAAAACAAATTGCAAATTCCAAATTTTATTCAAGTAAAATATTAAAATGCAAAATTTAAAAGTATGAGGACTGAAAATGTAATTTCTATGAAATATAAATGCTTGAAATGTAAATTCTAAAAATTATAAGGACTAAAAATGTAAAACAGTTAACTACAAGGACTAAACTTGTAAAAATTCTAACAAACTAACCAAATTTAACAAACTAACAAACTTCTAAAACTGAAATTAAACAAACTAACAAATCCAGGGACTAACTTTTGCAATTACCACAAAATTAGAAAGATTAGCTAAGTTTAAACACTAATTAAACTCCTAGGGACTAAAGTGCAAATTTCCAAACTTATAACCAAAAAACGGGCTTAATGAAAGAATAAGCTCGTTTGAGCTTATTTCTCAACCAATTAAGCTGAAACAAATTGCAAACTACTTCAAATCCAATAATAGAAACGTGTGTTTAAGGAAAATGTCTAAAAGTCCAAAATAAGCAAAAGAGAGCTTATCAATAAGCTCAAAATAAGCTATAGCATAATCCAGACATCCACAACTTGATTTTTGTAAAGAAAATGAATAAGCACTTGATTTAAAGTAGGGAAAATCAAACTAGAACAATTTTCATCCACTAATAAGCTAGAAATCTGAAAATAAGCTCAAATGAGCTTATGTTGACCAAAAGTTGACCAGATTTATGAAAAAGCTCAAAATCTCAAAATCTCATATTCAACCCTTTCTAAACTGATTTGTGAAAGAAAATAAGGACTTTTATGAAGTGGATTGTGAGATCTAGCAAAACAGTCAACCACTTATATCAGAGAATGCAATTTGCTCAGGTCTTAACTAATAAGCTGATTTCTTGCTTATTTCTGAAAACTGTAGAATTTCCTCCTAAAGTCTGAAAGATTATGTATTAAGCTATAACTAGAAACTGGTTTGAGCAATTTTGATCTAGTAATGAAGGAGAAATAAGCAAATGAATCTGACAAGTTTTGAACTAAAAGCTGTTAAAATGAATGACCCAAACTTTTTATTAACCAATTGCCTTTTTGACTATATGTATGACTTATAAAAGACTCAGGACTACTTGTTAACTTCTAAGGACTGCAAATGAACACTTAAACACTAATTAACAACACTTGACAACTGAATTACAACTAGACCCAAACACACCTTATCTGATTTTTATCAAACTTTTTCAAAGGATTATTGAGTAATGATTAAGACTGAGTTATGAGCTATAGCAAACTAGTTTATGTGATCAAAATGAAGGCTAATGAAACTGAAATCAAGCAAGTTTACCAACTAGAACTCAATTAAGGTGTTTAGCTAAGCAATTACTGAAATTAAGCCAAAAACTTCAATACTAAACTCAAGTGAACAAGATTAAGCTACAATACACTAGACTCACTCAATCAAACAACCACTTATCAAATAGAATCAGGCAGCCATCAAGTTTACACTAGAGAATGAAGCATGCAAAGACTGTTTAGAGGAATTTGAAAACAGAAGCTTTAAAACCTAATGTAGAAGTCCTTTGGGTAGAAGAGGAGCGCTGAGCTCTCTTGCCCTAGTGATACCACCACCTATCACTAGCTATCAACTCTTATCAATCACCAAAACAGCTAAAACTCATCATTCTGCCATGGAAACTTCAAGAACAATGGAAAGGACTGAATTTTTGATCAAACAGCAACAAATCTTCAACAAAGCCAGTTATGATCAATGTATGATCATAACAAACTTCTATCAGCAACAAATTAATCACACAATAGCAGTAAGGTAGCAGGAATTGAAGAACAAGAATTGGCGGGAAAACTTGGATTTGAATTTTTATTGATGAAAACAGTTACAATTGGTTGTTACAAGGTTCTAACTAACTAACAAACTCAAGAGGTTGTCAGTCTCTTGAGTTGTTAGATGAAAAGGAGGGAAAAGAAGAAAAGTGAAATTGAGAGAACTATGTGTTTTCTGAAAATTAACTACTACTGAAAATGAAGAACAAGTTGTGTATTTATAGGCTAGACTTGAGAGTTTGTTGGAGATGTGACGTGTTCAGGCCAATCATTGCTTGACACGTGGATGAATTCTGCCAATCTTCTTTAAAGGTGATGAACACATTTTGGGGATTTTTGATTCATTGGATAATATGCTAATTAAGTTGCACCATTGGATTCGTCTCATCAAAACGAGCAACTTTGATATTTTGATCTTCTTCTGAAATGCATTCTATCAAAAACGCGATCCTGGAAAATATTTTGGTGAAAGAGAGAGACACGTGGCAGCTTCTTATTGGTGGAAAAAGTGTTACACGGATCACACTGTTGTGATCTTGCATTAAATGTGGCGGCTTGTAGTGGGATTTAATTGTTTGATCCGTGTGACATGTTTCCTTGTTTCTGATTGGTTAAAAGCCTTTGCACATGGATTCAACTTGCAATACTTTCCAAACTTGGCAATTTAAGTCCCTTAACTTGGCAGATTTCTCTTTAAGGCTAGAAACTTCATTCCTTTGACAATTTTGGCCCTTCAACTTTCATTCTTCAACAAAAATGGCCCTTTGACTTGATTGACTTTGTAGTTTGACCAGGTTTGACTTGGATCTTGACTTTGCAGTATTTGCACTTTAAGTCCCTCAACTTTCAAGACTTGTCAAGATAGGTCCTTGAGCTTTGAAAACTTGTCACTTGTGATCCTTCCTTGTCTTTTTCATCCATTTTAGCTTGGTTTTTCCTTGTTTGCTTGAAATTGTATCCTTTTACCTACATAAGATCACACAAACACAAACATACCACATAACACTGCTTTTTACAATATAAAAGGGTATTTTGCTTCGTGTTTTAGGGTTATTTGTTGATAAAAGGATATGAGTTTAAGCTCATATCAAATTCCCCTACACTTGAGCATTGCCATGTCCTCATGCAATATTATCTTTCAAGGCTTAAAAAATTTACATTTCCCTCATAATTAATCCACCTTGGCCATATGAGATGCATCTACACTACTCTAAACTAAATGATGCATGATTTTGACTTTTAACAATGCAATGGATTAAAATACAATTCTATCTATATCTTTTTGATTTTTCTTGAAATGGTTTTGATGGAAATAACTCATAAAGAATTCAATGACTTGGATTAGGGCTTGGGTACCATGGACACTTATCACCCTCAAGTTTCACTTTCCCCATACCAAGCTAGTAAATGGAATCATTGCATTCACAAGTAAAAAGTGCATCAACTTATTCATGACAATTAAATGTGGAACCGGTTATTATTTGAGCAAATTGCTTGTGAGCAAATTTGTCATTATTAAAGTGTGAAATATAAGAAATGTAAAATCCAAAAATAAGGAAGGACGGTTTTAATCCTAAGTAATCTTCTCATCCATTACTTGAAAAACCGCTCACAATTAATACAAGTCCGTATTAAGAATAATAAGTCATTCGCCTTATGTGTAAAATCCTCATGTCATGCTTTCATAAGTAACTACACACTCGCTAAGGAAAGAAAAATAAAACTCACGCAATAATTTACATCCGCATCTTTTTGAGATTTTGGATCTTCAACCCCGCAACCCGTCAAGGTAATATTGGATTGGAGCAATCTATTGAATCCCCGCAACCCGTCAAGGTAATATTGGAACTCAATAGTCACTATAATTAACACCACACTGCCCTTCTTGGGAGTCTTGCATTATTTTTTTTTTTTTTTTCTTTTTTTTTCTAGCCACTCATTTTTTTTCATAAGCCGCTCTTATTTTTCTTTATTCCTCTCCAAAAAATTTGCAAAGAAGAAAAGGAAAAACACCCGCTAAATATGGAGCATGACACAAGTCTAGTACACATAAAACGTGCTAACTTAGAATCTTAAGACGTACTCATATCAACCATAAATGATTAGCCAAAAATGCATAAGAGATTACGAACCAATTAAAACCGTACTTGATTATTTATTAACAATTATATACAAGCGAAGAAAATAGAGGTAGAGAAGAGAAGGGTTTAGCCACAAGTAATTGCCATGAAGTCTATCTAGCCCTTTTATACTTGCTTCAACTCTATCATTTCCCATTCTCCACAAATTTAAAATTTCAAATAATGAAATTGGTGGAAGCTTAGCCTAATAGACCAATGAAGGACTACATGGTTAAGGATACTAGCTAGAGAATGCTAAAATAAGCAAACTCGGGTTGAGTCAAAATATCCATGGCGGGCCTAATATGTCAAAGAAGTCTAAATTTGTTAAAACCATGTTTTATTATATTTTTTTTCCTTTTTATATATTTTTGATGAAAAATAAAAGAATATATACAATGCAAATGTGTTATGCAAATGAAAAATGATTGATGCAAAAATTATGAATGCATATTTTTGTGGCCAAAGTAGATCAAAAATTTGAAAAATGTTGAAAATCCAATTTTCCATGTTATCATGCAAGACAATGACAAGTTCTAGGTAAGGTCACTTCGATAGAAGACCCCCCTACACTTAAGCTAAACATTGTCCTCAATGTTTAAGAGCATGGAAGTGAACTCCCCTACACTTATCTCCAAATCTATGCCTTTATTTCTAACCTACAACACTCTAACCTAGTTATACGATGCTTGAGTTAATGAGTCTCTAGCTCGACTCGTCCCTCAATGAATTAATTCATGGGGAAAATGGGGACCTCTTGGACCATTTCAACGGAAATGTCCTCCCCAAAGTAATGCTTAACACGGTGACCATTCACTTTAAAATTTGGACCATCGGGTTGGGACAACTCAAGAGTTCCATATGGAAACACTTGAGCAATAGTGAATGGACCGGACCATCTCGACTTAAGCTTGCCCGCAAAAAGCTTTAATCTTGAGTTAAAGAGGAGAACCGGCTCTCCAACTTTGAACTCACGATTCTTAATCTTAGCATCATGCAATTTCTTAGTTTTTTCCTTATATAACAAAGAATTCTCATAGGCATTGGCTCTCAACTCATCCATCTCATTGAGTTGATCTTTCCTATGTGAACCGGCTTGGTTTAAATCAAAGTTAGCCCACTTGAGAGCCCAAGATGCCTTATGTTCTAACTCAAATGGGAGGTGGCACGCTTTTCCATAGACAAGCCTATAAGGAGTACAACCAATTGGTGTCTTAAAAGCCGTCCTAAACGCCCACAAAGCATCATCAAGCTTATCCGACCAAGAAGCTCTATGCTCTCCCACCGTTCTCTCTAAAATTCTCTTTAAACCACGATTTGTGACCTCGGTTTGACCATTTGTTTGAGGGTGATACGCGGTAGAAAGTCTATGATTCACTCCATATTTCTTCATAACTCTTGTGAATTGATCATTACAAAAATGCGTACCACGATCACTTATGATGGCCCGAGGTACACCAAATCTAGCAAACAATTGTTTCAAGAACTTTACAACCACTCTAGCATCATTAGTAGGTAAGGCTTTAGCCTCCACCCACTTGGACACATAATCCACCGCCACAAGTATATACTTGTTTCCCTTAGAGGATGGAAAAGGTCCCATGAAATCTATTCCCCATACATCAAATATCTCACACTCTTGGATAAAATTTTGTGGCATCTCATCACGTTGTGTAATTTTTCCTTGTCTTTGGCAAACATCACAAAATTTCACCATCTCTTGGGCATCCTTGTAAATGGAAGGCCAATAGTAACCCGAATCAAAGACTTTCTTGGCGGTGTAGTTAGGCCCAAAATGTCCACCCGTAGGTCCTTTATGACATGCCTCTAAGATTTTAAATGCCTCGGGCCCATCTACACACCGTCTAATGATTTGGTCCGCACATTGCCTAAAAAGATATGGATCATCCCAAAAGTAATACTTAACTTCCTTAAGAAACTTTTTCTTTTGTTGGTAAGTAAGACCCTCAATAAGCACATTGCCCACAAGATAGTTTGCAATATCCGCAAACCAAGGTGTGGCATCCTCTTGGGAAGAGATAGACATGAGCTCCTCTAATGGAAAGGATTCATTGATTTCTTGATGTGGGAAATCTCCTTGAAAAGGATGCTCAAGTCTACTCAAATGATCCGCCGCTAAATTCTCGGCCCCTTTTTTATCACGAATCTCTATCTTAAACTCTTGAAGCAACAAAACCCATCTCAAAAGCCTAGGCTTAGCATCTTGTTTTGTCATAAGATACTTGAGAGCGGAATGATCCGTATACACTATGGTCTTGGAAAGCACAAGGTATGGTCTAAACTTCTCAAAAGCATATACTATAGCAAGCAACTCTTTTTCCGTGGTAGTGTAATGAAGTTGTGCACCGGTCATGGTTTTACTCGCATAGTGTATAGGTTGGAAATGCTTATTAACTCTTTGTCCTAAGACGGCCCCCACCGCATAATCACTAGCATCACACATAAGTTCAAAAGGTAATTCCCAATTTGGAGAAACCAAAACGGGAGCCTTTGTCAATTTTTCCTTAATTGTCTCAAAAGATTCTAAACAAGCTTGGTCAAAAATGAAAGGAGCCTCTTTCTCCAAGAGATGAGTCATCGGTCTAGCTATCTTAGAGAAATCTTGTATAAAGCGCCTATAAAAACCCGCATGACCTAAGAAACTCCTCACACCTTTAACCGAGGTGGGTGGGGGAAGCTTAGCAATCACATCAATTTTGGCACGATCAACTTCTAATCCCTTATTGGATATCTTGTGTCCTAAAACAATCCCCTCTTTTACCATAAAGTGACATTTCTCCCAATTAAGCACCAAACGTGTTTCCTCACAACGCTTAAGCATTCTCTCAAGATTGGTGAGACACGAGCTAAAGGAGTTCCCAAATACGGAAAAGTCATCCATAAAAACCTCCATGGTTTGCTCTATCATATCATGGAAAATTGCCATCATGCACCTTTGAAACGTCCCCGGTGCATTACATAGGCCAAAAGGCATCCTCTTGTAAGCAAATGTACCGTATGGACAAGTGAATGTGGTCTTTTCTTGATCCTTAGGGTCAATTGGGATTTGGAAATAACCCGAAAAGCCATCAAGAAAACAATAGTACTCATTTCCCGCTAAGCGTTCAAGCATTTGATCCATAAAGGGAAGCGGGAAATGGTCTTTCCTAGTTGCCTCATTAAGTTTTCTATAATCAATGCATACTCTCCAACCGGTTACAAGTCTCGTGGGAATAAGCTCATTGTTCTCATTAGGCACCACGGTGATTCCACCCTTCTTTGGAACACAATGAACCGGGCTAACCCATGGAGAGTCGGAAATGGGGTAAATCATACCCGCATCTAAGAGTTTAATCACTTCCTTCTTAATAACCTCATGAATTTTTGGGTTAACTCTCCTTTGGTTTTGAATGGCGGGTTTATAATCATCCTCCATAAGGATTTTGTGAGTACAAAAATGTGGATCAATTCCCCTTATGTCGGATATTTTCCATGCTAAAGCTTTCTTATGTTTCTTAAGGACTTCAATAAGTTGCTCCTTCTCATCCTCTTTCAATTCCTTAGCAATAATCACCGGTAATTGGTCTTTTCCTTCTAAGAAAGCATATTCTAAGTGGGATGGAAGTTCCTTAAGTTCAATGGGAGGTGGACTCTCTATGGAAGGTTTCACTATGGAAGGTTCCTCAATGGTAATCTCTTGTGGAATAGGGGAAGGAATAGGGTCCTCATTGAGCAACTTTTGGATTGTAAGAATATCTTCTTCCCAATTAATGGGAGAATCATCATCACCAAGAAAGTTGGACTCAAATTCCTCCAAGAGGAAATCACTCTCTCCAAAAGGTGTTAAAGAGGGAGCAATTGAGGCCACGGTTTCAACATGTGGAATCTCATCACTAGCATTCTTACAAGCATCATGAAAGTGTTCATTACACACTTCATCTAACACATCCACAATGTTAATCGTCTCACAAGGTCTAGACTCCTTAACCTCTCTTCTATCACAAACTTTCCCTAACTTAAACACCACTTTCTCATCCTCTACTCTCATAATTAATTCTCCTTCCGCCACATCTATCAAGGTACGACCCGTTCTCAAAAACGGTCTACCAACAATCAAAGGCACTCTAGGATCCATGTCATAATCGACCACTACAAAGTCGGCCGGAAAAGTAAACTTATCCACACCTACAAACACATCTTCCGCTATACCTACGGGGTGAGCTATGGTTCGGTTGGCTAGTTCAAGAGTCATCCTAGTGGGGGTGAGCTCGGGAAGAGAGAGTTGTTTCCAAACCGATAAAGGCATGAGATTTATGCTTGCCCCTAAATCCGCCAAAGCCATGCAATTTTCAACACCGGGAAAATTACAAGGTATCAAGAAGCGCCCCGGATCTCCAAGTTTTGTTGGTAAAGTTTTAAGTAACACCGCGGAACAATTTTCATTAAGTGATGTGTTGGGCAAGTCAACCAATTTTTCTTTGTTTGAGAGCAAATCCTTGAACATCTTAGCAAACTTTGGCATATAAGCAAGAGCTTCCGCAAAGGATATGTTGATATTGAGTTGCTTGAACATCCTTAAGAAATTGGAGACTTGTATGTCATCTTTGTTCTTTAACTTGTCCTTTTTCAACCTTGAAGGGTATGGAAGAGTAGGTTTGGGTGTAGGTGGAATAGGTGTTGTAGTGGAAGATTTGTCTTTGTTAGCCTCTTCATTGGGAAGTGTGGAAGATGAAGGAGAAGTATGAGGTGGTTGAGAAGGTGTGTTTGAGTGAATAGGAGCACTTTGAGGAGGTGGAGTAGAAGTAGAAGGCTTATCACAAGTAGGAGCACAAGTGGGTTGAACAATAGTAGGTTTAGGAGGTGAAGGATCCTTTGTTGTTGTACCACTCCTTGTTGTAATAGCATTGACATTAGCCCTAGGATTTGTTTGTGTGTTGGAAGGTAAAGCCCCTTGTGGTCTTTGAGTTACCGCCACTAAAACCCTATTGATTTGTTCCTCTATTGTACGTTTCACTTGGTCATTCATTCTCTTCTCAATATCACGCATTTTCTTATCAACATACTCTTGAGTCTCTTGCATCCCATATCCTTGAGTTTGGTTTTGAGGGTAAGCTTGATTTGGAATTGGAGCATATGCTTGATTGGGAATAAATGGAAGTGGTTGATTAAATCCTTGTTGTGGTGGATAAAAGGTATTAGCTTGAGGTTGAAATTGATTGGGTGCTTTGTAATTATTTCCTTGGTATAGTTGTCTTTGCCCTTGATTCCTTGCTAGAATTTGAGGAGGATTTTGTTGAATTTGGGTGGGTGGTTGGGGTGGAAAGCCGGGTGGAGTAAGGTAATTTTGGGATTTGTAAGAAAGGTTATTTGGATTGATGTTAGGCTTGAAGTGTTCACGGTGTTCCTCTTGATAAGCATAGCATTCCCCTTGATACCCTTGCACCTTGTCACATTGTTCATAAGAGTGAGGTCCTCCACAAGTAACACAAGAAATGGTGATGGCATTCACATTGTTTGAGGAATTGTTCAATGTCATGCTCTTAAAAGTTTGAAGCATATCTTGTTGTGCTTGCAAATGCCTCTCACTTTCTCTATCCATCCTTTGAAAAATAGCTTCTTGAAACTTGAGGAGTTGGTTGTCAAAAGGGATTTGAGAAGTGTTTTGGATAACATGAACTCTTTCCTCAAATGGATCATTGGTTTGAACCATTGCCTTAGTCTCAATAATGGTCAAAGCCTCTTGGTATGTCTTGAAATGAATACTCCCTCCCGCGGAAGCATTTAGTGAATCTTGGTGGTGAGGTTTAAGGCCATTGTAGAAAGTATTGATTTTGCTTAGATCATCCATTCCATGATTAGGGCATCGCCTCAACAACTCACTATACTCTTCCCAAGCATCACCAAAGGATTGACTAGGTTTTTGTGTAAAGCCCATAATCATATTTCTCAAAGCCATAGTCTTTTGTGGAGGAAAGAATTTGTTCAAAAACTTAGTGGTAAAACCATCCCATGTGGTGATACTATCGGGTGGTTGGGTGTCTAACCAATGCTTAGCACTCCCATCTAGTGAAAATGACACTAACAACAATCTAATGACATCCGGTGGAACCCCATTATGCTTAATGGTATTGCAAAGTGAAAGGAATCTCTTAAGATGAGCATGGGGATCCTCATTTTGTTTTCCATAGAAAGGTGATGCAGCAACCATATTGATCATAGATGTATGTAGCTCAAATGTGTTAGCGGGATAGTCGGGAATCTTAATGGCACTAACAAATCCATGAATGTTGGTTTGCATACGTTCAAACAAAGTACGGTTATCAACAGCCATGGCTCCTTGTGGTGGTGACAAAGCACGATTCTCGTGATCGGCTTGGTGAACGATGGTGGTCTTACTCTTTCTTTTCTTCTTCCTTTTCGGAGGAAGAGGTTGTACACCAATCGGTATTTGTGCACGCCCGCGAGTGAGCATGCAACTCAATACGAGGAATGAGAGAGAAGCTCTCGTGTGACTTTGAAAAGAATAAGATTATCCTCTTCGAGTTTCGATATTAAATATCCACAAGAAAGTAACAATATATGTAATACTACTTTGGGTGCAAGACCCTCAATGAAGCTTTCCTTCTTAGAATACTCCCAAGTGAACGGGGGGTTAGGTGGCGCGAAGCACTTAAGTACCTATTGACCCTTAGATGGCATTTTATAGCACATCGCCTTTCTATTCACTTAAATGTTCGTATTCTTCGAATTATTACTTATTGAGAGTATTTATCTATTCTTGCTTTATTTTGTTTGATCGATACGCGTGTCAAGGACCGGAGCGCCCCTCAACACGGTGTATTGCCTCGGCAATACTTATGGAAGATATGTAGATTGATTGTTCTTATACGTATACGTATTTACTTATAATAATATATGGAAAATATTTTTGTATTTATGAGTTTTTTAAAGGAAAATACTATATGTACATAAAAACCGAGAGAAGCCAATAATATATATTTTTGGTTGCAATCTCTTAGGAAAAAGATTGCTTTTTGGATTTTTTTAATTTTTTTGGTCAATTCTTTAGGAAAAGAATTGTTTTGTTAATTTTTTAGTTTTTATATATTTTTATATTTTTGATTTTTTTATTTGTTTTTGATTTATGATACGTAAAAATAACGTTCACAAAGTGAACGGATCCCAAAAGCCAATGAAAACCGTCAATCGATAGTCTCTCGTGTAGTCAAAGAACCGGCAGCGGCGCCATTTGAAATGTGTATAATGCAAGTTCGTTTTCTCAGTTCTTAACTAATAGAAAGTCCAATCAATATCAAATTTTTAATTGTTTTTGGTTGTTCAAGCTTGCTTGGTAATCTATTGCTAATTCAAACAACACTAAGTAAAAATGAAAAATATAAACCTATTTATACGTAAAACAAATTGCAAATTCCAAATTTTATTCAAGTAAAATATTAAAATGCAAAATTTAAAAGTATGAGGACTGAAAATGTAATTTCTATGAAATATAAATGCTTGAAATGTAAATTCTAAAAATTATAAGGACTAAAAATGTAAAACAGTTAACTACAAGGACTAAACTTGTAAAAATTCTAACAAACTAACCAAATTTAACAAACTAACAAACTTCTAAAACTGAAATTAAACAAACTAACAAATCCAGGGACTAACTTTTGCAATTACCACAAAATTAGAAAGATTAGCTAAGTTTAAACACTAATTAAACTCCTAGGGACTAAAGTGCAAATTTCCAAACTTATAACCAAAAAACGGGCTTAATGAAAGAATAAGCTCGTTTGAGCTTATTTCTCAACCAATTAAGCTGAAACAAATTGCAAACTACTTCAAATCCAATAATAGAAACGTGTGTTTAAGGAAAATGTCTAAAAGTCCAAAATAAGCAAAAGAGAGCTTATCAATAAGCTCAAAATAAGCTATAGCATAATCCAGACATCCACAACTTGATTTTTGTAAAGAAAATGAATAAGCACTTGATTTAAAGTAGGGAAAATCAAACTAGAACAATTTTCATCCACTAATAAGCTAGAAATCTGAAAATAAGCTCAAATGAGCTTATGTTGACCAAAAGTTGACCAGATTTATGAAAAAGCTCAAAATCTCAAAATCTCATATTCAACCCTTTCTAAACTGATTTGTGAAAGAAAATAAGGACTTTTATGAAGTGGATTGTGAGATCTAGCAAAACAGTCAACCACTTATATCAGAGAATGCAATTTGCTCAGGTCTTAACTAATAAGCTGATTTCTTGCTTATTTCTGAAAACTGTAGAATTTCCTCCTAAAGTCTGAAAGATTATGTATTAAGCTATAACTAGAAACTGGTTTGAGCAATTTTGATCTAGTAATGAAGGAGAAATAAGCAAATGAATCTGACAAGTTTTGAACTAAAAGCTGTTAAAATGAATGACCCAAACTTTTTATTAACCAATTGCCTTTTTGACTATATGTATGACTTATAAAAGACTCAGGACTACTTGTTAACTTCTAAGGACTGCAAATGAACACTTAAACACTAATTAACAACACTTGACAACTGAATTACAACTAGACCCAAACACACCTTATCTGATTTTTATCAAACTTTTTCAAAGGATTATTGAGTAATGATTAAGACTGAGTTATGAGCTATAGCAAACTAGTTTATGTGATCAAAATGAAGGCTAATGAAACTGAAATCAAGCAAGTTTACCAACTAGAACTCAATTAAGGTGTTTAGCTAAGCAATTACTGAAATTAAGCCAAAAACTTCAATACTAAACTCAAGTGAACAAGATTAAGCTACAATACACTAGACTCACTCAATCAAACAACCACTTATCAAATAGAATCAGGCAGCCATCAAGTTTACACTAGAGAATGAAGCATGCAAAGACTGTTTAGAGGAATTTGAAAACAGAAGCTTTAAAACCTAATGTAGAAGTCCTTTGGGTAGAAGAGGAGCGCTGAGCTCTCTTGCCCTAGTGATACCACCACCTATCACTAGCTATCAACTCTTATCAATCACCAAAACAGCTAAAACTCATCATTCTGCCATGGAAACTTCAAGAACAATGGAAAGGACTGAATTTTTGATCAAACAGCAACAAATCTTCAACAAAGCCAGTTATGATCAATGTATGATCATAACAAACTTCTATCAGCAACAAATTAATCACACAATAGCAGTAAGGTAGCAGGAATTGAAGAACAAGAATTGGCGGGAAAACTTGGATTTGAATTTTTATTGATGAAAACAGTTACAATTGGTTGTTACAAGGTTCTAACTAACTAACAAACTCAAGAGGTTGTCAGTCTCTTGAGTTGTTAGATGAAAAGGAGGGAAAAGAAGAAAAGTGAAATTGAGAGAACTATGTGTTTTCTGAAAATTAACTACTACTGAAAATGAAGAACAAGTTGTGTATTTATAGGCTAGACTTGAGAGTTTGTTGGAGATGTGACGTGTTCAGGCCAATCATTGCTTGACACGTGGATGAATTCTGCCAATCTTCTTTAAAGGTGATGAACACATTTTGGGGATTTTTGATTCATTGGATAATATGCTAATTAAGTTGCACCATTGGATTCGTCTCATCAAAACGAGCAACTTTGATATTTTGATCTTCTTCTGAAATGCATTCTATCAAAAACGCGATCCTGGAAAATATTTTGGTGAAAGAGAGAGACACGTGGCAGCTTCTTATTGGTGGAAAAAGTGTTACACGGATCACACTGTTGTGATCTTGCATTAAATGTGGCGGCTTGTAGTGGGATTTAATTGTTTGATCCGTGTGACATGTTTCCTTGTTTCTGATTGGTTAAAAGCCTTTGCACATGGATTCAACTTGCAATACTTTCCAAACTTGGCAATTTAAGTCCCTTAACTTGGCAGATTTCTCTTTAAGGCTAGAAACTTCATTCCTTTGACAATTTTGGCCCTTCAACTTTCATTCTTCAACAAAAATGGCCCTTTGACTTGATTGACTTTGTAGTTTGACCAGGTTTGACTTGGATCTTGACTTTGCAGTATTTGCACTTTAAGTCCCTCAACTTTCAAGACTTGTCAAGATAGGTCCTTGAGCTTTGAAAACTTGTCACTTGTGATCCTTCCTTGTCTTTTTCATCCATTTTAGCTTGGTTTTTCCTTGTTTGCTTGAAATTGTATCCTTTTACCTACATAAGATCACACAAACACAAACATACCACATAACACTGCTTTTTACAATATAAAAGGGTATTTTGCTTCGTGTTTTAGGGTTATTTGTTGATAAAAGGATATGAGTTTAAGCTCATATCACATCCTTAACACTTTAAGTGACTATTTACTAATTATTATGCTATAGAAAAGAGAAAGGGGACTGAGAAAAACGTCCAAGAGGCTTATTAGAAAATGAGATTTGATCCACTATTTATAGAAGACAAAGTCCAACGGCTAGCTGGGCGCGGATCCTTATCTAGCCGGCGGTACCTTATCGATAAGGAACCGCCTAGCTATTTAAGGTACCGCCCAGTAGAGTCCGCTCCCTTTTTTGTCTTTTAGTGGGGTAGGAATATCTGAGGTTTTTTAAACCTTCAAAGGATATTCTTATGGCATATGGAATATGCCATTTTCAAATTTACATTTTCCATTTTAATAAAAACATTTTCTTTAAAAGAAAGTTTATTAAAAAATCTTTTGTCATATTAACAAAAGTGAGTTTTAAGGATAATCACTTTGATGATCACTAAGTATGATTAAGAAAAGTTAATGATATGATTATTACCTTGATGATAGTGTTTGTTAAATAATTCATTTTGTGTTTTATACTAAATGTGTTGTATAGTTTGTTGTGATCAAAACTAAGAAAGATTAGTTAACACTAATAATGTTTTTAGGCATCACTTCCATTAACATACCCTAAATTCATGAACCGTTAACTATGTTCTGACTTGATGTTGTGAGTTGGGAATAGCCGCTTATTCAAATGATAGTACTATTGGGTTGACCACCCTATCTGAGACCAGGGCATTACGTTGAGTAACCTCTCGGAAGGATAATTTACGAGAATAAGATTTGGGTATATATCTAGCAACTGATACCTAGGGGGCAATGGTTTTTATCTAGTCATGCTGGCATTTGGCGTGAGCAACTGATACCCTAGGGGGGAAATGGTTTTTATCTAGTCATGCTGGCATTTGGCGTGGGTGACTAATTGGTTAAGGGGTCGGTGTCATGAGCTTAAATACAATGTGTTGCCTTGAAATAGATTGTGTGCACGATAATTCTATAGATGATTATAATTGATTTTCTTCTTGTGTTCAAATGTGATTTGATAAACGTATGGACTCGCTCAACATTATTGTTGACTCGTTTTAGCATGTGTTTCAGGTAATAGAAGGTGATTGATGGCGGAGCTTTGCTATGGATGTTGTGGGTTGGCTTTTGAAGTTTGTTGGTCTAAAACATTTTCTATCCTTTTACTGTTGAACAATTTGTTAAATGTTTATGTACTGTACTAAAACTTGTTGGTTTTTTGGTCGAGATCCGTGAGGACTAAACGCTTTACTCTGGTGTCGTTTTAGTACATTATGGGTTGAAATTATGTTTTAGACATTGTGTGAAATCTTGTTTATATTTTATGTGCAAACTTCTCACTTTTAAGTCGTTCAATATACCTTGTATGATGATACTTGTGTTTAGCACCCAATTGTGTATTTCCGCTGCGCAATGTAAATTGGGGGTGTTAAAGATTGTTAATCAGAGCTACAAGTTATAGAAAACTAGGTCGATTTTGAAAATTGTCCTAAACTATAACTTTGGTGTCGAAAGTATTTATTATTCAAAAGCACACAACTTCTCTGCAACGCTCCGGTAAGATCGCTTTTAGTTTTGTTTTGTATTATAGATGTATCCCTCAGAACTGATATGATTTCCCGAGTATTTATTAAGTAATACTATGATATTGTATCGAGGTTATTGAAAGTGCACTGAGTGCTTGTCATTATCATATTTTATTTTTGCGAGCATTGCATAAACATCATTTGCATTGCATTGCATATCGTGGGTTACGTATAACATTTGTGATGCATGAGTATTTTATATTAATTTTTAACAATGACCTTAAGTACCCTTGAACCCTTATAATTGTATAAAATGGCTAATATACCCTGTGAGGAGGATTAGATTAAGATGAATGATATACTAGAAGGTGAGGAAGTAGATAACTTTCTAGTGACGATGAGGAGCCCTATGAATATCTAGATGATGGGATTGCTCCTACTGCAGTTGGACAGACTGAGCCCGAAGTAATTCAAGGTAGTTATGTTCCGAGAGCTAATGTGGTGCCACCGACTGTTCAGGATTGTCAGCGACCTGTTGTACGTTCTTCTAGGCCTACTTGTGATAGTTATTTGAGTGGTTTGCCTAGGGTTGCTCGTGTTAGGAATGATTTTTCTACTGAGTCTAGTAATGCTGCTAATGCCCGATATATCCACGATGACATTGCTAAGGTGTACTGTCCAGGTCCTAGATCTTATGAAGATATTTTCTCGTTTCTTAAAAAGTTTGATAGGTATTTGTTTGAAAGGTACGTAGTTGAAACCCGAGTAATCAAAAGGTTTGAGCAGAATGAAAGACAGTTTGACAGGTTTGTTACTAGTGTGAGAAGGTCAGACTATGTGCGAGCGAGGGAAATGGATGAAGTTGCTAGTCTGCGAGCTATGGTGTTGAATTTGAGTGAGAAATTTGCAAGGTTTCGTGAGGAACAAGAAAGGAATGAAAGGTTGAATGTGTGGGACTTGCCAATGAGGACTTTTCCTAGTCAAGGTGTGGTAATTCGTGATGTGCCAAGTCATGTTGAAGCTCCAGTGTTGGTGAAGCCAGGTGAAGGAGGAAGCCGGAAGGGAAAGGAGAAAGTGGAAGAAGACTCTGAGGAGGATGATAGCAGCAGTGATGACGAGCCAATGTACAAGAAGCTGTAGGGATCAAATGTTAAGTTTTCTCTATGTTGTTTTTATTAGCTTTGTTGTAATAGAACATAAGTAGACTGGTACTGTAGTTTGTGATGAAACTTAATGACTTTTAAGTTTGCCATGATGAAGGGTTGTAGTTACATTACTTGTCACAATTTTGTGGAAATTTTCCAGTATAATCCAAATTACCTTCATGATCTATGATTTATCTTTTAGTTCTTTTGTGAATTGGTTAATGATTCAGTGTGGATTATGTTGTTTGTGCATGTAGTATCCATGACACGTCTTGATAAAGAAATCCTTCTTCTTATCTTGATATGAATACTTACTTGTTCTTTTTCTTCTGTGATGACACAGGAAAGAGTTGGGAGGCATTTTTCTGCTATTACTGAATTGTTGCTTGATTAATTCTCTAAACATGCCACTGAAATTGACAACTACTACTGTGAATACCATGATTGAGCAAGCTATTTCTAGAGTGCTGGAAGCCGAACGTGCTACGAGGAACCAGGAGACTGAGAATAGGAATGTTGTGGGTCAAGTTGGAGGGAATGCTGCTAATCCAGTTGAAGGTAATGCTGATGAACCGGTTGGAGGAAATGCTGTTGGTCAAGCTGGAGGTAACGTTGTTGCTCAGCAAGTTCAGAAGGAATGTTCTTATGCTAGTTTCATGAAATGTGGACCTACCAAATTTCGTGGTACTGGTGGTGCTTTGGAGCTAAGAAGATGGATTGAGAAGGTTGAAAGTACTTTTGAAATCAGTGGATGTTCAGAAGCTAGTAAGGTGAAGTTTGATGCCGCTACTTTTCAGGATGATGCATTAATTTTGTGTAATAGACAGGTAGCTACTGTAGGTTTGGTAGAAGCAAATGCTAGAACATAGACTGTGACCAAAGGACTGTTAACTGCGAAGTTTTGTCCTGAGGAAGAGTTAGGTCAGTTGTAGGATGAGTTGAGGCATTTGGTGTTGAGGAATAATGATATTGTAACTTATACCAAGAGGTTTTCTGATTTGTGTTTGTTGTGTCCTGATGCTTTTGCTGATGACTGAAAGAAGATGAAGCAGTATATCAGAGGTTTATCTAGTAATATCAAAGGGGAGACTACTTCGTCGAAACCCAAGACTTTTGATGAAGCTGTTCAGGTGGCTCATGCTTTGATGAACGTGAAGCTGCAGGATTGAAAGGATAGTATTACTGAGGGAAATAAGATAAACTGGGAAGTTGCACACTCAAAACAAGGACAGAATAGAGGAGGTTATCGTAACAACAATAACCAAGGACCAAATAGGAATCAACAATACAACTTTAGGAGGAATGATGGTGTTCGTGCTGCTACTGGTCCCCAAGGAAACAAAGTGAACCCGAAGTGTGGTCTATGTAGTCTGTATCATGTGGGGAATTGTCCACCTGCTTGCAACAAGTGTGGGAAGGCCGGGCATAAAATAGCAGACTGTAGGAACAAGGGTGTGGCCACTGGAGCCAATGCTGTCAAGTTGGTTAATTGTTTTGGATGTGGAGGCCGTGGACATAAGCAAGGAGATTGTCCGAGGGTTGGCGCTCGACAGGGAGGCAATGTTGCTACTGTTGCTGCTGGGACTGCTGCTCCAATCTATGTCGTGGGAGACGTTGACAAACCTCAAGGGCCAAATGTGGTGATTGGTACGTTCTTACTCGATGCTTGTTATGCTAGTGTGTTATTTGATTCTGTATCCGATAGAAGTTTTGTAGATGTTAGATTCAGTCAGCTATTGGATAGAGAACCAGTAAGATTGACAACTAGTTATAATGTGGAGTTAGCTGATGGTAAGGTTGTTAGCACTAGTTCTATACTGAAAGGTTGTTCTTTGAAGTTAGGTAATTATGTGTTTAGTATTGATTTGATGACCATAGAATTAGGATCTTTTGACGTGATTATTGGAATAGACTGGTTAGTTGCGAATGGTGCAGTGATTATTTGTGGAGAAAGATTAGTTCAGATACCGCTAAGGAATAGGGTATTGACTGTGAAGGGTGATGAGTGTACTTCTCGTTTGAGAGTTGTTTCTTGTTTGAAAATGATGAGGCATATAGAAGAGGGTTGTGGTGTATTTCTTACCCAGATAAGTAATGATGGTGTGAATGAGAGGAAACTGGAGGATGTGCCTGTGATTAGAGAGTATCCTGAAGTTTTTCCTGAAGATTTATCAGGATTACCGCCGCATCATGAAGTTGAGTTCCGTATTGACTTAGTGTCGGGAGTTGCGCCTGTTTCTCGTGCACCGTATCGTTTAGCGTCGTCTGAGATGAAGGAATTATCTGATCAATTGAAGGAATGGATGGATAAGGGAGGTGCTCCTGTTTTTTTTGTTAAGAAGAAAGATGGTTCTTTTCGAATGTGTATTGATTATCGAGAGCTTAACAAATTGCTTGTCAAGAATCGGTATCCATTGCTGAGGATTGATGATTTGTTTGATCAGTTGCAAGGGTCAAGTGTATACTCGAAGATCGACTTGAGATCTGGGTATCATCAACTGAGAGTTAGGGAAGAAGATATTCCTTTAACAGCTTTTCGTACTCGATATGGACATTTTGAATTCCAAGTGATGCCTTTTGGATTAACGAATGCGCCTGCCGTATTCATGGACTTAATGAATCGTGTGTGCAATCCGTATTTGGATGAGTTTTTTATCGTATTTATTGATGATATTCTCATTTATTCCAAGAGTGAAGAAGAACAAGAGACGCATTTAAGGATAATTTTGGAATTGTTGAAGAACGAGAAGTTGTACGTGAAGTTCTCTAAGTGCGAGTTTTTGTTGAAATCAGTGCAATTTCTGGGGCACGTGATTGACAGTGAAGGTGTTCGTGTGGATCCTGCTAAGATTGAGTCAATCAAAGATTGGTCGGTACCAACAACGCCGACTGAAGTTCGCCAATTTCTTGGTCTAGCTGGGTATTATAGAAGGTTTATCGAGAAGTTTTCACTAATTTCTAAACCATTGCCTAAGCTTACTAAAAAGAATAGAGTGTTCGAATAGGGATTAGAAGAGGAAACTGCATTTAATACTCTGAAGGATAAATTGTGTTCTACGCCGATTTTGTCTTTGCCGGAAGGATCTGAAGATTTTGTAGTGTATTGTGACGCGTCTCATAAAGGATTTGGAGCTGTGTTGATGCAAAGGGATA
Organism: Glebionis coronaria; assembly: GCA_025667525.1. Taxonomy (NCBI): domain Eukaryota; kingdom Viridiplantae; phylum Streptophyta; class Magnoliopsida; order Asterales; family Asteraceae; genus Glebionis; species Glebionis coronaria. The sequence continues at coordinate 378,291,800 of CM046880.1, read as the reverse complement.
AAGTAATAGCTTATGCGTCGAGGCAATTAAGGAAGCATGAAGAGAATTACACTACTCATGATTTAGAACTTGGAGCTGTGATTTTTGCTTTAAAGCTGTGGAGACACTACTTGTATGGAACCAAGTGTGTTGTTTTCACTAATCATAAGAGTCTGCAACATATTTTAGATCAAAAGGAATTGAATATGAGACAAAGGAGATGGGTCGAGTTGCTGAGTGATTATGACTACGAGATTCGTTACCACCCTGGTAAAGCAAATGTGGTAGCTGATGCACTTAGTAGAAGGGAAAGAGATAAGTCTTTAAGAGTTAGAGCTTTTGCAATGATGGGAAGTATTGATTTGACAGAGGTGATATTGAAAGCCCAAGCTAATGGTTTGAAGAAATAAAATATTGAGGCAGAAAATTTGGGTAGAATGTTGAAACCGCTGTTTGTAGTAAGACCGAATGGATTAAGGTATTTTGGGAATAGGATTTGGTTACCATTGTGTCCGTCTGAGGAAGGTGCTTTAGGAGTGCGAGATTTAGTGATGAATGAATCTCATAAGTCTAAATATTCAATACATACTGGATCGGACAAGATGTATCAAGATCTTAAGAAAGTGTATTGGTGGCTGAATATGAAGGCAAATATAGCCCAGTATGTTAATAAGTGTTTAACTTGTGCGAAAGTGAAGGCTGAACATAAAAAGTCGTCTGGATTATTAGTGCAACCTGAGATTTCTGAGTAGAAATGGGAGAAGATTACTATGGATTTTGTAATAGGTTTGCCAAGTACTTCTAGTGGTTGTGATATGATATGGGTGATTATAGATAGATTGACAAAGTCTGCTCACTTTTTACCAATGAAGAAGACGTATAGTATGGAGAGACTAACGACAGTATATGTGAAGGAGATTGTTTGTCGACATGGTGTGCCTTTGTCGATGATTTCAGATCGTGATAGTAGATTTACTTTAGAGTTTTAGAAATCTCTGCAGAAAGCGATGGGAACGAAGTTAAGTTTGAGTACAACATATCATCCCGAGACTGATGGACAAAGTGAAAGGACGATTCAAACGTTAGAGGATATGCTTCGAGCGTGTGTGATTGACTTTGGAAATAGTTGGGATAGACATTTTCTGTTGGTTGAATTCTCATATAATAATAGTTATCATGCTAGTATTAAAGCCGCACTATTTGAAGCTTTGTATGGACGTAAGTGTAGATCTCCAGTTTGTTGGAGTGATGTAGGAGAGAGTTAACTGACTGGACCTGAAATGATATTTGAGACAACTGAAAAGATTGTGCAAATTAAGAATCACTCCTTTCCATGGGGTTGAAATTTGTGTTGAGTTATTTGTTTTGGAAAGAGAGGAAAGTTGAGCCCGAGATATATTGGACCATTTAAGATTATCCAACGGATTGTATTGGTTGCTTATAAGTTAGAGTTGTCTGATGAACTTAAGGCTATTCATAACACTTTTCATGTGTCTAATCTGAATAAGTGTTTAGCTGAAAGGGATTTGGTAATTCCATTGGAGGATATTCAACTTGCTGATAAGCTGCATTTTATAGAGGAACCTGTAGAGATTATGGATACGGAAGTTAAGAAATTAAAGCATAGTAGGATTTCGATTGTGAAAGTGAGATGGAATTCCAGACGTGGACCAGAGTTTACCTGGGAACGTGAGGACTTATTTAAGGATAAGTATCCTCATTTGTTTAGAGAGGGTTAAGCGTCGAGGACGTCGCTCTTTTTAAGAAGGAGGGGATGTGATAACCTGAACCGAGGTATTCCTTAATCTTACTTTACGACTATTTTTGAAATTTTTGATGAGTTTGAATGATTTTTATTTTTGGAGGTTTAAGTTTAAACCGATGTTAGGAGACTTATATTTTATATTTAATAAGTATAAGGAGTATTAGCAAGCGTGATGTCGATGGATGCCTAATATTTTACGTTTTATTGTCGGTTATTCGATGTTTGTTATTTTTGATGTTTTATTGTAAATGACGTGTTAAGTCTAGTCGGGAGACGATATTATTATATTTGAGGTACATTTTAACTTTTGAGAAGTATTTTTATGAAACCCGATCCCCGTGAATATTTTCAAAATTGACTAATAGTCATTTCCCGTTTTTAGCTAACTATTTTCATTTTAGACCACAACTATTGCAAATTGACAAGAATGGTCCCTCCACCACCATATATAAGCTAAATCTTTCACCTAACTTCTCATAGTTACAAGTAACCAAGCAAAATCTTTCTTCTTCTCTCTTTCTATTACATGACGTCACCCCCTAGCCACATATAATCAATTTTCATCAAAAATCAAGCTTGATCTAAGCTAAACTAACACAAGCCCATCCTTAGAATTGCAACGATATCATTTTGGTACTAAATTTGGCTACATGCACGATGTTTTATTTGTTTAGGGTTGGTAGATCAAAACTATGATCATGCATGTGATTATGGTGATGATCAAAGGATTTTCATGCTAAGTTTTTTGTTAAAAACTTGATTTTGATTTTGGGTTTTTTATTTTGATGATGATACAAGTGTTATAGATAATATATGTTAGTATTAGGATTATGGGATGATCATAAAAATGGTTGGTTTTATCTAAAAACATGATTTCATGCAAGTTTTAGAAGGGTAATTTAGATGAGTAGGAAAAAGGGTATTTTTGGGTAGGTTTTGCTAGGTTGAAAAAGTTCTCGTTTCTCGGTATCTCTTCGAATTGATTTCCGGTTCAAAGTGCGACTCAGTTGTTCTTGGTGGAATAAAAAGGGAATGGTCGTTGTCTAAAACTATTGAAAAATAAATACTTGAAACAATAAAAATAAAGACGGTAAAAAGAAACAATGAAAGATTAAAACTTGGCGAAAAGTAAATGACGAGAAATTAAAAGCAATAAAGGTAAATAACTAAAACTAAAACTAAAAGGGAAGGCAAGTAAAAGTACAAATAAAGAAAAAGGCAAGAAAAGTAAAGTTTAAAAATTAAAAACATAAAACTACAAAAAAACCGAAAACACTTCATTCGGAATAAAGCCTTCATTCGGAATAAATCAATTCATCCGGAATAAAATCCTCATCCGGAATAAAAGGGCTTCATTCGGAACAAACATGTTCATCCAGAATAATTTCTTATCCGGAATAAACAGCTCATCCGGAATAATTTCCTCTCATTCGGGATATTGGGCTTCATCCGGAATAATTGTCTTTATCCGGAATAAGTGCTCGTTCGGAAAGTGTTGATCTGGAATAAAATATATTCCGAATGAAAGACTTGATCCGGAATAATAGATATTCCGAATGAAAGGTTGATCCGGAATATTATTCCGAATGAAGCTCTTGATCCGGAATATATGAAACTAAGCTTTGATTCGGAATAATTAATAAAAACGTTGGTCCGGAATGTTATAACTGAGATCCTTCATCCGGAACATTGGTGTTCATTCGGAATCTGGGAAACTATAAACAGTAGCGAAGAACATGGGATGAAATAGAACACCAATTTAACCAAAACTAATCAAGATTAAACCAAAACAATCACAAATGATCTACTAACAATAACCAATCAATCCAAATCAATAACACCAACAATCATAACCAAAATAATCAAAACCCACTTAATCAAAACTATAAAACTCAAGAACATGAACACAAAGATTAAACACAAACAAGAAAGGTAGATGAGAGATTAAACAAGAAAAGTAAAGATTCAATAAAACTTACTTGGAATTAAAAGGTGCAATACAAGAAAAATTAAAGTGCAAGAAATTAAATTGTGCAAGGTATGAAAATGGTGGAAGAGGTGGGTTGTCAATCCACCCAACCACAACAAATGAAGGAAAATGAATCTATTTATAGTAGATTAGGGAGGTGCTTAGTGGAAGCTTCCTCCCTCTTTCTTCTTTCTCTAATTGCGTCATTAAGTCCTTAATCTTCTTAATCTTTTGACTTTAATGACTTTGTCTCGGGATTTCTTCAAACTCGCCTTGTAATTCTTCAATAAATTAGACTTGAGTTCTTCATCTTTTAGTAAACTTCCGTCTTTTGGCTTTTTCTTCGATAAATCTTCAAAATTGGTCTTGGACTTCCGTTCTTTTTGCACTCATAATTTCTTGACTTCGTCTTTCGTCTTTTTCTTCGATAAAAGCCCGTGAATGCCCGTGTTTTCTCCACTTTTCACCTTTTTGTCCTAAATCACAACAAAAACACAAAGCACGCATAATTCCGACATTTACGACATAAAATACACGTATTGGCTTGGTTATTATTGTAATTAAGTGGTAAAAAGATGGGTGTTTTCACACCTATCAGTACCTTATGATTTTATTAAGTCTTAGCTAATAGCATAGGGTTGTAGACAATTTGATTATCTTTGATTTGATATAAAGTAGAGCTTCTAGCTCCAAACGAGCAAGAAGTTATGATGTTTTGATTATTCGTGTACCGGGAGACGAGTATCGGCACGACATATAGTTGTTGTCGATATTTGGATCGAATCTCGGGGACTATAAATTGAGTTTTGAAATGATTCAAGGACTGATGAAGAAGTATAAACCCTAGAGGGTGAGTCTATTTTCAAACCTAAGTGTCGGTTTTGCAAATAGAGTCGTTTATAGAAGTTAAAACGGTTGTATGAGTCGATGACGTAAAACTGTCCGGTTTTGGTAGTTCAAAGATGAGTCAAGCAGGGAACTTTAAAAGTAAATTCATTTGATAAACTTGTTAGAGGGCTTTCTATGGATAGCAATTTAGTTCCTCGAGTCGTTTCATAAACGTTTGACGAGTTTAAATGGGGTAAATGAGATAGTACATTTGGTATGTGCCGGCGGATTTTGTCGAGAGTATAGAATGATAAAGTAGATGTGTAGAAGAGTGTAATAGTATTATTTGTATTGTTTTTTCTTGAGTTTGTCGTGATTTTGTGAGTTTGAGTTTGATATTCTTATGTATAGTTTATTTCTCGAGTCATTATTAATGAACGCGCCTTATTTGATAGGTTGCGGTTCTCGTGTTTGAAAGGCATCCTCTATCATCGATGATCATCTCGCTAGGTCTCTTATACTAAGGTGAGTCTGTAGTCTCTCTTTTCATGCTACTAAATGTTTATTACCCGCAAGGGGGATACATGGTATTTGAAAATAAACGAACACAAGTCATGAGTAATTGTTTGGACCCGGATGTTGCCTATGTTGTCTTGCATTGTATTGAGTACCTTGTTGCTAAAGACCCTAAATTCATGAACCGTTAACTATGTTCTGACTTGAAGTTGTGAGTTGGGAATAGCCGCTTATTCAAATGATAGTACTATTGGGTTTACCACCCTATCTGAGACCAGGGCATTACGCTGAGTAACCTCTGGGAAGGATAATTTACGAGAATAAGATTTGGGTATATATCTAGCAACTGATACCCCAGAGGGGCAATGCTTTTTATCTAGTCATGCTGGCATTTGGCGTGGGTGACTAATTGGTTAAGGGGTCGGTGTCATGAGCTTAAATACAATGTGTTGCCTTGAAATAGATTGTGTGCACGACAATTCTATAGATGATTATGATTGACTTTCTTCTTGTGTTCAAATGGGATTTGATAAACCTATGGACTCGCTCAACATTATTGTTGACTCGTTTTAGCATGTGTTTCAGGTAATCGAAGGTGATTGATGGTGGAGCTTTGCTATGGAAGTTCTGGGTTGGCTTTTAAATTTTGTTGGTCTAAAACAATTTCTATCCTTTTATTGTTGAATAATTTGTTAAATGTTTATGTAATATACTGAAACTTGTTGGTTTGCTGGTCGAGATCCGTGGGACTAAACGCTTTACTCTAGTGTCATTTTAGTACATTATGGGTTGAAATTATGTTTTAGACATTGTGTGAAATCTTGTTTATATTTTATGTGCAAACGTCTCTCTTTTGAGTCGTTCAATATACCTTGTGTGATGATACTTGTATTTAGCACCCAATTGTGTATTTCCCCTGCGTAATGTAAATTGTGGGTGTTAAAGATAGAAACTAATTTTTACTAATCCTAACATGCATATCTTGTTGTATGAACACATATTTCAAAACAAAACACCACATTTTTTCAAACTAATAAAAAAACACTTAGCACACCACTTTTTTCACAGAAAAGTATATGGAGAGAGGGACAAAACTTAAGGGTGTACATCCACACCCTTGAGTGATTTGAGCTGATGTACTAGATAGAACAAGTACAAGCACTCCAATGACCTGTGATAATATAGGAAAAATAGAAGAAAATTCAAGAATCACTTGCCAAAGACCTTGATTCAGTAAGTCACAAAATATCATATAGATCAAATATTTAGATATTTTTCTTAAAAACTAAAAGGAAAGAAAAAATAAATTTAGTTATAGGGAGTCCCACAGTGTTTGACACCCAAGCTTATGTTCTCACTTTCCCTTGATATCTTGAGGATATAAGGGGAATATGATCAAACTCTCACCCAAATCCCAAACCTATTTGACCCTATTTTATTTCTTAACTCAGAAAACTACAACAAAAGCTTCATAAAACCTTGGAGATATAGATTTCAAACAGAAAATGACAAAAGAAAGAGATAAATTTGAGACCACTTGTTTATACCAACTTTCTTCAATCTCGGGAGAAAGGAATTACAAAACTTTTAGTGGTCTTCAAACAATCTTAACAAGAATCAAAAGTAACAACAAAATAGAAAGGAACTCAGATTTTTGAAATCAAACTACCAACTTTTCATTAAAATTGAAAAAGGAATTACAATTTGATATTTCAAAAAAACTGGAACAAGAGAGAAAAGCTAAGACTATACCCTGGGTCCCTTATATAATGGATACAGGAAGCTTCTAGTATGCATAAAACCCAAAAGTGGTGATATCTGAAATTTCCCTTGGTCTTCTTGATTTGAAAAAGGTTAAATGGCTCATGTGATTTTCTTTTGTGCTCTTGTGATGCCAGCTAGTGAAACGATGATCTATGCCATCTATTGAGAAGTAGGGACCAAGTTTTTGCTAAGGGTCATAGATGTTGTCTGGTTTTGGGGGTTTGGTGATGGTGATGGGTCAGGGGAGGGTCCCACAGCACATGTGGGTGCTGTGGTGAGGGGTTTAAAGTTAGGGTTTGGATAATGACAAGGTGAATCACTAATTTGCACAATTTTGAGGTTAAATTTACGGTAATTCGTGAGATATGATTTAGGGTTTATGGGAGTGTACAGTTGGGGTTTTGATGCAAAAAGGGAGGTTTGGTTTGGAGTTAACTGCGCCTCATTAATTAATTATTTTTTCAAAAATCAATTAATATAAACGTGTGAGGTGGCAGTAAAGGGTGTGGTTCGGGTAAAAAGGTTGGGTTTGGGTTATGTTAATGGGTAAATGGTGGGTTAGGGTGATGTGGCAGTTGGGGATTGGTGGGGATAAGTTTGTGGGTTTATTTAATGAGTTGTTGTGTTTTGGTTAAATATGATTAGGTTTATGGCAATTTTAACCCCTCCCTTAACAACAGTCCTTAGTAAGATTGGAGTACTTGTATTGTCCTTCTTCAAACTTCAAGGACGTGTAAAGTTATCAAACTTTAGGGACCCCTTTAGTATTTTTGAGATACTTATGGGTATAAAGTGTAATTCTTCGATACTTGAGGGGCCATTTTTTACAATCTTCAATTCTTTAAGGGTATTTTTAGAAATTCAAAACTTGGGCCCGGTTCATTGTGTGGCTTCGTTTCCTGTGTTCGTTTTTGCTTGTTTCTTGTGATCTTTTGTCTTTTTTATGATATCCATACCTAAAACACACAATGAGGAAACACAAGTATATTTCATGGTATTTTATAACATTTCTATACATTTAAAGCCCGTTTTGTATGATGAGACTATGTATAATTACGGTCTCATCACTCCCATATACTAAACCATTGTCGTGCCCTCACGCAATGCTAGAATAAAGTATCGTAGCACTTCAAAAATTCATTTTATACGACTTTTATGGAAACGTGAACTTACTAAACTACTACTATGTGTGTTATAGACATAATGTAGGATTTTCATCGCAAAATGGGACTTTTAGGTTCATAGAATAAGAACATTTGAGTACCTCATAGAGATAAATTCGTCATCCTTGATTTTCAACCAATTCCATGCTAAGCGTGTAACGAGATCATGGTCATTATAAGTTAGTAATGCTAACACTACTCATATGCCCTAATCACGTACTTAGACTCCCTTAGTCCTAAATGGTATCTCTTATTTTTTATGTTTGTCTTGAATGATCATGATGATATATTTTTGACTTATGCATGAATAAAGATTAAGTCCAAAAATAGAGTCTTAACAGTGTAACCAAAATCATTGAATTAATAATCTCTCCAAATAGACAACGATGTCAAAAAATTAAGTCAACAAAAATTATCGATAAACACGGTTTTGAACATGAGACTTATTACCAATTTATATTGGTTTACCGCCACCTTTTATTTAACTTCGCCATAAAGTTTTATTATGGCTTTGGTCTTGCCCTTGTAATTTATTTAACCTCGCCATGAGGTGTTTATTATGACTTGACGTATATCCTCACGCAAAGGCGAATGTTAGATTTTTAAGGCTTCAGATATAAGACATTCACTTTAAATTTTCGCATAGATTTTTCGGCCTTGTGAGCTTGAAATTTTTACTTGATTTAGGTGAAGAGGAACTTAAAAATTATTATTGAGGAAGCCTTTGATTATTCGGGTGCCAATACTTCAAAACCATGACGCTTGCGATACCTTAATATTTTCCCAATTTAATTACATGGAAGCTACTAGAATTAATTAAAAACCAACAATTAAGACTAAACCGCTAAGTCAATATTTATTAGCAAAATTTATATAAAAGCGTGGGGAGAATTAGCAAATAATTAGGACACATGAGTTTTTACAAGAATACGAGTACTCTACGTTTAGTATAGTAACTTATAATTAACTCTATCATTTCTCGTCCTCATTAAGAGACTTAGCCTAAAAAGTTAGGGAATCGAAGGTATCTGCTCAACACGCATGGTCGAATAAAAAATTACTCTTATTCTCACCATCGGAAAACTTACATTCGTGTCTTAAACACTTATGAAAAAATGAGAAAAAGTTTAAATTTGGCCTTTTTTAGCCTTATTTACAACAAAACGATAACAAAATGATAACAAAACGATAACAAAATGATAAACTTTAGAGAGCGTGAAGGTTAGCAAGGCAAGTATCTATTCACCCCCCCCCCCCCCCCATACTAAAGTCATTGTCCTTAATGTTTCGAGTCTAAGGGTGGGACACCCCCATACTAGAGACGAAAAGTCGAATGCTTAATCTAGCATGGAAAGGATAATTAACAAATAAATCTTAAGCCGTTTATGAAGTGTGCTAAAAGACCTATTGTTAGAACAATAAAGGATATATCATTGGATATCAGAAAATATTCATAGAAAACGATCGAAGCTCAAGTAAAATGAACACGAGATGCTTCAATCGTGATGATAATGACCCTAGATTAACACGATCACAAACAACGACAGAAACAACAAGTTGGAAGGGCACAAATCCCCTCACATTAACTAATTAGAAAGCGATAATATAAGCATGGGATCTTCCCCACGAAGCACCTCGTTTTTTATTACCGAGTCATGAGCTCGACTCGATCCCCGCAATACTAATTATCATTGGAGAAGGTGACTTGATCGAGGTCGTCCAAAGAAGGTACTTCCACACTAAAGTAGTGCTTAAGCCTATTTCCATTCACCTTGAAATTAGGTCCATCATTTCGAGCTAGCTCGATGGTCCCATATGGAAAAACTTGTGTTTTGGTGAATGGACCCAACCAACAGGATTTCAACTTTCCAGACATACTTTCAATCTCGAGTTAAAAAGCTACACTTGATCTACAACGTTAAAAACCCGGTTTTAATCTTAGAATCATGAAACTTTTAGTTTTCTCTTTAAAAATCAATGAATTTTCATAAGCAATATCTCTTAATTCATCCAATTCATTAAGTTGTATTTTATGGTGATCTCCCGTGGTCTTCAAATCAAAGTTTGAATGCTTAAGGGCCCAATATGCCTTGTGTTCAAGTTCAATAGGCAAATGGCAATTCTTCCCATACACCAACTTATAAGGAGTGCACCCAATGGGTGTCTTATAAGCGGCGCAAAAGGCCCATAAAGCATCATCGATTTTGTTGGACCAAGATGCACGGTTCTCTCCTATTGATCTTTCCAAGATCCTCTTCTAAGCTCGGTTTGAAACCTCGACTTGCCCACTCGTTTGCGGGTGACAATCCGTAGAAAGACGATGTGTAACCCCATATTTCTTTAGAACTTTTTCGAATTCGTCATTAAAAAATGGATTCCACGATCGCTTATAATTGCACGAGGGGTTCCAAACCGAGAGAACAATTGTTTCAAGAACTTGACTACAACACGAACATCATTCGTAGGAAAATCCTTAGCTTCCACCCACTTAGATAAGTAGTCAACCGCAATGAGGATATACTTGTTACCATGCGATGATGGAAAAGGTCCCATAAAATCAATTTCCCAAACATCAAAGATTTCACAAACTTGGATTATATTTTGAGGCATTTCATCCTTTTGTGAGGATTTTCCTTGACATTGGCATGAGTCACACGACTTGATAAGTGTGTGTGCATCTCGGTAAATAGTAGGCCAAAAGAAACCGGCACAAACACTTTCTTAGCCGTGAGATTAGCACCATGATGACAAGCTCTAAGGATATTAGTAGCTTCGGTACCAAATACACATCGTCTAATGATTTGATCCGCACAAACTCGGAAAAGATAAGGGTCATCCTAAAAATCGAACTTGACGTCACAAAAGAATTTCCGATTTTGTTGTGTTGTCATACCCTTGATTATGAAATTCCCCACATGGTAATTTGCAATTTCCACAAACCATGGGGTAGATGAGTCTTCCTTGAAATTCACTACACCAAGTGTCTCGAGGGGAATGTTTTGGTCATTTCTGTGTTTTCGAGCACACTTTGGTGAGGATCTTCCAAACGAGAGAGATGATCGGCCCCGAGATTCTCGGCTCCTTTTTTGTCAAGTATTGTGACATCAAATTCTTATAGGAGGAGAATCCAACGAATCAATATCGGCTTATCATCAAGTTTAGCAAAGAGATACTTAATTGTCGAATGATCTGTATACACTATGCTTTTTGTTAAGACGAGATAAGGTCGGAACTTCTCAAATGCATACATCACGAAAAGTAACTCTTTTTCCGTTTTGGTGTATTTAAGTTGAGCCTCGGTCATTGCCTTACTAGCATAGTAGATATGCAATAAGTGCTTTTCATGACGTTGCCCCAAAACGGCCCCTATTACGTAATCACTACCATCACACATAAGTTCGAAGGGGAGGTTTGAATTTGGAGCAACAAGAATGAGAGCTTCGGTAAGTTTCCTTTTAAGAGTTTCAAAGGCTCGAACACAATCTTCGGAAAAGAAGAAAGGATCATCTTTCTCGAGAAGGTGTATCATAGGTTGAGATATTTTTTTAAAATCTTTGATGAATCGATGATAAAAACCCGCGTGGCCTAGGAAAATCCTAACTCCCTTGACGGTTTTGAGATGAGGTAATTTGGCGATGACGTGTATCTTAGATTTGTCTACCTCAATCCCCGCCTTCGAGACCTTGGGCCCTAAGACGATTCCTTCTTTACACGTGAAATGACATTTTTCCCATTTAAGCACAAGTTTGGTTTCCTCACAACGTTTTCACATTTTTTGAGTTGTTTAAACACGACGTGAACGAATTACCAAACTCCAAAAAGTCATCCATGAAGACTTCTATCGACTTCTCGATCATATCATGAAAAATAGCCATCATGCACCTTTGAAAGGTTCCCGGTGCATAACAAAGTTCAAATGGCATTCTAAGATAGCTAAACGTTCCATATGGACACGTAAACGTAGTTTTTTCTTGATCATGAGGGTCGATAGGGATTTGAAGTTAACCGGAAAAACCATCTAATAAGCAATAGAAATCGTTTCTCGCAAGACGCTCCAACATTTTATCCATGAAGGGCAAGGGAAAATGGTCTTTACGAGTGGCGTCATTTAACTTACGATAGTCAATACACACCCTCTAACCGGTCACAACACGAGTTGGAATTAACTCGTTTTCATCATTGGGCACAACGGTCATTCCTCCATTTTTAGGGACACCATGGATTTGGCTCACCCAAGGGCTATCGGATATAGGGTAAATCATTCCCGCGTCAAGAAGTTTTAAGACTTCCTTTTTTATAACATCGTGAATTTTGGGGTTTACCCTTCTTTGACATTGAATTGCGGGTTTGTAGTCCTCCTCCATTAAAATATTGTGTGTACAAAATTTTGGGTTAATACCCTTAATGTCAGAAAGTTTCCACGCAATTGCCCTTTTGTGAGCTTTCAAGATTATCGAAAATGCGGTTTTTTAATCATTGGAAAGATCTTTCGCAATAATAACCGGCAACTTGTCAACACCTTCCAAGAATGCATATTCGAGGTGAGGTGGAAGATCTTTCAATTCAAGGATTGGTGGATCCTCGATTGAAGATTTCGATTCAACACTCATAATTTCCATTGGCGGAAAATATGGTGGAATTTGATTGAGAAGATCCTCACTAATTGTCACCTCTTCTTCATGGTCGATTTCATTTAAAATAAAATCGACTCCTTGCAATGGAGTGAGATTAGGTGTAGAATTGGCAAGGATTGGATGCAAAATAGTGGGATTGCCACTAATCGAACTATCGAAAAAAACCCCACAATTCTTATGAAAACTCATCACAAACGACATCGACTAAGTCAATATGGTTTATAGTCGCGATTGCATAAACATGAGAAGGTGTAGAATTTTAAGTAGAGTTTATAACAAGTTCCTCCTCGTTGAATCGCAAAGTAATTTTTCTAGCATGCACATCAATGATTGATTTCGAGGTATCTAAAAATGGATGACCTAAAATTAGAGGAACTCGAGGATCCATGGGAATGTCTACCAGGATAAAGTCAACCGGATAGAGAAATTTCCAACTTTCACAAAAACGTCTTCGGCCATTACACATGCTAGAATCATAGAATGATCGGCCATTTCGATAGACATTTTTGAAGGAATAAGATCCGGAAGTGAAAGCGATTTCCACATGGAAAAAGGCATCAAGTTCATGCTTGCACCAAGATCGGCCAAGGCGAGGCATCCTTCCATTTCTTGAATATCACATGGGATAAGAAACTTTCCGGAATCACCTACTTCTTCCGGTATTCGGTTAAGAAAAACCGATGAACAATTAGATAGCTTTAAAAGCTTCTCCTTATCGTTCATCATACTTTTAAAAGTGGAGGAAAATCGAGGCATGTACAACAAAGCATCGGCTAAACTTATGTCTAAATAAACTTTACGAAACATTTTTATGAAAAGCTCGATTTGTTGATTATTACGATCATGTAATTTTACTTGTTTCGTCTCAATGGGTAAGGTAAGGGTTGTGTGGGTTGGGGCATAGGCAATGGCCTTGGAATCTCGGGTTACAAAATTGGTAAAGTCTCAACCATAGGTGTGGTAATTGGTGGACTCGAAATATGCTCCTTTTGGACCATCACCTCGGGCTCTTTCTCTATTTCCTTTTCTTAGAAGTACTAGAACGAGAAACGGGGTCTTTGAAAGTTTTACCACTTTGTGTAGTAATAACTTTCATTTTTCCTTTCGGGTTTGCGATGGTGTTACTTGGAAGACCACCCGAAGAAGAGGGATTACACATTATGTCTTCGAACATGCTAGAAATTTTGTTTTCAAACCTAGTGCGATCTTCTTTTTTACTTTTACGATCTTTTTCCGCCCTAAGTAACTCTTGCTTAATTTCATGTTGCGTTTGTTCCATCTTTTGTTTATTTTGTTGAAGCCTATGAATGTTACTTTCGACTTTGTTACTATTACTCTTGATTTCATTTGAAAGCTTATTTTTCAAGTCGGTTCTTAAGCTAATCATGTCCCTTGCCATGTTATCAAACTTAGCGTCATTAGCCTTGGCTTAATCCATAAACTCATGTAGAAGATCTTTTGTGTGAGCATTTTGAAAATCTTTATTAGTGTTTTGAAAATCACGATTTTGATTTTGATTTTGCAATTGGCCATTAATCCCATCATTCCTTTGGTTATATAATTGCGTTGGTTTCTTGATAACCACCACCTTGATTGTTGTTTTGATAGTTATTAGCATTTTGATTTTGTGGAGCTTGATTAGGGCGGGAACCTTGGCCGTTTTGGTTGTAAGTTCCTGTGGCCGCAAAGGCACTCGAAGTGTTACCAACGTTGGTAATGCACTCGGAATAATCATGAGCTCCACCACAATGCACAAAACTTTTCTCAACCGCTTTAACCGAAGCGAGAGTGGAAGCATCTTTAGCTTTCAAATGTTCCATAAGAGATGAAAACCTATCGAAAAACCTATTTTCCTCATTTGCTTATCATGCAAAGCATTCATGTTACGTGACGATGAAGACGAACCCATAGTGGCAACACTCGGTGTATTACGAGGGCTATAGACTTTGGACTTATTCTTAATTATCGTTAAATCTTCATCGGTCGTTTTACATAAAAAAATTACCACCCGCGGCGGTATTTAGATAATCTCTTCCATGATCATTAAGCCCATTGTAAAACGTGTCAATTTGATGCAATTCAGAAAAATCATGGTGTGGACATTCATGCAACTTTTCCTTAAATCGTTCCCAAGAAATTGAAAAACTTTCATTAGTTTTTTGAGTAAACCATGAAATCTCGTTTTTCAAAGGCGTAGTCTTAGAGGGCGGGAAAAATTGGTTCACAAATTTAGACACGAGATCCTTGCACATGGAATTTGGTGGTTCTTTCTCGAGCCAAATTTTGGCTGGTCCTTCTAAAGACTACGGAAAAAGCATCATCTTAATCGCGTCATGTGGAACATCCTTAAACTTACTAGTCGCGGTGAGACAGTTAAAATTCCGAATGTGATAATGAGGGTTGTCTTTTTCATGTCCGTGAAACTTGTTGGCTTGGAGCATCAACAATAAACCCGTCTTTATCTCAAAATTCTCCGCAAGGATAGCGGGAATCATAATCGCTTTTCCAAAACCCTCGGTGGGTGCTTGAAGAAACTCCATCATAGTACGATTAGCTATGGAGGCTTCTTGTGCGACAACAGCTTCGACAATTGGAGATTCTTCAACAATAGGAGGACTTTGGGTTCCTTCCTTTCGATTACGACGTTTACGAGCACGTTTTGCTTGTGAGTGAGTTAACATAAATGTAAGTAGAACGCGGGGGTGAGCAAAGGAGATTCTTTTTGGATTTTTGTGGATTTTCAATTTTTTTGTGTTTTTTATTGTTTTTTATTGTTTTTGATTTTTTTGGATTTTCTCGTGAATTACGTAGACCAAAATCTAAAAAATCTCTCCTCGAATCAAACTCTTGATTAGAGAAACCTCAAAGAATGAAAGAAATCATGTAAAGTGAAAGCCTCGATGACTTGAAAACGTTGGTAGAACACCAAAACGTTTATGAGGGGTCACTATGTGAAAACAAGCAAATATATATTATATGTAGATAATACTTTGGTTGGCAAACCCTTAATCGGCCATCACTTTCTAAGTACACACAAGCAAGCGGTGGAAACGAGGCAGCACGAAGCACTTAAGAGCCTTTTTCCCTTAAGTCGTGAAATACAACCGCCTTATACCCACCTTATAGTTTGTACTTATCGAGATTAAGCTTCTTAAAAGTATTTATCTATTTTTCCTTTTTCTTTGTTTGAATTCGATACACTCACTAACGACCGGAACGCTCGCTAATGAGGTGCGTTTTCACACGTATTTAGAGATACTTTGGATTTATTATGCTACGTAATACAATATAGCACTAATATTCACAAAAAACGAACAATGATAATACGTATGACTAGAGTGCTAATCACACAAATACTAATTATGGCTAATAATAAAAACTAAATTTTTCAAATTTGAACACAACACACCACCCCGGAAGCGACGCCAAAATGACTGTGGTAAAAATACGCTTTTAGGAAAAAAAAACCTATATGCGGTAAGTATTAAATGCACGTTTAGGATAACGTACACTTATTACCCTTTACGAGATCGTTCACCAAGGAGGATTAAAGTGTGTGTCAAAATCTTGTTTTTGATTAATATTGAGAGAATGAATAAAAGAAAAATGACGGACCACGATTATAATTAAACTAAGATGAAAAACGCGTTTTCACGCAAAACGAGGCAAAATTAAAAACTTATCTAAAATTTTCCAAAAATTCACATTAAAATCCTAAAAATATATCTAAAGTTACAAATTAAGAAAACTTCTTGTAACTTTTTAAATTAATTAGTTTAATTTTTGAGTGCTAATTAAAAGCCTAAAAATTAAATAAATAAAAAAAATGCTCAAACTAAGATTTTAAAGTTTGTATACCTCAAATATACTTTAACTAAGCTAAAAAGTATTTTTCAAAATTTTTAAACTAATTAAATCGATTTTTAAACCTTAAAAACAAATTTTAAATTAAAACGTAAAACCAAAAAACATGACGAAAATGAAATTATATCTAAAAAATACCAAAAGTCCCAAATAATATAAGTAAGATATAAAAATCAATAAAATCTTTTTTACACTTTTTATATAATTATTATTTAATTTTAAAGTTTAATAAAAAAAACCCTAAAATACCCTAAGTATATAATTTAGTGACTAAAAAGTATTTTATTTTCAGAATTTTAAATACCCTAAATCTATTTTCTAATGCCTAAAATCAGTATTTAAACTAAAATAATCCTAAAAAATAATAGACAAATGAGAAAAATGTGAAACCACTTTTGAAAAATCTAAAATACTGAATATTACCAGGGAAAGTGATAAACACCAAATAAGCCAGAAAAGCTTATATGAAAAAGCTTATGGATTTTATGCTTGAAAAAAGCACTTTTATGCTTTTAGATTCTTTGTTTGTGTGATTTTCTTGGAGACAAAGGCACCCCCACAACCAGTGAGTTATGGGGAGTCAAAAGCAAGAAAAAAACAAGTACCAATAAGCCAACAATAAGCCATAATTCAGCAATAAGCAAAACAGCACATCAGTGACTTATCCCCTTTTACCCAAGAACGCACTAGACAAAACCCCCAGTTATATCAGATATCAGACTAATAAGATGTCAGGTATATGCAGTTTCCAAGTAAAAAGTTCAAATTTAAAAGCACCAATAAGCCATAAATAACCTCAAAATCTCAGACCAGATATAGCAGTCCAATAGCAACCTAAGAACCAGCTATGTACCAGATTACAGCTTATAAAACACTTGGGCTAATTTCAAAATTGGAATCAAAGTTTTTGCTTGTTTTATGCACTTTTAAGTTACACTCAAACTGAGATCTATAACTATCCAACTCACACCAGCATTCAAACAATATCTCAGATACAAAACAAGGTTGAGCAGGCAAAAAGTAGAAAGCTTAGCAGTTATATTAACACCCTCTACAGACTTGCTGAAACACCCCTTTACTGAGTTAAACAGGTTTAATGGTGACTTTTTAAAAGATATTAGATGCTACCACTCTTGAATCCCATATATAGCAGATCAAGTGCACCCCAAAAACAGTAGACATAGTAAGTTTCAAACCCCAATTCACCAAATTCAATCTTCTAGCACCTATTGTTGGTTTTGACCATTTTTATACATACATGTTGTATGATTAAGATGTGATTCACCTATAATATGTCAGCACTACTTCAAAGTCAAAATCACAGATATACAGGCAACAAGTGAGCAGCAATCAAACCCCTAAAACCCTTAAACTTTCTTTATCCAAACACCACTTAATAATTATAGAACCAATTTCTTTTGAATGAACTTCACATAAATCAAATACAAACTAATTTTTACTAATCCTAACATGCATATCTTGCTGTATGAACACATATTTAGAACAAAACACCACATTCTAGCAGACTAATGAAAAAACAGTTAGCACACCACTTTTTATTACATAAAAGTATAGGGAGAGAGGGACAAACCTCAAGGGTGTACATCCACACCCTTGAGTGATTTGAGCTGATGTACTAGCTAGAACAAGTACAAGCACTCAAATGACCTGCAATAATATAGGAAAAGCATAAGCAAATTCAAGAATCACTTGGCCAAGGACCTTGATTCTATAAGTCACAAAAATATCATATAGATCAAATATTCAGACTTTTTTCTTGAAAAATAAAAAGAAAGAAAAAACAAATTTATTAACAGGGAGTCCCACAGTGTTTGACACCCAAGCTTAAATTCTCGCTTTCCATTGATATCTTGAGGATATCAGGGAATATGATCAAACTCTCACCCAAATCCCAAACCTATTTGACCCTATTTGATTTCTTAACTCAGAAAATTACAACAAAAGCTTCACAAAACCTTGGAGATATAGATTTCAAACAGCAAATGACAAAAGAAAAAGATAAATTTGAGACCACTTGTTTATACCAACTTCTCCTAAATCTTGGGAGAAAGGAATTAAAAAACTTTTAGTGGTATTCAAACAATCTTAACAAGAATCAAAATTAACAACAAAATAGAAAGGAACTTGGATTTTTGAAATCAAACTACCAACTTTTCAGTAGAATTGAAAAAGGAATTACAATTTGATATTTCATAAAAATTGGAACAAGAGAGAAAAGCTAAGATTAAACCCTAGGTCCCTTATATAATGGGTACATGAAGCTTCTAGTATGCATAAAACCTTAAAGTGGTGATATCTGATTTTTCCTAGGTCTTCTTGATTTGAAAAGGTCAAATGGCTCATGTGATTTTGTTTTGTGCTCTTGTGATGCTAGTTGGTGAAACAGTGATTTGTGCCATCCATTGAGAATTAGGGACCAAGTTTTTGCTAAGGGTCGTATATGTTGTCTGGTTTTGGGGGTTTGGTGATGGTGATGGGTCAGGGGAGGTTCCCACAACACATCTGGGTGCTGTGGCGAGGGGTTTAAGGTTAGGGTTTGGATAATGACCAGGTGAATCACCAATCTGCACAATTTTAAGGTCAAATTAATGGTAATTTGTGAGATATGATTTAGGGTTTATGGGAGTGTACAGTTGGGGTTTTGATGCAAAAAGGGATGAGGTTTGGTGTTAACCGTGTCTCATTAATTATTATTTTTTTCAAAAATCAATTAATATAAACGTGTGAGGTGGCAGTAGAGGGTGTGGGTCGGGTAAAAAGGTTGGGTTTGTTTGATAACCCGAACCTGAGGTCATTATTTAATTATATTTTACGAATATTTTTGAAATTTTTGATGAGATTAAATGTCGTGATCATGGTTCTAAATAGCCCGCTATAGCTCGCCTTAAGGCACGCTAAAGCTTGAGGCGCGGCCTCCATGCTATGTTATAGGTTAAGGCGCACTACGACATAAGGTGCAGTAATTTTTTGAATTCAATTTCAAAATACTAATATTATTATTGGTAACGAGATTTTTATAACTTTAATTATTATGTACAACACTTATTGTGAACTCAGTATAAATATAATATTGAAATATGATAAAACAAACAAAATATTTTTATATGTTCTGTCGCCATAAGCTGCGCTTTAAAAACGCTAAAGCTTCGCCTTAACCGCTAAAGCATGTAGCTTGGACATGCCGCTACGTCACGCTTCACGCTATTTATAACCATGGTCTTAATGTTTGGTGATTTAAGTCGAACGAATGTTGAAAGTCCTATTTTTACATTTTGACGAGTTACGGGGATCATTAGTGATCGCGATATCAACGGATGCCCGAAATTTTACGTTTTATTTTTTCGATGTTTGATATTTGACGTTTTTATTTTTATTGCGTATTAAGTCGTGTCGGGACTATATTATATCATATTTCGTGTGCATTTTAAATTTTGAAAGATATTTTTATGTAACCCAAAACCAGTAAATATTTTTAAATTTGACTATTAGTCATTTCTCGATTTTTAAACTAATATTTACATTTTAGTCCAAAAGAATACACAAATTACAAAGTTAATCCTCACCCACCATATAAAAGGAAAATCTTTTCATAAAAACACACACATTTTCTCACACTAAAAAATTTATCTCTCTCTCTTTCTTTTTCCTCTCTATGTCGTGACCTCCACAAGCCACAAACACCCATTGATTTTGATTTTTAACTTGAATTCTGATAATATAATGTAAGTCCCATCTTTATAACTTGATTGTGATCATTTTGATACAATTTTTATAAACGTGCATAAACTTTTATTTTCAAAAGATTATTCTATAAGATTAATGTTTGTTTGATCCATTTTGTGCTTGTATTTAGTTGTTATTATTATTATAATAGAATTTTGAGTGCATGCATGTATGAATTTTTTATGGTGATTTGAAAGAAGTGTACATGTAAGTGAGTTAGGAATGTTAGAACTTGAAATGGATGATTGTGGGTTGATATTAGGAGTATAGAGTTGATTGAAATGGGTTAAAATTTTGATTTAGTATGATTTTTAAAAATGTATTTTAGATCAGCAAGTTTAGAGGCATTTTTAGAAGTCTTAAGTTTGAATATAATTTGAGATAATTAGATTTTGTTGTAGATATTTTCATAACCTTCGATTTGGTATAAGGTAGAGCTTCTAACTCAAAACGAGGAAGAAGTTATGTTAGTTTGATTATTCGTGTACCGGGAGGCAAGTATTGACACAATACGAAATTGTCGTCGATATTTTGATCAAATCTTGGGGACTATATAATGAGTTTTTGAAAATGGTCAAGGGATTTTCTTGAGCTCTAAACCTAGGGGTTTGAGTCTATTTTTAAACTCAAGTGTCGGTTTTGGAAACGGAATTGGTTAAGAAGGTTAAAATGGTTTTGTAAGTCAAAGGCGTAAAACTGTCTAAATTTTACAATTCAAATATATGTTGGGCAGAAGGTCTTAGAAGTAAAAATTTTAATAAAATTTTAGGAGGGCTTTCTACATATAGTAAGTGAGTTTCTCGGGTTGTTTCATAAGCTTTTGATATGTCTAAGTAGGGGAAATCAGCTCATACATTTGGTATGTACCGGCAGAATATTATCGGGAGTATTGTTTAGTAAAGTAAAGATGTAGAAGTTTATAATAGTATCACTTGCATGGGAAATTGTGTGAGTTAATTTTGGTTTTGAATTATTTATTTGATTTTATTAAGTATGGATGATACTTGAATATATTGTTATTAAAATGTGCGCCTTATTTGGTAGGTTGCGGTTTTCGTGTTCAAAGGGCATCATCTTTTGTTGAAGATCGTCTTACTACTTCTATTACCCAAGGTAAGTCTATAGCCTTGCTTTATACTTGTTTTAAATGTTTTTAAACCCGCGAGGGGATACATGCTATTTGAAATAAAATGAACACAAGTCATGAATGATTGTTTGCACCCGAATGTTGCTTGTTCTTGCCTTGAATTGTATAAGTACCTAGTTGTTGAAGTCCCTAAATTCATGAACCGTTAACTATTGTCTTACCCTTGTGTGGGATAGAAATAGCCGCTTGTTCAAATGATAGTACTATTGGGTTGACGACCCTATCCGAGACCAGGGCTTTACGTCGAGTAACCTCTGGGAATGATATTTTTCGAGAATGAGAGTCAATGGTATAAAATTTAGCAACTAATACCCAAGTAGGGGCAGTGGTTTCATCTAGTCATGCTGACATTTGGCGTGGGTGACTAAGTCAAGGGGTCGGTGTCATGAGCTTAATACAATTCTATAGTTGTTGCTATAAAACAGAATACCTAGATCACAGATTGTAATCATAACAATTCTATTAAATGATTATGATTTTTTTTCTCTTGTGTTCAAATGTGATTTGATAAACCTATAGATTATCTCAACATTATTTGTTGACTAGTTTAAGCATGTGTTTCAGGTAATCGAAAGTGATGATGGTGGAGCTTGCTTGGGAAGATTGCGGGTTGCTTTTATGGTTGTTTAGTCTAAAACTGATTTCATTCCCTTTTGTCATAAAATATTTATCTTTTGACCTTGTATGGTGATAAAAATTTTTATGTGTGGTCATGTAATTTGGTAAAAGGTTGTTGGTTGGTTGAGATCTTTGGGGGACCGAAACGCTACTCTGATATTTCTAAAAAAAATTATTTGGGATCGAAGGTTTTAGACACATGTTAAATTCATTTTCTTTCATGTTTCAAACGTTTCATATTGAGGTCGTTCTATGTATCTTGTGTAATGATTCTTTTGTTTAGCACCCAAATGTGTATTTCTGTTGCGCAGTATATTTGGGGGTGTTAAAGTTTGGGTTATGTTAATGGGTAAACGGTTGGATTAGGGTGATGTAGCAGTTGGGGATTGGTGGGGATAAGTTGGTGGGTTTATTTAATGGGTTGTTGGGTTTTGGTTAAATAAGATTGGGTTTATGGCAATTTTAACCCCTCCCTTAACAACAATCCTTATATAAGCTTTGCATTTTCAGTCCTTTGAGCTTTTCACTATTAGTCCTTTTGCAATTGCACTATTAGTCCTTAGTAACATTGGAGGACTTGTTTGTCCTTCTTCAAACTTCAAGGGCTGGAATTGTAAAGTCATCAAATTTTAGGGACCCCTTTATTATTTTTGAGATTCTTAGGGGTATAAAGTGTAATTCTTCCATTCTTAAGGGACCATTCTTGACAATCTTCAATTCTTCAAGGGTATTTTTGGAAATTCAAAACTTGGGCCCAATTCATTATGCGGCTTCGTTTCTTGTGTTTGTTTTTGCTTGTTTCTTGTGATTTTTTGTCTTTTTCACGATATCCATACCTAAAACACACAATGAGCAAACATAAGTATATTTCACGGTATTTATGACATTTTTATACATTTAAAGCACGTTTTGGACGATGAGACTATGTATAATTGCGGTCTCATCATTACCCAAATAACCTACTATCCAAGACGGAACGATGGAGTCAAAAGGTGGTTTAGGAAATGAAACTAAGTCATATGATCCAACCAGAATCAGAGGGATCTAACAAGGACACTCCGTAGCTATAAATAGTTGTCCTTAGGAAAGATGGAGTTGAACCTGAACGAAGCTGAATGCATACTAATTACTTAAGTTAGCACTAGAACAATCACAACAAGGTTCTAGTGATGACGTCTTGGTAAGCATTGAAGGGGTTGAAGAATAAAAAAGAAATGTAAGGATAAAGGGTCTAAAAAGAAGCTACCATACAACTTAGGCAGAAACTGGGTCAATACATCTACTATCGAAATCATCTAGATGATTGTTGATATTGAAGACAAGTCATCATGGACCCTTATCGAGTCTAGAGCCAAAAATAGATCAATCTATCATCTCATTAGGACACAATCCATGTTTAACACTTGTTGTTCATCATCTGGAACAAAAGTGATAACAAAGAGTCCTACGCATTATCCTTGTGATATTGCCAGAACATCTTAGTGATACGATTCACGATGAAGATGGAAATCCTTCTTGAGTAAACATCTAACAAGCGTATGGTAGGTAACTTGTGCGA
Source organism: Glebionis coronaria (assembly GCA_025667525.1). NCBI lineage: Eukaryota > Viridiplantae > Streptophyta > Magnoliopsida > Asterales > Asteraceae > Glebionis > Glebionis coronaria. The sequence goes on along the minus strand of CM046880.1, from coordinate 378,268,251 downwards.
TTATACACGAATCAAACTTGTGATAACTGGAATGCAACTAAGTTTAGATTCTTAAGCGATTCAAACTTAATTCCAGGTTTCTTCGCAAAATCCGTGTGATCTTACTAGAACATTCAGAGTGACACAGTTTAGTGGTCATAATGACGAATGAAAATCTTTACAATGTCAACCTCAAACAGCATTGCGATAGGTGACTCACAAGATTCTTTATGGATCGAGCTTGTGACAAACTGGAAAGCAACAATGGTGTGATTATTAAATTAATCAAACTTGTTCCAAGAATCTGAATTGATGACTCTAATTAGACTAATAACTTATCCTTATGATTCAGTCTTTATGATCGTAGTCGGCTTTGAGAAGGTCAAGTAAAGAGAACTGGCTAGTACCACCGGGAAACTCTGTCAAGGAGATTCTTAATTGAATCTACCTTATCACATGTACGATATCTAATACCATCTAACGGTCCTCACGGACCGGAGGTAAAACGCTACCAAATTAGGATAAAATATTCAAAGCCATTTCGTCCGTGTCGATATATGTTGCTGCATATTAAGAAGGTGGCGTAGCTATGTACCAACCGAAGTCGTCTCCACATGTTCATACTAAAAGTTAAAGACTTTAGCTACTCTCATAATCAATGGATACCTCAAGGTCTAACAAGAACTACATACATTATGGGAGATTGTTAGCCTTTCGAAATCAACAAAGTATGAACATGTCGATTCAGAAGTCACAAGAGCACAAGATGACGATAATCAAGATACTCAAGGATAGATTAAAAATCTCAAGCACTCAAAGTCAAAAGACAAAGGCTCAAGATAAAGTTCACAAAATCATGAAGGGACAAAGCTGTTACAAACAAGATCAAGACTAAGATACAAGACCTACGAAGGCAAAGCTCAAAAGTCAAATGAAGATCACCTCCACATTAATGTATTCAGTCAAGCTTTTTAAGTGTTTTAAGATATCGATACATTGGGGGAGATTGTTAGCCTTATATTTCATATAGTCGAACACAAATATAATAGGTCATCTTAGTTATGAAATGTCTTGTATAATAATAGGTTACTCGGGATAACCGGGCTTGGACTATAAGCTAATATTGTCTAAGGTAGGCTTTATGCCCAAGATTTGCCAAGCCCGGCTGAAGAACAAAGCCCTCGAGTCCACTAGGTGTCGTGGGTATAAAAGGACCTCCCTAGCATGTTAGGGAGGTTGTTGGTTCATTTTTTTTTCTCTTTCTAAACATTAAACTTTCCACCATTCTCTGTTTTTTCTCTCTCTACCTTCTTTTCTTTTTCTCTCTAGTTCTTATCTAATATATGAGATATGGATTGAAAGTGGGATAACAACAAGTAAATTTATTTTGGTGATGTATCATAACGGCCATTCGCTTATGGTGTTCTCTATAACTCAACGCCTACTAGCTTCATTCTTGCATACGGTCGCATGGCTTTTGAATGCGATTTGTTTTTACGCGTGAAGCCTGAGAATCATCCATTGAACATCATTGTTTTGAAATTAGATGCTTGTTTAGATTTAGTGTAAATTACGTGGATCGTTCTTGTGGTTTAGATCAACTCACTACTTTCGTCCATCAACTTTTATTTTTGCATTGTGAGTTCTTATAATGAAGTTTCATAAAAATGTTAGACTTATCATAAAAATCTAAGAGACTATGGTTATGGTTTCACCCAAAACCACAAGGACGAACCATGTTAGCGCTAAGGACAATTGGTGTTATAAAACTTCCAATATAAAGACTTGTTGGAAAAATTATTTTGCAAAGTTAGTTTTTGCAAAATTTGTATATATCTTAATATATTTGTTGTAGTTAGTAGCTTTGCATTATCCTTGAAAAGAGCTTCGCTACGAGCTAATGTATTCCCAAAATCGAGTTAATATGAATGGGATATCGTGTCTCAAAGTGAGGCACGTGAAACACAAATTTTACAAAAACAAATTGCCCCACATCACCCAAAACATGAAGTGAAATTATGTTTATAAGGAAAACAGAATATTGACATTCAAAATCTCTTTGGTCGATTATATACCAACACCTACGTGCGCGCGCACGGGGGGGGGGGGGGGTGTAGATTTCAGGATTTTGGAGCCAAAATTATTTTGAAGCTTCTAAACTTGTGTGAGCCCGCGTGACCCTTAGACACGAAATTTCGGAATAGATTTAAACTTATTAGATAAGTTTGACATAATATTTTATGTTATATGCAAATCTCGGTTTATAATAAAAACTTTGTTTATTTATACAAATCTTGTTTTTATTTACCAGATTCGTATTGTTTCAAGCAAATATTTATCTTGTAAAACAAGACAATGTTTACATTATAAATATAGGCCTAGTCTTATTTGTTCTATACACAATCAGGAAACACACAGCTCCAATACCTGTATTATTCCAGCAGTCTTTTTGATCTAAAACGCAGAAGGCTTCCGTGATCTTTTAGGCATGCTTGTCTAGTTCGGTTGTACAACAGCGTTGCACGTTGTACATAGGAAATAGATGGTGAATCTGTTATAAGGGAATCATGTTAAACACGAGCCTCGTCTCCATATATTTACTGCTTTTAGTTATTATTTGTTATTTAATTCTGTTCTTTATATTCTGTTAATTGTCTTACTGTTATTCGATTTTATTAATAAAAGTATACACCATTTCCTACAATCGTAAAACAGATTATGTGTAACAAAATTAAAACCTTTTATTAAATTGGATTAATATACAAATTTTATATAAACTGTTTTCTGTCGAAACCAAGATTGAGTTTCATTATAAATGAGTTTTAACTTTACATATTTTAATTAACAGTTTTATGATCTTTTAGTTGTTAAATCTGATTTATTGAAACCAAGATTGAGTTTCTTTGAAGCAGATCTAATACCAGTATATAAAGATCACGATTGAATTTCTTATATACATATTTATAACAATATTTTGACTGTTTGTGTTTTTAAACTTGCTTAATCTTTCAGGATGACTAACTGTACTCTTAAAACTCCCGCGACTACTATTGTGAATGTAACAGGTGCACCAGTTACCCACACAGTTGCTAGTCATGCTGAAAAACTAGAAAAAATCAATGGGTAGAATTATAAGAGGTGGAAGTAGAAGATGTTCTTTAATCTCACTATGTTGAACCTTGATAAGTTCATAAAAGAGACTGTACCTCATGTCGAACCTCCTTAGGAAGGTCAACTCGCTAATCAACAGTGTGTGCAAGCCGTTGAAGCATGGAAACATTCATACTTCTTGTGTCATAATTATATTTAGAATGGTTTGGTGGACTCTTTGGACAACGTGTACTACAAGACTACGACTACCAAAGAATTATGGGAGTCGTTGGAGCGCAAGTACAAAACTAAGGATGCACGTACATAGAAGTTCGTGGTAGCTCATTTTTTGGTTTACAATATGGTTGATTAAAAGAATGTGATAACTCATGTTCAAGATCTGCAAGTTTTGCTACACGACATTCATGGTAAGGGTATGACTTAGGTGAAACTTTTCAAGTTGCTGCTATCATTGAAAAGTTATCTCCAAGCTGAGTAGAATTTAAAAACTACTTGAAGCATAAGCGAAAGGGAGATGAGTGTTGAAGACTTGGTTGTTTGTCTTCATATTGAAGAGGATAACAAGCTAGCTCAGAAAAATACTTATACACCTGATCCTGCCAAAGAGAATATGGCTAGCATGGTTCGTCTTCTTTAAAGTCTAAAGGTAAAAGCATAGGCAAAGGGAAGAATGACAAGAAGAGAAGGGAAGTCTGAGTTCCATGCTCCTAAAGCTGGAATTATGAAGCAGAAGTTCCATGGAAATTGCTTCAATTATGACAAGCCAGGTCATCGTGCTGCTAACTACAAGATGTCGAAGTAGGTGACTCCACACAAGGCTAATATGGTGAATGATAATACGGACATGATTGATATGGTGTAAGATGTAATTGCCATGATCTCTGAAGTTAACCTGGCAGGTTCTAATAACAGTGATTGGTGGGTTGATACTGGAGAAACTCGTCATGTTTATGCTGACAAGAGTATGTTTCACTCTTTTAGAGCGGTTGACAATAGAGAGAAGTTGTACATGGGTAAATTTGTGACTTCTGATAACAAGGGCGAAGGAGATTTATTTTGAAGATGACATCCGAGAAAGAGCTCAATTTGATTAATGTCTTGTATGTTCTAGAGATTTGCAAGAATCTTGTGTCCGGTTAGCTTTTAAATAAGTTTGGTTTTCGTCTTCTTTTTTAATCTGGTAAAGTTGTTCTTACTAATAATCATATGTATGTAAGTAAGGGTTATGCCCTGAATAGTATGTTTAAGCTCAATGTAATAGTTGTTAACAATGATATCAATAAAATGAATTATTCTGCTTACTTGATTGAGTCTTATAATGCGTGGCATGGTCTCTTGGACATGTTAATTTTAATTCAATGCGTTGTTTGATTAAATTTAATAGCATACCAAATATTCATATAGATTAAAATTATAAGTGTGAAACTGGTGTCGAAGAAAAACATACAAGATCATCTTTCAAATCAGTTAATCAAAAAACCGAACCACTTGATATGATACACACAGGCATATGTGATTTGAAATCACTACCCACAAAAGGTGGAATTAAGTACTTCATCATGTTTATTGATGATTGCATAAAGTATTGATACGTTTACTTGTTTAAAAGTAAAGATGAAGCTATAGAAAAGTTTGTTCTATATAATCCGAAGTTGAGTATCAACTTGGTAGGAAAATCAAGGTTGTACAAAGTGATAGAGGAGGTGAATACGTGTCTCCTTTTGTTGATCTATGTGCGAAACATGGAATCAGACACGATTTCGCTGCTCCTTATTCACCTCACCAAAACGGTATTACCGAAAGGAAGAACCGTACCTTGAAAGAAATGGTTAATTCCATGTTGTTAAGTTCTGGTTTGAGCTGGAACATGTGGGGGAAGCCATTCTAACGGCTACTTACCTTTTAAACAAGATACCTCGTAAGGATAAATAAGAAACCCAGTATGAACTATGGATGGGAAGAAAACCATCATACTAGTACTTACGAGTGTGGGGGTGTTTAGCCAAGGTAGTTGTGCTGACACCTAAGGCCCAAACGATTGAACCTAAATATGTGGATTGTATATGTATTGGATATGCTAATAATAGCAATGCTTATCGTTTCCTTGTACATGATTCGAAAAATCCAGATATACAAAAGAACATAATAATGGAATCAAGGAATGGATTTGCATATTTAGTCCCTTTTATATTACACCGTTAGTCCCTAATCCTAAAAAGGACTAACGATGCAAATGGACTTAACCATATGAATGATATCAAAGCTAAATGAATGTTAAAAACTTAACCATTGTTAAGTCTGGCCCAAGTGATAACACAAGCCCAACACCATACCCGTCCAATCCCAAAACCCAACCAATATCCATTTCATTTTACCCGGTTTATTAACTAAGTTGTGGTCAAATAAGTCAAAATTTATTTTTAGTGGGAAAACAATAACTATTCTAATTCGCCCCAAAGAACATTTTTTATTAACTGTGTTCTTCCCATCTTTACCCAACAATCAAAATAGTGAAATCAAATGGTTTTGGCAAATTACCTATGTCAGAAGGTAATTCACACCAAGAGAAGCAATACCCACATGGGTATGTCTTTCAGCTCAAAATAACAAGACAACGTTGACCAACCAGGAAGTCACGTGTGAGGAAATCAACGATTGAGATGTGTTCCCTTGGCCAACATTCCAATCCAAGGGCTTAGAAAGCTTTTAAGAAACAATGTCGACATCCAGCATCTAATATCAGTCATAGATATCAATTGGAAGCTTCAAGAATACAAGATCAAGCGCAGAGATCATTTCAAAGGAAGAAAAGTGACAACATCTAATGTTTTAGGTTTCTTTACATTGTATTATATATAGTTAGGTTTTATTCTAACGTACTTTGTTCCAAAATATTTTTAATCAAAAGAATTATTTTGTGTCCAAGTGTTCCAAGTTTATTTTTAATGCAAATCGTAGAAACTGGAAGGGGGTTGAATAGTTTCACCATTTAAAACTTGTTTCATAATTGTAAAGCTAATTTGTAATGTTTCAAAAACATTTGCTATATGAAGTGATCTTGATAATGATAGACTAAAACAATAACAACGATAAATAAGGAGTAAGGAAAGAAACAACATAAAGGATGACACCAATGATTTATAGTGGTTCGGTAACGAAGCTCTCTCTTCATTCCTACTCCACTCGTCAAGTACACATACTCGATATTTTATCTATATCCACAAGCTCCCTTCTTGGCGGAGAAAACTTACATCGCCGCTTACACAAATTCTGACACTAAGCTAAATGTTGAGTTCTAATCTTAGATATAACCAATCTACACTCGTCGTGTATTTCCATTTACCAACACAAGGTTAGATGTCGAGTTCTAATCTTAGATGAATCCAATTCTCACTCATCATTCAAACTCACATCACTTTAAAGTCAAGTGAGAACTTAGACACTCATACTCATAATTACATCACTTTGAAACTAAGTGAGAACTTACACGTACAACACTAACACTCACATCACTTTAGAGCTAAGTGATAACTTATACACACAACACTCATACTAACATCACTTTAAAGCTAAGTGAGAACTTACTCACAAGACACATACAAGTATGCACATATAACTTGGATCTACGCAAGACTCAAAAGAATAAATGTGATTAACATAGCTAGATCTATAGAATAAGCATCTTCATCAATGCTTCATCTTTTAGCACATCATAAGTGTGTGAGTGATCTTCTTTTTGGACATATGAAACATATAAAGAAGGGATCAAGGATATAATCATAAGTAAACATACTTAAAAAGGTTGAGGGGAATAGAAAATGATCCACTATTTATAAAGACAAAAGTCCAACAGCTAGTCTGGCCACGGTTCGTTACTGTTCCCACGGTTCCATATATATATATATATAGAACCGTGGAAACTTATATAGAACCGTAGGCGTAGACTACTTTTTTTATCATGTAGTTGTGAAAGCTTATTTGAGTAGGTTTTATCCTCCCATGGAATATCCAATATCACTTGGAATATCCAATACTCAAACTTTCTATTTAACATTTTCTATTTAACATTTTTTTAAAAAGAAAGTATATAAGAAAATTTTTAGTCACATTTAATCAAATGTGAGTTTTAAGGTATATTATTTTTAATGATCACTAAGCATGTTAGAGATATGTTTGTGTAATACTTGAATGATATTACCTAAATGATAGTGTTCGTTAAATAATTCGTCTTGCAATTATCTTTAACGATAAATGTTTTTACACTTTGTCGTGATCGTAACTAATAAATATTAGTTATTACAAATAACTTTTTAGGCATCGTTTGCATTAACAATCTCCCCTTTTTTAATACGACAAAATATAACTCATTCATGTAAAAACAAAAAATTTCGAATTATTAACGAGTATATCCACTACCATTTCTCCCTCTTTTGTCGAAGAAAGGAGGTAGCACAAGTCTTGAGGAAGAGAAGAATCGACTTTGTTAAAAACTCCCCTTTGGTGTTTACTCCTCCTAGGTTGGGGCACCAAGTGATCGAGCTATGGTGACAAGTTACATATAAGAGTTAGTAGAAAGAAAGAAACACCCATGTAAAAGCAATAGTCACAAGTACTTTCTAGATAGTTTGAGAGGGAGAAAAAAATGAAATCTCAAATTAGAAAGCAAATAATTGCTAAATATGTCCAAAGGAGTATTTGACAAGATAAATTCAAATTTTTTTATTTGAGGTATAAAAGAAACATCCAATAAATTTTAAGGTATAATGTCAAATGGTCAAAATATTAAACTTTTGGAATCACCATAAACGTTCAAATTTGACCATAATTAACTCTCAACAATATGTGTGGAAAGAAAAAAAACAAAACTAACAACAATTACACATAAAGATCATATTATAATAAACAAGATAAAACATACATATAAATATTCATATATATAAATATGAATATTAAAAAATAAAGAACATAAAGGGTTAATATACACAAAAGTCACTAAAGTTAGTCAAAAAGTTCGATTACGTTACTAAATTTTAAAACCTAATAGATAGGTTACCCAAGTATACTGGTTGTTTTTTATGATTGAATGTTTATAAAAGATACACTCTCGATACTGTGTTGAAGGGTTACCGGCTGAGAGCCTGTTTCATTTGCCATGTTGTAATTTGGTGGGTCCCACCCACTAATATATTACAGTTGGGGCATCACAAGTCAGATGCATTACCTTTTCCCAAAATAATTTATGATCCTTTGTGACCAGATCTGTAAGCAAACAAATATTAGTAATGTATTATTTGTTTCACCATCACTCTCTTCCCCAACTACTTAACCATTTTTTTCACTGACCCAACATCACAATAAAAACATCTCATTCAGAAAGATATATCCTTACCATCACTATAAAGAATCCATTAACCTCAAACAAATCTTGATCTAGACGGAAAACATAATAATGAAGAAACCCTCCTAAAAACAAAACAGATATGTAAAAAGAGAATCATTGTGATTTTGGTTTTAGGATTTGATTTTTTTTGTTACTCATTGTTATGGATCTGGAGGTTTGTTTACCGTGAGCGGTGGAATACCGAATGGATACAATTAAGGAGTTTTCTCGAAGTATAAATGAGTGGGAGATAAGTGGGGGTGGCGATGATAATAAAAAATTTTGGGTATGCCTTATAGGGTATCTATATAACACTTGGTTTTGTGATGGTTGAAGAAAATAATAGTTAGTAGTAGATAGTATTGGTAAATGGAGTTGTGGTGCTGTTTTTTCTAGGTGAATGATAGGAGTTTGAAGAGTTAGCTAGTTGAGTTAGTTGAAATGCAGGGTCTGAAGAGTTGGCGTCCATGTGTTTTGTTTTTGAGGAGGGTTGGGTGAGTCACCCTGCATTTCAACTAACTCAAAAACAAAACAGATATGTGAAAAGAGAATCATTGTGAAGAGCGAATGTGGTTGGGTGGTATTAGTAGGGATGAAATTATTTAAAGTATTTAATAAAATTAATAATGTATTTTCTTTTAATCTATAAATATTGCCACGTAGGCTATTAACTAGTAACAGCACGTTAAAACTTATAGAGTAACTTATATAACCGGTAATCAAACTTAGGTAACCTATTTGTTAGGTTTTAAACTTTAGTAACATAATCGATTTTTTTGACAAATTTTAGTAACTTTTGTGTATATTAACCCGAATATAAACCTAAGCATAAAACTATTCTAGTAGAATTAGTCCTCCAAGATTTTCTTAGTTAATTTTGACCGAAAGGATTAAAACACACAAAGTATTTTAATTTGTAGAAGAAGAAGAAGAGGGGATTTGTTCCGGAGATTTTCTCACAAGAACAAATACCCGAAGAGGATGTCGAGTAAGAATAAACTCAAGAAAATTCAACTTGTCAAAGAGATGAGCAAGTTCTGTTTGTTGAAATCTACAAAAAGTGCAATAGGTTCCATGATGCATGACAAAGTCAAAAGAAGGTTGAGGTGCATCATTAAAGAGGTAAGGAGTTGGTGGAGAAGGAGACTTTGGTGAATAAGCGAAGAGGGTACCATCACAATATTTTGTGAAGTTGGGGTAAGAAGAGAGGTTATCGACTTGAGGAGTGTTGAAAGGTTTGGGAGGTGGCAGAAGGAATTCCTTTTCTCTGGTGATTGGATTAATAGAGTAAGAATCATTTCAATACTCAATATGGGAGAATTTAGGAGCCTTGAAAGGTGTGAGAGAAGAAGGCACAAGGGTTCTTTCGTTTTCTTGACCCAAATAGGTTTGACCAAAATTTTGGCTTTTTGGCAAGCTTAGAAGAAAAAGCTTGAGGTTTAGAATGTGTGTTTGGAGACAAAGGATTGTCAAGGTTTTGAGAGAAAGACTTGGTGGGATGAGGAAGAAATGACCCAAGAGAGTGGGAGTTGGTACAAATGGGGAAACTTCTAAGCTGGCTGGGTCGGATGACATTTGGAGTGAATTTATGTTTGAAAATAGTCCTCTTCATGTGAAATCTAGTGCTACACCTATCATTGCTAAAATTAAAAAGATTGAAAGAAGTATTTTCGGGGGTAAATGTACTTTGTGGATGATGAACAGATGTCGGTTCCTAGGAAAAGGGTTGAATTCTCAAGTGTAGGTGATGCAGAGGGTTTTTTTTTACCTACGAATTTATGATATGGCAAAATTTCGTGTTGCTAAAAAATCTTATATGTGATATAGGAATAATAGTCTGTGTGAACAATAGAAAGACTCTTAAAACAATGTTGACGATGACTATGAATCATATGTTGATGATATGACAATGAGGATATCCCGGTTAATGTCCACAGTATAGCTGATAATCTTGGAATTAAGGTTCGCGGACGTCTGAAATTTTAGTATTTTTTATGTTTTATGTGACATTTGATGTTTTTTATGTGTTATCTTCCTGATAGGAAGTTGGTTGAATATGTAACGAGCGGAGATGTAGGATTCACCTGCATCCTTTGTACTTAACTATTTTTAAGTAATAAAATTTACGGGAGAAACAATTTACCCAATAAAATGAACTTCAATATCCTTATTCATTTCACTAAAAAGTATAGTCAGCAGCATTTGTTGGGTTTTAGATACAGATGAAAAAATCTCCCGAAATCGATGGAGAAAATCGAAACCCGAACCGGCTGGGTCTGGTTTGGATACGGGTTGGCGGGTTCGGGTAGAAATGTTATTTTTTTGCGGGTTCGGGTTCGAATACGATTTTTAGTAATACCCGCCCCATTTATCCGTACTCGTTTACCCGAATCCGTACTCGATTTTATTGCTATTTTATACAGTATAAGTTTCAAACTTATGGGAAATGGTAGATGAAGAATGTTGAACGAACTATATGATCATATTATTTACGTGCTATGTGCATTAAAATCTTAATGATCTCTTATTTGGATTTTGTACTTTTGAAATTTTATCATGTTTTGTTCGATATATTAAATCGCATAATATGATATCGAACTATTATTCTTGAATTTATTTTTAATTGAATATATCAAGGTGTTTTGGTTGTTCTTTAGTGTTTTTTCTTAACTTTATACCCATAGTTATGCCTAACAAAAATTATTGTTGATACCCGATACCCACGTGGAAAATCAAAATACCCGGTGGATAATACTAATCGTGTACCCATCGGGTGTTGGGGCGGATACGGGTATGGATATTATAAACTGGTACCGGTACGGGTTCACTAAAACCCGACCCTTTGCCATCTCTAGTTTTAAAGGGGGGGTGGGGAGCAGCTGCGTCGTCACTTGCGTCGTAGCTTCTCGTGCCGTCATCACTAGCCCAACAATTCTCGCTTTTTCAATTATTTTTTTAAATCTAGCCATTGGTATAACGGATACTTTTTAAACCCTTTTTTTCAAAACTCAGCCCTTAAGACCACATAGAAACCCTTATATCATACCATATTTTCATATCACTTCTGATATATCTTATAAACACCCACATTATTCTTTCTACACCAAAATGAATCCAAATAATCAATGAATTTCTAGCATGCTTAACGACCCTTCCAACCAAATCCCGTGATCGTCTTCGAATCCGAACAACAATCCAGGCTCGTCTTCGGATCCGAACAACAATCCGGACTCTTCTTCAAATCCGCTCAACCTTCATTTACTCAAATGCCATAACATCCAAACTTTAACCCATATGCTAACCCCGATCACCAAATGATTATTAATCAATTTCACCTCCAACAAAAAATCGCACAATTGTCTCAAAAATTTCAACCACAACCCGGCTCACAACCACAATTCCACCACCTTCAAGATGAAGACGAGCCACATCCTACGTCGACATTCAAAAAAGGAAAATTAAGGAAGAAAGCAAAGGCAAAGAAATCTATTGAACCAGAACCCGAGTATTAGGAAGTTTTGGAACAAGCCGAAGAGTTAATTTTAGCAAAATGTTACGTCAAAGTATCCGAGGATCCAAAATGTGTTGTGGGGCAAAAAAGGATACTTTTTGGTACAAATATCTAGCCGTTCACAATACCAAAGCCGCGAAGTTGAAGTACAAGGAACGAACCAAGAACATGTTGACGAGAAAATGAACTTCGATGAATCGACTTACACATAATTTTAATACGATATATGATAGATTGGCTATAGAAATCAGGGAGGACAATGAGGGGTTTATGATGAGTGTTGAAATCGCGTTTAAACAACAATCGGGTACGGAAGTTGGGCACAAGAGTGCTTGGACTTTTTTGCGAGACAAATACAAGTGAAAATATCCCGACTTGACCCCCGCAAAACAAAATCGTCTACGCGCCACTAGCAAAGACGAACCCGAACTTTTCGGACCGGACGTGGTGCCTCGTTCGGATTGGTTACATCGGGTTTCAAAGAGTCAACGTTCAATCAACTCCACCGCTAGTTTCGGTTCAAATTCAAAAATATTTAAAGTGATGCTCGAAGAACAATACGAGTTAGATCGCAAGGCAAAGATGGATGTCATGAAAACCGAGACAAACACGAGAATTGAACAAATGAATTCTCAACAATTTGAGTCGGATACGAGGGTGATACAAATCGACACGAGCAATATGGATCTAATTGACGCGAGTATTGTCAACACCAATAAAAATACGAACCGGACTCGTTATGCAAATAACTAGTTTTTTTAATGTTATTTATTATTGTCTTTTAGTTTTTGCTTTTTAGTTTGTATATGTTTTTCTATCTAACGTAATTAGAAAAAAATTATATATATAGCACTACTTTTTCGTGGCTTATCATTCTCAAAAAACACCCAAAATATGGTTCCATAAATTACATGAGGTTATGAGATAACTTTTTACCTCTTATTATTCCTTTTGGTGTTAGAGGTCACGGGTGATAATTCACATATAAAGTAAAAAATTGTTATTTAACACAAAAAGGAAAAGAAATTCATGGTTTCAATGTGCAATAAAATTGAGTTAACTTGAAAAAAAAAATTGTCTTTTTGAGTCACAATTCTACGAAATTTCCAATCATAGGATCCAAAATGTATATCAACTAGTACATTAACTTTGGTGAAATTCAATAGTAACATGATCCAATATATCACTCTTGCATCTCTTTTTTCTATGTGTATCGTATATAGTCTCCCCAATTCTCTCTATAACAATATCCTTTCACACCTCCTCTTTTTTTCTCACTCTCTCTCTAGATCTATATCTTTCTCTCTCTCTCTAAACATGATGATGAGACCACAAGAACTTATTGAAATATTGACCCAAGTCATATAATCAAAGTTATATAGAGTTAGCTCATGACTTGTACTGGAATGGCTTTCTTCTCCAACAATTTTATGTTACAATCTTCCCAAGAAGATGACCATCATGCCCCTACTTCTCTCTCTCCAATTCTCCAACCTTGCACCACTACTCAAGATTTTAGTGGTAATTTAACTTAACTTCTGACCCAACTCACTAAGATATCATGATCATGACATTTTGACTTGTAGTGCAAAACTCAATGATACATTAGGGTTTTAACTCAAATCTTTCTTTCATATATTTTAATAGGCTTTCTGCTTGTCTAGTTTTAAGCAATAAATCCAAAAGGGTTAGAGTAAAATTTAAGTATTGATGGATTAAAATGATTTTGATGCAGGTGTGGCTTCTTTTTTGGGAAAAAGATCGATGTCTTACTCGGGTATGAACAATATGGATGGATGTGATCAAGAAGGAAACATGAATGGTGAAGATGAATTATCAGATGATGGATCACAGTTGTTAGCAGGAGAGAAGAAGAGGAGGTTAAATATGGAACAAGTGAAGACACTTGAGAGGAATTTTGAGTTAGGAAATAAGCTTGAACCTGAAAGAAAAATGCAGCTTGCAAGAGCACTTGGACTTCAACCAAGACAGGTTGCTATATGGTTTCAAAACAGAAGAGCTAGATGGAAAACTAAACAGTTGGAAAAAGACTATGATGCTCTCAAAAGACAATTTGATGCTGTTAAAGCTGAGAATGATTCCCTCCAATCTCAAAATCATAAACTTCATGCTGAGGTAATTTTCTAGTCTCATGTGTTGGCCTACTACTTCATTACATGTGACAAGAATACTATTTGAGCTCATTGCCATTGAGTAGTAGTTTCTACTTTCTAGTCAATTGAATAAGCTAACTTTTTCACAGTATGATTGATTAAACTGATTAGCAAATCTGAAGTCAACTTGATGAAAGTTCATATAAGTACCCATGATCTATATATTTAATTAAAGTTCTCTATGTAAGTCTAAAAGGTTGCATGATTTTAACGGTAAGCAATAACAACATAATGATGTTTATGATAAACTTATGGTAATTGCGAGAAATACTTTCTGTTCATGGTATACGTATTTCAAAACTTTTAATCATAGACTTTGGAATAAAGGAAAATACAATCTTTACACTATTTCCCATATTGGGCATGGCCAAAGTTTGGATCTTTTGGAATGGCAAAATGGTCAATATGGAGCATGGGCAGAAGAAATAAAATATAAAAATTCTTATTTTCTTCTTCATTATTTGTAAATATATATTGTATAATTTAAGGCTTTAAGCTACGAGAGCTTTTTTATGGGTTTTCACTACCTTAAGAGGGAAACTTTGGTTTGAATTTCACATGCTTATGAAGAATTAACAATTCAAATTGTCAATTACATACATTAATAGTTTAATACTATTCCAGATTAGAGGACATACATTTTGTTGGCCAAATGTTATCTTATTCTTAACGCTTTGATATACAGTTTCAGGCAATTATTCATTCAACGTAAGTTTACATGTCCAACTTTCTTTCCACAAATAGAAATAGATACAATTTTGTTTACTTTTATAAAGATCACTTTAATACCATTCTTCATCAACTTTTGCATTAGAAGATGTAGTAGTACTTTTTTTAGAACTTGGTAAACCAAAAAAATAGGGCCAAGTTTTATCGTTTATCCATTAACATATATCCAAATATTCACTAATTATGCGCTTTTTCTTTTGTTAAGTAGCTTATACAAGTACTAGTACATATAGTTAAGGTTTTCTATTGATTCTTTAATTAACCAAAAAAGATTAAAATTAAACTTTGCAGATAATGGCACTCAAAAATAGGGAGCCAACAGAACTAATCAATCTCAACGTTAAAGAAACCGAAGGATCGAGCAGCAACAGAAGTGAAAACAGCTCCGAAATCAAGCTAGATATCTCAAGAACACCGCCCAACGATAGCCCTTTGTCGTCACACCATCAACACCAACACCATCAACAACCGATACCTAATCTTTTTCCATCGTCGAATATTGATAGGCCTAATAATAGTAATAACAACATTGTGGCTCATCAACTTTTCCACAATGCATCATCAAGGCCAGCAGATCATCAACTTCATTGCCAAAAACTCGATCAATCGAGTACCATTAAAGAAGAATGTCTTAGCAGTATGTTTGTTGGTATGGAAGATCAATCCGGGTTTTGGCCATGGTTGGAACAACCACAATTCAACTGAAATCAACAAACAAAGAATGGAAAGAAAATGGTACTCTGAATTCGCCTTTTGGGCTATGTTTGAATATAATCAAAGATGGAGATCAATGTGTTGATTTGTTCTCTAAGCTTTAAATTCTTGTTTTTTTTTTGTTACTTAAATTAATAGAGTAAAAATTAGAAGAAAGTTATTATTATTTCAAATTAATTATTAGCGTTTGATAATCCTTGTATTCAAAGAAATAAGAGGGTATTCATAAGCACATTTTTTGCATTATATACGAATAGGAAGAAAAATATATTTTATCAATTTATTGTCCTAAGAAATCAATGCTTTGTTGTTTCAATTTGGCTGATCCACTACATTACTGTTTTTTCGTACAGAATTTTTTTATCTGGTCAAATCTAAGATTAAATCATACATGTAGAATAGATAACCGGCTTATGTTCTTTGAAATATAATTTATATAAAAGGTGCTTATCTTTCTACCATTTCTTATTATATTTTATTTATTTATCCCACATTTCTTCAATCAAAGAAGGGTGGTGTGACACTTTTGCTGAAATTGATAAAAGTCAGTGTACGTGGAGTACTGTACATAAGTATAGGATAGATTTATCGTTACTTTATAAAATGGTCTATTTCTTAGCGCATTATGATCCTAAATAGCAAAAGTTTCTAAAATGATCTAAGTCGATCGAGCCAATCTATCTTCCATGCACGACAAGTGTAAGTGAGAATATGGAGGCAACCAAGACAACCTATCCCTTTTGTGTGACACGTGTCTCAATAATTAAACACGTGTTACGCAGGAAATATAAATTGGCTCGGCTGCCTTGACGCCTAGGTCGTCTTAGTGGAGTTGCCTCGAATGTCTTAATGGCCTCAGTTGCCTCGGAGTTATTTTAGACCATTTGAAAAATGTAGATCAAAAAGAGTTGACACCTTTAGTTTAAGGGCCATTTAAAAAAATTCCCCTTATAAAATTATTAGAGTTTGCATAAGAAGTTTTGCATCATCCTTCAAGTTGATTACTTAATTACATAGATTGTAACTAAATTTTTTGAAGTTAATTACTTAATTGTGTAGATTGTTTTTGTAAAAGCGTTAAAATACATGTTTCATCCTAAAAAAAATCAATATTTACCCCGCCCTTGTGAAAATTAGTTTGTAACCGACCGATCCTTTGATTTAGTTTCATCCAAACGGTCGTTAACTTTCAGAACACAAAAAACGCAGTCTCGTTAGTTCTTATGGTAAATATAACCCAAGGATGATCCTTGCAACATGTTCAAAATATTGAAGGTATGTAAACCGATCATACTCACTTCGATCAGTTTCACTTTAAAGGAAGAAAAACACTCGCCGCAAATCTCAACCCAAATTTCGATAATAACTTGCATCTAAAAACTCACATCGATTAGTCAAGATGGATAGTAAGTAATTTTATGCCTTAAGCAAATCACATTGTTCATTTCTTGTTTAGTTATAATTTAGATATGTTTTCTTTTGAAATTTGTTATGTTATTTTATTTACTCATTGTGTGTATTGTATTTTTCTTGCATAGTAATCTTAAGACATAAATAATACTACCATTTATACTTTTGATGCAATGAATGAACTAGTGTTGTGTTTTTTAAGGTTTTAAGAATAAAGTTCTTGTTTTTAGGAATACAATTTTTATTTTATGTGTTAGGAATACGTTGTGGGTATTGATACTTGTATAGGAACTTGTGTTGTGTGTTTATTATTATAAAGGGCTAATTACTTAAAAATACATTTAACTTGACACTTTTTATCGTTCTGTGTATCCATTTTTTTCTTTAAATTATCATTAAACTTTGTGATTTCGTATATTGTGTGTACCCGGTGAGCTACTTGATTGGTTAGCAGGTTGCCTTAACGACCGTTAAACTTTTTATTACAACGTTAGTCCTTTATATTAACGGCCATTAACATACACACTTAAAATTTTATTTTTTTTAAATAAAACGTAAAACCTAAAAAACATATATATAACTTTATACAAAAAATTTCTTTTTAAACAAAATTTACGCATGTTTGAATAAAAATGTTTTAAATATTATTATTCTTAAACATGTTTTAGTTAACTTTTAAAATCTATATAAAATGTATTTTTTTTAAATTGAAATTTTTGAAATTGTTGTTTTACAAAAAAATCGTACCTTTTTTACAAAATTTTAAACTTTTATTATTTTTATTTATATAAATTGTGTGTATATATAACCTTTTTTATAAAAAAAATTTACGAAATAAATTTATTTTTTGGCAAAAAATTTATTTTTCTTTTTTTAATCTTAAATTTTTCAAAGTGAAAAACCGCACTTTTTTTACCAAAAGTTTTTTGAACCTTCGAAATTGATTTTGCAGAAAAACATACTATTATTTCAACAAATTTAAACTTTATAAAACTAAAAGTCGTACTTTTTTACAAAAAAATAAAAAAAATTTGAAATTTTTTTTGAAATTATTTTTTATAAAAAATCGAACATTTTTACAAAATTTAAAACTCTTATTTATTTTTTTTATATAAATTGTGTGTATATATCAAATTTTTTTTTATTTACGGAATAAATTTTTTTCGCTAAAAAATGACTTTCTTTATTGCAAAAAATTTACTTTTCTTTCAATTTTTGTGTGAGAAAAGTATGACATATAATTTTAAAAACTTTAAAAAATCGCATGATTATTTGCAAAAAAAAAATCGAAGGTTCCAAAAACTTTTTAAAAAAAAGAATTTAAAAATTTTCAGTTTTTTTTTGTAAAAAAAGTACGACTTTTACTTTTGAAATTTTTAAATTTAAAAAAAAATATTATGATTTTCTGCAAAAAAAATTAAGATTTATAAAGTATGAAAAAGTTAAGTTATATAAAATATATTTTATATAAATTTTAAAAGTAACTAACACATGTTTAAAAATAATAATGTTTCAAATTTTTCTATATATGCACGTGCAAATTTATTCTTATATTTTTTTATATAAAGTTACATGTTTTTTTTAAGGTTTTACGTTTTATTTTTAAAAAAATCAAATTTTAAGTGTTTATGTTAATGGCCGTTAATATAAAGGACTAACGTTATAATAAAAAGTTAAACTGTCGTTAAGGTAACCTGCTAACCAGTCAAGCAGGTCACCGGGTACACACAATGTACGAAATTACAAAGTTTAATAATAATATAGGAAAAAAAATATGGTTACACAGAACGATAAAAAATGTCAAGTTAAATACATTTTTAAATCATTACCCCTATTTTAAATTGAGAATATGATTTTTTTAAAGAAAATCATCTCAAGTTGAAAGTAACTTTATAGTTCAAGTTGACCAATCACAATAAAGATAAATATAAGTAGACCCCTCAATTTCACTACAAGAAAAACTTGTATACATGTATATTAATGATGACTGGTCAATAATCTATTAAGTTATCTTAAACCTGAGAGAATTTTGACCCTTTTTGGCTAATGTTTTAGGAATACTTTGTGGGTAATGATACAAGATTGACATATTTTTTTTGTTGTCTACTAATATATTCACTCTTTTGCTATCATTGTAGATGATAAACGAAAGAGAATTTTTGAATTGCAAGTGTACCAAAACTCCATTTTTCTGATATATGATCTAGTTGACCCTATCTTATTTATTAAAATTTTGATATATTTGTAGATGAAAGCGAGGCGAAGGTGAATCGTTGGTTAATATTTTATTGTATTTTTTGCTATAAGATTGATCACATTGTGAAAGTGTCTTATGTGTTGAATTTTTGTTATATTTGTAGAAACTAGAAGGGGGGGGGGGTTGAATAGTTTCTCTTCGATTGGTGACGAAATTAAAATTACTTTCAATTTGGTTTGTATCAAAACTATCTTTTACTTGATGCTAAGTTGCATAATGATTAGGTTCAATTGAAATACACTAGCAAGGATAATAAGCAAGTATAATGATAATGAAATAAGTAAAGAGCAAGGAAGGAGACAACCTAGTGGGAAGACACCAAGATTTATAGTGGTTCGACAACGAGGCTCTATCCTCGTTTCTACTCCACTCCTCGAGTACACCTACTCGAGATTTCCACTATATCCACAAGCTCCCTTCTCGGCGGAGAAAACCTTACATCGTTGCTTACATTATTTTCCGACACTAAGCTAAATGTCGAGACCTAATCTTTAGCTAGGACCAATCTACACGACGTTGCCTACTTCACAATTTAACGACACAAGGCTAGATGTCGAGTTCTAATCATAAGGTAGAACCAATCTTCACGACGTTTCCTACTTCACCATTTTACGACACAAGGCTAGATGTCGAGTTCTAATCGAAAGCTAGAACCAATCTTCACGACTCTTCACTTTGAAGCTAAGTGAGAACTTCACACAACACAACTACTAGTCACTTTAAAGTTTAGTGAGAACTCACAAGACACAACCACATCACTTTATAGTTTAGTGAGAAATCCTAATCAAATCTATTACAACTCAACTAGACTTATCCAAGTACACACATGTAGCTTGGATTTACACAACACAAATCCAAGAAAACACATATGCAATGGATGTACACAACAAATCCAAGTATCCACAAATAACTTGGATGAACACAACTAGTCCAAGTATTCATAAATACATTGGATTGACCTAAAACACAAAGGTATCATGATGAATATGACTAGCTCATAAATTCATCTTTATCACTACACTAGTGAGTGAGTGATCTTCTCATTGGACATGGTAAAGGAGGGGATCAAGAGGATAATCATATGTAAACATCCTTAACAATTTAAGTGATCATTTACTAATGATTATGTTATAGAAAATAGAAAGAGGGCTGAGAAAAACGTCCAAGAGACTTGCTGGAAAATGAGATTTGACCCACTATTTAAAGGAGACAAAGTTACAACGGATATATAACGGCTACTGTGCGCGGTGCCTTATCTTACCCCGCGGTACCATATCGATAAGGTACCGCGTAGGTACTTAAGGTACCGCCACTAGACTCCGCTCCGTTTTTTGTCTTTTAGTGGGGTGGGAATATCTGAGGTATTTAAACCCTTCAAAGGATATTCTAACAGCATTTGGAATATGCCATTTTCAAATTTTCATTTTCCATTTTAATAAAACATTTTCTAAAAAAGAAAGTTTATTAAAAAGTCTTTTGTCTTATTAGCAAAAGTGAGTTTTAAGGATAATCATTTTGATGATCACTAAGTATGATTAAGAAAGGTTAGTGATATGATTATTACCTTGATGATAGTGTTAGTTAAATAATTCATTTTGTGTTTCTACACTAAATGTGTTGTATGGTTTGTTGTGATCAAAACTAAGAAAGATTAGTTAACACTAATAATGTTTTTAGGCATTACTTGCATTAACAATCTCCCCCTTTTTGATTACGACAAACGATAAACTCATTTACGTATAAACACAAACTATGGAATTATTAACTAGTTTATCACTATCATTTCTCCCCCTTTGTCGTAGCAAAAAGGTTAGCATAAGTCTTTGAAATGCATTTAACTTTGCTAGTAGCTCCCCCTTGGTGGTTGCTCCCCCTTGCTCGGGGCACCAAGTTTGTGAGCTAAGGTGACATGCTACACAAAGGTTAGTAGAAAGGAAAGAAACACCAATGTATATATGGTCACTACCTACTAAGTAACTTGAGAGGGAGAAAGAGAAGAAATCTCAAATTAGAAGCAAGTATTTTGCTAAGTATGTCCAAAGAGGTAATTGACAAAATCAAACTTCAATAAAATGAAGATGATAGGCTTGTCAATGGGTTAAAGCTTTAGAAATGATGGAATCACCCATAAGCAATTGTAAAAATTTAACCAAGATCAACTCAAAAATAGAACTAATTAGATAGCACACAAATAACACAAAAGTTAAAAAAATAATACAACAAAGAAGATAGTCATACACATAGTATGAGTATCTAAAAGCAATAAATATGGAAAATAAACCACTAAGCATAAGCTAGTCTAATAGTGATATTTTCCAAGATTGCTAAAAATAAAATAAAACTAAAAAGACGACGATGCATCATTCGAAGTTTTGTCCACCAGAACGAAAACTTGAATAGGAGGTCGAGTAAGGAGGAATTCAAAAAAATTTAACTTCTCATACACATGAGCAAGTTCAATTTGTTGAAATCGGCAACAATCACACGAGGATCCATGATGCAACACAAAATTGTTTGATGTGGGTATGGCATCAAACTTAGGGTTTGGTGGTGGTGGGGTAAAAGGTTTGGGAGTGTTTTCACAATGCCTTGTGAGGTTTGTGAAGGTTGCAAGGTCATTGAGTTGGGGGGTATTGAAGGATTGTGGTGGTGGTGGAACATGTTCTTTTGCTCTGGTGATGGGGTTTATGGTGTAAGTCTCATTCCAATACTTGATTGAAGAGAAGGTAGGGTTTTTGGGTGGTTTCGACGAAGATGGTTCATTCTTCTTAACCCAAACGGGTCTAACCGAGATTTTCGGTTTTTTTGAAAGCTTGGATGAGCAAGCTTTGGGTGAGTGGGGTTGTGACAAAGAAATGTCAAGGTTAGGAATGTAGGAGTTAGGCATTGTGAGAGTGTGAGAATGATATCTCAAGGTTATGTGAGAATGAATTCTCAAGGTTGGGAAGGTGTGAGAATGAAATCTCAAGGTTGGGGTATAAGTAAAATGTAATCAAGGTAAGAATTTGAATACAAAATGTGTATTGTCAAGGAATGTTTAGTCAATTTGAGTAAACAAGGAATCTTGACTGGGAATAGGGTTTAAAGGTTTTGACCAAAAATTCGTCAAAAGCCACATTCTGGTCGCGGTACCTTATAGGGTCCGGCGGTTCCATATCGCTAAGGAACCGCGGGTCTTTAAGGAACCGCGTCCAGAGGACTTTAAACCATGTTTTTCCTGGGTTTTGGGAAAAACTGAGACTTTTTCAAAAAAGTTGCAAATCTTGGAATTTTACCTCTATTAGAACCAAAATATGCTAGGGTTGCATAGAGCAACACATTCACAAAGAATGTCTTGACAAAGGGTGACAAAATGATTAGATATCATTTTGAACCAATTTTAGTCAAGTTTAGGGGTTGTGATAGATTTAGGTTCAATTTTAATTTCAAATTAAAGTTGATTAGTGTGCACAAAAAGATAGAATCACATAAAGCTAAATCCATAAGTCAACAACATGAAACATTCATAAATGAGGAAACAAGTACAAAGATTAATAAAACTAACTAATACATAGCTAGCTTATCATAAAATCTAGATAGGTGGTTTTCTTTGGCTTGTTGTTGAAAATCTTTATTAAAAGAACTCCATCATTCATTTCCTAGGAGGAGGCATGGAGAACAAAGCAAGCAAGAAGTTTTGCAACCTCCTATGTAGCTCATACATGTCCATCCTAAGGTTATGGATGATGTAGTGATTGTAAAGACAACATGGGCAACTAGGACCATGAGTTTATTGAAACCCAAAGTAAGGATCACCCAAGAGGAGGGAAAGAGGGACACCCAAAATTGGGATGTTTGAGTTAGGTGGAGGTGGAGGAGGCAAGTTCTCCAAGGGTGATATGGGTGAAAGTGGAGGCATGTTCCCCAAAGGGGAAATGGGTGAATGTGGAGGTAAATCCTCCAAGGTTGGTGAAATTGGTGAGTTGTGGGGGGTAAATGGTGAAGTCACCAAAGTGTCATCAAAGTCATTTCCAAAAGGAATGCTTTGGATTGGTTGAGGTTGTGTGGTCACTTCCAAGGGTGCACTTGGAGTGAAGGGTGAAGAAAGCTCATTCATTCTAGAATTGAATGAAGAGGAGGTAGAACCAATGGAGTGGTTAGTACCATGGGTGGAAGAAGTCTTGCATGGTGCAAGAGGTGGGGAAGGTGATGAAGAAATGAGGATAGGAACATTCTCATTCTTAGGTGTGAGGAAAGGTGAAGAGTTAGGTTTAGCTACCTTAACCCTTATTTTGAGTGTTTTTTTTGGGGTGGAGGTCTTGGAAGTGTTTGAGGTTTTGGTACACACCATGGTTGATTAGGGTGGTTTAAGGTTTAGGGAAGTATGTTTGATGTGTGAAGAACATGGCAAACAAGGTGGGTTTAAATGGTTGAGGGGATGATCCAAACTAGTAATGGGTTAAAATCATTTTAGGTGAATAATGAATTTAGATACCCTAGTTTAGGAAATGTGCAGTTTATTACTGAAAATCATGCAAGGTTTACACAAAATTAAGAAAACAGTGTAAAGCAAAGATGCTGTCGTGCACAGTGGCCGGCGGTTCCTTATCTAGGACCGGCGGTACCTTATCGATAAGGAACCGCGGGTCGATATGGAACCGCGACCAGAAGGTTTTCAAAAATATCCCATTCCAGTTTTTGATAAACCCAGATTTTTCCCAAAGGTTTTACAAGCCAAAGTTAACTACAGATCATAATTTAATAAGCTAACTATCATATGGCATGCACAAAGCTATGTAAAACACAAACATGATGGCATAATAAACATTTAAGGATCAAAATAAATAATAATCCAAGCATAAGTTAATACATAACCAAAAGAAGAGAAGAGAGTCATGAATACATCCTAGATGAGTGTTGCAAGTCACTATGAGCATAACATCTACTTCCTTGATTCACTTCTGAGGCGTTATCGAAGAAGATGATTGAGATAAAATTGATAGTCGGAATCAACTTCATGGGAGGACAAGATGGAGATTGAAGAGGACATGAAGTTAATGAAGTTGAGGGAGGGTTACTAGAAGACTCTTCTTGAGAAGTATTTTCGACTTGACACGAGTTCACATTGATCTCGGGTGAAATGTTCCCTTGAATGCGAGACATAACACGATCAACGGAGTGATAGGGTGAAGATAGAAGAGACGGAAAGTCAATAAGGACTCTTCTAAGAAGACGAGAAAGAAGCATTCCATAGGGAAGACTTGACTTAGGCTCAAGAATAACAAACCTAATTCTTCTAGCTATAAAAAATGCGAGATTGTAAGGAGTTGTGGTGGCAACACAATACAACATGTGTGCAAGACAAGCGGGTACTAAATCCCGATTTCCATCAAGACACATTGCATTTTCCCTAATGATTTCAGCCCAAGGAGACATGAAATCATTAATATCACTATATAGTAATTCCCAAGGAGAGAGAGTTCGAACAACTCCTTGAAATTTACCATGAATAGGATGCTCACGAGGTTTGGAAATGGTATGAATGATGTCCGAAGGAGTTGGAAGCACGGTCACATAATGAGCATCAATAGGGGTCGATTCTAAAGAGTCTAAACTCCAAGCATCGGTGAATCGACATTGACCATTAGATGGCACTCCAAGAATATCACCGAATTCTTCAAGAGTGTAAATAATGATTTTCCCCATAATGGAAAATCGTATAGACAAACCATTATTGATGCTTATCAATGTGAATGAGCTAAAGAACTCCATAAGAAACGAGGGAAATATTGGCTCATCAATATCAAGAAGACAATCAAACCCAATAGATTTAAACATGAAGCGAATAAACTCATTTGCGAAATTGGAACAAACAATGCGTCCTTCATGGAAACAACTATGTTCGAGAGACTTAGACGAGTTTTTGTGAGAGTGAATCAAAAGAGGGTGAGAGGGCATGTATGCTCGTGTTCGTTCGTGATCTTTTTGATATCTTGAAGACATGACAAGAACCTAAACACGAAAATGTCTATCCAATCACTCATATGAAAAATTAAGATCAACAAACAAAGAATATGAGAATGTGTTATATCAATTTCTTGACAAACAAAGGATTGAATCCATATCATTCTCATGTTCACAATGTAGCTATTCCATTATAGACCAAGAACACATGATCTATGTTAGATCAACAATGGATTAGAACATTGGTTTTTCAAAACAAGGTTTTTAGGTAAGCATTAACAATGTCATTACCTACTTGTTCATGGGTTCATCTCAAATCCATAATTCAACCAAAATCATTTAGCCTAAATTCGGATTTGTTCTATAAGTGGGTTTTAGTGAAATCTTAATGAATATCAACCTAAGGAATCATAGTAAGATTACCATGTCAACCCACATTCCCATTAAGGTTTTAATTCCATTTCAATTTTAAAAATCCCCAATTATGAAAGGATGAACCCTAGAACAAAATAGATGAAATTGAAAGAAAATACTTACAATTAATTGATGTTAGATGAAGGATGAGTGAAACCCACAACTTGGAATCAATTAATTTGAGTGATTGAAGGTTTTGGAAGCTTCAACAATGGTGGAAAAGGTAAAACCCGTCGGCTGTGTGTTTTTGGGAGAGAGAGAGTTTGGTTTGAAAAAGAATAAAAAACACAAACTGGCGCTCTGACAGAAGTTTCTGCCCGCGGTACCTTATCGATAAGGTACCGCGGGTTTGAGCCGCGGAGATAAAGAACCGCCTAAAGAGGCAGGTTTCTATCTCTAAAAAACGCCAAATTTTGAAAATCCAGTTTTTCTAAAATACTTAAAATTAAATCATGAGCCTTTTAGAATATCATTGGATCATCATAACACTAAGCAATATGCCTTAATGAAGGATTACGAGTTAAATCAAGATCGAAAAGAACCGAAACGGACAAACGACTACTCGTAGCAAAACGACTAAGTGGAGAGAAGTCAAGAGAAGTGAATCAAGACTAGGATCAATGCTCAAGGGATTAATGACAATCTTCAAGTAGTTGAAACGAAGAGCTTGTGTCATATATAGTGGTTTAAGACGTGCCTTTCCGGCGAAACGATAAACGGCTTTGGTAATGAATAAGCACAAAGCAATTATTCAAGTCTAAACTAGGATCACTTTCAATAATAGTCTTAGTCTAAACCAAAATATGAGCAAAGTATTAATTCACTTTCTCTTCCACAAAGGGCCTACTAACCGTATGGGTGCAAACCATGGAAATCATGCTTGATACTTTAAGCTTCTACTAACTCACTCTACATCACCATAGTGAGTCAAGTATCCAAGCAATGAAGGTTTGAGAGGATAAAAGAAAAGAAACACAAACCACAAATAAATGCCAAGGCAAGGATGCCGAGAACAAGCACATAGTCAAGTAATGATCAAAAGAATGATCAAAGGGCGTGTGGAAGAACGAGAGCGTACCTTGGCCACAAAGAGCAATCCATGAAGGAATAAGTGCTATGCCCAATCAATGACTATGATGAGTACTAAGTCTTCAAGGACTAGTATCATTCCCAATCATCTTGGTATCATCATTCAAAGATGTTAAAGATCAATGAAAATGATTCTTCTACAAGTGCAAGTAACTCAATCCACAACCAATTAAGTGATTGATCTTCATGAGTACCTACACAAAGCAAGATGCAAACTAGTAGATACATTTCAAGAGTATATCTAAAATGCATAAAGGCTACTAATCTTAAGTGGGATGCAATGTTATCAATTAAAAGACCTATTTTTCAAAGAAAACATAGTTTTGACCAAAGATAAACTTTAGTACAACTAGACCTTCTATTTTGAGGAGACAATGGATCGATCCAAGTTTTAAAGTACAATATACTTCAAAGATCTTGAGTGACCATCGCTCTGATACCAATTGTAGAAACTTGAAGGGGGGGTTGAATAGTTTCTCTTCGATTGGTGACCAAATTAAAATTACTTTCAATTTGGTTTGTATCAAAACTATCTTTTACTTGATGCTAAGTTGCATAATGATTAGGTTCAATTGAAATACACTAGCAAGGATAATAAGCAAGTATAATGATAATGAAATAAGTAAAGAGCAAGGAAGGAGACAACCTAGTGGGAAGACACCAAGATTTATAGTGGTTCGACAACGAGGCTCTATCCTCGTTTCTACTCCACTCCTCGAGTACACCTACTCGAGATTTCCACTATATCCACAAGCTCCCTTCTCGGCGGAGAAAACCTTACATCGTTGCTTACATTATTTTCCGACACTAAGCTAAATGTCGAGACCTAATCTTTAGCTAGGACCAATCTACACGACGTTGCCTACTTCACAATTTAACGACACAAGGCTAGATGTCGAGTTCTAATCATAAGGTAGAACCAATCTTCACGACGTTGCCTACTTCACCATTTTACGACACAAGGCTAGATGTCGAGTTCTAATCGAAAGCTAGAACCAATCTTCACGACTCTTCACTTTGAAGCTAAGTGAGAACTTCACACAACACAACTACTAGTCACTTTAAAGTTTAGTGAGAACTCACAAGACACAACCACATCACTTTATAGTTTAGTGAGAACTCCTAATCAAATCTATTACAACTCAACTAGACTTATCCAAGTACACACATGTTGCTTGGATTTACACAACACAAATCCAAGCAAACACATATGCAATGGATGTACACAACAAATCCAAGTATCCACAAATAACTTGGATGAACACAACTAGTCCAAGTATTCATAAATACATTGGATTGACCTAAAACACAAAGGTATCATGATGAATATGACTAGCTCATAAATTCATCTTTATCACTACACTAGTGAGTGAGTGATCTTCTCATTGGACATGGTAAAGGAGGGGATCAAGAGGATAATCATATGTAAACATCCTTAACAATTTAAGTGATCATTTACTAATGATTATGCTATAGAAAATAGAAAGAGGGTTGAGAAAAACGTCCAAGAGGCTTGCTAGAAAATGAGATTTGACCCACTATTTAAAGGAGACAAAGTTACAACGGATATATAACGGCTACTGTGCGCGGTACCTTATCTTACCCCGCGGTACCATATCGATAAGGTATCGCGTAGGTACTTAAGGTACCGCCACTAGACTCCGCTCCGTTTTTTGTCTTTTAGTGGGGTGGGAATATCTGAGGTATTTAAACCCTTCAAAGGATATTCTAACAGCATTTAGAATATGCCATTTTCAAATTTTCATTTTCCATTTTAATAAAACATTTTCTAAAAAAGAAAGTTTATTAAAAAGTCTTTTGTCTTATTAGCAAAAGTGAGTTTTAAGGATAATCATTTTGATGATCACTAAGTATGATTAAGAAAGGTTAGTGATATGATTATTACCTTGATGATAGTGTTAGTTAAATAATTCATTTTGTGTTTCTACACTAAATGTGTTGTATGGTTTGTTGTGATCAAAACTAAGAAAGATTAGTTAACACTAATAATGTTTTTAGGCATTACTTGCATTAACAATATTTGTAGATGAAAAATGAACTCATGTATGAGATAAGTATTTGAATGATCTTAATAAGAGGTTAGACAAAGTAGAAAAAGTTTTCTTCTTTTTAAGAGATATAATGATGAAACACAAGAAAATAGGTTAGTCATTTTAGCAGAAGGCCTAATACCTTGGTAATGGAAATCTTTCTTCTTTGTTATAATCTTGTACTATGGGGGTGTGGATATGTACCATTATGATGCCTAGTCTTATGTCTAATTAGGTATCCAAAGGGGTGTTTTGGATACTTGAATTGGATCCTTTATGTATAAGTAGGATGTTTGTAGGTGGGAACTGTAGCAAGGAAATGTGTTTCTCTATGGTGTATAAAATGTTACAATATAGTGTGCCAAGACTCTATGTAGCATTTGACCATGCTTTTAATCCTAGCACTACATGATTAAAAGTTTGATTATGCATCATTTGAGTATGCACCATGCTTTTAATCCTAACACTCGATGATTAAGTGTTTGAGTATGTTTTTTTAGTCTTTCATCACTATCATTATACATCTTTTCATAAGTGTTAGATATATCATACACTGATTTATCTAGTTATTCATCTAGTGGTTCATCTAGTGATGATTTGATCAACTTTCTAGCTAGTAAAGATCTTCAATGGCAATTCCCTAAGCATACTCAGGAACAAGGGCTATAACCTCTTGATGTACTCCTTATGAAGACTCAAGAAGAAGATCATTTACCACTTAATATCTTTCCATATCCAAAGATTCCTTCAAGCTCTAGCAAAAACTAAGGTCAATCACATTATAGTCTTAGATAATTAGGACTCGCACAAGAAAAGTAGTTGTGGTAAAGAAACCACACAGTTTAGTTTCAATGACCAATGCCATTCTTGGGTTAAGGCTCCAAAAGCAGAAGTATGATTTTATGTATCTAGCAGGAAGAGAAACTTTTAAGTTTCTTGCTCATATGTAAGTGTTATGCTTCCAAGATAAGGAGAAGTTGGATGTTTTGGTATATATATGATGTAGACAAATTGTAATTTTTTAGGAAAAAGAAAATACAAAGAGCAAGTATTAGAAATTATGTTTAGGAAAACGTAAAATCCGTCAAGTGAGTTCGTTCATGGTGGAGGTATAGGTGTTGTGTCAAGTCCAATTGTTTTTGATTAATTATAGCTTGAAAAGAAAAAATAAAAGAAGGAAAAAAAGACGGGTTACGCTAAAAATTAAAATAAAGACGAATACGCGTTTTCACTCAAATCGGTGCCAAAAATAAAAATTGTCTAAAAAATTTCCAATAATTACAAATAAATCCTAAATAATATAAATAATATTAAAAATCAATAAAACCTTTTTTTTACACTTTTTATTTAATTATAATGTAATTTTAAAGTCTAATAAAAGACCTAAAATAAAAAATAATAAAGAAAAAGTCCCAACAAAGATTTTATGAACTGTAAACTTTAAAAGTACTTTTTTAATGCTAAAAAGTATTTTTTTCAAAATTTTTAAAACAAATTAACTATTTTTTTACTTTTATAGAAACTAAAAAGGAAAAATGAATTAAAAATAAATGAATAATGGGAAAAATCTGAAAATTCTTTCAAAAAATCCTAACAGTGAGCTAAAACAAGGGAAAAATGAAAACAAACTCTCAGCTTAAACCAATAAGCTTTAATGAGATTATAAGGTCACGGCTTATATTCTGCTAATGAAATAAAAACGTGCTTAAGTATCACGTGTAACCAAAGTCTTACAAGAAAAACACTTTCCTATGAGTCCCACAGGGTGGTAAAGGGTTCGAGCCAGGCCTTTGATGTTTTTAACTTTTTATTTTTTTCCTTTTGGTCAGAATCAACCCCAATAAGCTTTCTGCTTATTGGGGAGGTGAGAAATAGAAAAAATAAGCAAATAATAAGCCAGGAAAGCTCAAAAATTACATAGATAATAAGCAAACAGCAAACACCTTGTTGCCCAATATATGACAAATCACAGCTTATGTTGTCAGATATCAGACAACACAATAAAAGTGGATCTCAGACAAGTGCCTATAGCAGACTTTTAGATGGATTTCAAATTGAGAAATAAGCTGTAATAAGCTACAAGACTACAAACCAACTATCAGCAGACCTAAACCTATTCAATGAGTAACAGATCACCAAGATTCACAACTTAAATTCAAGTTTACCACTCAAAATAACTATCTGATGGTTATTAGACGTTTTGAAGAAATATAGAGCAGGTGTTTAACACTAATTATTCCACAAAGCTACTCAAACACACAGTATGCATGCATACCAGTCAATTCATTTATTTCCATACCACAAATTATGTTATCATACTAAAACTCAAACAGCTATAAAATGACAGATTTTTCTTTCAACTTGCAAAAACCAAATTTTGAACTACAACCCAAGATTTTATAGCAAAAATCAAATATTTCGAGCTAACTAAGCATATGCAGGCAGGTTTTGTATGCTCTTGTTATTACCTAATACTTTGAATAGATTATCCCAAACACCCTACAAGCCACTGATTTCAACTTTTTACAAAGAGATTAGGAAATTAAAACCTTAAATAGCCAATATTACAACTTGTTGAGATCAAATAACACCTAAATGACATAATAAGCAGAAAAAGCACAATCTCATAGCATGCATACAAAAAAATCACTTAGCACCTTAATTTTTTTGCAACAAATTTTAAAAGAAAGAAAAGAGAATGCACCTCCCTCACTCACAATCCAAGTGAGGTTCAGCAAAGCTCCAAAGAGGACTTGTCAAAAACTAGACAAGTCCTTTTGGTGTCTTAAAAATAGAAAAATAGACCTTGTTGATGGTTCAAATGGAAGAACCAAGGTCCTTAAGGCCCGTTTATGGATCACAATCACAACAAACAATTTTCAAGACTAAAAAACCTCTAAAAGCTAAGGAAAACTTAGCTTTTGAAATAGCTTTTAAGACAGTAAGGGGATTAGTACAAGTAATAAACAAGAAAGAAGAAAACAAGTTTTCTTCTCAAAACGTTTTGAAACAAAACCAAACTTTGGTTGAGACAAAGTAACCTACAAGGAGATTGCCCAAACTTAAGTCTTCACTACCCCTTGATATCCAATATCAAGGAGTTATGATCAAGCTTAAGCCCAAACAATCTGACTTACTTTTGAACAAAGAACTAAAACTTAGAAATTTTTGATGAAAAATTAAACCAAGCTTGAAACAAACTTAAATGTAAACAGATTCTAACAAACACTTGAAAATAAAACAGTGAATTTTGGAACTTAGATTTCTTTTTACCAACTTTTCATTACTTGAAAAAGGAATTACAAAGTAAAAATCTGGAACAAGGGCTTCTCACAACTTGAGAGATCCATATATAGTGAACTAGGAACAATCTAGAAATGCTAAATTATAAACCCTAAACATGATGAAAGACCAAAATTGCTCTTGGAGGATCTTGGAATATGCTTTGGTTTAAATTTGGTCCAAGAGGGTTCATGTGACTCTCTACCTTGTCACATGGGATGCCAGATGCCTTGTTGTGATCTTGATCGTTCATTTATGAGTAGGGAGCAAGAAAAGATTAGTATCCATTGATTTTATGTGCACAAAAGTCAGTCCATGAGTTTTGTGGGCAGAAGATGTGCGTGTGAGGGCCATGGGTGAGCTGGTGAGTGATTAGAGGGGGGGTTAGGATAATGATATGGTTAATCATAAATCTGGAGTAGATTGAGGTTTGATTCATGGTGATTAGCAAGATTAAATTTTAGGGTTCATAGGATAAACAGTGAAGGATTTGATCTTTGTTTGGGGGTTAAAAGGTGTTAACCGCATGATTAAATATTATTAAATATGATTTGAAAAAGTATTTAATATATTAAACCGGGTTGTGGATATTGGTCCATGGATAGGGTAAACGGGTTAATGAGCGGGTATGGTAGGATTATGGGTATGGTTTTGTACACAATTGGTCCCTGAAGTTTCCAAAAGTATGCATTTTCCTTCTTAACTTTATAACAGCTGAATTAGGACTTGTCCCTTTATAAAAACTTTGAGGTAATTGCAATTTTGGCCCTTGTGTCTTTCTTAACTTTCATACGTACTTCTTTTTAAATATTAACAATCTTCAAGGGGTAATCTTAAAAACTCTTTAAACTTTAGGGACCCAAATGTATTTTAGAGTTTTACAAGGGTATAAAGTGACAAGTCTTCAAACTTGAGGGACCATTCTTGTACATTCTTCAAACATTAAGGACTTTTCTTGAAAATTCATCATCGGGTCCGGTTCTTTGTGCGAGGCTTCGTTTCTCGTGTTCGTTTTTTCTTTTTTCTTTGTGATCTTTTGGTCTTTTCACGATATCCGTAGTTAAAATAACACAATGAACAAACACAAGTATTTTGTAAGGTATTTATGATATTTTTATGCATTTTAAGCCCGATTTGTACGATGAGACAATGTATAATTGAGGTCTCATCAATATACTAACCCTTTAACTAAATGGCTTTATTTTCATATATTGTTCAACGGGTATGTTGGTTTGTATTAGCACATTAACTACTTAATTTTTTTGCTAATTTAAATAGGCTTTCACATACTGCTTTTATAATTATTTACATGTTAGATTAGGTGATGTTTATGAAATACAGTTATATGCAATTTAGATTAGGTTAAATTAGGAAATGAGTTAGGAGTTTAAGAAATGCATGTTGAAATTTGTAGGTTGGATTATGTTAGATTAGAAAATAGGTTTGGAGTTTTGTAAATGTGGTTTCTAATTTATAGATAAGTGGTGTAGTTCCATACAAACTGTCATTATTCTTAATTTGGGAATTTATAGATTAGTGTTATAGTTTCAGTTTGGGGATCAAATATTAATGTGGTAGTTTGTGTTAGGATGTGCGTAAGTCATAATAATAGTTATACGGCTAGAATTACGTTTACCTACGGGGTCACACTTACACAATGAAATTAAAGTTTATTAAATCTATATAATAAATATATTATATTTATTGTATTTACTTAATTTACCAAGACTTGAACATTTAACGGTTGTTAGTTAAATAATTAAATAGTTTAACGGTTAACTAACATGAAGGCTTTAAACTGTAAGGCAATTAATGCAAATACCGCATGAGTTTATAGAAAGTCAAAAAGTCAACTCAAAGGGTATTAAAACCCTTCTAAAACCGGATTTGAAGTGGTAGGGATAACGAGAATGAGTTATCTTTTTTATAAAAAAATTCTTGTATTATCTTTGCCTAGAGGTTATCTCTAGGTTTTGAGCCTTATATAAAAATGGTCTTATAACCTCGTTTATTGTTCATCCCTAAACCCTAAAAACCCTTAGAAATTCGTTCTCCCCCTACTTGGGTGTAGAAGAATTTATTTCAGGCCCTAGACCTAGATTTAAGGTTCTTGGTGTTCTTGTTCTGGTTGGTGAGATCTAGCAATCAAGTTTAATCGTGTAAGTGTAGTGTGGATACGCGTAGAGAAAATCTACTTTTAATTTTTTAAGGTTTTGGTTATTGATCAATTTGTGTGGTTATACATGAGTTATGGTGATTCCTAATTTGATTAACTAGTTCTTCTTCTTGATTTGAATCAAGAAGGTATGTATTCTGGTTCTCTTTATGTAATTATATTTACATATGTGATCCATTATTTTCATAGTGTTTCTCTTGATGTCTTGTATATATGTGATATATATTTATTAAAATCTAATAGTGGCATCACGAGCTAATTCATATCATTTGTAATTACATAAAATGCTAAAAACAAATTTTTTTATTGATGAATGATTATGATTTAATTAGGGTTATAATATTACTATATTTAAAGATGATTAGATCCATAATAAATTGGAAAACATGATTTTACATGTTTTTTAGATAATAGCAAAACGTTAATTGCGACTACCTGTTGAATTTACGTGTTTTTTGGTATGTTATGCTTATTTAAAATGTTTATCTTATTAGATCATGTATGCTAATTGTTATGATTCATGAATTTTATGCCTAACATGTTAAGGAATGTTATTTGAACTAGAAATCACCAATTAGATTGGTGTTTGCATGGATTAGATTGTTGTTACATAAATGTTTTAGGGTTGAATTTGAGACAACCGAACAGAAAATATCTTTTATAAAATAATTTGCATAGATTCGGCCTTTAATTCTTTACAGGACACTAAAAACATGTTCTGGACAACTTGTTAGTTTTAGCCAAAAAAATCTTCTTGTCGCTTTTAGGTACAAAACAGGAACAACTAAAATCTTAAAATTTGATTTACAAGATTTTCTGTTTTTAGTGTTAGATTTTGTTGTTTATGTGATAGATAACATGTCTTTTATATAGTGCATTTTTGTATTTAGTTAGTAAATATTCTTGTCTGATTTTGTGTTATTTATTTCCTAAACTTGTTAGTTTTAAATAAGTACAATTTTTTTTCAAGAATAAAAATGACAAACTAGGTTAAGTAAATATTCTTGTCTTTTGACTTGATATTTACCCGACTTAGAACTCTATAAAATAATGATTTTTTATTTGATATTCATAAAAGTTTTAGTTAGACAACACTAGAAAGAAAAAGGTGGATCGCTATGCTTTCCTAAAAAAACATGCTTAACTAGCTTCGTGCAAACCAACTTCTCCGTTTCTTTTTGTGTGTCTTCCAAGACGAACTTAGAATCAAATGTGACCATAGAAAGGTTTCATGTGAGTTTTCTATTGGTCCTCAAAAGAGGATAGAGGAAAACCCGAGGGAACAAACCTATGACACTTTATAATACTCATAAAACGGTTTTAAAACAATGGGTAACCTCGGTTTTGATCACCGTTGGATTCAAGTACCGAAACATACGAGTTTTATATGATAAAATGGCATAATGAGCAATGATTACCTTTTAAATTAATAATCTAGTAGATCAACTACATTAATGGAAGTAAGTTCAAGCTGGATCTTAGGCTCATAATCTAATATTGTTAAAACCAAGAAGTAAAATGATGTTTGCATGCTTCCTTTTATACAGATTTGTCATTTCATTTCAATATTTACATACCTACTTAAGTAAGTTATGTACTATCCAATGTACTCGGTCACTTGAGATTCATTAATTAAGTGTTAATCATGACAAAGCAATACAATAGTCATAGGGTCAGACCCGAGATTATATAATTGTTGACTAAGTATTGGATGACTTACAACGAGTAGTTTGGTCAGACCTTTTGCGCATAGTACTAGATGAGGCAAAACATGACGTGACTACGATTATACAAGATAATGTAGTTATGGCCTCAAAAAGGCTAAGAGTTGCACTGGCGGCAACTATCATTCGATGATTACCTTTTAAGTTATTATCATTTCTAGTAGATCAACTGCATTAATGATAATAAGTTCAAGTTTGATCTTATTCTCTTGATAAAATTGATTTTAAGTCCATAAACATAGGTAATTAATTTTATAAGAGAGTTATTATCGAAAATACTAATTTTAAATTTTGAAAGTTCTTTTAAGGTATTAATGCAACGTAAACTGAACGCATGAGTTTAGTCTTTACATGAGAAAGACAAACCGTGTTCATTTTCCACAGGAAAATT
The DNA here is from genome assembly GCA_025667525.1 of Glebionis coronaria. Classification (NCBI taxonomy): domain Eukaryota; kingdom Viridiplantae; phylum Streptophyta; class Magnoliopsida; order Asterales; family Asteraceae; genus Glebionis; species Glebionis coronaria. The sequence continues at coordinate 378,231,916 of CM046880.1, read as the reverse complement.
TATAGCTATGTTCCTGTAATTTTTGCAAATGAAAAAGCGATATAAAAAATGATTGAATTATCCCAAATTTGAATCAAACACATGAAATACTTGAGTGGTAAGTCAAATTTCATATCTTAGATAACTAGAGAACTTGTGTCTTTAGCCACCAAAGATATTTATCTTGATATGATCAAGACATATTTTAGGGTTTGATCATAAAAAAGGAAATATCACCGCATAATTGGTAAAACCATAACTAGAGAACCGGTTGTCTATAGTTCTTTGTTTTAACCAACTAAAAGACGCTACACACTCGTAGGGTAAAGTAGGCGTGTAAAGGAGAAATTGTGTGCCAATTTTTCAAGTTAAAAAAATCATATATGTGTATATGGAATTTCCATCATAAGTATAAATATATAGAACTTAACACAGTTCACTGAATATCTAATTATTGGTTACTAGTCAATATGACCCACACTTACTATAATGTATGGATATTCAATAACATGAAAAGATAAAATTTCACTTATCTTCACTGTAATGAAACAATCTTAGTTGGATTGTTTTCTTAGAAATCACATCTCATGTAATATTAGGTTGTTTATCTATGACCAATCATAATGGACACCCTTAGGCTGAGTCCCCTTTTAGCATGGACGAGTCTTCCTTTATCTGGGTCATCTTAAGTGATCAAGTCGTCAATCACAATAAGCAATAACCGGTCGATCGCATGATCGAGTAATAATGTTTTTTTTAGACTAAATTTCATTTGTATGAGTTGTTATTTTATTTATGTGTGGTTATATTTGGATATAAGTGGTATATTTGATGACAAAAAATGATGTCTTATTACAATAACTTGGTTATGAAAAAGGTTATAAAAAGAAAACCTAGTTAATGTTATTGTTGGAGTGATAATCGAAATTGCAAGCAGGGATGAAACTAGGGGTTTTCTATGGTCGCAGGTGTTTAGCAATTTCATGGATTTCTTTGATATACTGTTAATTTTAATAAAAAAACATTATTTTTTTCTAAATATACGTTAAACACGATTAATCTTTCAAAATATGTCTCTAGTATTACGGTTCAGTTATACGCATCCGATAATATTTATTTGTGATTTCGTTCGAGATTACAAGGCTACTTTACACACTCGGACTAAAACGTCCGAATCAAAGTATAGGACCAAATTATTCATGTATTAATCATTGCTTGAATAAAAGAGCTTAACTTTTTTCTCAATAAACATTTATTTCTCTTTCTTGACTTGTGCTGAAATTCAACTTTTATATAGTTTAACTGTACACGTACATACAAGTTTTCCTATTTACATGGATCCAATCACTACTTTCTGGAATGTGTTTAAAGAGTGAAAAATACATGCGAGGTGCATGGATTATTTTTCCTAAGCATGTCCACTTCATAGCTACTCATTGAAAAAGTTGCTAGAGTATGAAACCTCCTTTTACTTTTTAGACTTTTATCGTGTTGTTTCTTTGTAATAAGAAGCCATAAATGTAAACATGCAAATCCTTTTTTTGACAGTAATTATCTAGTAAATCTAAATTAAGCACATTGGGATTACTACATTGAAAAAGATGTCGATAATGATGAGAAGGAAATCTAGCAACTGGACAAGTGTGTGCGATCTTGTGCGTGAGAGAGAAAAAAAGGGTATCAAACACGCATTCCAAGGTAGAAAAAAGACAAAGAGATGGAAAGTGTATAAGAAAAGCAAGAGTTGGAAATGGTCACTTTCTTGAAGGGAACATTTGGCAAACTTTTATCCTGCTATTTTTGACAAGAAAATTGAGGCATTGGCCATCATCACACTCCTTTAACTTCTGTACCCCAATCACTTTTTCTCTTTTGTCACTTTATGGATGTTACACCTTTCCTTTCCATCAAATGTTTTGGTACATGTCTCATGAGAATCATCATATATATATATATATAGTCCGTATTAGATTAACGTGTTTTTAACTCAATATCTGACCCTTTGATGTGAGCTACGCAGAGAAAAGTCTAGTTTGTATACTCATTGTTTTGACTCATGATGTCATTTCTAACCTGTTTTCTAGGCTTGAAATTTAGTAAAAGGTGGAGAGATTTACGAAACAAAAAGTACCAAACATTTGAAATATGATGCCTTTAAGTTTGGTAGTCTTTCACATTTTGCCATCTGTGTTATGCTCAAATGAGTAGAACATTTGAGTCATTGTTCAAACATTGTTTCCCTATATATATATATATATGTTTGGCATGTATGATGTATATTACCTGGAATCAAGTCGGAAATTGACATATCTTGGTCTCTTGCACCCCCTAGCTAGTAGTGTTGGAAAGTAACCTAATCTCTTTGGTTGGTGTTTGGTTCAATATCTACCATTTCCTTTTGATATCTATCCATGAATTTAGTTCTTCCTAGTTTGAACATTTTTTTTATATTAATAGCCAGTCATTCTCGTTTGTTATATTTGTTCAAAGTTGTTCGAGTTAATTTTCGTTTAGTACGAATAATATGTTTCGGTGAAGGTCCGTTATGGTTTTCCATGATCTGTTGTTTTTTATTATTAGATTCATTTTTACAATGGACCTTAAAATGGTTACAAATCATTAATGTACGTACGTGCATGGGGAGAGCGTGTGCGTGCCATCTTTAAAAAAAACAAAAATTAAACGGCTATTAAATCGATAATTTTTTCTAATGCCAAATTAGTTGTACTCTTTTAAACAAGCTACAAACTAGCAAGCAACTATATCATTCAAGCTAAAGATGGGAGTGATTTATCTGGTTTGAGGCTACGTGTCGGTATGTCCAAACAAGCTAGAATCTCAGAGATAAAATGTGATCTGAAATATATATTTTAACTAAATAGTAGGAATTGCGGGTTAAAGAAAATCAAAAGGAAATCGATTAAATAGTTAGCCATTGAAGACAAAAAATGCAAACACTTGAGCAGAATGGTGCTCCATAGTCCATACCAAGAGGTCCTTCACAGCAATCCGACCCTGAGATGATCGCAGTGACTGTCCACTGCCCACAACAAGCCGGAGTTTGGGTGATGTCGAGCGCATGGACTAATTGCAGACATAGAATGTTCTTACATACTACTCTCTCCGTTCAAAAAAAAAAAATCGGACCGAAGAATTAATATACAACATATTTTTTTAAAGAAAATTATTCACTAATTTTTTTTACTGTAATATATATCAATATTGACTGTATTGAATTTACATTACTTCTCAATTTTGTTTTTTTTTTCAAAGAATGTATATTATTAACTCATCTTACACTATAGTCTTTCTACAATTACTAAGTAGTAAATGCCAAAACATTATAGAGAATCAGAATGGTCTTTTATTTTCTACAGTATTTTTTATGTTGTTATTATATGGATGTGGTTATAGCACAAATGATTATTAATCCAAACCGAAACAATCTAGGTAGGTCCATATCATGTCAAATCTTTACTCATTTGGCTTTAATTCGATCTAATCTGCACCTGAATGACAATTTGATTAATAATACTAGTAGTGGTAACATTTTAAAATGAAGAGATTAGATTTGTTTGAACATTAGATTAGAAAATTGACTAGTGGTTAAAAAAGAAATGAAAAATAGATTCCTTCTGGCGAGTTCATGTGAGTTTCTGTCACCCACTCCCTACCATCCAACACAAGTTGAGGACCCACTCTCATACATCTCTTTCTGCCTCTAATTTCACCAATCTCTAACTTCACATGTTCCTTCCCTTTCAATGTCTCTAAATTCACCCACACTTTCTAACCTTTTACTTCACATATTGTTTTTACCTTTTAGGTTTTAGCTCATAAAGTTTAAACGACTTCGACTACCATCATTGGAGTACGTTTGGCTTGTCATGCCTTTCATGACGCCAATCACGATCCAGGAATCGATTGTAGTTTACCATCGTTTGTGTTTGTGTGTGTGCAGAGGTGTTTGGATATGAAAATAACATAAACAAATATATGTTGCAAACCTTTACCGATATTGATTGAATGATAATTGTTATGATTTACAACGACTCTAATCCTATCTATATATACAAAATAGAACGACACACTATCCTAATCTAATCGACATGACGATTCTTAACTAACCGCTAATAACCGTCACAAAGTTATACGGGCTGTTTGGGTATAACCCTAACCCAACCCAATTAAAAATAAATGTTTTGACCCATAACCTTAAACTATCTAGTTTTGACATTTAAGAAATTAAAATACGCTACATCTCCTCCCTAATTCTTGAATGTTAAAAGCTTCATGGTTCTTCATTTCTTCAAATGATTACAGTAAAGTCATCACTACTTGATGTGTATTCGTTCTTGTTGTCTTCTGTCAAAGCCGAGTTGCTTCCTTCCACTTTCACATAATCCTGCGCAATCCCTCCTTGAGCTCCATCTAGCGAGTCCCATATTTCAGCAAATACACCTGCAATAGCCTGTGGTCCACTTTCCCGGCAGTTTCGCTGCCTTTTCCTGCCACATCATCCGGCTCTTCCTGTTCTGTCCTTTTTGCTTCCTCATAGTATATTTTCGCCATTCCTATGTACTCTTTGTAACATTCCTTGATTGTGTCTTGACTCTCCTGTGTTATGCCTAGCAACTTCGCTATCTCGTTCCATTTATTGTTAAATGAAACATTCATGTATCCTCCGAAGTCGTCCACGAACTTGTATAAACCCAACAGATCAACCTTTGTTACCCCAATAACCGGTGGTAACTTTCCCATCACATCTTGTCCTAAATATCCTAAATAGAACAATTCTAGCATTTCCACAAACTTTCTCGCCACTACTTCCCAATTCTTATATACTAATTTATCTATCTTAATTAAGTCTAAGAAAGATATGAACCTGGGAAACGTGTTTACCTTCATAGCGTAAAGTGTTCCATTCATGCTCAAATAATGATCATCGATGTAGTCATTATCATCTTTCCTTTCCATCTTGAGATCTTCCATCCATTTGATCAACGAGCATTCTTCTTTTGGATCAACCGAATCAAAGTACTCTTCTAAGTACTTGTTGTGTCTTTCAATCATTGATGAATTTTCGTAATTCGTCACGTTATCACTTTCAATGTTTATCTCGGCTATTCCTTCATCAAACATGTACTTAATGAAGCACCTATTGCGCTCAAAAGTAACCTTGTATCCTTGATTCTCCAATTGTTCCATGCTTAGTACGTTCATGGTAACTTCAGGCGTGTAATACACGTTTGGTATTACCAGCGATCCATTCTTTGTTTCAATTCATGCTTCACCAACGTCATAAGAGAATATGAACTTTCTTTCATCCTCCTATATGTCCAACATCTTAAAGTTGCTCTTTAATCGTTTGAATAACGATTTTGTTTGTGACATGTGATTCTTGTACGCATACCCCACGTACCAAATCTCGTTCCAATTTCCTTCGTCCGAGCCTTCCACCATATAATCTGTTTTTACATGTACTATCTCAGGATACTTCAATTCACCATCAGCCACTGCCCTTGATGTCTCGCCCTTGTGTTTGCTCTTCTTATCCGGACACTTCCATAGGACGCGACCCCTTTTCTTGCAAATAAAACACCTAGCGCGCTTTTCTATTCTTGTTTGCGTTTTTGTGTTCAAACGCTTAAAATCCACGCACAACTTCGAAGTATTAAACGCCTCGATCTCCTTCAGTTTGTCTTTCAAAATGTTCTTACCCTCGCTGGATAACTGCTTCCTTCGATTGCTTTTGGGGACTATTTCTGCGGTTCCATTCTTTAATGAGTATCGCATCTCAAAATCATTTGGGTTCAACTGAACATGCTTCTCCCATGGTTTGAACCATCGGCTCTGATGCCACTGTAGTACGTTTGGCTTGTCATGCCTTTCATGATACCAATCACGATCCAGGAATCGATTGTACTTTACCATCGTTTGTGTTTGTGTGTGTGCGGGGGTGTTTGGATATGAAAATAAGAGAAACAAATATATGTTGCAAATCTTGACTGATATTGATCGAATGATAATTGTTATGATTTACAACGACTCTAATCCTATCTATATATACAGAATTGAACGACACATTATCCTAATCTAATCGACATGACGATTCTTAACTAACTGCTAATAACCGTCACAAAGTTATACGGGCTGTTTGGGGTATAACCCAAACCCAACCCAATTAAGAATAAATGTTCTGACCCATAAGGCTGGTGGGAGTGGAGGCAAACCCACTCGCCTCCACGTCAGTGCCACCTCAGCTTTTAACAAACTCACAAAAACTCACCCACGGAGATAATGACACTCATCCAAGCTCACTCACACTCACCTTTCATACCTATTTTTTTATTATTTAAACACACCATACTCACAAAAAACACCCACAAATAAATCTAACCCAGAAAATAAAAACACTTGGGCCCACAAAACTTAAACTCACCCAGGTGAGTTTAGCCTTCTTTTTTTTCTGGGGACTAACTCGCGCGCGACATTTGAGGGGGAATGGGAACTCACGAGTGGCTTCACAAACTCAAGAGTGGCTTCAATGCCACTCCCACCAGCCTAACCTTAAGCTATCTAGTTTTGACATTTAAGAAATTAAAATACGCTACAATCATAACCAAGAAACTATTGAATATAAGAATAATGCTATGTAGTAGGTTAATACTACCGTTATAGAGCAAGGCGCCGTGTGCTATGAAAGATATCATCTTTTAGGCTAACTCCATTCTGAGTTTTTATCACCTTGATAAGATTTTACAGATACAGAAGTTGGAGTGGTTAACGTAGGTTGAACCCGTATAAACCAATAGGGTATGGTCATATCGATCAAACAAGTCTATACAATTTGTAACAAATTATAACCAAAAAAATAAAATTTTGACTAAATCTGAAATTTTCTCATTTACAAAACACAGGCTGTTATATCTAGTCTTATATTTTCGCTTAAGTCGTGTCTAGGGTAATCAAGAGTCGAGTAGCCTAGTTTCCTAATAGCTATTAATAAAGGTCGGTTGGCAATGTCTAAGCCCAACCCGACCCGTAGGACTTGTATAGTCGGTTCCCCCTCATCTCTATAAAAGGAGGTGAGGGGGAACAAACCAATTACGTCATTCTTTCAATAAAACTAATCGGGAACGATTAGGGATAATACCTTGTGTGGGCGTCGATTACTTTTCTGTCGATTCTGCTGGTGTGTTCTTCGATCGTATTATTTCGCATCTAGTTAACCAGGGTTGTAGGGATTAAACCCTACAAGTGGTATCAGAGCTTCTGGTTTGAAGATCTGCTGGTTGCTAGGATCGATCGCTAGAGGTAACTTGGTGTTCAGGTTTCTTGGACATCATTGAAGGAGCAGCAGTAAAGATCGAAGAGAGTATTTGTTTTTGGTTGTTGACTAGCCATTGTTTTTTTTCTCTGTGTGTATCGCTGGAGTAAGGAAGAAGAAGGAGGCTGGTATTAAAAGTCAACTAAAGAAAGTCAGAAACAAGATATACGAAGGGTTTTAATTTGGTTTTGGGCTTTGTGTTTATTTGGGCTTAAAATTAAATTGGGTCATAATTTTTATATTGATAATATTCTTTTTATCAATTTTTAAAAAAGATTGGGCCAAGGTTACTTTTGTTTTTTTAAAACAAAGGAAATTACTTCGTTGGGATTTTTGACACAAGGGGACTTCGTAATTCGTGATTGTGAGGTTTAACGTATCACAAGGTTTAGCGAGTTACCGAAGGGACTTTGTCGGTTTGTGATTGTGAGGGTTTATCACAAGGTTTAGCAAATCAACAAAGGGATAAAGAATGACGGGAGCCAAGTTTGACATCGAGAAATTCGATGGAACTGGTGATTTCGGGTTATGGAGAATCAAGATGCGTGCTTTATTAATCCAGAACGGATGTGAAGCAGCTCTGGAGGTTTTCCCCGCGAATATGGAAGCTGAAGAGAAATCTAAGCTTGACAAGAATGCTCACAGTGCCATGATTTTGTGTTTAGGTAACAAGGTCCTGAGAGAGGTTACCGGGGAGACGACTGCAGCGGGGGTTTGGTCAAAGCTCGAGTCTTTGTATATGACAAAGTCATTGGCCAACAAGTTGTACCTGAAGAAGAAGTTGTATACATTCTACATGCCGACTGGACGAAAGATTTCCGAGCATATAGATGAGTTCAACAAAATCGTTGTTGATTTAGCAAATATTGAGGTAAAATTCGAGGATGAAGATCTTGCTTTATTGTTACTCACGTCTTTACCAGCATCATACGAACACTTTGTGGATACCTTGCTTTATGGACGGGAAGATTTGACTTTGGAGGACGTGATGGCCACACTAAATTCAAAGGAAATCAAAGAAAGGTTCAAGGCGAAGGGGGATGATGGTGAAGGGTTATATGTGAGGGGAAGAACTGATCGCAGGAATTCGCATCAGTCAAAAGGAAAGTCAAGATCGAAGTCTCGAGGTGGAAGACTCAAATGCTTTATTTGCCAATCTGAGGAGCACTTGAGAAGAGACTGTCCGAAGAATAATCGCAAGAAGTCAAAAGGTTACGTCAAGAAAGATGATCAACCAAGCTCCAGTGGTTCGATTTACGACGATTCTGAGGTGATGATGGTGATGAGTGCAGAAAGACTGCAAGACTGGATCATGGATTCAGGAGGTTCATATCACATGTCACCCAGGTTAGATGTATTTTTTGATTTTCTGGAATGCGATGGGGGCAGCGTACTGTTGGGAGACAACAGGGAGTGCAAGATCAGGGGTATTGGCAAGGTAAAGGTACAACTGAAAGATGGGTCAAGTTTTGTGTTACACAATGTCAGGTACATTCCTGAATTGAAAAGAAACTTGATATCGCTGGGAACTCTTGAAAAAGAGGGATATACCGTAAAATTGCAGTCAGGCAAAGTCAAGGTGATTAATGGTTCTAGGGTTATTATATCTGGAACCCGAAGGGAGAACTGCGTGTACTCTTTGGATGGCCATGCATTGGCCGGTGAGCTTAATGCTAGTGTTGAAGAAAAAGACAGTCTTGTGCAGGTTTGGCATAAAAGACTGGGACATATCAGTGAGGCGGGACTACACGTGCTGGAAAAGCAGGGTTTGTTTGGCAAGAAGAGTCTAGGTAAGCTCGATTTTTGTGAGAATTGTGTTCTGGGAAAGTCACATCGAGTCCGTTTCGGTGTAGGAAGGCACATTACTCAGGGAGTGATAGACTATGTTCATTCAGACTTATGGGGTCCGTCTCAGGTGGAATCATTGGGAGGTAAGAGGTATTTCTTATCTATTGTCGATGATTATTCCAGAAGGGTATGGGTTTATGTTCTCAGGTTCAAACACGAAGCATTTGGGAAGTTCAAAGAGTGGAAGCAGTTAGTAGAAAATCAGACTGGGAGGACGGTTAAGAAGCTTAGGACGGATAATGGTCTTGAGTTTTGTAACCGGGAGTTTAATCAGCTATGCACTGAGAGTGGGATTGCTAGACATTTGACGGTTGCCGGGACGCCGCAGCAAAATGGGTTAGCAGAACGGATGAACAAAACTCTCATGGACAAGGTACGCTGTTTATTAATACAGTCTGGATTGCCCAAGACCTTCTGGGCGGAAGCGACATGTACGGCCGCATATCTTATAAATAGGTCACCATCGACAGCGATTGAGAAGAAGACACCTATGGAGATGTGGTCGGGACATCCTAGTGATTATGGGATGTTGAGGGTTTTCGGCTGTGTCGCGTATTCACACGTTAAACAAGGTAAGCTCGAGCCGAGAGCGGTAAAATGCGTTCTTTTGGGGTATCCTGAAGGTGTGAAGGGATACAGACTATATAGGCTTGATAATGAATCACCTAAAATAGTCACAAGTAGGAACGTAGTCTTCAATGAAAGTGTCATGTACAAAGATACGTTGAAGGATACTGGTGCAGGAAAAGATAAGTCTGTTGAGGAACTACAAGTTGAGGTGGAACTGCAGAGGTTAAATAATCATACGCCTGAGGAAGACCAGGCTGGTCAGGAAGATCAAACAGGTCAGGAAGATCAGTCAGATCAGGAAGACCAGACAGATCAGGAAGATGGCGATGATGAAGATGCAGGGGTTCAAGAGATTGATCATCCACCGGATCTCACAGATTATCAATTGGTTCGGGATAGAGAACCAAGGACAAGAACGAAACCGGCAAGGTTTCGGGATGAGAGTAATATGGTTGCTTACGCGTTCGCTGCAGCAGAGGAAGAAGATACTCATGAACCATTGACATACCAGGAAGCAGTTGCTTGTGAAGACAATTCTAAGTGGAAAGCTGCTATGAAAGAAGAGATGGATTCTCTGAGGAAGAACAAGACCTGGGTGTTAGTAGATCATCCAGCTGGGCAAAAGCTGGTGAGCTGCAAATGGCTGTACAAAATAAAGGAAGGGATTGAAGGTGTTCAAAAGCCTAGGTACAAGGCAAGGTTGGTGGCTCATGGATTCACACAAAGAGCAGGTATTGATTACAATGAAGTATTTTCGCCGGTAGTTCGACACACATCTATTCGGGTTATACTTGCATTGACTGCGTGTAAAGATTATGAGCTGGAGCAGCTTGATGTAAAGACGGCGTTTTTACATGGAAATCTTGAAGAAGTGATATACATGAGGCAGCCACCGGGATTTGAACAAGGTAACAAGGTATGTTTGTTAAAGAAATCTCTTTATGGTTTGAAGCAGTCACCTAGGCAATGGTACAAGAGGTTCGATGAGTATATGCTGAGCAATGGGTTTAAGCGTAGCAATTACGACAGCTGCGTATATTATAGAAGTTATGCACCAGGGGAGTATATCTATCTATTGTTATATGTAGACGATATGCTGATTGCTTGTAAAAGCAAGGCTGAGATCGCGGCTACCAAGTCTTTGCTTAAAAGGGAGTTCGACATGAAAGAGCTCGGGGAAGCAAAGAAGATTCTTGGTATGGAGATCTTCAGGGATCGGAGTCGCAAGATTCTGAGGGTGTCACAATCCGGGTATGTTTCTAAAGTTTTAAAAAGGTTTAGAATGGACAATGGGAAGTCGGTTCAGACACCATTGGGTGGGCACTTCAAGCTGTCGTTGAAGGATTGCCCGGTTAGGGATTGTGATGTTGAAAGAATGAGTAGGGTGCCGTATGCAAATGCGGTTGGGAGCTTGATGTACTTGATGGTATGCACGAGGCCAGACATAGCGTATGCAGTAAGTGTAGTTAGCAGATATTTGGCGAATCCGGGTAAACTCCATTGGAAAGCAGTGAAGTGGATTATGAAATATTTGCAGGGCACTGTAAACGTGGGTTTGGTGTATGGGACAAATCGTGGCAACCATGTGGACGTAACAGGTTTTGTTGATTCAGACTACGCCAAGGATCCGGATAAGGGTAGGTCTCTCACTGGTTACGCATTTTTAGTACAGGGATGTGTTGTAAGTTGGAAGGCAACGCTACAACACGTGGTGGCTCTTTCAACTACAGAGGCAGAATATATGGCCCTTACGGAGGCTGTGAAGGAAGCTATTTGGCTAAGAGGACTCTTGGAAGAGTTGGGCGTGAAGCTCAACACTGTTGCAGTTAATTGTGATAATCAGGGCGCGATTCACTTATCGCGGAATCATGTTTTTCATGAAAGGACAAAGCACATCAATGTGCGTTATCACTTTATCAGAGAAGTCTTGGATGCAAAGACGGTTGAAGTTCTGAAGGTGGGTACTGAACACAATGCTGCGGATGCCTTGACGAAGGTGGTACCTGGACGCAAGTTACAACACTGCATGGAATTGCTGAGTGTTGGGATAGGCTAATATAAGCCTAAGGTGGAAATTGTTATATCTAGTCTTATATTTTCGCTTAAGTCGTGTCTAGGGTAATCAAGAGTCGAGTAGCCTAGTTTCCTAATAGCTATTAATAAAGGTCGGTTGGCAATGTCTAAGCCCAACCCGACCCGTAGGACTTGTATAGTCGGTTCCCCCTCATCTCTATAAAAGGAGGTGAGGGGGAACAAACCAATTACGTCATTCTTTCAATAAAACTAATCGGGAACGATTAGGGATAATACCTTGTGTGGGCGTCGATTACTTTTCTGTCGATTCTGCTGGTGTGTTCTTCGATCGTATTATTCCGCATCTAGTTAACCAGGGTTGTAGGGATTAAACCCTACACAGGCGATAGTTAGAACACGATTTCAGATATATTTATGAAGGCAAAATCTTTGCATGTGTCAGAATCTTTTTACAAAACAAGATTGTGCAATAGTTTTAAAACTTAATTAGATGTCAATGTACGATAAATTATTTAATGAAGAATCAGACTTGTAAATCAAGCTTAATATTATACTACTGTTTAAACTAATTGCTTTTAATGCCTATATTCTTTCTTGGATCATGTGAAGAACGTATGAATATGCTATTGGAACATGGCAAGAAACCTTGGCAAATGTCCTACTAATTTACTTAGTTTTTCTAATGGGTATCCGAATGTTTTATCTTCGATTAACACAAATTACTAAGCGGTAACAATAATAATAAGGGTTTTTAAAAAGATATACTCCGCTGTACCAAACTGCCGTTCAAAAAAATAATAAGGGTTTTTCTGTCTTATGGCTCATGAGCACATGATAATAAGACTTAAAGTACATAAAAATACACAGAGTTTTACAGAAAATTATACAGAGATTCATAAAATATGAATTCTCATATACTTTTTTATAAAACTTAATGTACTTTTACCTTCTTATCATGTGTCTTTAAAACTAAATAAAAAAATCATATAAGTTCCAACAGTAATTAGATTGAGAGATAAGTAGATATTGCTAATGGCCTCGTGCATGACACATTACACAACTTTATACTCACACCGCATCACTTTTTACTCAATCAAAATACAAAACTTTCATTGAATTGATTAAATGAAAACTGAATAATTATTTTGAGACATCTGGAAAAAAAAATAAGAGTATCTTAAAACGGATTATTAGAAGAATCTAAAAGTATAATTGAAGTCAAAGCTATTATTGAGTGGCTATGCAGATTTCGAGGTTGCTACTATTTGTCATGCTCATTACTAGGAAGCATCTTAAGGAATAAATTGCACTAACTAAAATCGATATCAGGAACCTTGTCAAATTTTGATAGTAGAAATTTCTGTAATGGAAAAAGACGGATTTGGTCAAATCTCATATCTTTAATTTATTATATGGTTAAGCTAAAAGATTTTGACATATATGGTCATGCACAAATGCTTAACTGCTCAACTCTACTATAATTATGACACGTGTCCTATGGTACATGATCGACTTACGGTGCTCAACCTCCAAGTGCTCAACTTTGCAAAAAAAAAAAAAAAAAAAACACAATTTTTTTTTTCAAGTTTACGAAGTTGAGCAATTTGTGGTGTAAAATTGAGCATTTTATGGTTGAGTATCGTAAGTTGATCATTTGCTGTTGAGCACTTGTGACTTCAAAGTTAAGCATTTATGCTGATGACCATATTTGTCAAAAGTTTTTGGCTTGACCATCCAGTAAATATCAAGTGTTTTTTTTTTTTTTTTTTTGTAACCGTGATTTCCGACTCATTGACCGACTAATTCACGGGGTTTGAGTCTACCGCCACACAGACTCAAACCAGGTAAAGCCCTCCCTTTTCAGGAGGTTGGCGTAGCCACTTCAAGGTTGTTTGCACCTAGTGGGAATTGAACTTGAGACCTCACACACTTTAGAGTGATAGCTACAAATCTTTTTGTCACTAGGTCACCCTTGAGTGGTTTAAATATCAAGTGCTTAACTTTACCAAATCCTCTTTTTCCCTTTCTGTAATGCAAACTAATAAAATTTCCTTCACAGTTAATCACTTGGCCATAAAAAAAAAGGATATTTGCAACAAACAACCACAATACTTCATAACAAAAAAAAAATGAAAATTAACTGTCTATTCTTACCTATTTGAGTTTCAAGTCAGCGGTATCATGAAAATAATAGATGCAAATTCAAGGAATTATTCGCGATTTGGTATGCAAGAACCAAATTAATATTTTCTTCTACATTTTGTGCCTAATTATAATTATACTCGTGTGACTTGATACATAATCGTATTACCGAAGATTAAACAACCATGAAAAAACCTGTAATTCGTGTCGGGTAGATCTTTAGAAACTAGGAATCATGAACTTGAAGTTTAGTCATTAAAAAGAGCCTGATTGAGTGCTATAAGATCACATCTTACGTGACAGTGACATATATAATATGGATGATGTTTATATTTTTGCTTTGACGTGTCTTCGTGATACGATTCTAAACTTTGATTTTAGCTTTTTGCTAATAAGGACACCGCCCTTTCTAAAGCCAAGAAACATTGACGAGTGCCATTTTTAGTGAGATGAACAAAGATATGGAAGCCTATTTTGACATGATGGTAGGCAGAAAGCGGTTTTCTAGTGTCTATGCGCTCCACATGCTCAAGATTTTCTACTGGCTATCCCTATAGACGGTCTTGGTCAACATATGTCTCCGGTGAAATACCGCACTATCCTTGAGTATCGCCTTATGATTCCCTTATTTCCGGTTGATGAGATATGCCCTATTTGTTGCAAGGCATGTTTGGATACTTGTGGGGAAAACGCGGTTCATTGTAAGAAACTTACGGCCTTTAAATATCGACATGATTTTGTTAGGGACATTTTTTTTGACATATGTAGGTGTGCCGTGATCTTCGTCAAGAAAGAGACACATGTGAATTTCTTGACTGATCCGTCAGATGGAACATGCACACTCAGACCTGCTGACATTTTGGTGTTTGGATGGATCGGAGGTAGACATGCATGCGTTGATTTAATAGGGGTTTCTCCTCTCGTGGGATTTAGCAGTCGGGATTTTACAGTGAGTCGGGCTGCTATAAAAGCCGCCTCGTGCAAAGTGATTAAGCACGAGAAAGCATGTATCATAAATCAACATTTCTTCATTTATTTCGCGTTGGATACATTTGGTCTCCTTTCACCTGAGGCGGTGGAGCTACTTACCATAATACAGCGTGTTATGAACAATAATATTTTGACACATACATCCACAAACATTGTAGTTAATAGACTTGGTTTAGTTATAAAAAAAGGTTAACCGCACAGCTTGTTGCCCGTTTTCTTTCTCCCACCATATAAATTATAATTATTATAATTAAAATAGGTCAAACTTTGGAAAAAAGAAGTTACATACTAGTACTAAGTACTAACTACTCCTTAATGTTAAAATGAGAGACAAGGTTAAGCTTTTCGTGCATGGTTCAACAATGTATGGGCTTAAGCAAATAGAACTCAAGATGGGCCTGGAGTAGATATGTGATACAATGATAATTTGTTAATTTTGTAATATTGATTTGCGTTTCAAGGTCAAGTCCAACTCGATATTTTGAGACTTTTTTTTAATGGCATTCGATATTTTGGGACTAGTCGATTATATAACACGCTATAAGTGTATCTTAATGACAAATCCCTCATATTTGTTCACCGTCCTTGCAATTTGTGCGAAAAAGCCCAAGTATCTAGCCTTTGTTTGAAAAACAAAGTACTTTTTGTTCTAGACATATATCTTTATAGGTGCGACATACAGTTGTTGCGAAACATATTAAATGACTATCTATTGGTCACAGTTAGCAACTAGTTTAGCCTACCATAATGATAATTTATAGTGCAAGAAATCAATATAAAATCTCAATTCTATGTATTACTGTGTAACTTATTAAGCTTATTTTAGTGTGTAATGCCTTTTAATGTCTACATTTCTAAGTTTACATGTAAATCAAGAAAACTCCTAACAAAATGTCAGAACTATCGAAGATCTGCATGGAGTACTGATAGCATATTAGCATATGAGAGAGTTCTACGGTTCACAAAAGCCCATATGGATAAAAATAAAATCAATATGAAAGGAAGCCCAATAAGACCAGAAGCCCAAACAGTCAATGTCCAACATATAGTCTAGGCAACGACCATGACAGTTGTCATAATTACTACTCTTTATGTCTCCAAAATAAATGTTCAATGTTAATTTTTTTAATTTTTTTTTCAACTTTAACTTTAAATTACTTTGTGTTATGTAATAGTTAATGCAAATTATATGAATGTGTTGGTTTTAAATGTATATATGTTGGTATAATTTTCATTAATTATTACATAACACATACAAAATAATTACTCTTTTTATACAACTAGCATATACCCGCGTAAAGCAGCGGAATGATTTAAAAAAACATTTAGTTGAATTGATTTGAGGTTTGAACGTTTAAAAAGAGTTGAATTGATTTGAGGTTTGATGATATAAAAAAAAATATTTTTAACATAATGCACTTTTCTAATTACAAAGATAACCTCCACGAAAAATATAAGACTTTTTCGTTCTAAAATTATAGACAATCTTTCTATTTCTGTTTGTCCCAAAATTATTATCGACTACTAAAAATAAATATGAAAGTTTGGTGAATTTTACTATATTCTCCTTGCTTAAAATTGTTATTACAAATTTAAAAGAAAAATTAATTAGTTAAGGGTAAAACGTTACTGTGAGAAAAGGTTGTAATAAATGTATTTTTTTTAACTATGTGTTTTTTTGTCAGGAGATAATAATTTTAAAATGGAAAATATATTATATTATTGCAAAAAAATAAAGGGATAATAGGTTGTAAATGTAACATTGTTGTCCCATTTTACTATGTTATGTAATGTCTTATTAATCTTACCAAAAAACACACCCACCATTACTAATTGTCCCTATTGTAACTGAATTAGCTATTCCGTTTGTTTTTTATGACGTGGCACCCACTACCCACTTTGTTGACCCGTTACAATTTTTTGACCCCGTTATTTCACTCAACCCCCGTTATTAAAAACTCACCTACCTAATATATCACCATTTCCCCCCTTTTCCAAACCCTAAAACATACACGCACACACACTATAACCTAGATCCATTCATCCTTTGTACAACCATCACCCCCACTATAACCTAGATCCATTTATCCTTGCTGTTACAATCATCACCACCACCAACATCACGATGTCCTATGCTAATGGAACCCCTCGAGTCTCACACAAATACGTTCGACCCACTTATGATTGTGGTTACCAATTAACAGTCCAAATAGCTTGGACCAAGGATAATCCAGGAAAACGATTTATTGCATGCCCAATATATGACAAAAAAAGAAGTGTCATGTATACGAATTTTTTGATGATGAGTTACCAAGTGATTACTATAGGGAGCTGCTACTAGATCTGCATTCAAAGGTAAAGAAAGGTAACAATGTTGACAAGACAAGGATGGAGAAAGAGTTGACTGCCACAAAGTCAAAGCTTGAGTTGTATTATAGGATATTCCTCATTTTGATTGGGATAATGGTGGTTTTGTGTGTTGTTTTAGGTATAAGGATTGTTTAGAAAGGATGGTATGGGTTTGTGTGTTTGTAACATTATCAGTAGTTGTCTTTGTGTTTTGTAATGGAATTTGACTCCATAAAGTCAAACTGTTATTAGTAATGAAAAATTTGCAAATTTTAACCTTATTTCTTGTGTCTTTTATTATTATATACAGTTAATGGAAGTAGAATTCAACAAATCACAAGCTTAAAGAAAACTGCATAGATTTAAAATGACTTTAGCAAGTCAATTAACTTCATAGATAACTTACTATAGAAAGTCAAATACCACAAAAGGTACACACTCCAATAAGTTTCTAATGGTGCTAGTTTTATCATGCCCTAAGTTAATACACAAAACAGGGCTTCCAAATACACATAATCTAGATTTTTTTTAATTTAGAGTACACAAAAGATACACTTGGGTGATAGATTAGTCCAAGTTGAGAGCAGTGTTTGTCGAGCTTCCTTCACCTTGAATCTTTCTTGCCAAGTTTCTTTTGATAATCCTGCTGCTTGGTGGCCTTTGTCTTGTTGCAATTGGCCTTTCATCTGGTACTTCATTTGTTACTTGACTAGGAATTTCATCTTGGGTAGGAATTGCAAATTCTGCTTGGTTTTCTTCGACAGCTTGATTGGTTGCTTGAGTACCTTGTGTATCAGCATTCATATCATAGTAAACACCAGGACTATCATCATCATCATCATCTAACCAGTAAGCCAAACCTCTTTGAAAGCTTTCCTTATGGTAACCAGGTGGTGTTGTTGAAAACCTAACACCACCAACCCTGTTGAATGCCTTCATGTTAGAATCAGAATAATTGAACCCTGGTATACAATGACCCATGTTACCACTCACACCACCAGCATTACCACTCACACCACCTGCTACACCACCAACATTACTACTCACACCACCTGCTATACCACCAACATTACCACTCACACCACTACCAGAACCTCCATCACCTCTACCAGAACCTCTAACACCACTACCAGAATCGCCATCACCTCTTCCAGTACTAGCCACACCACTATCAGAAGCTCCAACACCTCTTCCAGAACTTCCACAACCTCTACGAGAACCTCCAACACCTCTGCCATACACTCGACCACCTCTACCAAAACCTCTAACACCTCGACCACCTCTACCAGAACCTTCAACACCTCTGCCATACACTCGACCACCTCTACCAGAACCTCCAACACCTCGACCACCTCTACCAGAACCTTCAACACCTTGACCGCCTCTACTAAAACCTCCAACACCTTGACCAGCTATACCTAAACCTCCAACACCTCTACCTGAACCTCTTCTAATACCACTAGCAGAACCAGTAGCATCACTTGCATCTTTTTTACTAGGCCTTCCAACTCTTTTCTTTTCTATGATTGGTTTTTGAGCAGGTGGAGCGTTACATCCTTTTTTGTTATGACCAACTTGAAAGCAGTTTTGACAAGTTACCGGACATCCTACCTTTGAGATCTTTGTTCTACTTCCACCTTCACGACTTGCCCTGATCCTCTTCTTCCTTGGCCTTCCTAGCATAACCTTAGGCTTTGGAGGTAATACCTTTGAGTATTGACTCTGATCTGGCCAAAAATCAATACCTCCAACTGGACTAAGATAATTATGGTATGTTGCATAGTAAAGCTCCTTTTCTAAAACAATTTGGAACATACTCTTCAGGGTCCCTGTTGATCTTGAAAATAGTTGTGATAGCATGTACATAGGGCCACCCGGATAGCTGCCATAATCTATAATTACAAGTCCTTGTTGACAAATCGACCTTGAAAGAGTCGCTGCCTGATCTTACCTCAAAAGTATCACCGCCAGCATGAGTAACATTCCAGAACCTACAATTCAACAACATTATTAAACAAAATAAGCAATCATTATTAAAGAGCATAACAAATCATCATTAAATAACTTTGAAAGGGTCTAAATCATACCTTGTATCATTTTTCATCAAGTCAAGTCTCTTCAAGATATTTGGACATATGTCATTAGTCCATGTAGCTGATATCTTCCTCATAGTATTCATCCTTTCAAGCACTATGACCCTCATAGCCTCCAACATAGTCAGTAAAGGCTTGTTTCTCACCAACAACAATACCGAGTTAAAGCACTCACTAAATCCAATTTCAACAGCCTCACACCCACTATCTAATTCAAAAAATGCCCTAGACCAAGTCTTGGGATTTTTATCTATCAAATACTGATAAGCACCAGGGTTTGCAGCTTTGATTCTTTCCATTAAATTATTAAACTTCTGAGGATATGAAGCTTTTGAGGCAGCCTAAAATAACTTCCTAAACTCTAGGCCACTATATTGCTTTCTAAAGTTCTCATATATATGTCTAGAACACTGCCTGTGCTCAGCATCTGGCATTACATCTTTGACAGCCTCTATTAGACCTTTATGTTAGTCAGACATTAAAGTAAGACCATGACCAGTTGGCATTTCCAAGTCATCTCCTAGAAGTTCTAAAAACCAGCTCCAATTATCCTTGTTTTCCACATTCACAATTGCCCAAGCAATTGGGTAAATGTGGTTGTTACCATCTCTTCCTATGGCAGTTAAGATCTCTCCTTGATTTGGTCTTTTCAAGAAACACCCATTTAATGCAACCACCCTTCTACACCCATTTATAAACCCTTGTTTTAACCCAGCAAAACAGACATAAAACCTATCAAAATAAGTCTTGTCATAAGTATTTGTAACTCCTAATTTCATAGTAGACCCTAGGTTAGAATCTAATAACTCTTTGCCATATGATCTTAAGAGAGCATAGTGTTCCTCAATAGTTTTTTCATACTCTGATAAAGCAAAAGTCTTGGCACTCCTACACTGATTAGGGTTTATAGTACACTTATACTTCTTCATGACAAGATCAGCTATTTCACACAACTTAATATCAGGATTCTTCCTAATTTTGTCACCAAAGTGCTTTCCTATCCACCTATAGTCAATTAATGAACCGAACTTAAAATTTCTAACACAATTATGCTCAGGGTTTAAAGACTTAATCTGAAATGTCTTCTCTGTACTCATCCAGTTAGCATATAACCTGAAAGTACATTTTCTAACATCTTCCTTAGATACACTAGGATACCTGAATTGTTTCCTTTGTTTGCCAACAGAAGGCTTCTTAAGATTTGGAGGTCTTTGGCCACAAACAGCAAGGATCACATCCGTAGAACTTCTCTCATACCAGATTGAGTAACCATTGGAAAGTGCATAGTATGTTATACATTCCTTCAATTCAGCAGCATCCACATACTTTTCTCCAAGCTATTACATGAAAACAATAAGAGTTATAAATCAAATTACACATAAATTGTATAGCACAACTGAAAATGCACAAATGTATTACCTTTGGGGTCTTCATTCTCCAATGTGTGCTCCGATCATGTGTAGGGAATCTGTCTTCTCTTTTATGAGCACCAACAAACGGGTCTTGCAAATCAGGATCTTCAGCATCGTGCTTCAAATTCCTCATCAAGTCAGAAATGAAATCATCATGCTCAACAAACATTTTATTCTGGGTTGTTGGAACTGCCCTAGTAGTACTTGCCGAACCATCAATGTCTGGAATTGGTGGTGGTCTTATCTTAGTTCTATTCGCTTTCCTAGTTCTAACTTGTATAAGTTCTTCTTCGGCAGCACTTAGATAATCAAATGACTTGTCAGACTCATCACTATCGACATCACTCTCATCAAACACCCACTCGCTATCATCACTGTCACTTACATCTACCACTTTCTCTTTACCTCTACCAACATCCTTTGATTTATCCTCACTTTCAACTCCCACTTTCTCTTTTCCCCTGTAAAGAGCATCATCTTCAACTTCTTGCTCAGCCCAACTAACCATTTCTTCCTTAGTAAATTCATTGCAATACCTCTTGCGAGTTGTTGATCTTTTATTTTAAGTACAATCACTAACTGTACTAGGGTCAGGGACTGCTAGATATTGAGCTAGGTCAATATTACAATGATCCAAATAAACTTCAATCCCATCATACAACTTTGACAAATCATACATGTGAATCAAATCATAATCATTCTCTAATTTTACCAAACCTTTATCTAAATCACTATATGGCCGTCTATAGTACATACCAAATAGGCTGATACAATTTGTGGACTTAATAATCAACCTCTTAAAATCAGCATAGCTTAACCTAGCAATGTACATCTTCAACAGTACACCACTATCATACCTTAGTGGCTCATGCATGAAAATCCCATCATTCCAAACATCCAACTCAATACCATCAATTCCAGGTATAGTCATTCTGGAAAATAAAAAATATAAAATTAGGGTTAGATACAATAATTAGGTATCCATTTAACAATTAAAAAGGGTAATAATAGTTTACATACCTTCAATTGCATTCAAACGAATTGGGTGTCGATCTGAAAAATTAGGGTTTGGAAAGGGGGGAATAATTGGGTTTGATTAAAAGTGTGTGTGCGTGTATGTTTTAGGGTTTGGAAAAGGGGGGAAATGGGGATATATTAGGTGGGTAAGTTTTAACAACGGGGGTTGAGTGAAATAACGGGGTCAAAAAATTGTAACGGGTCAACAAAGTGGGTAGTGGGTGCCACGTCATAAAAAACAAACGGAATAGCTAATTCTGTTACAATAGGGACAATTAGTAATGGTGGGTGTGTTTTTTGGTAAGATTAATAAGACATTACATAACATAGTAAAATGGGACAACAATGTTACATTTACAACCTATTATCCCAAAAATAAAAAATTTGAACAAACATAAAAAATATTTAAATTCTTCGAAAAAGTTAAGCATACAAACTATGGTTCTCATACAGAGTCTCAGTACACAACTTTTTTTAGGAGGCTCAATAGACAATTATTTTCTAAAAGTAATCTTTATATTTGACGGTCAAACTACTATTCTCTCATCCTCACACACAATAAAATATGTACTTTCTCTTTCCAATCCTCCATGGTCATCTTTCTCAAAAAAAACGTCAAATCTTACATTTTTCTCTTAATCCATATATGTTTTACCAAATAAACGCAATCATATTTATCGATTGCGGTGAGAACGACGACAGTGAGGACGACGGTGGTGTGGTTAGGACGACGACAGCGAGGACGGTGGTGCACACAAATCTTTCTAAAATAGGTATGTAAAAGAGTCTGAATTTTCAGATTTTCCAATTAAGGAATAGTCTCAATTGATTTATAATGTAGTATTAAATAAAAAACATTATAAGTGTGTGAGAAGAGAAAGTCTTGACCTCTTATCTGTCGTTCGGTTTCCTCTCTTCCCTGTTCACCGGTATGGGTTCCTCAACCCAATCTACATCTCAACCGTGTATTGGTTTGAATAACTGTTCACCGGTATGGGTTCCTTTGTTATCTTTTTCCAAAACCCCTTTTGTAATCGTTGATTTCTTCATGTGCGATCTCACCCACTCAATGTAACATTATCTTCATTTATGGATTCGTCAAGATGAGGTATGGGTTCACCCTGTTCACTTTCATCCCAGCCATAGATATTCAATAATTTATAGTTTCTTCCATATTACTTTTAACCATGGTTCTAAATAGCGCGCCTCGTAGCGGACTATAGCGTGAAGTGTGGCCTCCACGTTATAAAACAGACTAAGGCGTCATCTCTAGGCGTAGTGTGCTAAAAAGCGGCATAAAGCACGATATAGCGTGCTATAGCGCGTAGCGTGACACTTTTTTTTTGAATCTTTTTGTAAATTTACAGGATTTGGGCTTGTTTTCTAGTTTTGGACTATTTAGTAGACTTGTGCTTAGTAATATTACTATGGGAAACATCCTTGAGTAACTATTATCCGATTTTGTTTTAAATTTGATTTAAAGTATTCCTTCATTTTGTAAACTCGCTATATATATATATATTAATTTATAAATATTTTGTGCCGCTATATATCACGCTTCAGAAAACGCTATAGTTTTGTTATAGCTTGTGTAGCTTGAAGCTTGATAATACCGCTACGCTACGCTTCACGCTATTTACAACCTTGCTTTTAACAATGGTCGTTCGAAGAAGAGTGGTTTCTGATAAGAAGATTAATTGCATGTAAGTTTTTTTTATTTTTTATTTCGATTATTGATTTTAACTGAATTAAAGTTATAATTGGATTATAATTATTGTTCTTATTTAAGATTGAATGATATGGCTGTTTGATTATTATTTTGATGTGGTTATAGTTTGGTTTAGATTATTAACAGTTGGTTCTCAATTATTATGTTGGTTTTGAAGTTGTGAATTTGGATTGGATCTACATCTAGTATCACACGAGACATAAAAAAGGAGCACTAATTTGAGATTGGGTTTTAAACTTTGTACACTGTTTGAAAGAAAAAAAAAGGCATGTGGTAATATTTTTTTATTGTTGCTGTTAGTAGTAAATCCAATAAACAAAGTAGCAGTCTGTCTTCTTTTAGTCTGTAAGCAATAGTAGTAAACAAAAAGAGATGTGCCATATTTCTTTTTGCTTAAAAGTGAAATTTATGGTTCAGGGTTGCTTTGATTTCGGCTTATGCACCATCGACGCTGCCAATACTTTCGTTTCCGCTGTTCGTTGCAGGCGACGATAGTATCAGGTGCGTGGGTATGTCTTTTGTCGATAACCGGCAATGCTTTTCCGTATGTTGGTTTGTGGGTATCTTTTTTTCCTGACTTACTACTTAAGACTGTTATTTATGGTTCTATCTTGATAATAGGTACTGCAGCATTATCGGCGTCCATTCTTTTGTTACTGTGATAGTTTGGAATCGAGCCGTGTCTTAGCGGGGCATCACGCAAATGTGTTTGCAGCGATGGCGGTTCGAAGTCGGTTTACTTTCTTGAAAGATATTGGTCCGTATAATCTGTTTCTTTGATATTACTGTTGCTTCGGTATTGATTTTAACAGGATGTGACGACTCTTAAGTGGGTTACGCAGCACACACGGATCAATTTCAAGTTGCTTATGCTTCCGTCTTTTGCCTTGCATATGCTTTATTCTTATGTTTTAACGCAATGGAAATAAAAACTGGGTATCGATTAGAAGATGCTTTGTTGTTGGTTGCTTTATGTTTGTTAAGCCAATAGGCTTGAATGTCCCTATGTTGCCCTCGCTGTTTTCGTTGCCGCTACCCGTTGTGTGCGACGATCTTGACGGGTGTGTAGACTTGGTCGTGATTCTTTGCTCATGTTGGCCTTCATTCACTTGCTTACGATGCTTTTATAATCTTATGGTAATTTATGATGTTTGTGAATTATAGTCAATGATGATATTGCATTTGTGCAAATGCTATTGATCATGGTGAGTGAAAACGATATGTGTCTTGGCGGGGCAGCACCACAAGCATGGTGTTTGCAGCCATGGTGGGTCGGCTCCTCTTTCATCCGTGTCAACACTCGCGAATCTGAGCCGCTGACGTTATGTGATTATGAAAATGGCCAATCGTATTCCTTTTTTCTTTCAGTCCCCTTCTCTGACAAACAATAAGTGGACAAATATGGAATGTGTGTTGTTATGTGCTTCGGTTATTCAGAGACTTCAGTTTGAAAAAAGTATAAATCTTTTGTCCTTCTCCTGATAAATTTGATTTTTCATTGTGTTTGCTAAAGATTGCTGGTAAACTAATAAACATCAAGATTCATACACGGAAGTCGCAAAGTGTTGTGAAAGATTCGAGAAACATATGCACGTGTGGCTGGAAACGTAATTTGCGATTTTATTTGCTTTTCGAAATTTAAATACCTATTGAGACCGACAAGAAACCTAGCATAAACATCCTCTTAAGACATGTGGCTGGAAATGTGTTGTGTTTTTCTTGAAATGTAGCTAAATGGAACAGGTCTAATGGGTTGGATGGGTTAACAATCGCCGAAAGTATGTTTTAAATGTATTAATTAGCGCCAAATGTGCCTACTTTGATTTTCGTTCATAACTAACACATCATTTAGAACATATGCATATAATTTAAATTGTTATAACTAAGACAGTCGTTTGAACCCTTGACCTCTCCTTTGAGAGTCAAGGACCTTACCACTAGGCCACTTGATGGTGGTTAAGACAGTCGTTTATAACAATGTAACTATAAGCAATTTGATTATGTTACATCTCTTGGTGTAAAAATCAAACGTGGTAGGAATTGATGTGCAATACTCCAGCATCAAGATCTAAAGACAGTATCGTAGGCACCTAAGGGGCTGTATGGATCTGGTATAGGAATTCAGTTCGGTTAGTGACTACTTTCTTTCATGCATTCCTTTCATTTCTGCTACATTTGATTTTTTTTGTGTTTCATGAATATTCGTAACAACTTATTTTATAAACACTTTAAAAAACACTAGATGTTAGGCGTATAGAAATATTTGGTGAAATAAAAAATTTTGTGAATCAGAAAATAGCAGATGCTGAAAATACATGTTTTAGACTTGACACTATGGAAAACAACAATAAACCTTACTGTATGATTTATTTCGAGACTTCAATACATGTGTATCCTTTTGGATCATTGTAATTCTCAATCTTCTGATATGTTTGTATAAGAACTATACATGTAATTTAAATTTAACGCTCTTAAAAAACTCGATAATGTAGAAACTTATGGACGGTCATCATGAAATATTTCTTATTGTCATGTAATATCTTTCGAGTAATCGTCAACTTTCCCACCACCCCGAATGTATTGCTATACTGGTTTCTGTCTGGGAGATTCCAATGTGTGGTTGCTACTCTTGCCAAAAGTCTAAAACACTGAAATTATCAAGTTGGTCAAATTATGGTTAATTGGCTTCCACTTTTACGAATCATTATACTTGAATATCATAATCATGTCACAGATGTGTAGGTTACTTTTCTTTGAACCAACAGATGTGTAGGTTAACTAACGCTATCATTCCAAATATGATGATGATTTATAAAAGAAAGAAAGTTTGGTTTGTTATATACGGAGTGCTTATATTCATTAATTTATACACTTTGGTTTATTTTGTTCACTATTTTTTAACCATTCAATCAATAAACTTAGCACAACATATGTAATCAATGTTTGAACTTGCAGGGCTCGAGCTCTGTAACATCAAAAAGAAGATGTTGAAACTTTACAAACGGCCGAACTTTGCCATCTGATAGTGAATAATTGGCTTTTTTTTTCTAGCTGACGCTGCATTACGTGTCACATCTTAAACTACTTGTCGGATCTTCGTTTCTTCATGACCACACATGCTCTAACTTTTACCTTCTGTTGTTAATGTATCATGGAGAAAGCGCGGTACACAAGCAAATTATAAAGTCTTTCCTATAAGTTGTACCTTTTGTTTTCAATGTCTATTTTAATCTTTAGTCTACTGCATTCCTTTGCTTTTAGCTGCATACGGAAATATCTCGCCTACGTAAACGTCCATCTGAACGGTAGGTATAAACCATGCACAACCGCTTAACCGGATTTCAAGAATGGTTAGTCTATTTCTATTTTTTAAATGTTTGCTTTGCGTATTGTATCAAGCTATGATACATGAAGTGACACGAGATTTCCCATGAGTTTCTGTAAAGAATTATGACTTTTGGTTAGAAATATCTCGATCATAGTCTATAAAAAGGCGGGTGTTTGGGATTGTCTTTTCAAAACAGTGATATGTCTCTAGATACGCAGATAATGACTGCTTAAAATGATTTTTTGAACACTCATTTCTAATTATCAAGTGTTAGATCGTCACACTCAATACACAGTCCTAATCACCCTTTAAATCTGTTGTCTCAAAACCATTTGATATTGGATTAATTTGTTGTATTTGTTGTATTCAGATAACTTGGAAAATGAAGGACATACCATTACCAACGGAATAGATTTTTTGGTAAATTGTCAAAGGCATGGAGTTTCTCCGCAGGTAAAGCTAAAGTTTGAAAACCATTAATAGTTTTGAAGTCGAATATCTTGTTGTGTTGGTTATATGTCTTAAGAAAAATACCATGTGAATATTAATTGATTTCAAAATTATCTATTTAAAAAGGGGTTCTTTAATTTTCACGTTTAAATGAACAGAAAATTATACGTACATGTTTACTTTTTGACAAATGGAGGAACTCAAATATATGCTGATGTAAAAAGGAATTCTTTAGAGGAAGCAATAAAGGTAGCGTCAGAGGACGGATTGGATGGAATATTTTCAGAAAGGAATGGTATATTTAGAAAACAGTCTGTCGTAAGGGAGATATCAAAGAGTCAAATCAATCTCTTCTTGCATATGGCAAATTTGTTGATCTGAAACTTAGATCGATTTAGCTTTGTGTTATCGAGATTGAATCAAGTATAACACGTAGATAAACTTTGTGTTTATGACAATCTAAGTGTTATGCGGAATTAACACTTAGAACAAAGAACAAAGCAAAACACAACGTATACCAAACTTTCACTTGTATTGATAAACGATGAGGTACAATGAAAGTATTAAGAACTTATATCAATAATTAAACCTAAGACCTCCTTTTATAACATAAGGAGTCTTGAACAATAATCTACCTATCAACTATTTTAAGAAAAGATAAATATTAAGAATACAATGTAAAACATATCTTTTCCTAAATATACAAAACATGTTGACTAAGTAGTTGACAATATCTGGGATTTCCTTTGTCAGCGCCTTGAGTTGTCTTGTTAGTGCTCAAACGGTCAACTCCTTAATTACTCTTGACAGCATTCAAAATCCTCTTGTTAGTGGCATAGTGACTTAGCTAATTTTATTCCCAATAATCCTCCCCTAAACTTGATACTTATACTAATATTCAAGTTTCTGAATAAAAACAAAATACAAGAGAGGATTCTTACAAATAAAACCTACTCCTTAATCTGAGCATATATAAATCTTAAAAAGTCCACATCACTGGTGTAATCAACTTCAAGCCTGGTGCTGGTCAACTTCTTCAATAATTATTGTGACCGTGGATACTTCTCATCTATCAACAAGTATTCTGTAAACTTTGTAGTACTAAGATGAAACACACCAGCAGCTGAATACAAATGCCACTTCAAGCTACTCAAATCAACCAGATCCAACCATATTTTATCAGCAGCATCATGAACAAACATCCTTTTAAATATTGTCCAGATCTTTACTCCATTCAAAGATGTAGGAGCTTCAGCCTCATACATCTCCTTCATTAAACTCCATAGAGTTTCCACATCCTCTCAATCCAAGCTGGCAAACAATAAAACCAAGGAAGTAAAAGTGTGTACCTTATCACCAGCCCTGGTGATCACCCAAAAGCCAACAAAATCTTCTTCATATTTGATGATTGGGTTCTTGAAGTCCAAAGGTACAACAACAGCTAAATCAGAGGCCACCAATAGAGAAAGCACCATATTCTTCTTCAAAGTAGCTTCAGATGGGTACACTTGATCAAGTACTTAAAATCTCAACTTGAATCCTTTCTTCACTGGTTTAGGCACAATCAATGCCTTCTTGGTATTTAGCTCTTCCTCTAGTTCTTCTTGTCTCTCCACATAAAGCATTCTATATGTGTTTGCTTCACAGACATACTCCCAAATAGGATAAGCATAATACTCCAATTGCTAAAAAAAGCTTCCTTAATTTTGTGTAAGTCCACCCTGTTTGGTGGTACCTAAGAAGCATGTAATAAAGCTCTCTCATGGCTGTCTTGTTCTTAAACAGTAATTTGTTTTCCATGTGCTCTAAAATGACTTTGCAATCATTTTGAACTCTCAATAAAATCTCCAAACCCCAAATCTGCTCTGTCAATGTCATGTCTGGATTTTCTATGCAGGCCTCTTCCCATCTGAAATACATACCAGACACATGAGGCGTATCAAAATCTACGTGCTTCTTTAATTCACTGAGCTTTTCCCTTGCTAGCTCATCCTCCCCATACTTTAACTTTTCCAATTCCACCAAATTGCTCATATCTGCATTTGAGCTGTGTGAACTCTCATCACTAATCTCATCACTCTCAGATTCAGAGGATTAAATCTGAGCTTCAATACTTCCCTTTTCAAGCCCTTTCTTTTCTTGCACATGAATGTGTTGAGCAAGCATATCATCAATCTTTTGTTGGGCTGCATCCTTGGGAATATCTTCTTCTACCAAAACAGCTTTACCCTTATCCAATGGATCAATAAGAGGCAAAGTAGGTGTTACCTGAGTGGAAGGCTCCTTGATCATGAAAGGTGGTTGGGATACACCAATCAAACTTGGAATCCTGTCAGCGGCCAAAATAGATGTGTCAGTGTTCAAAATACCTTTGTCAGCGGCTGAAATTCCACTTGCTTGCAACATCATCTCTGTAAAAGACTGCTTCATAGGGGTAACCAAAGATTATTGTTCTTTCAACCCTGCAAGCGCCTTTGATACCTCTTTTGTCCCATAAGAACCTTCATGGGACCCCTTATCACTCACATTAAATGGTTCAGTAGGTGCATCCTCCCCTTTGTAAGAATCATCTTTAGAGGACAACACCATATCTTTCCTTTTCCTTGAACCAGCAGCTTCCAAAATAACCAACCTCTCCCTAAACTGAGTGAGTTCAAGGCCTTATACAGTGACTTTTTGTACAAGTTTTGCATTAGACTTTTGCAAGCCTATGCACATAGCCGTCAATTCCAAATTGGTAAGTGGTTGCATACTACCTTTCCATATGTGGGATTTGACTCCCCAATATAGACTCACCAGGCATTATTCTCTCTGCTTCTTGGCTAGGACCACTAGAGGAGAACACTCCAATAGTCCTTTGTCTTTTCTCCAGTCTAAATTCAAAGGGTTCAAAAGATGAGGTGGAATGTGGAATATGTGAAGGGTGAGGTGGTGAGGTAACATCGGGTGTAGTGGTTGTATCAGCGGCTGAAACATGAGTGTCAGCGGCTGACGACTGGGGTTCAATATACATTTGTTCAATGTGGTGAGGTGAAGATGGTGGTTGTTCAGGTTTAGGTTCAGGATGTGGTTGAGGGTTTTGGGCTGCTTTAATAACAGCCAACATAGGAGGGGTCAAAGGTAGGGTCTGAAAGGTTGAGTGTTCATGGATTGAAAAATCTTTGCTTTTTGAGTATGGATCTTATAAAAGTTGTCATGATCCCTACAACAATACCCTTGTTGTTCAAAAACCATTTGTAAAAACCTAGAGTAAGCAAGAGTCATCTTGCTACCCTTGTTGTACAACATGCCCTCAAAAATCATATGAGAAAAATTATATTTTTGTCCAGTGGCCATACAAACAAAAAGACAAGCGAATGAACGATTGATTTCATTGAAGGATGTACACTTGGGACTAAGACATTGAAGGAGGACATGTAGTAAGAACTTCCAGGCTAGGGGAAATTGTTGTTTTAAACACTTGTTTATTTTCCCTTTTGGGGGTAAATCATACCCCAAGCCTCGAAGTCCTTCCTCTATCTGCTCAATGGGAAGGGTAGTCACACCATCAACATCATCAAGTTGTAAAGCTTGACGAATAAGTGCTTTAGTGACCACCCATTTGGTCCCATGAACAGTCCCAATTAATGTAATCCCTCCATCAAGTGTTTCAGAACTGGCAGTGTTCCAAAAATGCTTGATGTGTGTGATAGGAAAGAGTGGAGCATAAGTCAAAGCATACCTTAGGTTAGAAGCCAAGAGATACTCAATCATTCGAGTATATTGGGGATGATGATCAGGATCAGCCTCAAGATAGGCAATCATATTGTGTTGATCCCTAAATCCCAAAGTAGCACCAACAAGTTTAAACAATGGAGCTATGAAAACTGTTGTGAAAAGCTTTAAGATGAAAGAAAATGGAGAATTTTGGTTATGGAGAAAGTTAGACAAACAAGCAAGTACCCTGTTTAAACAGAGTGAGCCGTATATATAGGAGGTAAGTTAAGTTACTATGGTTGAAAAAAGGTAAGTTATTCAAAAAGTAATGATTAAAATCTTGAAAAATAATAACTTATCTCTTAGCTTTAAAAGAAATTACCAAATCCCATAAAATTACGGCCCAATATATAGCAAAAGTAACAACTAGGTGGGACCCAGTGTCCTTCAACGGTCAAAATATGAGTGTCAGCGGGTAACGGCTATATTTGTCAGTATTGAAATTTTGCCATGTCAGCGTCTAATAATGTGCTTGTCAGCGTCTAAACCACTTATGTGTCAACGGCCAAAAATAAAAAGTAATAAAATAAAAAGACCTTAACAAAGAGGTTTACCCTAATGAAGATAACTTTTCCTCTAACAAAAACTGAAATTAGCATTCTCTATCCAATTATACACACTTGCATAAGCAAGATAGATATAACTGTCCTCAAGTGAACCTTGCTAAAGTAAGTCCTTTGGAGTGAAGTTATCTCATATAAACACTTTATAGCTCCTAGGTTAAGCCCTTTTTTATTTTTACCAAGTCTCCCAACCAACCAATCCCAATTCTAGGCAAAACAGTCTTGGCAGCATGCACAGTTATATCAACTTTGCATGTTATAGTGCCTCAAGGTTTAGAAATTCCAACAGTTCTTAAAAGAAAAGTCTTCATTATTCCTAACCCCTACTCACCAGTGGACACAATCTAGAATTATGATAAGAGCACTCTAAAAGTACCAAAAAACCTAAAGGTTTCCTAAACCTCCCCTTAAACTTACACAGTTTGCAAAATAAATGAATATGATAAATGTTTATTTCAAGATAGGAATGTAAACATTACAATCATCATAAATAAATATCTTTTATACCTTTGAAGTCTAATAGCAACTCTGTATCCTATTGCACAATGCTCAATATGCCTGCATGATGAGATGATAAACCACAAAAACTAACATAGGCTTTCAGGGGCTTCTTTCCACTAGTCAGCGGATAGAATGCCTTTGTTAGCGGTTAGAAAATATAGTGGAAAATCTAACACTTTTACAAGTAATAATAAAGTGCACATCCTGTACATACTATACATTTAATGCAAAAACACATACTGGAATCTCCCAACATCAAAAGGTTTAGTTAAAAGATCAGCCCGTTATCTTTTGTCTCTACTCTATCTGGATGTATTAAACCTTTTTCTAAACAATCCCTTATAAAATGATGCCTAATTTCTATGTGTTTAGTTTTAGAATGATGTACAGGATTCTTAATAATGCAAAGTGTACTGTTATTATCTACAAAAATCTTGGTATGCATAAAATTATAACCATAATCCAAAAGCTGATTTTGAATCCATAACACTTGCCCACAACATGCAGCAGCAGCTACATACTCAGCCTCAGTTGTTGAATTGGCCACCACTGTTTGTTTCTTACATTGCCAAGAAATAATTCTGCTCCCAAGATATTGGCATCCACCAGTTGTGGATTTCCTATCATTGTTGTCACCTCCATAATCACTATCTGAATAGTCCACAAGCTCCAATGGAGAATCTTTAGGATACCATAATCCCAGAGTAGGATAGCACCTAAGATACCTAAAGATCCTTTTGACAGCATGATGACGTACACATGCACACACAACAAACATGATGCCAGGTCTAGAGGCAGTAAGATACCCCAATGAACCAATGATTGACCTATAATGCCTGACATAAACATCCTTTCCATCTCCAATCTTCCCCAGGGGTGCTCCATGTCCATGGGGGTGCTAGCCCGTTTTTCATGTGGGGAAAATCCAAATTTCTTCAAAATTTCTTCTACATACTTGTCTTGAGAGATGAAGATACCATTTTATTTCTGTTGGACTTGTAGACCTAGAAAGAAATTCATTTCAACCATAGCACTCATTTAAAATTTGTCAGTCATAAGCTTGGAGAATTCTTCACTCATCTTTAGATTTGAGGATCCAAAAATGATATCACCAAGATAGACCTGGACAAGCAGAAAATATTTTCCATTCTGCTCGGTAAAGAGAGTTTGGTCTATGGTGCCCCTTTTAAAACCACTGTCCACAAGATAAGTGGACAAAGTACCATACCATGCTCTACGGGCTTGATGAAGGCCATACATTGCCTTGTTAACTCTATAAACCTTGTCTGGATTCTCTGAATCTTCAAAACCAGGAGGTTGTATAACATATACTTCCTCTTGAATCGTTCCATATAAGAAAGCACTATTGACATCCATCTGGTAGACTGTAAATCCCATGCAAGAATCATAGGCTATGAAAATCCTTATTGCTTCAATTCTAGAAACAGGTGCAAAAACCTCTTCATAGTCAATGCCTTCTTCTTGTGTGTAACCTTGAGAAACCATTCTTGCCTTTTTTCTGATCACAATACCTCTCTAATCTCTCTTGTTCCTTAGAACCCAACATGTTTCAATAGGTCTCACATGCTTGGGACAATCCACAAGCTCTCAAAAATCCTGAATTGCAAACTGATGAATATCATCTTGCATTGCTTCAACCCAACTTGGTTCTTGAAGAGCATCAAATATATTCTTAGGCTCATTCTATGACAGAAAGTAGGCAAATAAACATTCTTGAACTAAAGAGGTATCATCCTTTTTGTGAATATTGGCAATGAATCCTCATTGAGGATTCTTCTTCCTTCTTGTTTGAACTGGTGAATAGATGGGACCAATGATTTGAGTAGGAGGATGAATTTTGGAAACTTTAGTGACAGTTCCTCCCCCAAACAATATGTTATCATGCACTGTAGACTCCAAGGTGTCATAATCCCCATCATCATGATTTCCATACTCACTTGAACTATGAAGCACATTGTCAACGTTTGGATTGATGACACTGACACCTTTATTAGGTATGGAATTTTCAACAAGTTCAAGCACTTCTTTGTCAACGGATGAAAGCAAGCTGTCAACGGCTGTATCAGGCGTGTCAGCGGCTGAACTACTTTTATCAGCGAAAGAAATACTTTCACTGACTTGTTTCTTCTTGTTGCTTTCTCTCCACTTCACTTTCATCAGCAGATGATTTAATGAATTCTTCACTCGAAATGGGTAAGTCCACAAAGGAAAACGTGGGAGTGAACTCATCTGCTTGTGATCCTGTCACCTTTGTAGCTTGTGTACATTCATTATCAACAATAGGTTCTTCCACAATCTTTGGAGAGTTCTCCAAGACAACTTGATTAGTAACAGGCAAATAATTCATGGACCTAGACAATGGCTCTAAATCAAAAAGTCAGTCTGGTCGTTTACCCTCTAAAAAGTCAACATGCACATTTTATGTTATGACCTTATCCCTCTTGTGGTAAACCCTATACCCTTTGTTGTTCATTGAATAACCCACAAAATATCCCTCATCACCTTTTGAATTAAACTTACCTAGGTTGTCACTAGTATTAAGAATTACTACATGGCATCCAAAG
The DNA here is from genome assembly GCA_025667525.1 of Glebionis coronaria. NCBI lineage: Eukaryota > Viridiplantae > Streptophyta > Magnoliopsida > Asterales > Asteraceae > Glebionis > Glebionis coronaria. Next base: position 378,197,240 of record CM046880.1, on the reverse strand, counting down.
TGTCTAAGAAAATCTATATTAAGTTTTCTACTCCAAAAGAGCTCATAGGGTGTCTTATTGTGAATCTTGTTGACCAAGTCTTTATTCTGAACATAGCATGCAGTATTCACAGCCTCAACCCAAAAAGCAATGGGTAACTTAGCATCTTCTAACATGGTTCTAGCTGCTTCAATAAGGGCTCTATTTCTCCTCTCAGCTACACCATTTTGCTGTGGAGTTTTAGCTATGCTAAACTCCCTAGTAATTCCCTTATCATCACAGAAGACATCTAAGAGGTCATTTCTAAACTCACCACCATTATCACTTCTAAGAATGTTAGCTATAAACACTGATTTCTTTTCCATTTGGTTAATAAAATTAATCAAAGTTTTCCCAGTATCACTCTTTTTGACTAAAAAGAAAGTCCATGTAAACCTAGAATGGTCATCAGTGACCACAAAGCAATAAGATTTACCGTTTAAACTCTCTATATTAGTAGGTCCAAATAAGTCCATGTGAAGCAAGTGTAAGGGTTTAGAACTAGAATGAACACTCTTAGACTTAAATGAGGACTTGTGTTGTTTGCCTTTAAGACATGCAACGCCATTATGATCATTGTGGAATGATTTTGAAGGAAATCCTCTAACAAGATCATGCCTCACAAGTCTATTCATTTTCTTAAAGTTAATGTGTCCTAACCTTCTATGCCATAAGATACTCTCATCTGCTGAAGCTTTAGAATATAGACATGACAAGTTATTACTCATTTTAATCCCTTGTAGATTGACATTATAAATGTCCTTATGTCTAGGTGTTCTAAATTCAATGAACTTATCAGCAGGTAACACATAGTCCTTACTCAAAACTAAGCATTCAGTATCAATAAAAAGAACTTTATTTTTGTTGTCACAAACTTGTGACACACTAAACAAGTTATAGTCAAGTTCTTTTACCAGAAAAACTTCATCAAACCTCAAATTATTAGTGATAAGAGTGCCTTTGCCTGATATTGTACCAAATCCTCCTCCAAAATACACTTTATCACCATCTGGAATATGAGTAAAGTTTGTCAAGTAGTCTTCCTTTCCAGTCATGTGCCTTGAGCATCTACTATCCCAATATCCATGGTCATTAACCTGCTTTGGAATGCCCTGCACATAAAGAAAACAAATCAGTTTTCTTTGGGAACCTAAGCATTAGTAGACTTGGATCCATTAGGTTGTTCAACAAGAATGGACTTGTTTCTTGTAACAACCCCTGTTCATCCCTTTTAACATTAAACACCCAGTTTGTCCCAACATGCTTTTCAAGATATTTAAACCTATTGCATGTCATGGAGACACCATTAAAGGTTGATGACTATTCTTGTTTTGGTCTCCATGTTAAGTTGTATGAAGCCTTAGATCCCTTTCCCTTGGGTGGTAAATACCTATTATTACTAGATCTAACAATGGATCTCACAGCTGCTAATTGTGGCATTTTCATACCAAGCCTAGTTCTATCAGCGGCTAATTTTTTCCAGTCAGCGGGTGAATTAGGGTTTGCTACAAGAACCCACTGTTTATTAGACCAAGTGTTGGTCTTTTGAAAGGGTCTTTGGCCTTGGGTATTAGATGCCTTAGAGAAGTAGAGAGTTGGTTTAGTGGCCTGTGGTCTAGTTTGAACATAAGGCTTTGGGTTGACCATAGTTGACTTATTGTCAACGGTTGGTTTGTATCCGCTGACACACCTGTTGGAGTTTGCTCGTGTCATAACAACTAATTATATGGCTAGAAACATGTGAACCTATGAGGTCACACATATATACACAGAGGTACCACTTAATATATCGTATCTATTGTATTTACGATATATGTGTAATCTACGTAACCTAAGATCAACAACATGCTTTCTAATTATAAAAGCTAGTACTTGATAATTAGAGAAATCAATAATTACTCAAGGCCTTTTATAAGCCCATTATGCACCGTCCTTAAATGAGTTTTAAAAGTGATACGTTTCAAATTGACTTTCAAATGTGACAAATTTGATTAGTTCCTATATTTGATATAAGGAAAGACTAACAAATTGAAAGAGATACAGAAGAAACGTATCTTCTCCATCTTTATGAAAATGGTGACGGTAGTAAATAAAAAAATCATGTTTTTGATATAGTTTTGATCTTAAATTTTGTATCAAAATTATTCAAAGTGTGATAAAAGGTTACGGGTTATAAGACTAGCATCAATTTGGTATACGATGACGTGTAGTGTGTTTCTACATAGAGGTGATCTGCTTTGGTCACTTGGGTTTCTTGGTTAGATCATGTTTGGTGATGGTCTTCGTTCGATCCTACCGAATCACGCTACGAAGGTATACTTTTATCTCCCTTTTTTATTGATTAATCATATGACTCTATGGATCCATTAATAGGTGACCTTTCTGCTACATTTATTTTTTATTCATATCATGTCTATATGGATAATCACCTATAGTGGTATCACGAGCCATCATATGATGTCATATGATTATCGGGTATGCGTAAAAATGACTAAAAATTAGTGTTTTTCATGGTTTTGTTAAACCAATTTAAAAACAGCCCATGGGGCCATATTTTCGAATCATTTTAGATCATGAGAAAGTCTTATAATCTATTTTTGATGATATCATGGCCACGGGTTACGCATACTTTAATGGGTTTGTTATCGGGTACGTGTAAAATGACCTAAAACGCGTTTTTTGAAACGATTATTGAATCGGGTTTTAAACAGCCCTTATGACCATATTTTCTGTAAATATATGATAATTACAAGGTTTCTAAAATATGGTTTTAAGGTCATAAGGTCATTGGTTACACGTACCAATCGGGGGTTTAATTAATTGTTGATTATTGCTTCGATTTCGTTGGCTAAAAAGTGTATCTTGTTGTTTATTTTATATCCATGGCAAATACATGCATGTTTGGTCATGGAATTAGCCAACACCTTGTTATATTCATAATCTTATGGTATTATTATGTTTCGTATGCAAAGCCGATGAAAACCTAGACCAAATGTGACATGTTGTGTATTGATTTGCATTTAATTTCAGTTTTGGGGTTTGTCATTGTTTCGGCTTAATTAATATGTTTTGATGTTGGTTATAGCCATTGTTTGGGCACTTTACAGTAGTTTAATGACAGGTTAAATGTTTTTAGTCATAAATCAATTGTAACCGATGCTTGGATGGGAATGACTAAAGAATTAAAGATATATTGTGAAATTCGGAGCTGCTGAGTGACCTGCACTAAAACGTTATTTCCTGGAGTTATATAAGGAGATAGAAGCCCAATTTTGGTGTGCTTATTCACAACTCATGGGCCTTCAAAAGTCTCAACTGGAGCTCAGGCTAGGGAGGACTCCTTCTATGGGTTTTGGGCCCTATAAGTCGATTGAAATTTTATGGTAGTTTTGGGCCTCATGTTCACTTTGGGTTCTACTTGCTCTTGATGGTCTTAGAGCAAGTGAGAGCCCACTTTGTGGTAGTGTTGACTTACACTTAGTTGACTTCTTGTTCCTCGTGATAGCTCACGAGATCAAGCTTAGGTTTTTCATCGGTTCGAGGCTTTACATACTTGTGGTTGTGTGGTTGCTTATTTACTTGATATCTTACTATAACTTCCAAATGTTTTTATAAAACTTGATACCAATCACAAACCATTTATAAAACTAAATCTTTGATTTAGTTAAAAGTTTAAATACAAATTAAAACAAAAATCTTGTTTTCATAATAATTCATAACATGTTATGAATGTTATTTATTTTATGTATTGTCTAAACTAATAATACTTCCACTTAGGTTTTATATTAGTCTTTAACTTGGAAAACTTGACACGCATAAATTAAAAAAAGATTAGACTTAAGTTAAGAAATGCTTTTAACTTGTGCTACGATGGATGAATGCATGCTTCCTCGTACACACTTTTGATTTGTAAATCAAACTTTTATACCCGTCTCAAATTTAAGTCATGTCGTCCAATCGTTAAGATCACTTGCAATTACTTTTTGCATCTTGTGAGACGGATGTAAATTGTAACCCAAGGTGATTATTATCTATGCGTGAGACCTAGACTTATTCTCGCATGTTTTCAAATTGGATGACTTAGTCGGTACAACGGTGAGACCTTGACCGAGGCAAGGATGGGGCTAAACATGTCAGTTTGACATTTAGTGAAATTTTTACTTGTGTCATGAGTCCCATAAGGATCTAAGAATTGCACAAGATTTGCAATTGATGAACGTCATCTACCTATTGAATCTATCATTGCTAGCAGATCAACTGATGTGATGGTAGAACCTCAATGAGGATCTTAGCCTTTTCGTAAAATTAATTGTTTTTTATAAAACTTAGGTAGTTAATTTTAAAAGGATAATTATCGAAAATACTAAATATGAACTTTGTATTTCTATTAATGATTTTATGCAACACAAACCGTAAACAAAGTTTGTTTCCTTTTGTGATAGAGGAAGACAAACTAAGTCTTTTTTCCTTGTAAGAATAAGACTCGTTCCCATACTTTCTCCTTATATGAGAAAGCTATAATAGGAACACCTGAATCTTCTCAATTCTAATCAAACTCAAAACAAACCTACTCAAGAAATCGCATTTCTTGTAAGTCAAAACATTTAAGTACGGTTGCACATCTTACTATTTCAAGTGATTTTCATAACCCTTATTCCGGTTTAGAAATCTTGAAATATTTAAGATATCTGGATAACTAGAGAACATGTTTTCTATAGCTACCAAAATTACACATCTTGAAGTGTCAAGATATTGTAAGAGTCTTGATTAGAAATCGATGTCTCAGTAAACCGCGAGGGGAAAGGAAATTACTAGCATGTTATTCTAGTATATTTTCCTTACTCAAATAAGTTCCATAAGATTCTACACACCTTTGAGGTAAAGTAGAAAAAGGAATTGCATGTAAAACTTTCAAGTTAATGGCATCAGTGGAAATCTCATCAAAAATATAGTTGAACTTGATACTTTTTCTTTGAATATCTATGTACATGTTTACTAGTCTACGAGACTCACATTGTCTATAATGTGTAGACATTCAAAGAACTAGAAAGTATACAAATTACTACTTGCTTTTTCACTAGTATAGATACATTCAAAATTTTGTCTAAACTAATGGGAGCAATGCATTTTTTAACCATAGGACACACTTGTAAAGTTGTCTTATTCAGTGGGAGCTATGAGCTTATCACCTTTTAAGTGACCCACTTAATTTCTAGATTGTCTTGAATAACATCATAGTTTTCTAAGCCTTATTGCATATTATTTTAAAAGATAACTAGTCGCTTTTCTGATGTCGCTTCCCGAAATGTTATCTAAAAATAGTTATGCATGATTGCTTATTAAACGATGAAGTTCTACATAACCCTTCTATACAAGATTGATTTGAGTATGACTTAAATCTTATTATATCTATGATATTTTAATATTATTCATATATGATGTTGTGTCATGCTCAAGTGGGAGAAACATTAGAGTGTGCAAGATACAACACAATATGGCTTATAATATTTTATTAGGACTTATACATATTGATGTATGTTGTCTAATAGAGAACTAATGTCAAGAAATAATAAAAACTACTTCATCACATTACCTAAATGTTTTAGCTAATAAGCATATGTCTTCTTGTAAAGACATAAATATGAAGTATGTCAATTAACTTGAAAATACTATTGAAGCTAACAGTAGGCATTCAATAATACTTTATTTTTAATATGTTTATGTCTTCAAGTAAAGACATAAACATGAACTTCCTTTAATTGTTCAAACACTTATAAAATAAAGTAAGTACTTGACTTCTTGTGTCTTCCTGTTAAGGCGTATACAATGAAGTTATTGAATTGTTCAATATCATATAAAGTATATTTAGCGACCAACATGTTATGTTTTCTTGTTAAAACATGAACATAAAGTTCTTCAACTGCTAAAATAATCATACTTTATAGCATGCAATCGGCTTGTATATATTGTTTATTCAATTTGGTTTGACCAAATTATAAAATATGTGAGCTAAAGAGTATTATGTTATCAAAGAAATTGTGATACTGTCTCATAATCGCAACACTATGTCTCATGTGTAAAATCTAATACTATTGTTATTATTTGATCCTTGATAACATTAACTACTCTCTTTATCTCTCTCTCTCTCTCTCTCTCTCGTATCTTATTAAGGTTAACAAAGATTTGAATGAGCCCCTGCTTATTCAATATGGTTCCAAACAAGAAGGTAACTAAGAAACCATCAATTTATGGAATGGGATGACTCCCAGCAAGTCTTAGTTGAACTCTTGACATTGTTAAAATCATGTTAGACGTTTTATTAACAAACTTGAATCAAGAAATTTCAATGTATTTTATACATCCCAAAACGAGAACAATTCATTGTTGCTCGACATGCTGTATACTTGGAGAAAGTCTCCTCTTACAAGAAGCAAGTGGGGGCCTTTATGCATCTATGAAGAAAGTAATGAATAAAATGCAACCTTCTGAATACACTAGTGAACGACACAATTGAGGCTGAGCATGTAAATGCAAAAGCCACAAAGTGTTGTAACTCCCATTCGCATATCCGCAAGGATACCTCAAGCACCTGAAGATATGAATGTCATGTCAATGTTGAGGAATCTAACTTAGAGGATCATAGTGAACCTCATAACTATCGAGACTCGTTTTTAGATTTGGAATTTAATGAATGACTCAAAACTATGAATGGTTAGATGTAGTCCATAAAAGAAAATCAATTTTGGAATTTGATTAGCTTTCACTAATCAGTAAGACTGATAGGTTATACATGGTCTTCTATGAGAAGATAGATATGGACACAATTGTACACATTTATACACACTCTCTTTGAATAGAGTTTAAGGCATGCTCAAGCAATTGATCATGATTTAAGGCTTTATTTTATTTACGAGTGTTAAATTAATAAAGATACTAATTACCATACTTTATTTCATGAATATGAAATATGGCAATTGGTGTACAAACTCTAGAAATCCAAGTGTGGATTAGAGCATGCATCTAGGAGCTGGAATCTTAAGTTTGAATCAAGGATATGATCATGATTAAAACAAAGATAACTCTTTAATCTAGTAGGAGCACATTGTTTTGTTTGTTCTTAAATCTCATATGTTGTTAACATATTGGAAATAACATTCCATCAAAGCTAGGTTTTAATCCTTGGTTTGGAATATATTTCTATTGAGAGATATAAGAAATAACACATATAACCTTGGAACATATGCTTATTAGGAAAAGGCATACGCGGTTAATAAGTCTAAATATGACACATCACTGAGAAAGTCTCAAAGTTCTATCTCATGTGATAAGATTGATTATGTACATGGAAACCTTTAGTTTACCTAGTGGATTCATTACATATGATATGTGATGTATTAGACTAATGTTAATACATGCATGAATGCAAGATGAATTGATCACAAAGTATCTAACTGAAAGTCATTAGACTACTATATACTTGATCATCGTTTACGGATTTTAGCTAAGAAGATTAGTGTTGAGTTTATACACTAATGCTTACTTTGATTGAGATGGTACTCAATACTAGTGATAGTAGGATTTCATCTTCAATGATAATACTACTACCTAGACGTGCTTGATGAAAAGCATTGTTGCACTACTCATTAGTAAAATAAGAATACTTTGCAGTTTGGGAAGCTGTTAAGAAGATTGTCTTAAATAGGTGTTCTACTTACTTCAAACAACCTATGTAATGTACTATGGTAATGCTAGTATTACTGTATTAGCACTTGAGCGCACATATACAAAATGACAATCATCGTATTCAAAATCTTCACTATTTATGAGTTTCTGAAATAAGTATTCTCAAAGTTCACACAGATGACAACTCAACAGGTCCTTGTGTAAATTCAATGTCTTGTAGTCAAACATGTTCATCATGCTTGGAACATTGGACTTTGACCTTAGAGTAGTCTCATGTATATCTGTTTTTTTAGTATTTGGATAATGGAACGTTAAGCAGTTTTACTAAATAATGAATTGATATACTTGGTAGATCGTCTTTATTTATACTACTGTGTTCTATATTAGCATGTTTAATCCATGAATAATTTAGTTATTCTAAATTATCCATTGTCAGTCGACAATACGGGAGTATTGTCGAATTAAGACAAATGTGAGTTGGTCATATTCATTAGGAATGAATATTAATTGATGATGCCGCCAAACTCATATGTGTTCATTGGATGAACATTGGATTGACCCAACCTACGAGAATTCACTACACGGATCGTCGTCAATAGTGAATCTGGTAAGTGGTTGAATCTCTCATCCTAAGACTTGAGATGCAAGTAGGTTTTGTATGTGTGGAATGTCAATCTTTGATATGGTTCAACGATGTCCTGAACAAGGCTGCTATAAAGACCATTTCCAGGTGTGATGTGAAACACATGAACGACATGTGTAGTCAAAATAGGATTTGTTCATCCACATGTATTGGAGTTAGATACTACTGGTCCCCTCGATGAATTGTACAGATGTATGTGTGGCCACACCCAAATGTAATTAAGATGATACTTGATTCATTTGGTAATCTAGTTCAATATAGATATCGAGAAACAGAATAGTTAAACTTAAGAATGACTTATGATCCATGTCTAAAGTTTAACAGAGTATTTGAAACAAAAGGATGACTGATATCTAAACCATTTAAATGAGATGTTTAAAAAACTATCCTCATATGTTTCTAGGGGCATTGGCGTGTTGCTAGACGCTAACCATTGCTTGTATAATTACATGATTATTATGACGTGCGCAAGTGGGAGCTGTTGGAGTTTGCACGTGGGGTAACAACTAATTATATGGCTAGAAACATGTGAGCCTATGGGGTCACACATATATACACAGAGGTACCACTTAATATATCGTATCTATTGTATTTACGATATATGTGTAATCTACGTAACCTAAGATCAACAACATGCTTTCTAATTATAAAAGCTAGTACTTGATAATTAGAGAAATCAACAATTATTCAAGGCCTTTTATAAGCCCATTATGCACCGTCCTTAAATGAGTTTTAAAAGTGATACGTTTCAAATTGACTTTCAAATGTGAAAATTTTGATTAGTTCCTATATTTGATATAAGGAAAGACTAACAAATTGAAAGAGATACAGAAGAAATGTATCTTCTCCATCTTTATGAAAATGGTGACGGTAGTAAATAAAAAAAATCATGTTGTTGATATAGTTTTGATCTTAAATTTTGTATCAAAATTATTCAAAGTGTGATAAAAGGTTACGGGTTATAAGACTAGCATCAATTTGGTATACGATGACGTGTAGTGTGTTTCTACATAGAGGTGATCTACTTTGGTCACTTAGGTTTCTTGGTTAGATCATGTTTGGTGATGGTCTTCGTTCGATCTTACCGAATCACGCTACGAAGGTATACTTTTATCTCCCTTTTTTATTGATTAATCATATGACTCTATGAATCTATTAATAGGTGACCTTTCCGCTGCGTTTATTTTTTATTCATATCATGTCTATATGGATAATCACCTATAACACCTATAAGCCAAATGTGAGAAGCTCCCACATGAATAACAAGCCTTTCTAGACATAACCTTATGTCTAGGTTCATAAAATCCAGTCCCATTAACACTAGCTAGACTCTTTGGTGATCTAGGTTTTCTATACATTTCAGCATACTTAACACTAGATTTGCTTTTAGATTGTAAGCCAAGGTCAACAGGTTTGCCAGTAGTAGGGTTAGTGATGACAATGGGTTTAAGGTCAGTTTGTTCATCACTAAGAAGGCCTCCCTTAACAAAGAGAGTAGGGTTGGCTTTCTTCCATAGGCCAAGGTCAGTCACCCTTTGCTTGTATTCTTCAACTGGTGTGAGCACATGTGATGGAGGAGTAAATTCCTCCACTTGGAACTGTGGAATACCAGTCCATGACAAGTCTTTCTTAGAAACCCCATAGAAGTCACCTACTGGGGGTGGAACAGCAGCATACTCCTTTGCATGCATCCTAATCCCAGACATGTCTTTAGCGTTTCTCTATTCACTTATAACCTTTTCTAGGGTTTGACTAGCTTTTTCAAACTTTTCAATTTTAAGCCCTACATTCTCTTTAGCTTGAATGGCCTCATTTAGCTTAAGTTTCAATTTATTGTTAGCTTCTATGTAATAAGCTTTTGCTTCATAACTAAGTGCTAGATCCCTTTTTAGAACAATTATTTGATCTTTTAGATTAAATTCCATGTCCTTATATTCTTGCACCATCCCATCTGATTGTGCAAGTCCCCTTTTGTAGTTTGAAATAGTGATATTTAACCCAAGAATATCATATTGTAACTTTAAAACTTCTTTGTTAAGCTTATCAGTATTAAGTCTACAACCCTTACTACAAAAAGCATCATCATATACCTCATTGTTTGATGAAGAAGAAGATCTGGCCATGAGAGCATATTGGACATGCTCTTCATCCTTTTCAGCAACCAAAGCTTGATTCTTCACCTCATTCTTGTCCAGAAAGCTCCAGTCAAATTCAACACCATCAATTCCTTGCATGGCTACCATGGCTTTAGGTTCAGCCTTTTCTACCTTGATGATCTGTCTAGGATTCTGTCCTCCATCATTCCTCTTGGGAGATCTACATTCCATAGAAAAGTGTCCCATTGTATGACAATTAAAACACTCAACTTTGGATTTATCAAATCCAGCAGTCTCTTTGCTATTGAAAGTCATCTTCCTTCTAAATCTCTTGTTCCACCTACTGGCTCTTATACTGCTAAGAGCCATATTCCACTTGATATCCATCTCCTCAAGATCAATATCACTAATTTGCTGAAGATCTTCAAAAGAAATTGATGATTCATTGGGAAAAGAAGCAATATAGGCACATATGGTATCCAAATAAATTCCTGCTGGCTTAAGATATGGTGAAGCATAGTTGTATGTGTCAGCGTCTGATTAGCCGCTGTCATGAGAAGTTTGTCCGCTGACAAAGCAAGAGTTGTCAGCGTCTAAAGAGTCATGGTGGGAAATAAAAGCCATGCTTCCAAAAGGTGTTTTACTTCCTTGTTTAAGCAGAACTTCAGGTTCCATGACCTTCAATTGATTGTAGATATCATCAAAAGTCATAGTCTTGTAAGCTTGTGTGGCTAATATTGAATTGGCATGAATTTCTCAACCATATCCAAGGGCTCCAAGGAAAGCAGCATTAATGTGATCATCTTCAAATTCAGTCTCCATGAATGCCAGCTTGCTAGTAATGTCTTGAAGACGACTTCTCACCTCGCTTAACTTTTCATTAGGCCGAGCTTTAAAGACTGTAAACTTCATTACCAGCTTCTTCTTCCTTTGTTTGAGAGTGTCCTCATTACCACCATAGGTGATCTCAAGGTCTTCTCAAAGTTCTCTATCAGATTCATACTTTTGGAATTTTTGTTGGTTTTTGCTTCCAAGAGCAAGTTTGAGAATGCTCAATGCCTTCATGTCAAGCCTTCTATCGGCTACCTCTGTAGCTGAGGTGGCTCTTCCATCTTCAGGTCTAGGAAGCAAATCTTCAGGCTTAGCATTGGCTGTTCTCCTTTTGTTAATAGAGTCCAAGATCTTTTGAGCCTGGTTGAACTTATTTCAAAGCTCAACAACCTCCCAGAGAATATAATTATCCACTTGGAGATATTGCTCAAAGTTAAACTTCCATATTTCAAAGTTATCAGGGTCAAGCATGGGTATTTTGAGGTTATGATTTGAGGATCCTGAACTTTGGGTTTCTAAGGTTGAGGTCGACATGATGATTTTAGGGTTTTGAAAATTAGGGTTTTATACGATTAGGGTTTTGATGATCTTCTGATCAATGTTCCTCAACAAGCTCTGATACCACTTGTTGATCCAAAACTTAGATCGATTTAGCTTTGTGTTATCGAGATTGAATCAAGTACAACACGTAGATAAACTTTGTATTTATGACAATCTAAGTGTTACGCAGAATTAACACTTAGAACAAAGAACAAAGCAAAACACAATGTATACCAAACTTTCACTTGTATTGATAAAACGATGAGGTACAATGAAAGTATTAAGAACTTATATCAATAATTAAACCTAAGACCTCCTTTTATAACATAAGGAGTCTTGAACAATAATCTACATATCAACTATTTTAGGAAAAGATAAATATTAAGAATACAATGTAGAACATATCTTTTCCTAAATATACAAAACGTGTTGACTAAGTAGTTGACAATAACTGGGATTTCCTTTATCAGCGCCTTGATTTGTCTTGTCAGTGCTCATTCTGTAAGCGCCTTAATTACTCCTGACAGCGTCCAAAATCCTATTGTTAGTGGCATAGTAACTTAGCTAATTTTATTCCCAACAATCCTCCCCTAAACTTGATACTTATACTAATATTCAAGTTTCTGAATAAAAACAAAATACAAGAGAGGATTCTTACAAATAAAACATACTCCTTAATCTGAGCATATATAAATCTTAAAAAGTCCATGCTAACAACACTGGTGTAATCAACTTCAAGCCTGGTGTAATCAACTTAAAAAGTCCATGCTAACATCACTAGTGTAATCAACTTATATGTTTTTTAATGTTGTTATTCACAGCTAATGTATTGAAATATATATGTTTTGGCGTTAAAGTCTAAACCTATGACTCTCACCAACATTATTTTTGATGTGTTTTAGTGTCTCTTTCAGGTAATAATGTGGTTAAGCATGAGAACATAAGTGGCTAGGATTGGAGACGCGTAGGAATGCATATAGAAGGAGATCCCCGTTCCTTCTTAGTTTATTTTTGTTTGTTTGATAAGTGATATTATGAACACCTATGTGTTGATATTTTTTGTCTTTGGTAAGAGGTGAGACTTTTACCTACTTACCTAGACTCCTGCATTTGTTGAGATATTGTCATGACATTTGTGTCACCATTTATGATATTTCAATTTCATTTAGTTCTCTCTATAGACACGCTATTGTTGTGATGATATCCATAGCTCGCACCCCATATTTCTCCATTGTGGGGTGTGACATGAAGATGTTATTGGTATCACTCATTGGATTAAAAGAAGTGAGACGATTTTCTCCCAAAATGGTTGCGCCGAGGATCGTAAGGTGAAGCTTGTTGTTAGTACCCTAACTACTAAAGCATTATCATGGTGGAATTACTATTCTTAACTCGTAGGAGTAGAAGAAGCTCATAAGATGAAGTGGTTAGATTTTAAGTGCCTCCTGATAACGCAATATTATCCTTCAATAGAAATCGAGAAAGTGAAAAAGGAATTTTGCTTTCTAGTGACAAAAGGAAATGATCTCAAAGCATATTTGAGAAAACTTCAAGAGTTAGTAGAATTATGCCCTATCACTAATTCTCAAAGGATGATGAAGGCTTTTATCAGAGGATTTACCCAAGGATTCAAGATAATGATTACTATTTCTAAACCCCGAAATTTAGAAGAAGCCGCTTATATTTCCCAAAAGTTAATGGATCATGTAATCAAGCACAATCATGTGCAAGAATCTAATACCCTTAAGCGTAAATTTAGTGAAAAAGAAGAAGAAGAAGATTTCATTGAACCTAAACCTAGTCACCTAAATATTCCCTATGATCCCTATTTTCTTTACCTATATTACCTTAATCTCAACTTAGTTAACCTTCCCAAACCAATAAAATACAATAATTATGCTGGAAAAATTCCCCTTCGTATGAAGTGTCTACTGCATCACAAAGGACTCTACACGGTTAAGTGTCATAATTGCTACAAGATATGACATTAGACGCGTTACTGTTGGAATAAGATGAATTTCTAGATTTTCCTCAGATATTGTATTTTGTGAATAAATAAGTGTTATAAACATATGTGAGTATTATCAATAAAATCTATGTGTTTTTTATTACATCTCTTGTGAATATTGTTCTACTTCGTTATCTAGTAGTACAACTCATTTGTATTATATATACTTAGAATAATAGGTACTTGATTCTTTTTGACAAAAATATTCAACTTATATCAACGAAATTTAGAAATCTGAATTACGAATGTTCAACCTTAATTTTCTTTATGAAGATAGGCAAGAACAAGTAATAAAAATTATTTCAGGATTTCTTAAGATAAGACATGACACCATCTGGATCATTGTCAATTGTATTTCATTAATGATATGGAAAATCTGACAAGATTATACCTAGAATAATCTGTTGACATAGAGTACCAATATCTATTATTTTGAATACATTAAAAAGAATGTTACTTTTATAGGATAAAGTGAGAGAATTATCCAGATACTAAAACTACATACTCCACGTATGCATTATATTACCTGGAATTACACTTACCCTATCAAGGTTATATTATAATAGGAATTCATAGAGCATTAAGTAGTAACTATTAGACATTTGTTGAATTAAAATGGTGATTGATGAGAAATCTTTATCAAGATAATCATAATTCTTTTCTTGGTATCAACTTTAGAACGATATTTTGCCCTATAATCCAAATTGATTTTGAAAGATGCGAAAATCAATTCGAGATTTTTAATTGAGTTGTGACATATTGATTTGAATTTTCCTAAGGAACTCAGAAATAATCACATTTCTTTTCGTATTTTTGGAATCTAAGGAGGATTTATCTAATTAAATGATACGATTTATATTCCGTTTAGTGACAGTTATAGATAATATTATGATCTTAATGGCTAAAATGTAAATGATGTTTCATTAATACTCGTTTCTGATAATAACTCTGGTAGAGAAATTGATTTGGAAGTAAAATAACAACAGTAAGAGTTGTATTCTTAGTATATGAATGAAATTCTAGAAATGAATTTAATAACGCGAGAACTATATTTGCCTTGGTATGCTAAGTTATCGTTATAATCTCGGAACGAGATTTCTTTAAGGGGAAGAGGCTATGTCAACCTATAAATTTCACAAATGTGATAAGTGCTATGATTAAATGGATATGGAAAATTCATTAGAAATTTTTGCTTTTTATACATTACTTGGTAAGATGAATTGCTTCTCACAACATGAATTACTATACCAAATATTCATATACGTTGTAAATACAATGTATATATCAAGTATGAGATCTAAAACTAATCTAACAAGTATACTATGAATAAAGAACATCTCACGTATACCTATGATGCCCTAAATTGCTTAGAAACCCTAGAATCCCTATGAATGAATGGTAAATTCAAGGATTGTGAAAGTATGAATACATAACATATATGAATAAGTGATCAAGGATTAAAGCAAGTAATAAACTATCATCTGAAGATATGAAGTTATCCAAGAATAACTAAGTACAAAGCATACAAAGCTAAAGTACAAATAAGTGTACATAATAGTCTAGATCATCACCTAGAAATTCTCTTGTAAACTAACATTTCAAGTAATATAAGTACACAATATTTATGTATGAATAACAAATACAACATACTAGTTATGATCTATTATATAAAGAAGAGATAATTGATCATAAAATATTAATACTCACTAATCTAAAGATAATTACACTATAAAACTTAATAACCAATATTAGCATATAAAATCTATTTCACAGTGAATTAGAGTCTAATCTTTTGCAAGTTATAAAACTCAACTAAGTATCATATTAAGATTATACATTTATTTCAATTTGAGTTACAAGTTAGTAAAGCACAAATTACAAGTTATCAAAGCATAGGATCTTAAGCTTACTTAATTGTACCTAGATTATGATTACCCTATGTAAACCCTTAAACTAAGAATGTAGAAACCGTAGAAGTCATACACATACTATATATGCCCTAAAATAAGTTTACATGATGATATAAACCCTAATTACCGAAGATAGAAAGTCATTAGGATTAATGACCCAGAAACCCTTATATTAAGCATTTTACATAGAATTAATACCTAGTCTTTTAGGACAAGTCTAAAAACACTTATATCATTTCATTAAGGTTATAAGATTTTTTAATACAATTTACAAGTATCTTTAAGCACAAGGTACAAGATTTTAATGCATGACTTGTGAATTAGGCCAAAATAGGTATTTTCACCCTTTAGACATGTTTACTTAGAATAAGCTATTAAACCAAGTGTGGGAACTCATTGGAAACCTAAAACACAATGTATAGGGCCTAAATTGAGTTAACATCAGTATCTAAGAGGAGGATAATGACTTTTACAATGATTTAACCCTATATCATTAGAAACCCTAATCTATTTAGGTTATCTTCCCAAATTCACTTCAAACCTTTGTTAAACTTCAAACCAATAACCCAAACTTCTTATTTACAATGTTTAAACCCTAAATGTACCCTAATCCATCAGTACTCACATTTATAATCCCTTAATCATCAAAATCACAAACCATAAAGTTACTAGCCCTAGTTTTTGACCTGGTTTGGTTTTTCCCCCCAAAACATAAATTAAACACTTTCCCTCCCACTATAAGTTTATAAATATATATTTTTGAGATATTTCATACCTTCTAGAATAACTCTAAGTTGTTGGATCACCTCCTTGTAGGCGCATAATCACCATTCTTTCATAGCCTTGCCGTGGACCATTTCTAGCTACAACCTTAGATATTTTTCATCCTAGACTCTATAAACTTGTATATATATTCACTAGCCTTACTTAGTTACTAACATATCCTTGTTATATGTTTCAATCCCAAACTTGTAGCCTAAGTGTTGGAAATGCTATAGATAGGGGTGAACTCTCATAGTTAGAACTTGTACCCTGTTTTCTCTTTACCTCCATACTCATTCTCAAATGAACTTATATATACATTCTATGACTCTTATAAGACCAGAAACCAGGTCTAGAAGGAAGCCATTTAAGCTCTTGAAGCTTTGATAGCAAGTAGTGTTCATAGGAAGCCATAAAGAGCCATTTTGGAGCTACCTAGGTAATCTCCATGTTAACAAAGCTTTGATCTTGTTATAATGTTTTATTAGACTTGTTATAATGTTTATAGGATGTTATAAAACTAATCTAAATGAAATTAATTCATATGATCATTTAGAATGAAAGTTATAAGCTAAAGATGTCTTAAAACTCTAATTTTGTAATTTACATGAAATAATGAGTAAAAACCCATTTCAAAAGCTATAATTATGGAGAAATGTTTTTATTATGATTATAAATATGTTTTGAAACTTTTTTCTAAAATCCTAGATCATTTGGTATATTTTTGAGGTTGTTATATAATTTTTAACAAGTATAGGGACTAAAACTGTCATTTTTGAAACTATAAACACTTTGGGCCAAAAGTGTCATTTTATGAAATTTAAAACTATAAAGATTAATATTGTTAAGTTTAAAACTCCAAGATTAATATTTGAAGGTTGAAAATGTAAATATTAAAACTATATACTTTAGGGGTTAAAAGTGTAATATGCTAAACTTATAATATTGTGTGCAAAAAAGATAAATATTTTAAAAGTAGAAACTTTAAGTATCATTTTGATAATTTATAAAACTATATGGATGAAAGTTATATAATAGAACCTATTTTCTAAAGTAATATAAATTAAAAGGAATGTTTTTGCCAATTATGGAAACTATAAGGATGAAAAACATGATAATAAAAGAACATACTAATCTTTGAAGAAATTTCTTGTATGAATGTATCATGTTAGTAGGGAGCTTTATGCAAAGATGTTACATCTCGATATTACGTTCTGACTGAGTGGTTGGGTTTACGATTAAAGTGCCCTCGCTTCTCAAGCGTTTATAGAATGGCTTATGAGTATGATGGCCGGAACAATGATGCCTCAATTATGAGAAATTATAACTTCAAGAAAATATTATCAAAAACTTAAGAATATTGAACTAAAAATCAAAGACTTAATACTATACAAAATATGTTAATCCAAGTTGGTATGAGACCAAGTTCTTGTTTGCTAGCTCAAAGTTATTCTATGTGATATAAACCTACCAAGATACATAATTACTGGATATAAGGTGAGTTCATAGCCTCACTAAAATATACTGCTTTAAATTATTTGAAAACCCGTGAGGGGAATATATGCTAAAATGAAATACAAGGGGTTTTGGTATGCTTCTCAGATATGATTATTGACACTATGTTTACTGTTGCCTTGAAAGTCCCTTTTTAATCGTGATCGTTAGTCATTTCATGGAAATGAGCGCTAATATTTTAAATAGTACTATTTGGGGACTGACATCCTATGTCTAGGCAAGTCGCACTTGCTAGAACCTTAGTGGTCAAACATGCCTACTTTATTTTGCTATACATGATAGTTTGGCAGACTTCCTTATAAGGGTAATTGTCGATTTCTGATATGTCTAGCAGCGGTATCATGAGCTTAGTGCAATCATTCATTTGTTTTGTGAGCGAATAACAATGTAGCTCAGGAAAAAGGATCTTGTATTCAAAAATGATTTTAAACCTATAAATTCACTCAATCGTTGTGTTGATTTTAAGCATATACTTCAGGTGTTGATAATTGATAGCATGGAGCAACATAATCATGACGTGAAGAGATATAGACATAGGAATTTTTATCATTCAAACCTATTTTCTAGATCTCAGAAACTTGTGAAGTACAAAGTATGAACAATTATTTTATTGAAAATCTCTGATTTTGAATGATAATAGTAATTGATAAGTAATAAATAAAGTTTATTAAAACGCTCTTTTGAGTTGTTTTCTATTACTGTGTCTTTTATTCCATGAAGTAATACCCCCAAAATATTGTTCCGCTACGTCAAGGTAAAAATAGGGGTGTTATGTCACACCCTCAATTTGGCCCACGTGTACAATTACACGAGGATGTGACTATCATGACAACCAAGAGACATAGATACAAGAATAACTAAGAAAGGTCATTTTTTATTCATAAAACATAAAGATAGAAATTGGTCCCTAAGAAAAATTGTTTTACACATCATGATAACATAAATCAAGTTTCCAAATGTCATACATTTTAATCAAGTCTCAAAGGTAATCATGATAATTTTTATTAACTCCATAGCACAACCACGTCACTCCTCCGCCTTGACACCTGAGAAAAACATTGCTAAAACGTCAACACAAAGGTCGGTGAGTTTATAGGTTTAAGTATAAGTAGTGTGATGAACCATAAGATTTTAGTTAGGCAAGCGGCAAATAATCTTATAACAAATACAAGATTATCATCAAATAGCATACGTTCATGATATCCTACGTCTAAGCTCATGACACCGAAGCGTTAACCGTACTAGCAACATAATATAAGAGCCCAAGCAAATACTACCCCAAAGTATTTGTAACACCTCAAATGTATTTGTATCCAATTTGGTCACACAACCAACATTAGATAGAGAGGCCAATCCTAATAGATCTATCCATAACATTTGCGCTGACACAAAGTAATTAACAGTTCATGATAGTGGGCTAAAGCATCTAGGGGTATCGCTACTTAGACATCATGTAGGCACGTATGAGTTTTTAGGTACTTATGTTCATCCGTAAAAACAAGCAATGTTCTCACCCCAAAGAGTTAAAAGCAATTAAAAGTGGGGCTATAAACTCACCTCGTAAATCAAGCAAATGGATGAAAATGCAAGGAAGCTAGAGAACACGACCACGTTATCCACGACCTAGTTAAGTATAAATACCATGTCACGATGACTATAAGTTTATAAATAATAATGCATGACATCCTAAGTGTGCTTGACTTTACGTTTTATTTACGGAAGACACGAAAATTACTCACGGTTATCAAACGGGATTATCTTAACAAATGTATAAACACAATTTAGTTTTTGGGCTTCTATAAACCCAATTTATAACCGGCGGCCCAAACCTCCCAAAATATTACATGGGCTCGGCCCATTGACCATTTGACCCAATCCTGGCCCAAACCAGTAGGCGACATAAACAAGAAAACAATCAGGGGACACGTTTATATACTTTGTTTCTCTGTTTCTTCATTAAACACCCACACAATAAATCCCACCGCCCCATATTCTTCTCTCTCTCTCTCCTTGGTTATTATCTATATTCATTCTCATCAATCTCTCAAAATCCAATCCGAGATCTATGTATATTCAATTCAAATACATTAAGGAAGGGTGTTCTTGATTCATATTTACTTGTGATATGTGGGTTCTATTCCTATATCAAGATTCAATCTGATTTAGAGATAGTCCTATGGCGTTCTTGACAGATTCAGTGTGATTCCTTCACAATGATAAGTTTTGATCCTCTTTCTCAAAAGAACGTTTTTAAATAGTCCTTGTTCATGTTTTTCGAAAACAAAAAGGGATTGATAGGTTTTAAATCGTTTGATTGTTCATCAATTAAAAGAGTCTTGTTCGGATTTAATTTGTTTAAAAATTAGGGTTTCGAAATAATTAGGGGTTTTGATAAATCTAAGGTTTAACCTTAATTAATTAGTGTTTTCTATCATAAAAACTGATTAATTTCATCAATTAATTTGATTTGTAAAAATTAGGGTTTCGGTCGAATTGGGGATTTGTTCATACCTTGTTTTTAGTCTTCTTTTCTCTCTCTCCCTGGTTATTATCTATATTCATTCTCATCAATCTCTCAAAATCCAATCCGAGATCTATGTATATTCGATTCAAATACATTAAGGAAGGGTGTTCTTGATTCATATTACTTGTGATATGTGGGTTCTATTCCTATATCAAGATTCAATCTGATTTAGAGATAGTCCTATGGCGTTCTTGATAGATTCGGTGTGATTCCTTCACAAAGATAAGTTTTGATCCTCTTTCTCAAAAGAACGTTTTTAAATAGTCCTTGTTCATGTTTTTGAAAAACAAAAAGGGTTTGATAGGTTTTAAATCGTTTGATTGTTCATCAATTAAAAGAGTCTTGTTTGGATTTAATTTGTTTAAAAATTAGGGTTTCGAAATAATTAGGGGTTTTGATAAATCTAAGGTTTAACCTTAATTAATTAGTGTTTTCTATCATAAAAACTGATTAATTTCATAAATTAATTTGATTTGTAAAAATTAGGGTTTCGGTCGAATTGGGGATTTGTTCATACCTTGTTTTTAGTCTAATTAATTGGCCAATTCGAGTCTAGATTGGGTTTAATTAGAGTTTTAATCAATTTGTAAAAATTAGGGTTTGTCAAAATTGGGGGTTTTGTGTATATGTGTTTTAATTCAGGTTCTAATGGCTTTATAAAGAAGAAAGTAGTATAAATTTCTAGTCTCACTCATAAGTTGATTTATCTAGGGTTTGGCCGATTATCATTCCTTGTATTCGGTTGGGGTTTTCGGTTTCTAAGGTTATCTTATTAAGTTTCACATCAATATTATTTAAGAAAATACAACAAGAATGATTCGGCTTATACTTTCTATACGAATTTGAATGGTGTCGAAGTTTTCTAACACAGTTGTTCTTGTTTCCTAGGGTCGTTGGTCAAGCACTCTATATGATATGTTCATGGAAGAAGAGAAAGGTATAAAGACTCACAATGAAGGTGTTGGTTCTTGGTTTTGGCTTGGTGTTTCAGACGGTATGGAAGTACTTGGTTCGGCTGGGAAATAGTGCTTCAGTTGTTGCACAAGAGTCTTGCTCAATCTCCTCTTGTTGGCCCAGATTTGTTGTAATTGTGTTTTGTTTTTATGTTTAGAACTTGTGAACATGGACTGTTTTTATCTTAGCATTCTCGGCATAGGGTTAATCCCTATCCGAATTTGAGGGTCTTGTGATATACCCATTTAAGGTAATCTTGGCATGTGTGTTGTATGATTGTGGTTAGTGGGTTTTGTAAAATATAAATTCCAGTTTGGGTGGTTGACTTGTGTTGACCCATATGTTTCTAGGTTTTGTTGCAATGAAATTTAAATGTTCAAGTTTCTCCTTTTATTCAATTTGTTTCTGTTTTGCATATATAATCCATAATCGGCCCAGTAGGGGTCTTAGTTGATAGTTTTTGGCCCACGGAAGAATTAACCAAATCACATTCGGCCTAACATGAGTAACTTAGAATGAATATGAGTTTTAGACGCGTGCAAGTTTAACATGGGGATAACATAACACAAAATCTCGATTACATGACTTAAACAAAAGTGGATACGTGTACTCCCGACAATTCGATAAGCATTCATAGCCGGCCCAAACCGTTAATAAGAAAATTGTTTACAACGGGCACCTCTCTATTATAATAATAAGACGCGTAAATTTCAAGTTGTTACATTCGCTCTCCCTAAAGAGGGCTTTGTCCGCAAAGCAAAAAAAACGATACATTTTAAGTCGACACCACATTAGTAAACAAGTGAGGGTATTTCGCTTTGAATTGGTCCCCGCGTTCCCAAGTAAATTCGGGTCCTCTATGTGCATTCCAACACGCTTTAACAATTGGTATACGGATTTGTTTGAGTCATTTAACTTCTCATTCCATAATTTCGACGGGTTCTTCAACGAACAAGATTTTGTCATTGAGTTGGATTTCGTCCATTGGTATAACGAGTGTTTCGTCGGATAGGCATTTCTTCAAGTTGCAAATGTGGAAAACATTGTGCACACGACAAAGCTCTTGAGGTAACTCCAAACGATAGGCAACGTCACCAATGCGTTGAATAATTTTGAAAGGTCCGATGTATCGAGGATTTAACATTCCTCGTTTGCTAAAACGAATTACACCTTTCCATGGTGTGACTTTCAACATTACTCGATCTCCGACTTTAAATTCCAACGGCTTTCGTCTCTTGTCGGCGTAACACTTTTGTCGATCGCGAGCCGCTTGCATACGACTCTTGATTTGGACGATTTTCTCTGTTGTTTCGTGAATAATTTCCGGACCGGTAAGTTGTGCATCACCAACTTCCGCCCAACAAACGGGTGAACGACACTTTCGACCGTATAGCGTTTCAAACGGTTCCGCTTTAATGCTAGTGTGGTAGCTATTGTTGTACAAAAATTCTACTAATGGTAAGTGTCGATCCCATCTGTTTCCAAAGTCGATTACACACGCGCGAAGCATATTTTCCAAGGTTTGGATGGTTCTTTCGCTTTGTCCATCTGTTTGAGGATGGTAAGCCGTACTCATGTCCAATTGCGTTCCCAACTCTTCTTGGAGAGATTGCCAAAATCTTGAGCAATATCGACCGTCTCGATCCGATATGATAGAAATTGGTACGCCGTGCTTAGCAACGATTTCTTTCAAGTATAATCGTGCCAGTTGATCCATCTTGTCGTTTTCCTTCATAGGGAGAAAGTGTGCGGACTTCGTTAAACGATCAACGATGACCCAAATGGTGTCGTAACCCGCGGACGTCTTAGGAAGTTTGGTAATGAAGTCCATAGTAATTCTATCCCATTTACATTCCGGGATCCTAGGTTGGACTAGTAATCCGGAAGGCTTTTGGTGTTCAACCTTAACTTTGGCGCAAGTTAGGCATTTACCAACATAAGTCGCGATGTCGGCTTTCATGTTTGGCCACCAATAGAACATTTTCATGTCATGATACATTTTGTCCGATCCGGGGTGGATCGAATACTTGGACTTGTGCGATTCATGCATGATTAGAGCTCGAACATTACCGTAACGAGGTAACCAACTTCTATTGTCAAGACACAATGTTCCTTCGGCACGTGCAACGAGGTTCTTGGTGATCATTCCACCCGCTTCTTCTTTATCGATGTTTTCTATCTTAATAGCTTCTCGTTGGGCTTCTAAGATTTTTGCGGGTATGTTTAAACCAATAGTCATCACTAAGGCTCGAACCCTTAGAGGTCGTTCACGAGGTTTTCTACTCAAAGCATCGGCTACAATGTTAGCTTTTCTCGGGGTATAACGAATGTCACAATCCTAATCCCCAAGTAGTTCCAACCAACGTCGTTGTCTCATGTTGAGTTCTTTTTGGTCCAAGATATGTTGAATACTTTTGTGATCTGTGTAAACTACACACTTAGTACCGTAGAGGTAGTGTCTCCAAATTTTGAGAGCAAAGACAACCGCGCCTATCTCCAAATCGTGAGTAGTGTAGTTTTCTTCGTTCGGTTTTAGTTGTCGAGATGCGTAAGCAATGACCTTTTTACTTTGCATGAGAACCGTGCCTAGACCTTTAATCGAAGCATCACAATATACTTCAAAGTATTCACTACCCTCGGGTAGTTCGAGAATGGGCGCGTCACAAAGTTTTTGTTTGAGAGTTTGGAAAGAAGTTTCTTGGTCGTCTCCCCAAATAAACTTCTTGTTCTTTTGAGTCAATACCGTCATAGACTTAGTGATTTTCGAAAATCCTTCGATAAATCGTCTATAATAACCGGCAAGTCCAAGGAATTGGCGAATCTCCGTAGGAGTCGCCCAATCCTTTACCGCTTCGATCTTAGCGGGATCCACGTGGATACCACTACTATCGATCACGTGTCCAAGGAATTATACCGTGTGAATCCAAAATTCACACTTTGAAAATTTGGCGTATAATTGTTCTTGTTTCAACAATTCCAAAATTTTCTTTAGATTTTCCTCGTGTTCTTCCTTACTACGAGAGTAGATAAGGATATCGTCAATAAACACGATCACGAACTTGTCCAAATAAGGTTTGCACACGCGGTTCATACGGTCCATAAATTCCGCGGGTGCATTGGTTAACCCAAATGGCATGACTTGAACTTTAAAATGACCGTATCGGGTTCGAAACGCCGTGTTGTAAATGTCTTCTTCTCGAACTCTAAGTTGATGATAATATGACCTAAGGTCAATCTTGGAATAAATGCTCAAACCTTGAAGTTGATCAAACAAATCATCGATCCTTGGTAAAGGGTAACGATTCTTTATAGTAAGTTTGTTCAATTCACGATAATCTATGCACATGTGGAACGATCCGTATTTATTTTTCACAAATAAAATTGGGGCTCCCCAAGGTGAGGAACTCGGTCTTATGAATCCTTTGTCGGTAGGCTCTTTTAGTTGATCGGCTAATTCCTTCATTTCGGTGGGCGCTAGTCGATAAGGTGCTCTTGCAATGGGTGCGGCTCTGCGAGTTAGTTCGATGTGAAATTCTACTTGGCGAAGTGGAGGTAATCCGGGTAAGTCTTCGGGAAAAACAACGGGAAAATCACAAACAATTGGAACGTCTTCAATAATCTTCTCCTTCGATTCGGCTTCGTTTTTAAACTTGAATAAGGAAAATAGGACGACCTTCTTTGATGTACTTTTGAGTTTTAGTACATGAGATGACATTTAAACTAGCCCGGCTTTTCGCACTATTCTTTTCACCGAGGATGGTTAAGGTTCGGATTCCGTAGGGAATACAGACTTGTTTTCGTGGCAAATTATCTCTGCATGGTACTTGGATAGCCAATCCATACCAACGATAACGTCAAAGCTTCCAAGTTCGATAGGTAAAAGGTCGATGATGAAAGGAATATTTTGGAGGCTTAGGGTGCAACCTTTAAGTACGTTGTTTGTAGTGATCGATTTACCATCAGCTAATTCCACATTATAGTCGACATCTAACGGGGTGGGGTTTACATTTAATAGTTCACTAAAGGCAATGGATGTAAAACTTCTATCGGCACCGGAATCAAATAATACGGAAGCATAGATGTATGTTATTGATAAGGAATGTACCAGTGACCACGTTGTTGTCTTGGATGGCCGCTTCAGCACATAAAGCGTACACGCGTCCCGATGCTCCCGTTTGATTCCCATTTTTATGACCATTCGGATTTCCATGGTTTTGACGAGCTTGTCGACGAGATTGGTTGTTGTTGCCTCGAATTTGGTTTCCTCGGCCTTGAGTGGTAGCTTTAGGACACCTATTCTTAAAGTGACCTTTTTCGCCACAACCATAGCAAGTGACATCCGCGTATTGAGCATTTGGAGTGATAGGAGTTCGTTGGTTCGTGGGCTTTGGCGCACTACGACAATTCTTGGCGAAGTGACCGGGTTTTCCACAATTGTGGCACGTGCCTCCACATGCACCATTGTGGTGTTTGCCACACTTACCACAAAACGGTAGTTTTCCTTGGTAACCGGATCCATCGTTCACATTGAACACTTTTACCACATCTTGGCATTTGTTAGGGTGGTCACCATGATTTGGGCCATGATTCCCTTCCCATTTCCGTTTATTATCACCACTTTCCAAGGTGACGGAGTCCATCAAACCATCCGCCATTTCAATGGCTTCATTCAAATCATTGGGTTTTGAAGAGATTACATCTCCTCGGATTGAAGGTGGTAGTCCAACGATGAATCTTTCCACGACTCGTGTCTCATTTGGTATCATTTCGGGACACATCAATCTCAACTATTGGAATCATTGAGTGTAAGCCATCAAGTTGACTCCATGTACACGGAGGTTCCACAACTCGGGTTCCAATCTTTTCATTTCATTCCTAGGGCAATACTTTTTGAGAAGCATTCCCTTGAAATGAGCCCAAGTAGTAGCATTGGCCGCTTCCAAACCTACGGATTTCACATGAATATTCCACCAAGTCAATGCACCATCAACCAAGGTGCTAGAGCTAAACTTCACTTTGTCACCTTCGGTGACATTGCTCACACAAAATTGAGATTCAAGTCTCACAATCCATCGTGCAAGGCCCACAACGCCTTCGGTTCCATTAAAAGTGCTAGTGAAGCATGAGCGAAATTCCTTGTATGAGCACGCACGAGTAGGGGGTATCGGAGTTGGCACTTGATTCGTTTCTTCTTGCGTTCTTGGATTAGTCTCGTTGGCGGCAAGGGCGGCGGCAACTCCATCGGCTATCATTTGGCTCAACACCGATGGGTCGATAGTGATGGGTGCGGCCGGAGTCGGGTCGACTCTATTCTTGCAGGTTTTAGGTGCCATATTCCTATAACCGTAACAAAGTTCATGGTAAGGTTAGTATCACAAGTTCATGGCTAAAGAGTACAAGTATGTCACAAAACACAATATAGCAACCAATGACGTAATAATCAACAAGTTATGTAGTGCACAAAATAATTCATTCCATGATAAAAAAAAAAAGTACAAAGAAGTCGCCACATAGTCTTTGGAAGGATTACAATCACAATAATAAGGGAAAGTTTGGAATGAGGTGCACATAAGAAAACTAATCATAACCCTAGTAGAAACGATGCTCAAGAGCCGCGATCCTCTCGGACATGTCGATCAAAGCCCTATGCAAAAGGGTACGTAATGCTCCAACCTCATAGTGTTGGTCCTCAATTCTCCTAGCAAGTCCCGCGTAACGGTCGGTTGGAGGTGGGGCATTCCTACCTAAGTCTAAGATAACCGCCTCATAGCAAGCCTCGAATCTCACCAAAGACTCGTAAGATAGTCCACCCATGTTGCGAAGTACATGGGTCACCTTGCTACGCAAGGTAGAAAGCCTCGTAAAATGGTGAGGGGGCATCCCACGTGCCTCGGCGGCCGCGGAGCATTCGGCTCTATTAAAACCGCAAGGTGGGGGTGGCATGGGCATAGTAGGCCGAGAAGGGGCATCGTGCCTAGGAGGCACTCTCACGGATGGTGACTTTAGAGACTTGTGGATCGTGAGGGTGGGGTCCAAGTGTCTTGCGGCTAGTCTTTTCCCGAACATAGATGCTCTCACAGACATCCTCGCGGTACGGTGTTGGCGAGGGTCCTTTAGTGCATGAGATGAGGAGGTGGAGGGAGGAATCATCGGTGCCTTGCCACGTCTTGTGTAGCAAATGAGTGGTGGTGGTGAAGAGCGAGTAGGTGCACGAGTACTCGGCTCTCCTCGAGTAGATGAAAAAGGTGAGGCACCACTAGTGGAGGACTCGCATCGTGCTCCATCAGTGGATGAACTCACGAGGTACATCAAATCTTTGGGCGAGGTAGACATGTCACTGCCAAATTATGAAAGGCATGTGTAAGAATAAATCAATTTTACAATATGTTGTAACTTTAGTTTGTCATGGCACACACCATTTAGCACAAAATTTTCAAGACATGTTGATACAAGATCAATTGTATTCGCATAGCATGGCACAAATCATTTAGCGTAGGGTTTTCAAGTAATAGTATCAATTTTGCATTTACGTAACATGGCACAAACCATTTAGCATAGAGTTTATAGTAGTGTTGAAATAAAATTCAATTTTGTATTCATATGGCATGGCACAAACCATTAAGCATAGAGTTTCAAGTAGTGTCGAAATAAAATGCAATTTTGTATTCATATAGCATGGCACAAACCATTAAGCATAGAGTTTCAAGTAGCGTCGAATTAAAATTCAATTTTGCATTCGTATAGCATGGCACAAACCATTTAGCATAGCATTTCAAGTAGCGTCGAAATAAATATCGATTTTGCGTTCATATAGCATGACACAAACCATTTAGCATAGAGTTATAAATTACGTTATTTAGTACTTGTAACGATGAAATAGTGTGGTAATAAATGTAACGAGGTAATATAACGTTATCTTAACTTACAACTTACTTGTGTCGAAGACGTGAAGTGAAGTGCTATGGAGATGGAGAGGTAGTTATAGTCTAGTGTTACTCTTTTTTTTCCAAAATTTCATTTTTGACCAAAACCTTTGTAAAAATGATTTTTGTAAAAGTAACCTAATTCTCTATAACCATGGCTCTGATACCAATATGTCACACCCTCAATTTGGCCCACGTGTACAATTACACGCGGATGTGACTATCATGACAACCAAGAGACATAGATACAAGAATAACTATGAAAAGTCATTTTTCATTCATAAAACATAAAGATAGAAATTGGTCCCAAAGAAAAATTGTTTTACACATCATGATAACATAGATCAAGTTTCCAAATGTCATACATTTTAATCAAGTCTCAAAGGTAATCATGATAATTTTTATTAACTCCATAGCACAACCACGCCACTCCTCCGCCTTGACACCTAAGAAAAACATTGCTAAAACGTCAACACAAAGGTCGGTGAGTTTATAGGTTTAAGTATAAGTAGTGTGATGAACCATAAGATTTTAGTTAGGCAACCGACAAATAATCTTATAACAAATACAAGATTATCATCAAATACAAGATTATCATCAAATAGCATACGCTCATGATATCCTACGTGTAAGCTCATGACACCGAAGCGTTAACCGTACTAGCAACGTAATATAAGAGCCCAAGCAAATACTACCCCAAAGTATTCGTAACACCTCAAATGTATTTGTATCCAATTTGGTCACACAACCAACATTAGATAGGGAGGCTAATCCCAATAGATCTATCCATAACATTTGCGCTTACACAAAGTAATTAACGGTTCATGATAGTGGGCTAAAGCATCTAGGGGTATCGCCACTTAGACATCATGTAGGCACGTATGAGTTTTAAGGTACTTATGTTCATCCGTAAAAACAAGCAATGTTCTCATCCCAAAGAGTTAAAAGCAATTAAAAGTAGGGCTATAAACTCACCTCGTAAATCAAGCAAATGGATGAAAATGCAAGGAAGCTAGAGAACACGACCACGTTATCCACGATCTAGTTAAGTATAAATACCGTGTCACGATGACTATAAGTTTATAAATAATAATGCATGACATCCTAAGTGTGCTTGACTTTACGTTTTATTTACGGAAGACACGACAATTACTCACGGTTATCAAACGGGATTATCTTAACAAATGTATAAACACAATTTAGTTTTTAGGCTTCTATAAACCCGATCTATAACCGGCGGCCCAAACCTCCCAAAATATTACATGGGCTCGGCCCATTGACCATTTGACCCAATCCTGGCCCAAACCAGTAGGCGACATAAACAAGAAAACAATCAGGGGACACGTTTATATACTTTGTTTCTCTGTTTCTTCATTAAACACCCACATAATAAATCCCACGGCCCCATATTCTTCTCTCTCTCTCTCTCCCTGGTTATTATCTATATTCATTCTCATCAATATCTCAAAATCTAATCTGAGATCTATGTATATTCGATTCAAATACATTAAGGAAGGGTGTTCTTGATTCATATTTACTTGTGATATGTGGGTTCTATTCCTATATCAAGATTCAATCTGATTTAGAGATAGTCCTATGGCGTTCTTGATAGATTCGGTGAGATTCCTTCACAAAGATAAGTTTTGATCCTCTTTCTCAAAAGAACGTTTTTAAATAGTCCGTGTTCATGTTTTTCGAAAACAAAAAGGGTTTGATTAAATCGTTTGATTGGTCATCAATTAAAAGAGTCTTGTTCGGATTTAATTTGTTTAAAAATTAGGGTTTCGAAATAATTAAGGGTTTTGATAAATCTAAGGTTTAACCTTAATTAATTAGTGTTTTCTATCATAAAAACTGATTAATTTCATCAATTAATTTGATTTGTAAAAATTAGGGTTTCGGTCGAATTGGGGATTTGTTCATACCTTGTTTTTAGTCTTCTTTTCTCTCTCTCCCTGGTTATTATCTATATTCATTCTCATCAATCTCTCAAAATCCAATCCGAGATCTATGTATATTCGATTCAAATACATTAAGGAAGGGTGTTCTTGATTCATATTTACTTGTGATATGTGGGTTCTATTCCTATATCAAGATTCAATCCGATTTAGAGATAGTCCTATGGCGTTCTTGATAGATTCGGTGTGATTCCTTCACAAAGATAAGTTTTGATCCTCTTTCTCAAAAGAACGTTTTTAAATAGTCCTTGTTCATGTTTTTCGAAAACAAAAAGGGTTTGATAGGTTTTAAATCGTTTGATTGTTCATCAATTAAAAAAGTCTTGTTCGGATTTAATTTGTTTAAAAATTAGGGTTTCGAAATAATTAGGGGTTTTGATAAATCTAAGGTTTAACCTTAATTAATTAGTGTTTTCTATCATAAAAACTGATTAATTACATCAATTAATTTAATTTGTAAAAATTAGGGTTTCGGTCGAATTGGGGATTTGTTCATACCTTGTTTTTAGTCTAATTAATTGATCAATTCGAGTCTAGATTGTGTTTAATTAGAGTTTTAATCAATTTGTAAAAATTAGGGTTTGTCAAAATTGGGGGTTTTGTGTATATGTGTTTTAATTCGGGTTCTAATGGCTTTATAAAGAAGAAAGTAGTATAAATTTCTAGTCTCACTCATAAGTTGATTTATCTAGGGTTTGGCCGATTATCATTCCTTGTATTCGGTTGGGGTTTTCGGTTTCTAAGGCATTATTGGCTATCTTATTAAGTTTCACATCAATGTTATTTAAGAAAATACAACAAGAAGGATTCGGCTTATACTTTCTATACGAATTTGAATGGTGTCTAAGTTTTCTAACACACTTGTTCTTGTTTCCTAGGGTCGTTGGTCAAGCACTCTATATGATATGTTCATAGAAGAAGAGAAAGGTATAAAGACTCACAATGAAGGTGTTGGTTCTTGGTTTCGGCTCCGTGTTTCGGACGGTATGGAAGTACTTGGTTCGGTTGGGAAATAATGCTTCGGTTGTTGCACAAGAGTCTTGCTCAATCTCCTTTTGTTGGCCCAGATTTGTTCTAATTGTGTTTTGTTTTTGTGTTTAGAACTTGTGAACATGGACTGTTTTTATCTTAGCATTCTCAGCATAGGGTTAATCCCTATCCGAATTTGGGGGGTCTTGTGATATACCCATTTAAGGTAATCTTGGCATGTGTGTTGTCTGATTGTGGTTAGTGGGTTTTGTAAAATATAAATTCCAGTTTCGGTGGTTGACTTGTGTTGACCCATATGTTTCTAGGTTTTGTTGCAATGAAATTTAAATGTTCAAGTTTCTCATTTTATTCAGTTTGTTTCTGTTTTGCATATATAATCCATAATCGGCCCAGTAGGGGTCTTAGCTGATAGTTTTCGGCCCAAGGAAGATTTAACCAAATCACATTTGGCCTAACATGAGTAACTTAGAATGCATATGAGTTTTAGACGCGTGCAAGTTTAACACGGGGATAACATAACACGAAAACTCGATTACGTGACTTAAACAAAAGTGGATACATGTACTCTCGACAATTCGGTAAGCATTTAGCCGGCCCAAACCGTTAATAAGAAAAATGTTTACAACAGGCACGTCTCTATTATAATAATAAGGCGCGTAAATTTCAAGTTGTTACATGTTACACCCCCCTCTTCTAGTTTCTACAGGGTGTGTTTGGGGTCTGAAGTGGGGGCTAGAACGGGTCAGTTTAGGGACTGAAATAGGTGTGGTATTTGGGCTAAACCATCGATTAAGAGGCTTCATGAAGCGACATGGAAACTAACATAATCGTTTCTAACTAGGTACCAATTTTACGCCTCTTTTGGAAGTGAAACTGATTATAAGGATGACGTTGCTTATGAAGCTGAGCGAGAGAGGAAAGGAAAAGCGGTTGCATATGAAATTTTTTGGGAATAATTTTAGTGCTATTTGTATTTTGCACTACCAGTATTAATCTTATTAATGCTGCTAGTGATATCTTAGGTTGTGTTTGGTAACAAGTGTTTTGGAGCATTTAAAAGCAACAATCGACAAGCAGAGCAGTTTAGATGAAAAACTTGTTTGGCAGCACCTCAACAAACATTTCAATATTATTTAACTGCTCCAATCTCAAATGCTTGTTAGAGAAGCATTTCAGAACTGCTCTTAGCAGTTTGTTTATAAAATTATATTTATGCCCTTAAATATAACATTTATAATTTATGTAATTTGGTTGTATGTCATTTTTCAGTAATTTTACACTTTCTAACTATATCTTACAGCTTCCTTATCAAACATTTTTTTAAAACAAAAAGCTACCGCCTAACTGCTACTGCGTATTGCTTACTACTCCTGCTCCTACTATTGTTTACTGCTTCGTGTCTCCAAACACACCCTTAGTGTTGGTAGTGTATGTACAAAGTTGGCCAAGTCTACCACGATGAAGATTAATGTTGCTATTGCTATTAGTGTTGTTTTGAAGATAAAGACTACAAATGTATCTCAGATCATATATGATTTTTTTAGGAAAAATAAAAGTTCGTCGAAAGTATATACATGTGTCCCTCGATAGAAAGATCATTTAATTTTCGTTGTAATTGTATGTTTTTTTTTTGCGTAACAATTAACGGTTTGTAAGATATTTAATTTTTAAAAAAAAAATTTAATTATTAGATGAAAATAAAAACAAATTGCCTCGTTAAATCACACAGTAAAACCATTTTAATTGAAAGAGTCGACAAAAAATATTCAAAAATAAATGCCAATTAAACAAAAAAATAATAAATGCAAACAATAAATTAGTTTACACAGAAAGCAGATGTTTCTAAAAACATTTGAAAATGAAAAAAACCTCCACCTGTTGACCATTTGACCACAACACCACCGTCTCCGCCGCCACCACTTGACGGTTCTCCGAACAAAACCGTCAGTCAGTCATACATTAGTATTTGTCAATATATAAAATATATATAAAATATATATTTGTCTTCAACAGTTACAACGTTGTTTCATTTCCCCCTAAAGTCAAATTTATAATCATTCCTTAATCTTGTGATATGCCATTTGAAAAGGTATTTTTCTTTTTGGCTTTTAATCATTACACCCTAATAGTTTCTATAATTATTTATTTATATGTATCTATATATGTTTGTTATTTGATTGAAACGGTTACATTATATTGAAATTGTGCAATTTTTTTTATTAGAGTTTTTTTTTTTATAAAGGAGACAGGTTTTGGCGATATTCGAAGATGTCGAATATGAAGAAGAAAGATTGTGATGGTAGTAGTAGTAGTGTTAGTGATACTGTGAAGCAAAAACTGAGGCACATTGTTTCTTGGTCTAAAGAGGTTCGCCTGTTTTCGGTTAATATTTGTTTTAGATTTTGATTTGAATGTGGGTTAATATGGTATGTTTTGTGCGTTTTTGGTTTTAGGATGATGATGTGTTGAGGGAACAGATTGGTATTCATGGAACGAATAAGTATGTCATGTTACTTCGTTTCAGTTTACAAATTGTTTGGAATGCTATTGGTTGGTTTATTGTTGATAATCGGTGGGTTTTGTTTGTAGTTGGGCGATTATTGCATCCAAGTTTGAGGGCAAAACCACCCGACAATGCAGAAGAAGGTAAGTTTGTTTTTCTGTGAACGAAACTATGTTAGAGTTATTAATCTTGTTTGAGGTCCAAACTCTGCTATTGCAGATGGTGTACTTATTTGAATTCCGATTTCAAAAAAGGAGGTTGGACACCGGAGGAAGATACACTCTTGTGCGAGGTAAAACTGTACTTAAATCTTTCCATTGTAGGAACATAGTGAAATCAACGTACTGACATCATTTGTCGCAAGTCAATAAGATACATTCAATAATAACCATGTACCATTAGAAAGTGAATTAGGTAATAGTCCTTGGAGGTGATTGGGACCCAATTACTTTTATTGGGGTGCATACTGCATATTGGGGTTAGAGTTCATAATAGTGCCATCAGTCACGTCCTTACAGTTAGGAATAATAGATAACATCATCTGATAAGATCCATAAATAATTGCAGGC
This sequence comes from Glebionis coronaria, assembly GCA_025667525.1. NCBI lineage: Eukaryota > Viridiplantae > Streptophyta > Magnoliopsida > Asterales > Asteraceae > Glebionis > Glebionis coronaria. The sequence continues at coordinate 378,162,813 of CM046880.1, read as the reverse complement.
CCAAAAGATGTTTGGCAACAGATGGACTGAGATAGCAAAAGTGGTTTCAGGCAGGTAAGTAACACTTGATTTGATTTGACAGTTTTGCAATGAAAATCTGAGTTTTTTTTTTGTCTGTTTATAAAACAGGACAGACAATGCTGTGAAGAATCGATTTTCTGTTTTATGTAAAAAGAGAGCAAAGCAAGAAGCATCAAATAAAGAGAACAATGCTGCTGACGTGAACACCAACAAAAGAAAAACTACAAATAAGAATTTAGAAACTTCAATGCATTCTATGAAGACGAGGTATGTTGGGTATAAAGTTTCAATCCCATGTAAATGAAATCAAGATTCCAAATTTCTAGTTCTGTTTCTGATTCTAGGAGAAGACATATTCCTGCTACAACAGAAGACTGTAAACTAGAACAGGGATTGGTGGGGGAAAGCAAGATCACCAGAAACGAGGAACCAAGACCTCCACTTGCGATACTTGTGCAGAATTGTCATAACGCCAACACAAAAGCCCCTGTAGATGGTAATTTACTAACAAACAACTTCTTTACTGATATAATACTGGATACTTTTTAGTCGTGTTTTTCGTTAGGAAGGTATGCTAGGATAAAAATTGTAGGTGGATTAGTTTATCATCACACTGACGCACATCTCCTCTCTTAGTTATGATACTACTTATTTATTGATGATTTTAATATGTTTTTTGTTTGATAAAAAGCATCTAGAAGTAATATGGTTGAAGGAGATCTACCGAAGAAGAATGATCCAAAGACAATTGAACCCCTCCCATCTGAATCAATACGTCCGACTAATTTTCTTGATGCAGCAACAAATCAAGGTGAGTTCTACCATTGGTACCCATTGCTTCCTCAATATCATAGCCTAAAATCCTGAGTTTAATTTGTTTTTGTTGCAGACATTTTACCATCTTGCAAAGAACACAACAATGATGCTGGAGGTGCATATCCCTTACCAAATTCAGAATTCAATTCACCACTTCAAGTAACTCCTTTCACATCTATGGCACAAGGAATTCCGAGCCCACAGTTTTCAGAAAGCGTAAGCTCATTCACCATTATATACGTTATTATCCACACACATGCACACAATAAAACGAAGCAAGATTGACATAGTTTCTTTTGATCGTTTATCAGGAAAAAAGTTTTCTACTAAAAACGCTTGGAATGGCATTGACACCACCAAATACAACCGCAGGAACTTCACAATCTCCAGGAATGGCATTGACACCACCAAATACAACCGCAGGAACTTCACAATCTCCACCTTGCAAAAGGGCCCTTCTCCATTGCCTTTAAACGAACTTACTAAATTTCCAGTTTCTTATTCTTTTTTGTGTGTTTATTTTTTGGAATATCAAATTCAGGTATTTGGTATTCCAGTAGCAACAATTTGGCTTCAGAATATGCCAGATTCTGTATAGAACATTTTTGTCTTTGAGAGTGTAAGTATACATCGGCATGTAGCTGATAAATGAGAATGAAGGTGGTTCAAGATCAACCTGCTGTACTGAACTCTTGTTCTTTATGTGTGATTCTTGTGTGGTGAAAAATAAGAAAAAAGTTTTGGATAGAGAACTTACTTTGCGAGGATGAAAGATTCATGTTCTTACATTGCACTGATATGGAAGTCTCTCTTAGCAGTCTGTTTTTGCGTGTTTTCTAACTGTGTGTCTGTGCGACTCAGTGTGATATCTAGTGGAAGAATGTGGTTTTAGTCAGCTAATTGATGAAAATAAGAAGTTTGAGAAAGTGGAAAATGATGATTTTCATTTCAACTAGATCATTAAAATGAGGGTATGATGTAATTGAAAAGAATGTGGATGTTTAAGTTATGGCTAATTAGTATAAGATGAAATGAAACAAAATATGACTTTGGTGGCCAACTTTTTCGTTTTTATAATTCTAAAACATGCCTTTTGCTTTAATAGAAATATATTTGGGACCTAGATATCAATTGCCAACAGTTCTTTTCTTTGACAAAGGGTCAACATAATTCCAATCAAGGTTTTTAAAATTATGATCTTACATAAGATTGTTTTCGTAGATCGAATCTGGGTATTAAGATTCTACTATAGTATCCGGATTGTGTTCGTAGATCGAATATGGGTCTTAAGATCCTATTATAATATCCGGATTTTAAGATTCTACTAGCCATTTTCTAATAGGCATAATAAAATCACGTAAATCTATATAATATCATATATCATATCTCATGAAAAAATATAAGTTAAAATTATGATTTTGATATGTTTTAATATAACTTACTTACCTTAATTATATCTGTTATAATCATGCATTTATAGAAATGATTAGTTCTTATTTAGAATTGTTTTTATTTATGAAAGTGTAAAAAAACACCCATACAGCGTTTGTTGCCAAACCTTTAATATAATTAGCCTTTGGTTTTTCATATTACACGATTTACGTAGATATGTGTTTTTTAGCTTTTGATTTGAGAAAAATAAATTTGGATTGAACTTTTTTTTAACGGCTAGTTAGTAGTTAGTGATTTGAGTTGCAGTAACATCCAATTGGGCAGTATGCAAGCCTCGAACCTTACGTTTTAGGGGAGATAAACCCCATGTCCTGCTTCTATTTTATTCCGCCCTGAAGGTACATGATGAAACTTAAACCCAAGACCTCTTCAAAGATACCTCCCTAAAGATATCTTGGTGGCCAACTGTGCTAACACACTTGGTTAAATTTGGATTGAACTAGATCTTAAGATGCCATTTAGATCCTATCTTGCATTACGTAACATAATTCCGACTATACTAGCCTTACCTTATAATCAGTTGTGGTAAATAGGATGGGCGAGTCGACCCGATTAAAACCACTGGGTTCAGATTAGCATTCAGGTTAGTATGCTTGTTCGAGTTGACCCAACCAACCAGAATGCTAAATAGGATAGAGTGTCGGGTTAAATATATTACGTTTATTCGATTCAATTACTCGCTTCATCCCATAATAATAGTTGACTGTGACTTTTTGGATTTTAATTTTACAACTTTGACCCTAAATATACTAATGAATATACATTTAAAAACTCAATCAATTCATATATTTTCCAGTATCATATAGCACAAATAAAGATATTTAAGGTCAAAGTTTAAAAATCAAAACTGAAAAAGTTTATTATGGAACGGAGGGAGTAACATTATTGCCTGAAGTCCTAAACCCAAATGACCCGATCATCCCAAAAGCTTAATAAGGTTCGGTTCGGGTGTGTGTCACCCTAAGAATGCAGAAATTATAAAAAGAAGAAAATTTACCTTCAATCATATGCCATACATGTCAGTAACTGAAATAAGATTTTCAACACTCAGGACTGTATTTTCCACATTGTAATCGTCCTTTCACATTAGTTTGTAATACTTCACAAAACCTAACATAATCGTTGTATAGAGACTTGATAAACTAAAGCTCAAAATTTAGCTACCACAAAAGCCAGTTACAACAATCGCTATACCTAAATGCAATATAAAGTCTATGGTTTAAGATCAGCATGTGTTGAGAGTTCACACCGTTTTCCTCTTCTTCTGCACTTTCTCCCATTTGAGGTAAATCTGGTATGACAATCCACTGAACACCATAACGACACTACCCCATTGCTTACTAGATAAGGGATTGCCACTGAGCAGTGATGACACCACAATGCTTACAAACTTTCGGGTTGTCGTGATGGTTGTATTAGTTAAAGAACCGAACCTGCTAATGGTAAAGAATATGAAATTTTGTCCAATTGCACCACACAAACAGTAGTATAGTATATCCCAAGCGGCCTCAGGGTGGTGCTTGCAGAATTCAACTGCTTGGTAGCCACTTGCTTGTGGCCAACCGAACATGAACACAAAGTTGTAGATGGTACCCCATAAATTCATCCCTAGCATTATATCCCATGCACCTGTTTTCGGGTACCTAAAGAACATACAAATGCAATTACCAGATGTGTGACATTATATCTACGAGTCTTAAATTACACACTAAAGAAAGGTGAACAATTATATACCTTGTTGAGATTGAATCTTGTGTTGCATTTGTGAAACCATCAAATGCTAAATTTAGGAAACATAGCCCGTATCCAAGTGGAGCATTTGGGTGGGCCAGCTTGCTTAAGGTCTTTGAGCTAGACTGTATGAAGACAATGGTATAACTGAGTAAGCCTCAAAATGTGACTCGAAGTGTTGCGGATAATAAAACAAGTTCTTTTCTAAATAAAAGAGCCCGATTCCTAATCTGGTATTGGTCTTCAAACCCGATATTAATTCAGTTTAATGTTAACATATAGCAGTAGTGATTAGCTATAAAAGTTTACTATTAGATAATTGTACCTCCCCAAAGATAATGTAATTAATCAATTAAAGCATGGGTTATGTTGGAAAAGATGGTCAAAATAACAAAAGTCAAAACTGGTCCAAAATTATCAGATATGCTTTACTTGTTACTTTTTGTTATACTTTATACTATCGGTCTATCAGAGTACAAACATATTGATATAATCAATAGGCAAACTTTAAAATCCACTGCACTGGCAAAGGAAAAAAAGGAATTTTGCCAACTGTAAAAGGTAAAAGGGGGAATTGCAAATAGACCCAATGAAACTTGTATTTTTGCATATTTTCCCAAAGTACCAAGTTTTTGAAGCAGAATTACAATGTTGTTTAAGCACGGTTTAGGGAAATATGCAAATATAGAAGTTTCACTGGGTATATATGCAATTGCTTCAAAGTAGGGGAAAACTATAATCGTAGTTTGTTGATCAAAAGTAGCATTTGCTGTGTAAAGCTTTACAAGAATACTAAAGTAGGACTTCGGACTTTGGAGGGTTTGAAAGCATTGAAAATATTTGAAAACGTAAAAATCAACTTCCATGACTTGGGTCAGTTCGGGTACTTAACCGGTCCTGGAACCTTGCCGGGCCTCAATGGTACATGTATTAAAAGATTTGTTCAACATAGTAACTGAAAGGCCAGGTCTATAACAAGGAACAGAATGCCAGCACAGATCTGGCGAGGACTTGGAGCAATCCAAAAGCTAGTATGATTGCAGTTTCACAAAGTTAGATGATATATTTACCTTTGTGAGCGCAAAGGCAGACACCCCACCGGCAACAAGGAGAGTACAAAGATACTCCGGAAAAGTGTATCTAATACCATAAACTAGAGTTCCCATCAACATCACTGCATTAAAGATAATTGTGTCCGCATCAGCACAACCGCACAAAAGTAGAATAATGACCATAAACAATATCACAGCAGACAATCAAATAAGAACAAAAAAAGAACCAACTTTTGTAAATTAGTGTTTTCAAATTTTATTTTTTTTGGTAACCGTGATTTCCGACTCATTGGTCGACTAATCCAAGAGGTAAAGATCTTGAAAGACAGACTAGTAACAATGTCACCATAGCTGGCCCGTAAATAGTTTATAAACAGTATACCTGGAATCATTTTTGAAGATTTTGCTAGGACCTGCAGGTGAAAATAAAAAAACAAGTACCTTAATTAAGCATAGTTATTTCATCAAGGAATATTTAGAATCAACTTACAACATTAAACTATGTACGACCAGTATCCTCATGCAACAAATAATGCCCGCATTTGCAACATTAAACTATGATAGTGGTAAATATACTGTTATAGATTGAGAAAACAGTAACATACCTGAGCAGGATAACTAATGTATTTCAATGCTTCGATTCCCATAGCTGGTCCAATTGTATTTGTAATGCCAGCACTCCAGTAGCTCGACCAAGGAGCACGACCAGTAGAACCACTGGGCCACAGCTTTATCACTATTTGACAAACAGACAATGTCGATTAATCACCATTATTAGATAAATCATATACGACGAGAAACAAAAATTAAAAGCATATACAAGAAACACTTACTTATAAATGACCATACTAAACAAACAGCACTTTGTGCGAAGTTTAAGAACGCCAAATGTTGAAACCTCTCCTTGTCAGGACCAAATCTTTTGGTAGACCTGAGATTTCATTATGGAAACTCTAATATTAGCAAGTCTAGTTCCATAACAAGCTTAACAAAGTAGTCAAAACAGACACAACAGAATTTTTCCTTTGAAATGAAAAAAAACAAAACAATTTATATAGTCTATACTCCGTCTGTTCCAATAAGCAGTGTTAAATTTACATTATGCCCCTTAGGCCTTCACATGTAAATTACATTTCCGCTCAATATAAATCAAATATTAATTCTAAATTGGTTTGGGCAGAACTGTATATTGAAAGGCTTTTCGTATAACATTACTTCATATATATCATGCGTGATGACAAAATGGCTTCTATGAATTTACATAACTTGTGTATTTTCTTTCTAATGAGCAATGCAGATGCTTATTAAACGCTATCACAGTTACCTAAAAACAAACAACAGATATCTCCATAAAAACAGCTAATTAGGCTATCTGGATTGGAAGAATCTGAAACTACCAATCTTGGGTTCAAAGACCACATTTCCAATTGAAACCTAACTTAGCTTTAGATTCCATAATAACGAGGTTCTATACTCATAACATAATAAACAACTATTCATGATGTTTCATGTTTGTTTACCTGTGCATATCCAAATGAACGAGGACAAAATATTAATGCTCAAGTCAGCGACGCCATTAGCAGGCCGTCATTATTTGCTTTACTTGGCTTGTGATCTTTGAACCTAACTACTACATTCACCTTTCTTGGACTTTTTTCCAAAAGGGACAACCTACACGCTGTTAGTGGGGTCTAACCTAATCCCTTACTATTATTTTACACTAAACCAACGGCCCTAATGATTGTACCTCATTATTATTGTAATAAACTCAAAACAATGAATTGCGAATCCAAATTCTGACATGCCCATGGGATAGCAACATATCTATTACTTTAAGCCAAAAATACTAGATTACCAATTCTTTAAGACTTCGCAACAAAACATTCAAGAAAGCTCAATCAACGCCAGATATATTACTTAGGGGGTGGTATATTTGGCATTGCAGATACAAATCACTTTTTCTCTAACGGCCTGCCATACACTATTTTCTGATTATCTACATTTTGTAAACCCGCAATAATCACCATCAAAACTCAACCCCAACACTCTTGGGCATGTTTGGCGCAATGGGTTGGGGTTGGAGCTCGAGCTTTATTACAACCCGAAAGCTTATAATTCTATAAAGCTGTTTGGCGAATTAGTTAGAGTGGTAGCTTATTAATGTAAAATCGCATAAAAATATATTGGAGGGTAATAAAATAATTTGACTAGTTATAAGGCCCATGAGCCCTTTTTTTATGGACTTGGGCTTATGGCTTATAAGGGGTGTTTGTTTCGGCTTAAATAGCGAACTTATGGCTTATTTGGTTTTCGCCTTATGTTTCGTAAGCTCGCTTTTGTGGCTTATCTTGAAACTTTTCAGCCTATAAAAGTTTATTATATCATAATAAGCTTATAGAAAGCTAAAAGCTTCCAAACAAGGCACAACAAGCGAGTTTACGAAACATAAGCCGAAAACCAAATAAGCCATAAGCCCGCTATATAAGCGGAAACAAACACCCTATAAAACCTTCCATCATAAGACAATGTAATAAACAAAGCTTATTTTAAAAGCTCAAGCCCGCCCGTTTAATCCCTCGATTTCGGCAAGTGTAATGTCACATTGTTACCTTACCACTCATTTCTCAACTTATATCCTGTGATTACATAAATTTATAATACTAGTCACATTAAACATATACATTTCATTTCATTTGACGGTTTTACCATTAACTAATTACTCCGTAATTTTTATTTTTAGTAGTGAAGAGTTAAATTGACATATTAAAAAAGAGTAATAAAAAATAAATATAAAAACATACACAGTCTCTTGAAGAATGCCTTGATAAATATAAGCAGACCAGATACCCGTCACACACACCACCAGCTCAATTACTCTCCGTAAACTCACACCGTGAGACTCCATCAGATCGGAGTAACTAACTGCTGGTTCAACTCAAACTGATTTTTTTCAGTTTTTTATTTAGTTATTTATATTTGTTTTTTTTTTTTGGTAATGGGGTGTTTGTTTGTTTAGTAGGGGCATGGGTTGTTGGAGATACGTGGTATGTGACACGTGGAGAGATGTGATTGGTTTGTTGACTAAATGGTGTCATGTGATTGGCTGGAGGGAGTTAGTGTGACGTTATGGAGTTACTAGTAGTATTATAGATGTTTGCGGTTAAGTACCTATTGTATCAATATTGGCATGTGCGGTCCTTTGAAGTTAGAAACGATAAATGATACGAACCCAACACAAAGTTAAAAATGTCTTTAGGTTGAAAATAAAAATTTTGGGTAAAAACTAGCATATTACCCGCGAAATGCAGCGGCGGGTAATAAATGACTATCTTTTAACAATCGATTTAATGTTAAAATATAAAAAAATTAAATTAAATAAATAAAATCACTAAAATGAGAAAAAAACAATTTTTTTAAATATATCAAAATGGATGTTGAATTAAATAGAACGAAATTTTATAAAATATGTTGAAATTAGATTATGAAAAAAATTAATGAGTTAAAAAATATTTCAATTTAAAAATAAAAAATGAGTTTTTAATAAGTTGTTAAGAAGTTGTTACAAAAGTTTGTTTGAAAAAAATGGATGGTTAAGATTTGAAGTTAGGTTTGGATTAAAAATGATCTAATAGTTAAGTTATTAATATGTTTATCTTAATTTTTTTGTTTGGAGTTAGAATGTGTATATGCACCATTTATAGATAGTATAGATAGGCCAATCCATGTGACATGTTTAATAAACGGATCTGGATGACAACGGGTCAATAATTCGTAAGCTTAAAAGGAGGTTTAATCATTGAGACAAATGGTTAAATAAAAGGCTCAGATCAAGAAAATGAAAATGTAAAATAATGGGCCCCATGTAGGGGTGTAAACGAGCCGAGTCGAGTCGAGTACTGCCAAGCTCGAGCTCGACTCGATTACTAAAACTCGAGCTCGAAACTCGGCTCGAGCTCGGTCGAGCTTCATATTTCGAGCTCGAGCTCGACTCGATTACTAAAACTCGAGCTCGAAACTTGACTCGAGCTCGACTATTTTGCAAATTATGCTCGAACTTGATAAATACGCGGCATGTGAAGCTCGGCTCGGCTCGATTTATGACTATAAAAGGGTAAAAGTGTAATTTGATTGAAGCTCGATAAAGCTCGCGAGCTTCACGAGCCGAGTATTATGCAGCTCGAACTCGAACTCGAAAGTATACTCGAGTAGCTCGAACTCGAGCTCGACTCGTTTAGATCGAGTCGATTTCGAGTACTTTACGAGTCGATCTCGAGTAACTCACGAGCTGTCTCGTCTCGTTTACATTCTGCATTTCACCAATCACAAAACGACACGTAGACTTAGGTCTATTTTAAGCCTGCGAATTAAGTCCATATATCAACGCTATTTATTATTTACATTTTCTTTTCCTATTTCATCACTAACCACGCCCTCATCTCAACGCTTCTATCTTAACGCCCCCATCCCATAAAAAAAATCATCCTACATCTATATTTCCATATTTTATGAGATCCCCATGCAAATTCGATAATTTTTGTCAGTATGAATAATTAAACTATAAAATTTCTTAAACGCTAAGGTATCATAAATATTGAAACTTCAAGTATAAAATAAAAAATGTAATGTATCTAATAATTAGATAAAATATTAGTTGAATAATATAATGTTTAATATTTTTAAATATTATAATATTAAATATCACATATACATACGAATATACTCTATGTATAATCTTGCCTATAATAATTATAATTACTAATATATAAAAAGTATTCACTTTAAAATTGATGTTTACTTCGAAATAAGTAGCAAGTTTTATTTTTGGATAGTAACATTTTTGGTTTCTCTACTTTACTATTAAAATTAAAACACACATTAATAACTCAATTTATTTTCAATATTACTACGAAGGCAAAAATGAGGTTTTGTCAGTTAAAATTAGCATTGTACGTATCACAATTTATCCATTTTTGTTTGTAAACACTATTTTTAGGACAGAGTGAGTATTAATATACATATAAGTTATATACTATATTTGTACATTGAAAAGTTCGAGGATTTATGTTATCTCTATCATCAATTTCACAATTTGAGCCCCGCCCTCATCCTCTGTCAACTCGATGATTTTTCAGTTAAATCGAGTTTGGGAATCGGGTCCCTTTATGTGCGGTTTCTTTGTCACCCTTATAAACGAATTGTATTTGAGATGCTAAGTATTAAAAACCCCGTTTAGATATATACACGCCTTTAGAAACAAAATATATAACTTATATTTACTTTAAAATTAATTTTGTTATGTGTTTAATATGAGAGAATTATGTTTATTATTTAAATTTCATTGAAATCGTCTTATATTTATTTGTATGTTATGTTTATATTTTTTATGATTACAATGATCTTATGTATGGTCAACAAGGTATTCGCACTAGCTAGATTGTATAATTAAATCATGAAAAAAAATATTAGAATGAAGCTCCTTTTTAAGATTTATCATTGTACATTATAAAGACATTTTTTTATGACACGGTTTTGAGTTTTATTTTTGAAAGAAAAAAATAAAATAGAGAGTAAATCAAATAAATTTGTGTTTCATATTTTTTTTTGGTTTTGCTAATGACCACCCATAGGGTGGTTTTTTAGATTTTCATAATTATAAACATTTCCAAATATTAACTAATTATTTCTTTAAATACATAAGTTCAGAAAATATAATTAAGGTAAGTAAGTTTAAATAAGGTATGTATTTATATTAATTAAGTTCATTTTTAGAAATATTTATAATTACGGAAAGTTAAAAAATCACCCTATGGGTGGTCATTAGCAAAACCCATTTTTTTAGTGAAAAGAAAAAAAAAATAGGCTAAATTTCTCACCAAAACTTTCTTTTTAAAATGGGATAGATTTGAAAAAAAAAGTCAATAGTTTCCATATAAGTTGTCAAGATCTCGATTATGGTTAACAAAAACAATCATGATTTTATATAAAAAATTTACATGCTTAAGATCTTATAAGATATCAAGACTATATGATTTTAAGATCTAATACGATTCAATCTTATTTTAGAACCACAAACTAAAAATCTACCTAATTTTAAAAACAATGTGTTAATCTTCTTATACGTTTCATAATCAGAACTTACGATAACATTGTATGAAACATTCATATAATTTTGTGTTTGCAATATATATTAATTTATAAATTTGTATAGAGTCAAGTTATTTTGGATACTATATCTATCATGGATACTAAGGGACTCATCTCCACCATCCATCCTCATCATATCTAATGGTTGAGATTAAAAGTATTTAATTATTTCACTTATTTTTAAAACTTAAATATCTTTTAAACCGTTAAGTGTTAAACGGAAAAAAATATACCATCGCGACGAGCATTTAATTAGCTTTCTACAGATATGCAATATGATATACTTTTGAAGAAAAAAAAATCGTTTTTTTTTAAATTTGCGTAAAATATCATATATGATAATAGTGTTTTATCATATATGATATTAGTGTTAAGTTACAAATTATTACAGAATCATATATGATATTGGTTTATATCATATGATATTGGTTTATATCATATGATATTGGTTTATATCATATGATATTGGTTTATATCATATGATATTGGTTTATATCATATATGATAAGTTATATCATATATGATACCAGTGTTACTATCATATATGATATTCAGTATCATATATGATAAATTACGGAAAAAACAAAAAAAGATAATTTGTCGAAAGTATATCATATAGCATATCTGTAGAAAGATAATTAAATGCCCGTCGTAATGGTATATTTTTTTTCGTATAACGATTGACGGTTTAAAAGATATTAATGTTTGAAAAAAAAGAGGAAATTTGTTTTATGTTTAATCTTATCCATTAGATTAAGATGGAGATGAGTGGTGGAGATTAGTCCCTTAGTATCCAAATAAAGTTTGGTATCCAAATGAACTTAAATCATTTGTATAATATTAAAAAACTATTAAGAAAATGACATTATATTAAGATTTTGCGATCTTCATCCTACTTTACGATATCAATCTTATTAAAAACGAAAACGATCCTAAGTAAAATTCCGATCTCAAAAACCTTGGTTAATTACTTAAATTTTTTAGAATACATAATTTGTATATCTCTATTTCTATCTCTATCTCTACTATATAAAGGGTGTATCCCAAGTGTTGAAAATTTTCAAAATTTCAAAATATATATTTCACCATTAATTTATTCACACAATATTATCGGATCATGAGTTCGACCACCGTGTCAACCCGATCGATTCACTAGGTCACAACATCGACTTACGGGTCAGTTCGATCGAGTCACGGGTCACGGGTTTGACCACCGGGTTAACCCGGTCGAGTCATCGAGTCATGAAATCGACTACCGAGTTACCACGGTTGTATCACCAGGTCACGGGATTGGGTTAACCCGGTCGAGTCATCAAGTCATAGATTCGACCATCGGGCTAAGCCGATCAAGTCACCGATGCCTCGGTTTGACCACTGGGTCACCCGGTCGATCATCAGTGCACGAGTTCGATCACTAGGTTAAACCGGTCAAGTTACTGGGTCACTGATTCAACCATTGGATTAACCCGGTCGATTCATCGGATCACTAATTTGATCATCAAATTAACTTGATCGAGTCATTAAATTACCGGTTCATCCATTTAAACAATTAGCGATAGATAATTTTCACAAATATATGCGGGGCATGAGTATAATTAAATGTATAACTGTAAAATCATCACTTATCGTTTTATTTTTTTTCTAACTCGAGAGGATGGATGATATAAAAGAATAGATTTCATTCTTTTTTTTTTCTCTCATTCTTTTCTGTCAAATTTGACTTTTTCTTTCTTTTTTTAATATCAAAAACTTAGACCGTGTTTTTAATGCATGTTTAAATAGATACAGATTTTCACATTTCGTCATAATTAGATAGTTGCTGAAGTGGATCATTTAAACATAGTTTGTGAATATCACGAGAAACCAAATATTTGGACTCGACTACTTGCAAGAAAGCTGATAGAAAAATAAATAAACAAAAGTGACATTGTCGAGTTTTGCTTTAGGCATTAATCTCTACTCATTTATAAAAGAAAAATAGAGATGGTTGAAAAATACTAATTTTGGAAATGTTGAAAATAGAATGGTTGAAAAATACTAATTTTGGAAATGTTGAAAAATTGTGAGCCCTACTAAAAACCCACTCATTCTAACACACTTTTCTTTTGCATCTAAAAAACACACACTTTACACAACCCGCCGCCACCACCATCGCCACCACCATATCTCACCAACGTCGGACCCCACCGTCGTCGGATGTAAACTGTAAATCGCTACCGCCATATTCACAAAAAGACAGCCTTCAAACAACAAAAACCCATCCAAAAAAAATCAATTAATCAATCGATCAACAAACCCTAATTCCAAAAAAAATCAATCATGTCGTCAAAGATGGGTAATTGTTTTTACTTAATTCTTCACGATCTGTTGATTAATTAATTTTATATTATATAAAAAAACAGTGATTTAATTTATGTTTTTTTTTTAATTTTATAGGAGGAAAAGCTAAGCCTTTGAAGGCACTAAAATCTGAGAAGAAGGAGTACGATGAGGTATGAGCTTATCTGATCGTGTCTGTAAAAGGGTTTTTTTTTTTTTTTTTTTGGCTTGTATAGATGGCTTATGGCTTATTTGGTTTTGGGTTTATGTTTTATAAGGTTACTTTTTGTGGCTTATTTTGAGACTTTTGTAGTATAAGCCGAAAAGTTTCAATTTAAGCCACAAAAAAAGTGAGCTTATGAAACATAAGCTTATTTTTGTAGATTATTATTGTTTTGTAGCATATACTGTAAAGGTTTTTTTTTTTGCTTATATAGTGTGCAGCTTATTTGGTTTTGGGTTTAATAAGCTTACTTTTTGTGCTTATTTGAATTGTTTTGTGCCTTTGGGTTTAATAAGCTTACTTTTTTTGCTTATTTGGAATTGTTTTGTGCCTTTGGGTTTAATAAGCTTACTTTTGGGTCTAATAAACTTACTTTTTGTGGCTTATTATATTGAAACTTTTTTTAAGCCTTGAATGAGCTATCAAGCAAAGATAGTATAATGTTTTTTTTGGTTTGGCTTATATTGTGTGTTTATGGGCTTATTTGTTTTTGAGATATTATTTATTATTGTAATTGTGAAACCTACCACTTCAATTCATACGAGGGTAAAAAACATAGTGAAGTGTCAAATAAAATGCTATGCATCTATTAACAAGGCCATAATTCTTGTTAGAGGTTGATTTTACTTTTATATTAGTTACGTCTTATCTTAAAAGTTCCTAAATTGCAACTGTCACAGGTCATATCAAAACTAACAGATGAGAGGGCTGCTCATATACCATACAGAGACTCAAAATTGACCAGGCTTCTTCAGTCTTCTTTAAGTGGTCATGGAAGAGTATTTGTAAGTCTTTGTGAATACTTGATAGACGATTTAAGCAAAACACTGCTCTTTAAATTCATTTTGTTCTTTTTTTAAGCTCATTTGCACCATTACCCCGTCTTCAAGCAATTCAGAGGAGACACACAACACACTAAAATTTGCTCATCGTGCTAAACACATTGAAATTCAGGCAGCACAAAACAAGGTAAGGGCTTTTTATGAATTCTTTAACTTTAGATATTCTTTTATTGACTGTTTCTGCAAGTAACCCTGCATTTTTACAGATCGTTGACGGAAAATCTCTTATCAAGACATATAAAAATAAAATCCGATCTTTAAAGGAGGATCTAGAACAGTTGAATAAAGACACTGCAACAGTTCCTCAACTGAGTGATGCTCTCCCTAATGAAGAGGTTAGATTTTCTAATGTTTTTTTCTAATTATATAAGTCTACATAACGCTTTTTTTAAGAATTTTAAATAAATCAGCTCATAACACATCTTAAGTCATTATAATTTGTATTCATCCTGATTTTTTTCGTTTTGACGTGATGCGTATAGCTAGAAGATGGTCAAGTGAAGTTGCAATCAGAATTGGAGAAAGAAGTAACAAAAGATGCTTTGTCAAGCCAAATACAAAATCTCACAAAATTGATTTTGGTCTCCATAAAATCTTTACCCTCATCCAAATTTCCTGATCACACAGCTCCCAGATGCAGATATTCTTTTGGGGAAGAGGAGGTAAACTTTTTTCCCTTGTCATTTTATCAAACTTAGATATATGTTTACCTTTAATAGTTCTTGAAATTTGTGATTTAGCATTCTGGTTAACATACCCAACGAGGAATGTATCTATCTGTTAGCTTTTGGAGAAACAAATGCTTAACACTACTTAATAATCTCATGAATGTGTAGCTTGCATATCTCCCACATAGAAGACGGGACTTGATATTGGATGATGAAAACGTTCAGTTTCATATTAGTCTAGATGAGGGCACAAAAGTTAAGAATGATGCATTAAAGGAAGATAAAAAGACCAAAAAGCCTGGACTGCTTGACTGGTTAAAACCACGGGTCAGTCTTCTATTGTGATTACGGTCAATATGTGCTAGATATCATTGGTTGCTACTAAATGAAAATCTACGGAGAAGGTGCTTTATCACTGCATAATTTATTTCTTCAAAGAACGCTTACCACCTCCGTTAAAGAACATGAAACTCCACCATCTCATCCTGCTTAGTTTTAGTATGTAATTAGGTCTTAAAGCTCATAAGATATACGGAGAATATTTTATCGCATAAATTTTCCATAAAATTTTCAGTTTGTTGCTTAGGACATTCATTTGACCTCAAGGATGTCGGTTGTGGTAAGTCTGAGTGTCTGATACTCTGACCCAAGATGACAAATGTGCTGTGAAGTTAGGTGGGCCACTCCTTTTAATTAAATGTTTATGTTTTGTAAAAAAACCTGATTGATATTATGTTCAGGTTGTGAAAGTCATTACATACATGCAGATATTCTTGTAAGCACAAGTGCAGAACATCAAATGAATATGCTCTCTATGATCACACCTCCACCCTTGTGTCATCTATATTTTTCTTCACATGTCAATTTCTATTAATACTGGCGAGAAATTTTATTTGGTTGCATAATCCCAAGCTACAGTTTATGCATGTTGTTTATAACTTTAAATAGATACATAGCCAAACATACCGCCATACGATGTGATATGCATGCTTAATCTCATCTCTGATATTTTTTTGAAGTCTTGTTTATTGCTTTTCACTAGAAATGAGATGGTTTGACCGTTGCTGGTGATAAATCAAGTGAAGCCAAGTCTGCAAGCGCGTCATCGTCTCCTGCAAATACACGTATCTTTCCAGTTGAAACCAGAGACTCACACTCTTCACCATCAGAATGCACATCAGTTGGGTTCTTATCAGAGGCCAGAGAAGATCGAGACATAAACAAGGATGCCTTCTTGCAACAGGAAGCTCCTCCGGTATGCAGTTCTCTCACTTTGTAATCCTATTTATATGAATGTATTAGTTGTATCCTCTACCTAGAGGTGTCAGGATTGGCGATTCATGTCTGTTGGGTAATGGGTAGAGGTGTCAGGATTGGCGATTCATGTCTGTTGGGTAATAGGACATAACATTTTTTGAATAAAACAACTTAGGAGTCTGTATGCGAATAATAGACTTTGGAGAGTTTTATTCTGTTTGACCCATCAACCTTCAAGGTAAAATTATGTTTGACCCGTTTGAGATGAAACGTAACGTAATTCGACCCACAATAAGTGCATGGGTCAAAATTGCGACCTCCACAGACCTATAAAGACGGGCATAGGTTAGTAAATCCGTTTGTTATGCGCGTATATTTTTATACGACTATCCCATTCTATAATGAACATAATTTGGTGTGTAGACTTTAAAAGATCTCGGCAACTCAGTTTGGGACTAATTGATACTGCATAATGATTCTTTTTGTTTAAATCAGTTCGTGTAATAGATGCTCTCTTTTCCAGTCAATTGGCTTGAAATATGTTTGGATGACTTAAATTTTACGTAATGTTGTATTGCACAAATTTGATCTTTCTCGTGAGGTTAGCTTCTGTCAACTACTCATTGCTAATGGTTATTTTAGGCGGGTCACTTGGCCACTTGGGTCGTGTTTGTTACTGATCAAACAGGTTGAATTTTAATAAAATATAGTAATGAAAGAGGTCAAATGACTCAAAAGGACAAAAAATGTATAAGTAATTTTGACTTGAAACCAGTTTTGACTTTTGATTCGTTACCCAAACCACCCGACCCACCCATGTTTCCATATCAAGGAGATGGGTTATGCGAAGTTCATTATTTTATCGACTACTTACATTTACGATATGTAGGCTGAGGCTAAAATACTTAAAGGTCCACATGAGGATCTTGAAGGCTATCTGGAAGCTATTGAATAACTAAGAAGCAATATTCGGTTTTTTACCAACCATAAAAGCTTTAAGAGTAGTGACGGGGTCCTAAGCCATGCAAATAGTTTGCTTTCGAAAGCTATCCCCAAATTAGAACATGAATTTAAACAGCTGTTATCGTCATACAGGTTTGTTCCACTTTTCCCTTATAGAAATCATCTTTTTTTCCTACCAAAGATTTTCTTATCATACTATCTTTTAGCATTGCCAGTGTTTGATTTCTTCTAGAAATATTGTAAACATGTATTTCGAATCAGTATTAAACTATTAATGGATGTGCAAATTATCGTCTTATGAATTCTTTCAGTAAACCAGTGGAACCTGATCGTCTATACGAGTGCCTGCCTAATTCGCTAAGACCATCATCTGGATCACCCGATGCAAGTGGCAAGAATGCTTCTAATAGTCATACAGATCATGTCACTGCAGAAAATGCTGTTTATAAACCTCCAGTCCTCATACCACCTCGGGTACTACCATTGCTTCAGGATTTAGCTCAACATATGGTTCAAGCTGGTCACACTCAGCAGTGTCTGATAGTTTACAGGTAAGAATAAATAAATCTCGATTGGGTATTTTTTTTGTAATGGTTTGAGACCATTAAGTGATCCGCCAGTGCAAACTTGTTATTATAATGACATGTTATCGCACATGTTCTTGCTTTAGGGATACTCGTTCTCAAGTCCTGCAAGAAAGCCTCCAACAATTGGGAGTTGAGAAGCTTACTAAAGATGATGTCCAAAAGATACAATGGGAGGTCTTGGAACTCAAAATTGGAACTTGGATTCATTTTATGTGAATTGCAGTAAGTGAAATAACAATTTGACATAATCTCCTTTTGTTCTATAAAGGTTAGGACAGTTTTTTTTCCAGGAAAATTCAAATTACTAAGGGGTTGGATTTGCGTTTCCAAAGTGATTATTGCTACTTCAGGTTGCAATAATAATATCAGTTCCAAAATGTCAATCCAAACACCACCTTACTTGTTTTTAAGATAAATTCCATATAGTACTAATGGTTCAATAGATTCCTGCAACTGTCTTCACGGATATATTTGGTAATTAACGATTAGTCAAACGTTTTATACTTCACATGTTACCACATTTTGCAATTATGCTTAGATCTTACCACGATGTAATGTTTCGTTAATTATCTGCCGCTAGGCAATTCCGCCGCTATGCGCGGGTACTCGCCTAGTGTATCATTATATACACAAACAAAAAACTTGTTTGAAATCTTCAAAAGGAGCCTATTGCTTTAAAAACCATCATTATCAAATGAACGACAGGATAATGAAGTAGCCTTGGGGACAAGTGGGGTGCCGGACAAGTGACCTCATTGACTTAGAGCATTAGCTATGGCAGCCTAGCAAGCTCGCCAAATACATGGTGTCACACCCCACCATGTCGGAATATGGGGCGCGACGTATGGATATCATCACAACATGGCATGTCTATAGAGATAACTATATGAAATAAGAAATGTCATAAATGACGACACAAATGTCATGACAATATCTCAACATGCAGGAGTCTAGGTAAATAGGTAACAGTACTACCATTTACCCGAGACAAACAAATAACACAAACATATCAAACATATAGGTGCCAACATGCATCACTTATCAAAAAAAAACATAAAGGTAAACTAAGAAGGAACGGGGATCTCCTTCTATATGCAATCCTAGGGCATCCAACTCTAGCCACTTCTATCCTCAAGCTTAAACACATTCACACCTGAAAGAGACACTAAAGCACGTCAACATAAAGTTGGTGAGAGTCATAGGTTTAGACTCCAACGCTAAATCAGTTACAAGCTGTGAATAACAATCATCAACAAAAGAACATATGGACAATGTGCTACAATTATGTATTAACAACTAGCATTCAAGATCAATCATTCCAAACCAAAATCCAAGGCTCCTACCTTGCCAAACAACATGGTACCATAGATGATCACACTATGTACCTATCCCAAGGCCACTACCTTGTCAAACCACAAGGCCACTACCTTGTCAAACCACAAGGCCACTACCTTGTCAAACCACAATAGCTGAGACGGCACGTGTCCCCCGATCCAAATCATACACAATCAAGAATCACATAGCAGTTAATCACATAAGTGCACACAAGTCCATCACAAACCATAAAAACATTCACAACAACAATTTAGAAATAACTTAACACAGTGTCTCTTCCATCCCATCTGGAAGTCAAAATCAATAGGAAACATGGGACTATGAAACTCACCTGATAGCTTCTTCACAAGTCCTCGCACTAGCAACGAGCTAACAAACCAAAAACACACAATCAATACCCGAACCAATCACCAAGATGGCTCATAAACCTATGATGGACATCTATCCTATTCCCATATAATTACCTCATTGTTAAGTTCTAATCACCCCATTACCCTTCCTTAACAAGTCCCTAACTTGGTTAAGTTTAATAGCTATCCCGTTCATAATTTTACACAAAACAGTCCCAGTTTTAGGTCTCAAAACTTTAAGTCAAACGTCCACTTAAATATACCCATGGTTTCTGTAAAAGGAATATTCACACTTTTATACATGTTAGTTAAGACCTCCCACTTGCCCTAACCTTAAAGCTACTGTTAAGGCCCCGATATATGTGTATATATTGCTACCTATCCAGAATTCACTGATTTTAAACGTATGAAAAGTTCATTACAATTAGAGGGTCTTACCCTAAACCACAATCTTAGCCCAAGTGCAGATACTCACTACAATATATAAAACATCTCTCATGTTCGTGAGAAGATCCCAATGCAACACTAAGTACCCCAAACAACCTAAAACTTAAAACGAAAACAGGCTGAATTGAAAACTGTTTTGAACTCCGACTGTTGTAACCTGATTTTGACCCACTTCCCGACCTCCAATTTAGTTCTAGTTTCTTGCATTGGAAAGTCACTTCAAATACCTTTTCAGGGATAGTTTGATCGCATCTTGAATGTTCCTAGAACTCCAGATATGATCAAAACAATTGACTCAAAATTCTGCCCAGTTTTTAAAAACGGGTTTAACAAAATCAACCTCATTAATTAACCCTAATCCCTCTAATTACAAGCCCTAATTTATTTAATTATTAAAATATGATTAATATACTGTTTTTAATTAAACCCTAATCTAATCCATCATATGATCATAGAAACATTAAAAACATTTAATATGAAAAGGGTTAAGAAGGTTTTACCTTTGAATTAATAGAAGATGAAGAAAACCTAATTTTTGAAGAACCCTAATTGGCCACCATTGATGAATTTCGGCTAGAAGATGTTATGGAGGTTAAAAACCTGATTATTATGGTTATGAGTTGGGTTTGGTTAAGTCCTAAAGGCCCCCTAATCCCATTACAAGTCCATTGGGCCTGTTTTGGGCTTTTCCCTTCTTTCTTTCTTCTTTGGTGCGTCTAAACCGACCCAAACACCCCTAAATTCGGTTTTTTTTATTATTTAATATTATGTTATTAGTATTACTTTAATTTTCCTTAGTTTATTTCAGCTCCTAAAGCCTCCAAAACCCCAAAACCGTAAAACTAGTCAGTTTTTACACGTTTTACCGTAAAAGACGTAAAATATACACTTTTATAAAAAATCTCAAATTTTGAAATAAACTTTATAACTAAGTCCTAAATGACTTAAAACCATCCCGAAAAATATCCATATGCCTAATTACCTCATCCGCTACCTCTAAATGCTAAACCGTAAATCGTAAAAATACGATTTTCTATAATACATATACGTATACTTAGAACCACCAAATAACACCATCTCACTTCATAGTCACTACCATGTGAACTCATGAACATGAAATCATCACACATCGTTTCATTCACAAGGTACCCCGTACCGAAAACGATATCCAAACCACAATCTATACACACCAATAAGCACATAAACACGTAAAGACACGCAACTAGCAGAAAATAAAACTAAGTGACGAACCTCAAAACCAGGGTTGTCACATCACTCCCTCCTAATAGAAATCTTGTCCCGAGATTTACTCCTTAGGATCAAACACACAGACAACAAATCACACGAGGATACTTGTTCTAAAAGAACTCCTCTCATTTCCACGTGAACTTTAGTTCAAGTTTCAAAATACCACATATACAAACCAAAAACAATTAAACTCATTGCCAAACTCTTGACCTCACAGTCAATAAATCTCCTAGATGACTCTTTGATAAAAAAGAAACTCTCATTAACACTAGTCCCGAATAACCGTACATGCAAAATGCATTCTCAAATAACCTTTACCAATCTCAATACATGAAATGTATCATGCATACAACTCATTTCCCCCAGGAAATTCTATGCTCATAAGCTAATGGTCTGATCTTTCTAAAGATCATAAATGGACCTACAAAACTCTACATCAACTCTTCCATTTTACCAAAACATACCACCCGTTACTATGGGTGAAACTCCCTACATAACTTTGTCACTAACTCTAGTGGTTTCCTCCTTTTCTACTTAGCATCCCTTGTTGCTCTCATCCTTTCCACAACCATCATTAACACATTAGTAGCCTCTTTTACCAATTCTAATCCACAATAGGGACAACTCACCCTATCCTTTCATATAGTGCCTCAAATGGCATTTATCGACTTATAGTATGATAACTATCATTATATGAAAACTCAGCCATCGCTAACGAGTTTCCTAACTACCGCTAAATCAATCAGTATAGGTCAGTTCCATTTCCTTTTCCACACTACGACAGTATTAGCCTGCTTGTGCTTTATTCTACTCATTAAGCTCTACCAAAGTTTTACCTTCGGTTCCTATCTCGACCTATTTCATTCATGCTTCGCTTCTATACACACTTCCTTCTTCTTCTTCAACTCCTACCATACATCACGATGTGATGCTTCCCATCGTTTCTTCCCTTGCCATAATCCTTCATAAGGCATTCCATACATATTAGGCTAACTTTTTACGCAAAATACTCTATTCCATCACATCCGTACGCAATCCTTCCAACTTCTCAACTACGTGACTTTTCATTCCTCTTGAAATATGAGATGAAGTTTAGTCTATCGTCTATCACCCAACTCTCGTCGTAATTATTCCTCCACCGCATTATGTATCCCTTTCACCAACTTCGTCCTTACATCGCCCTTTCTAAGCTACTCCTATCTATGTAGGAAGTATAGTCTACGTCCCTTTTATCCATATGATTATCCAAGCCACGCAACTTACAGGTTGACGCGTTCTCCGCTTTAGACAACTCAACTCGTGCAACCTACACCCTTCATCCAAACCACCCTAATATGTCATCCATATTGTTCCAGTTCGTCTCTGCTTCACTTTATTCTTCTTATTCCATGTCTCATCAACCATACTTGCCTTTCCCAGATGGTACTTGGCCTTGCAATTTTCTTTCATCACTTAACTCCACCCATCACCTTTGCCAAAAGTTCAATCAAGATGATTGAAAATGTGTTGGAGACGTTCATGATCCGTATAGATCATTCTCCACGTCTCGTACACCAAATGCCTCTAGCATTCTAGGCAGATATAACAATCCAGCCCCACTAACTAAGTCCATCTAGTTCTTCCAAATCTTCAGTTCCTGCAACGTATAAGCGATCGCCTTTCTTTGTCGTCCTCGTACGCGTCCAAATCCTTGCTCCACGTATCGTCATGCTTCGCGAATTCATCCGGTCCTTCCGATAATGCCAAGATTGGCTCATTATCCAATCCACCTCTTCAACCTCCAAAACGCTTCCTCATCCTTCTTCACTTCGCCCCTTGCTGGTTCCATGATTCGCCATCATCTCTAACTACTCATCATGGTAAACTTAATACTAAAAACTCACACTCGAAAATCTCACGTATAACTCCACTCCAAAACCAACACATAATTCGCCTCACTCTCCTTCTCAGATTTGAGTAGTTCAAGATGTCGTCGACGCTCCCGATGAGAACTCGTTTATACACGTTCATGCACACTTGGTTCATTGACACCATGAAAACCGCTAGTGCTTTGGTGAAGCCAAATACATAACCGTAAACCCAAAGCGTCCATACAACATCCTTAGCAATTTCAACTATGTACTCCTTGCACCATCTCTTAGCGGCAATACGAATAAATTCCTACCTCATTCTACTTGCAAAATTCTACACGCATCTTAAAAGACCGGTACTTCCTCTCATCAGACCACTCAACCTCTTTCCACATCCAATCTACTACTAAGCAACTCAACTTTTATCCGGCATTCCTTGCAATCTCTAACAGCTCTTGTTTTTAAATCACTCCATCAACGATTTTCCTTAGAAGGGCACTAACTACAACTCCTCTCACTTCTCCTACTTGCTCTATTTATGGTTCTACCTCACAGTAATAGGCAAACCTACTAAATTTCAAGAAATTTTCGGAAAACTTACATGCCCTACAAACAATCATAAATACCTTTGAGGTATTACTTCCCCTTCCAACACTCTCTATGGCGCGTTACTTGTGCTAATATCCCACAAATCTCTATTCATCTCCTTGGTACTCCTAAGAGACCTCATGACCACACTAGTTCGTCTACGAACTTATTTCCTCCCCACTAAGGGTATTCCGACCGTTCTCTCATGGTCACCTACTTAAGCGTGTAGGCGCGGCCAAGTCTTTCATACGACTACCTCAACGCTCCCGAACAATACGAAACCAAAACTAAATCCTGAATCCATCAGATACGATCAACGAATCAAACCAACGGATAACTAACGACATTTCACGTGCACCAATTAAAACAAGTAAAAAACCACGAGACTCAAAAGAAAACTCAAACCCAGAGCATGTATCAATTCAAAATGACCCATGACAACGAAAAATAATCCAAGAAACACCCAATGGCAACCAAAACATATTACGCCCCGCAACATATTATTTAAACCGTGCAAAAGACCGACCTTTCCAAAAGAATATACTCTTATTTATTATTATTATTATTTTTTTTACCTCCCCACATCTATGTGACTCAAACCATCTACAAACAACCTTCTAGGCGATCTCAAAACTCAACCCAAGGACTAGGTATCCCGTGCACCCCAAATAAAAATAAACTACTATTCAAAACTCAACCTTGAACCCGACACTTGTACAATAGTTATAATTACTAAATTTCTGTCACACCCCACCATGACTATACTTTCTGAATATTTTAAAAGTACGTTCCGAGTACATAATTTTTGGCTTTTGAATCACTCAAAAAGCTCTAAAAATGAGCAAGTTATGACCGAAACAATTTTATATTAATGAAAGATAAAATTGTATGTGAAATCTTCATAAACTCAATTTAACCTTGAATTAATAATTATAAATGACGTGAATCGGTTAAACCTAATTATATAAACTATGTAAGTAGAAAGAAATTTTACTTCACTTTATTTTAAAGAAAGTCTTTTAGAATTTGAAATAAATAAGTGTTGACTAAAAAGAAATCTTATGTTACATCTTGTTTCAAACACGACCCCAACACCTTACCCTTATTTTACCGAATACAACCAACTGTCTAACCCTATACTAGATTTCCAAGTCCCCTTTTTCCATATACCAACCAAAAGAAATGTAAGACTCAACACAAAAGATTTCATTATCTCAAAATAAATCCCAGGTTATTTCAATAGACTTAAAACCAAGAACATCGTTTTAAAACGTACACGTGAAATACGAAACTCAAAGAATACGCTACAAGACACAGTTCAAAAGATTCAAAACATCGTTGAAACTCCACAAAACTCCAGCACCATAAAACACGAACAAACACAAGGTACGTTCAAGTTATAATAACTAGTGAACGACCATATACCATAACTTAACACATAGTAGTATATATACATCCGCATATGTATACCTATTGAATCCCCCAAACATACTCGTTATCATACACGTAACTCAATCAATCGCTTTATACGCTCGTTTTTTCATACGAGTAATCACCATCTCACCGTGCCACAACAAGGCATAAAGCCCACCTCCAAAACCAAACCATATCGTGTGACCCCAAAATCACACAACACAACTATAACCCAAAACATATAACACAAAAAGAACAATAGCTATATCGTAGGTAGCCATTACATAAACTCATATATAATACGTATACCCAAATTCTACATCTCATCATATACAAGCATGTACTAACCCTCTTTCATGCAACCATACTTGGGAACCCACTGAAGTTGTGGTACTTGTATAACTATGTTGGCCACCATACTTATACAATTACCCTTTCTCCAATGCACTCCCTCCTATGATGACACTTATAAGAATAAATACAACATATAACACATAAATCCATCTACTCACATAAGCTCATAACCACATAACCAATAAGATCCAAAACTCCATCTATAAAAATAACATAATAAAACTCTTGGAATACAGAAATCCATAGTCTAGCTAAAACAGCCTAGACTAAATCCAAAACGAAAACATAATCAGTTATAAGTCATGTCGCCCATAAGAGTGGAAACGGCTTAAAATCCTTCCTACCCATTTAATCCTAGTAACTCAAACCACCACACGATTCTTAGGGAACATGACTTAAACATCAAAAGAAAAAATACTATACCTCAGGTACATAAAATAACCCAACAAAAGATAGAACTACCATGTACCAAATTATGTACTATAATGTACAATTTAAGCAAAATACGACAATGACTAGTGTGGACGATTATGGTTCAACCCGCACTAGTCACAACCCAAAAAGAAAATAACATGTGGCTAAGTATGAACTTACAATGGTTCAATTCATACTAGTCAAAAAATCACAATAAATAACATTCAAACACATCAATTATAATAAAATGCACACATACTCCTATGACGTCTATATGCAGGGACCCTTAAGCTATAGACTAGGCTACGCGACTAGGCAACCTAATTCTCTATAACCATTGTATCTGATACCATTCTGTCACACCCCACCATGGCGGAATATGGGGCGCGACGTATGGATATCATCACAACATGGCGTGTCTATAGAGATAACTATATGAAATAAGAAATGTCATAAATGGCGACACAAATGTCATGACAATATCTCAACATGCAGGAGTCTAGGTAAATAGGTAACAGTACTACCATTTACCCGAGACAAACAAATAACACAAACATATCAAACATATAGGTGCCAACATGCATCACTTATAAAAAAAAACATAAAGGTAAACTAAGAAGGAACGGGGATCTCCTTCTATATGCAATCCTAGGGCATCCAACTCTAGCCACTTCTATCCTCAAGCTTAAACACATTCACACCTGAAAGAGACACTAAAACACGTCAACATAAAGTTGGTTAGAGTCATAGGTTTAGACTCCAACGCTAAATCAGTTACAAGCTGTGAATAACAATCATCAACAAAAGAACATATGGACAATGTGCTACAATTATGTATAAACAACTAGCATTCAAGATCAATCATTCCAAACCAAAATCCAAGGCTCCTACCTTGCCAAACAACATGGTACCATAGATGATCACACTATGTACCTATCCCAAGGCCACTACCTTGTCAAACCACAAGGCCACTACCTTGTCAAACCACAAGGCCACTACCTTGTCAAACCACAATAGCTGAGACGGCACGTGTCCCCCGATCCAAATCATACACAATCAAGAATCACATAGCAGTTAATCACATAAGTGCACACAAGTCCATCACAAACCATAAAAACATTCACAGCAACAATTTAGAAATAACTCAACACAGTGTCTCTTCCATCCCATCTGGAAGTCAAAATCAATAGGAAACATGGGACTATGAAACTCACCTGATAGCTTCTTCACAAGTCCTCGCACTAGCAACGAGCTAACAAACCAAAAACACACAATCAATATCCGAACCAATCACCAAGATGGCTCATAAACCTATGATGGACATCTATCCTATTCCCATATAATTACCTCATTTTTAAGTTCTAATCAGCCCATTACCCTTCCTTAACAAGTCCCTAACTTGGTTAAGTTTAATAGCTATCCCGTTCATAATTTTACACAAAACAGTCCCAGTTTTAGGTCTCAAAACTTTAAGTCAAACGTCCACTTAAATATACCCATGGTTTCTGTAAAAGGAATATTCACACTTTTATACATGTTAGTTAAGACCTCCCACTTGCCCTAACCTTAAAGCTACTGTTAAGGCCCCGATATATGTGTATATATTGCTACCTATCCAGAATTCACTGATTTTAAACGTATGAAAAGTTCATTACCATTAGAGGGTCTTACCCTAAACCACAATCTTAGCCCAAGTGCAGATACTCACTACAATATATAAAACATCTCTCATGTTCGTGAAAAGATCCCAATGCAACACTAAGTACCCCAAACAACCCAAAACTTAAAACGAAAACAGGCTGAATTGAAAACTGTTTTGACCTCCGACTGTTGTAACCTGATTTTGACCCACTTCCCGACCTCCAATTTAGTTCTAGTTTCTTGCATTAGAAAGTCACTTCAAATACCTTTTCAGGGCTAGTTTGATCGCATCTTTAATGTTCCTAGAACTCCAGATATGATCAAAACAATTGACTCAAAATTCTGCCCAGTTTTTAAAAACGGGTTTAACAAAATCAACCTCATTAATTAACCCTAATCCCTCTAATTACAAGCCCTAATTTATTTAATTATTAAAATATGATTAATATACTGTTTTTAATTAAACCCTAATCTAATCCGTCATATGATCATAGAAACATTAAAAACATTTAATATGAAAAGGGTTAAGAAGGTTTTACCTTTGAATTAATAGAAGATGAAGAAAACCTAATTTTTGAAGAACCCTAATTGGCCACCATTGATGAATTTCGGCTAGAAGATGTTATGGAGGTTAAAAACCTGATTATTTTGGTTATGAGTTGGGTTTGGTTAAGTCCTAAAGGCCCCCTAATCCCATTACAAGTCCATTGGGCCTGTTTTGGGCTTTTCCCTTCTTTCTTTCTTCTTTGGTGCGTCTAAACCGACCCAAACACCCCTAAATTCGGTTTTTTTTATTATTTAATATTATGTTATTAGTATTACTTTAATTTTCCTTAATTTATTTCAGCTCCTAAAGCCTCCAAAACCCCAAAACCGTAAAACTAGTCAGTTTTTACGCGTTTTACCGTAAAAGACGTAAAATATACACTTTTATAAAAAATCTCAAATTTTGAAATAAACTTTATAACTAAGTCCTAAATGACTTAAAACCATCCCGAAAAATATCCATATGCCTAATTACCTCATCCGCTACCTCTAAATGCTAAACCGTAAATCGTAAAAATACGATTTTCTATAATACATATACGTATACTTAGAACCACCAAATAACACCATCTCACTTCATAGTCACTACCATGTGAACTCATGAACATGAAATCATCACACATCGTTTCATTCACAAGGTACCCTGTACCGAAAACGATATCCAAACCACAATCTATACACACCAATAAGCACATAAACACGTAAAGACACGCAACTAGCAGAAAATAAAACTAAGTGACGAACCTCAAAACCAGGGTTGTCACATCACTCCCTCCTAATAGAAATCTTGTCCCGAGATTTACTCCTTAGGATCAAACACACAGACAACAAATCACACGAGGATACTTGTTCTAAAAGAACTCCTCTCATTTCCACGTGAACTTTAGTTCAAGTTTCAAAATACCACATATACAAACCAAAAACAATTAAACTCATTGCCAAACTCTTGACCTCACAGTCAATAAATCTCCTAGATGACTCTTTGATAAAAAAGAAACTCTCATTAACACTAGTCCCGAATAACCGTACATGCAAAATGCATTCTCAAATAACCTTTACCAATCTCAATACATGAAATGTATCATGCATACAACTCATTTCCCCCAGGAAATTCTATGCTCATAAGCTAATGGTCCGATCTTTCTAAAGATCATAAATGGACCTACAAAACTCTACATCAACTCTTCCATTTTACCAAAACATACCACCCGTTACTATGGGTGAAACTCCCTACATAACTTTGTCACTAACTCTAGTGGTTTCCTTCTTTTCTACTTAGCATCCCTTGTTGCTCTCATCCTTTCCACAACCATCATTACCACATTAGTAGCCTCTTTTACCAATTCTAGTCTACAATAGGGACAACTCACCCTATCCTTTCATATAGTGCCTCAAATGGCATTTATCGACTTCTAGTATGATAACTATCATTATATGAAAACTCAGCCATCGCTAACGAGTTTCCTAACTACCTCTAAATCAATCAGTATAGGTCAGTGCCATTTCCTTTTCCACACTACGACAGTATTAGCCTGCTTGTGCTTTATTCTACTCATTAAGCTCTACCAAAGTTTTACCTTCGGTTCCTATCTCGACCTATTTCATTCATGCTTCGCTTCTATACACACTTCCTTCTTCTTCTTCAACTCCTACCATACATCTTGATGTAATGCTTCCCATCGTTTCTTCCCTTGCCATAATCCTTCATAAGGCATTCCATACATATTAGGCTAACTTTTACGCAAAATCCTCTATTCCATCACATCCGTACGCAATCCTTCCAACTTCTCAACTACGTGACTTTTCATTCCTCTTGAAATATGAGATGAAGTTTAGTCTATCGTCTATCACCCAACTCTCGTCGTAATTATTCCTCCACCGCATTATGTATCCCTTTCACCAACTTCGTCCTTACATCGCCCTTTCTAAGCTACTCCTATCTATGTAGGAAGTATAGTCTACGTCCCTTTTATCCATATGATTATCCAAGCCACGCAACTTACAGGTTGACGCGTTCTCCGCTTTAGACAACTCAACTCGTGCAACCTACACCCTTCATCCAAACCACCCTAATATGTCATCCATATTGTTCCAGTTCGTCTCTGCTTCACTTTATTCTTCTTATTCCATGTCTCATCAACCATACTTGCATTTCCCAGATGGTACTTGGCCTTGCAATTTTCTTTCATCACTTAACTCCACCCATCACCTTTGCCAAAAGTTCAATCAAGATGATTGAAAATGTGTTGGAGACGTTCATGATCCGTATAGATCATTCTCCACGTCTCGTACACCAAATGCCTCTAGCATTCTAGGCAGATATAACAATCCAGCCCCACTAACTAAGTCCATCTAGTTCTTCCAAATCTTCAGTTCCTGCAACGTATAAGCGATCGCCTTTCTTTGTCGTCCTCGTACGCGTCCAAATCCTTGCTCCACGTATCGTCATGCTTCGCGAATTCATCCGGTCCTTCCGATAATGCCAAGATTGGCTCATTATCCAATCCACCTCTTCAACCTCCAAAACGCTTCCTCATCCTTCTTCACTTCGCCCCTTGCTGGTTCCATGATTCGCCATCATCTCTAACTACTCATCATGGTAAACTTAATACTAAAAACTCACACTCGAAAATCTCACGTATAACTCCACTCCAAAACCAACACATAATTCGCCTCACTCTCCTTCTCAGATTTGAGTAGTTCAAGATGTCGTCGACGCTCCCGATGAGAACTCGTTTATACACGTTCATGCACACTTGGTTCATTGACACCATGAAAACCGCTAGTGCTTTGGTGAAGCCAAACACATAACCGTAAACCCAAAGCGTCCATACAACATCCTTAGCAGTTTCAACTATGTACTCCTTGCACCATCTCTTAGCGGAAATACGAATAAATTCCTACCTCATTCTACTTGCAAAATTCTACACGCATCTTAAAAGACCGGTACTTCCTCTCATCAGACCACTCAACCTCTTTCCACATCCAATCTACTACTAAGCAACTCAACTTTTATCCGGCATTCCTTGCAATCTCTAACAGCTCTTGTTTTTAAATCACTCCATCAACGATTTGCCTTAGAAGGGCACTAACTACAACTCCTCTCACTTCTCCTACTTGCTCTATTTATGGTTCTACCTCACAGTAATAGGCAAACCTACTAAATTTCAGGAAATTTTCCGAAAACTTACATGCCCTACGAACAATCATAAATACCTTTGAGGTATTACTTCCCCTTCCAACACTCTCTATGGCACGTTACTTGTGCTAATATCCCACAAATTTCTATTCATCTCCTTGGTACTCCTAAGAGACCTCATGACCACACTAGTTCGTCTACGAACTTATTTCCTCCCCACTAAGGGTATTCCGACCGTTCTCTCATGGTCACCTACTTAAGCGTGTAGGCGCGGCCAAGTCTTTCATACGACTACCTCAACGCTCCCGAACAATACGAAACAAAAACTACATCCTGAATCCATCAGATACGATCAACGAATCAAACCAACGGATAACTAACGACATTTCACGTGCACCAATTAAAACAAGTCAAAAACCACGAGACTCAAAAGAAAACTCAAACCTAGAGCATGTATCAATTCAAAATGACCCATGACAACGAAAAATAATCCAAGAAACACCCAATGGCAACCAAAACATATTACGCCCCGCAACATATTATTTAAACGTGCAAAAGACCGACCTTTCCAAAAGAATATACTCTTATTTATTATTATTATTATTTTTTTTACCTCCCCACATCTATGTGACTCAAACCATCTACAAACAACCTTCTAGGCGATCTCAAAACTCAACCCAAGGACTAGGTATCCCGTGCACCCCAAATAAAAATAAACTACTATTCAAAACTCAACCTTGAACCCGACACTTGTACAACAGTTATAATTACTAAATTTCTGTCACACCCCACCATGACTATACTTTCTGAATATTTTAAAAGTACGTTCCGAGTACATAATTTTTGGCTTTTGAATCACTCAAAAAGCTCTAAAAATGAGCAAGTTATGACCGAAACAATTTTATATTAATGAAAGATAAAATTGTATGTGAAATCTTCATAAACTCAATTTAACCTTGAATTAAGAATTATAAATGACGTGAATCGGTTAAACCTAATTATATAAACTATGTAAGTAGAAAGAAATATTACTTCACTTTATTTTAAAGAAAGTCTTTTAGAATTTGAAATAAATAAGTGTTGACTAAAAAGAAATCTTATGTTACATCTTGTTTCAAACACGACCCCAACACCTTACCCTTATTTTACCGAATACAACCAACTATCTAACCCTATACTAGATTTCCAAGTCCCCTTTTTCCATATACCAACCAAAAGAAATGTAAGACTCAACACAAAAAATTTCATTATCTCAAAAGAAATCCCAGGTTATTTCAATAGACTTAAAACCAAGAACACCGTTTTAAAACGTACACGTGAAATACGAAACTCAAAGAATACGCTACAAGACACAGTTCAAAAGATTCAAAACATCGTTGAAACTCCACAAAACTCCAGCACCATGAAACACGAACAAACACAAGGTACGTTCAAGTTATAATAACTAGTGAACGACCATATACCATAACTTAACACATAGTAGTATATATACATCCGCATATGTATACCTATTGAATCCCCCAAACATACTCGTTATCATACACGTAACTCAATCAATCGCTTTATACGCTCGTTTTTCCATACGAGTAATCACCATCTCACCGTGCCACAACAAGGCATAAAGCCCACCTCCAAAACCAAACCATATCGTGTGACCCCAAAATCACACAACACAACTATAACCCAAAACATATAACACAAAAAGAACAATAGCCATATCGTAGGTAGCCATTACATAAACTCATATATAATACGTATACCCAAATTCTACATCTCATCATATACAAGCATGTACTAACCCTCTTTCATGCAACCATACTTGGGAACCCACTGAAGTTGTGGTACTTGTATAACTATGTTGGCCACCATACTTATACAATTACCCTTTCCCCAATGCACTCCCTCCTATGATGACACTTATAAGAATAAATACAACATATAACACATAAATCCATCTACTCACATAAGCTCATAACCACATAACCAATAAGATCAAAACTCCATCTATAAAAATAACATAATAAAACTCTTGGAATACAGAAATCCATAGTCTAGCTAAAACAGCCTAGACTAAATCCAAAACGAAAACATAATCAGTTATAAGTCATGTCGCCCATAAGAGTGGACACGGCTTAAAATCCTTCCTACCCATGTACTCCTAATAACTCAAACCACCACACGATTCTTAGGGAACATGACTTAAACATCAAAAGAAAAAAATACTATACCTCAGGTACATAAAATAACCCAACAAAAGATAGAACTACCATGTACCAAATTATGTACTATAATGTACAATTTAAGCAAAATACGACAATGACTAGTGTGGACGATTATGGTTCAACCCGCACTAGTCACAACCCAAAAAGAAAATAACATGTGGCTAAGTATGAACTTACAATGGTTCAATTCATACTAGTCAAAAAATCACAATAAATAACATTCAAACACATCAATTATAATAAAATGCACACATACTCCTATGACGCCTATATGCAGGGACCCTTAAGCTATAGACTAGGCTACACGACTAGGCAACCTAATTCTCTATAACCATTGTCTCTGATACCATTCTGTCACACCCCACCATGGCGGAATATGGGGCCCGACGTATGGATATCATCACAACATGGCGTGTCTATAGAGATAACTATATGAAATAAGAAATGTCATAAATGGCGACACAAATGTCATGACAATATCTCAACATGCAGGAGTCTAGGTAAATAGGTAACAGTACTACCATTTACCCGAGACAAACAAATAACACAAACATATCAAACATATAGGTGCCAACATGCATCACTTATAAAAAAAAACATAAAGGTAAACTAAGAAGGAACGGGGATCTCCTTCTATATGCAATCCTAGGGCATCCAACTCTAGCCACTTCTATCCTCAAGCTTAAACACATTCACACCTGAAAGAGACACTAAAACACGTCAACATAAAGTTGGTGAGAGTCATAGGTTTAGACTCCAACGCTAAATCAGTTACAAGCTGTGAATAACAATCATCAACAAAAGAACATATGGACAATGTGCTACAATTATGTATTAACAACTAGCATTCAAGATCAATCATTCCAAACCAAAATCCAAGGCTCCTACCTTGCCAAACAACATGGTACCATAGATGATCACACTATGTACCTATCCCAAGGCCACTACCTTGTCAAACCACAAGGCCACTACCTTGTCAAACCACAAGGCCACTACCTTGTCAAACCACAATAGCTGAGACGGCACGTGTCCCCCGATCCAAATCATACATAATCAAGAATGACATAGCAGTTAATCACATAAGTGCACACAAGTCCATCACAAACCATAAAAACATTCACAGCAACAATTTAGAAATAACTCAACACAGTGTCTCTTCCATCCCATCTGGAAGTCAAAAGCAATAGGAAACATTGGACTATGAAACTCACCTGATAGCTTCTTCACAAGTCCTCGCACTAGCAACGAGCTAACAAACCAAAAACACACAATCAATACCCGAACCAATCACCAAGATGGCTCATAAACCTATGATGGACATCTATCCTATTCCCATATAATTACCTCATTGTTAAGTTCTAATCACCCCATTACCCTTCCTTAACAAGTCCCTAACTTGGTTAAGTTTAATAGCTATCCCGTTCATAATTTTACACAAAACAGTCCCAGTTTTAGGTCTCAAAACTTTAAGTCAAACGTCCACTTAAATATACCCATGGTTTCTGTAAAAGGAATATTCACACTTTTATACATGTTAGTTAAGACCTCCCACTTGCCCTAACCTTAAAGCTACTGTTAAGGCCTCGATATATGTGTATATATTGCTACCTATCCAGAATTCACTGATTTTAAACGTATGAAAAGTTCATTACCATTAGAGGGTCTTACCCTAAACCACAATCTTAGCCCAAGTGCAGATACTCACTACAATATATAAAACATCTCTCATGTTCGTGAGAAGATCCCAATGCAACACTAAGTACCTCAAACAACCCAAAACTTAAAACGAAAACAGGCTGAATTGAAAACTGTTTTGACCTCCGACTGTTGTAACCTGATTTTGACCCACTTCCCGACCTCCAATTTAGTTCTAGTTTCTTGCATTGGAAAGTCACTTCAAATACTTTTTCAGGGCTAGTTTGATCGCATCTTGAATGTTCCTAGAACTCCAGATATGATCAAAACAATTGACTCAAAATTCTGCCCAGTTTTTAAAAACGGGTTTAACAAAATCAACCTCATTAATTAACCCTAATCCCTCTAATTACAAGACCTAATTTATTTAATTATTAAAATATGATTAATATACTGTTTTTAATTAAACCCTAATCTAATCCATCATATGATCATAGAAACATTAAAAACATTTAATATGAAAAGGGTTAAAAAGGTTTTACCTTTGAATTAATAGAAGATGAAGAAAACCTAATTTTTGAAGAACCCTAATTGGCCACCATTGATGAATTTCGGCTAGAAGATGTTACGGAGGTTAAAAACCTGATTATTATGGTTATGAGTTGGGTTTGGTTAAGTCCTAAAGGCCCCCTAATCCCATTACAAGTCCATTGGGCCTGTTTTGGGCTTTTCCCTTCTTTCTTTCTTCTTTGGTGCGTCTAAACCGACCCAAACACCCCTAAATTCGGTTTTTTATTATTTAATATTATGTTATTAGTATTACTTTAATTTTCCTTAATTTATTTCAGCTCTTAAAGCCTCCAAAACCCCAAAACCGTAAAACTAGTCAGTTTTTACGCGTTTTACCGTAAAAGACGTAAAATATACACTTTTATAAAAAATCTCAAATTTTGAAATAAACTTTATAACTAAGTCCTAAATGACTTAAAACCATCCCGAAAAATATCCATATGCCTAATTACCTCATCCGCTACCTCTAAATGCTAAACCGTAAATCGTAAAAATACGATTTTCTATAATACATATACGTATACTTAGAACCACCAAATAACACCATCTCACTTCATAGTCACTACCATGTGAACTCATGAACATGAAATCATCACACATCGTTTCATTCACAAGGTACCCCGTACCGAAAACGATATCCAAACCACAATCTATACACACCAATAAGCACATAAACACGTAAAGACACGCAACTAGCAGAAAATAAAAATAAGTGACGAACCTCAAAACCAGGGTTGTCACACATGGGGCACTAGATTGGTTTGCCAAGTGATCCATTCGTCAATTAACTGACAAAGATACAAAAAAAATAAAATTTTAAGCCTTACTTGTTTTAAACGTTGAAACCAACGGATATATTACCATTTAATTTGAATACTATTTTTTCTTCACTTTTATTTTGTATAAATACCCCCATTTATTTTTTTATTAATCTAAAACATTCAACACAATTAAAAAAAAATCAATCTCAAAACATGAGTGATTCGTCTTGCGAAGGTGAGTTTTTCGATCTTGATGATCTCGATGATTTTAATATGTTTATGCACCTGCTCAATTCTGAACAAGAGACCGGAAGTTCATTTTCGCGTAAGTATATTGAGCGGGATCGTCTAGAACGTCTACGTTACGGTTATTTTGGTGATGACCCAAGATACCCGGAATACTATTTCAGACGTCGTTATTGCATGAGCCAACGACTATTTTTGAAAATAGTCAAAGGTATTGAAACTAAAATTGCCACTATTTCTCCTCTTTTACTTGCACATTTTAATTCTTTTAGAGAACGTGCTGATGTTACGGGTCTGTCTAGTTTTAGTGTTCTTATGAAATGCACATCCGCCATACACCAATTGGCATACGACACATCTGATGCATTAGATGAGTATTTACAAATGGGGGAGCATACTGCTCGCGATTATTTAGATTTTTTACTATGTGTGTTGTTGAATTGTTTATGCTAAAGTATTTAAGAAGTCCAACTCTTGCTGACATCAAAAGCTATACACAAAACATAACGCATATCATGAGTTTCCGGGTATGCTTGGAAGCATTGATTGTATGCACTGTGAATGGTAAAATTATCCGAAAGAATGGCACAGATAATTTCATAGAGGTGATAAGAAACACCCAACTATAATGCTTGAAGCGGTTTCATCACATGATTTATGAATTTGGCATGTATATTTTGAGGTAGCAGGTGCAAGTAATGATCTAACGGTTTTAAATAACTCTCCCTTGTTTGACGATCTACTTGAAAGCAACGCCTCAATGATACCGTTTCAAGTAAACGAGGTTACATTCGGACAAAGATATTACCTAGATGACAGTATTTACCCTCTTAGGTTAATAACGACATGTCTTGATGTCCACTAAAAATGATTTCGAATAAAAGTCCAGAGGAATATAGCATACTATTAGTCTATTATACTAAAATAATTTTAAAAGTAATTTTACAGTAAAAATGTATGCATGCATGCGCGTCTTGCCGGCCCAAAAATTTACGAGACGCAAAAAACTTTATGAAAAAGAATATATTATTTTTACGACTTTGACTATTTTCCTAAGCGTATATATTATAGAAATTGTGAGTAGAGAAACGTGGTAAGTTATGTGGTATAGAAAACAATAAATTTAGGTCCACCTCCACCATGATGGACGCACAGCTTGACTTGGTCTAAAAGCAAATTGTCAATTCTCTTTAATAAGGGCTGTCTACAAATAAAATGTCAACAAAAAAATAATGAATTTTTTCAATTGCGTTAATTAGGAGTAACGCTGACAGACCGAACAAATACGAGCGATATTTATTCATGTTCGTTCATTTAATTTTAATCAAATAAATAAACGAATACAAATATTTATATAGACAATTTATTGTTTATGTTTGTTTATTAAGAAAATGAGATATTCTTGTTCATTTATGTTTGATTATTAAGAAACTAAACGAACTTTAAACGAACATAAA
The DNA here is from genome assembly GCA_025667525.1 of Glebionis coronaria. NCBI lineage: Eukaryota > Viridiplantae > Streptophyta > Magnoliopsida > Asterales > Asteraceae > Glebionis > Glebionis coronaria. The sequence continues at coordinate 378,124,522 of CM046880.1, read as the reverse complement.
CAATCGATTTTATATGAACGAAAAAAACATAAAATTTATCAAAATTATGCTGAATATTTTGTTTTGTACATGTTATTTTGTTTAAACATATCAACTAAAAGTATACGGTCAAAAAATATAATATACGAACATAAACATATAAATGAGCATAAATAAACGTTAATGAACACATAATCGAATGTTCACGAATATAAGCGAACGAACGTGACTTTTATTCAAATTAGTTTATTTAACTAAACGAACGTAAAATGATTTTAATGTCCGTTCATTTGATAAACGAGCTTTTAACAGAAAAGTTCATGACACATGGCTGCATTTAGTTGTATCCTCAACAAGTGAGGACTACTGTTAGGATATTATGTGACGCGTGATCAAAAGGAAAACATGGTGCAGTCGTGAGTAGTGACCCTCCTCATTGTTTGGTCTTTGTACGTATGTGACCTTTATGTATGTTTTTATAGTCATTTTATTTATTTGTGTGTATGTAGGGACGGAGCCAAGACGAAATATGACCGGGTGTACAATTTTTTTTGAATTTTAATATAACATATGTAAAAAGTAAATTAACACGAAGGGTAAAAACACGTTCTGATTGACTGGGTGCATTTAAGATGAATTTTGAAAAAATCGTTATTTTCTTCACAAATTAACACTACACAGAAAAAATTCATAGGGGTCACGGGCACTCGTGGGACCCCCTAGCTCCGTCCCTGTGTGTATGTGTGCGAAATATTTTGTAAGGTATATTAGTATAAACTGAATAGTTTTTAAAAAATGTGAATGACATGTGATAGTATAAGGTATAGAGGTGAATGATGATGAGGCGTTAAAATAAAGTTTGTGACAAAATGATCGGTAAATACAACAAAGTAAGTTTTATTAGGTAAAAAAATTTCATTGTAACAAAATAAGTTAAAAAAAGTTGACCATGTATGTTGAAACGAATAATCAATTAAAATCACAAGGTTTGTAGTAAAAGAAAAAAAAAACCTGTAAAATGCTTTTTTTTTTAATAAATATGTTTTCAAATATCGTCACAGATATATGTGCCGAGTGCCAACTAGTCTGAATTATGTTTGTTTAATGTAAACAAAGTTGGAAAATGCCATAGAAAATGATGTTGTATGATAAAGTCTTTTCAGAGCAAGCTAGGAAACAAATGTCAATCAATTTTACTTTTGCAATAAGTCTCTACCGTGTCCATGACTCTTTTGTGCAATATAATCCGAGTATGAAAGTCAAGTCGACTACTTAATAATAAGTAACGAGCCAACGAGTATTCCACACGAGACATCCATTTTAATGTATAGTTTCTTAAGTTTTTTTACACTAATAAAAAAAATTGTAATAATACGTATTATTGTTTGCATTGATGTTGTACAATATGTTTCAATAAATGTATTATATATATTAGGATTTGGTGTCCGCGCTCCGCTGCGGGAGAGCGCGGACGTTTTATGGTTGCTTTTACAGATTAAGTCGTAAAGTGGCAAGAACAAAATTATAAGTTTTTTTGTTATGAGGTTGGGTTCTTGTTTTCATACACATGATTGAACAATAAGAAACATGCATTGCATAGTTGCTAGTAGGTTTTTTGCAGTTAAATGCATTAACAACAACAACTCTTACATTTTGATTTAATAAGTGTATCATCGATCACAAAATTTCAAAGTCATGGTTGAATAAGGTAACGGCAAGCCATTCTTGTTGCATATAACCATCAGCAATATGTGGTTTCATAGCACCATCCACACACTTGAATACATCCTGGGAGAAACGGAAAATGTTATTGTAATAAACTACAATAATGCGTCTGATTTGTTGCGTCAGCTACAAAGAGCACCAGGAAGAAATTCTAATAATTACACATCAAGTTTCAACCTAATTAGACCCCAATTTCGATACCCATATTTTAAGTATATTGTCGTATCATACAAGAATTTTGATCTTGTACCGTATGTCTACCCGGTTTTCGAAACCTAAGGTGGTCTATAATTAGTTATTACCTCTTAATATTGGAGGGACATTACGTGCATACATCTCATATTTCCTTAGATTAAAAAAAAGGCTACATCTCATTCGTCAATCTACGGTATACGTTATTATAGTGCTTCCAAGACAGTAGCATCTATTTTGCAAATTCCCATTCTGGACGAGACCAGCCCAACCCCTCCTAACGTCTTTAATCCTTGCAAATTCCCATTCTGCATATACTGCGATGAAATTTGCAATCCGAACCCAACTTTTTAAGGACAGAGTTGGCTTACTATCGACCAAACAAAATTAGTTTTATACCATTGTAAAACCCGCATGCTTTTACCATGCATAGTACCCTTAGGATCGTACGTACTAGTTGAAAACTTTCCTAATATAGCATGATTACGATTACGTGTTAGGAGTTTACGTATTACGTACGTGTTAGAACACGATAAGTATTTTATATGCACGATCATGTAATAATTATTTAGCAATAATTAATCACGGACATGCGATCACGAAATCACGAGCGTAATTAAAACACGAGCTATTAGTAATTACGTATATATATTTAATACGAGCGTAATTAAATATATTAGATAATGGTATTTACGTAACGAGAACATTTAAAACACGAACATAATTAAACACAAACGAGTACTAAATAACGAGACACGAAAAGAGGTACGGGAACCCCATGGGGGGGGGGTCCCTACCCGCGGCTAAAACAAGGGTAATGGGCCAAGCCCATTACCAGTTTTACTAAAAGGGGGGTTAATTAGTTTTACTACTCAAAATTTACTTTACAGAAGATTTCAAGAAAAACCTAAACCCTCCTTTCTCCTCCTTTTTGTGCCGCCACCTACAAATCACCAATCAAGGTGATTCTTTGATCTTGGATCTTGTAGATTTATTGTTTGTTCGTGTTTGTTCTTCATTCCCTTGATCCACGAATACGGTAAAACCTTTTTAAACCTTTTCTTTTTAATTAATCTTTTTATTAATGATGAACATGTGATGTTTTTTATAAAAACACATTAATTAAACATAGATCTAACATGTTTTGATGATTAATTAAATCAAAGGGTCGATTAAGGGGTGTTTTGTTTTGGGCCGCAGGCTGCAACCGACCCCAAGGGGGTTTCGGTTTGCTTGGCCGACCACCACCAAGACCATTTGGTCTTGGTTGGTGCGTGTGGGTCCCACGGCAGCAAGGGGTACCCCGATGTGGTTCGAGGTACGGTGTCGATTCATGTCCGGTTCATGTTTTTAAGCTTAGATCCGGTTCATGGTTATGTTAGGTTTTTTTTTATGTTATGAACTTATGTTAAAATTAAATTAATAAAAGATGTGATTAATTTAATAACATGACTTAGGTTAACTAATTGTTAATAATCATGAAATTATTTTAACCTAAGTATTTATATTATTAAGACTTATAATTAATTAATTATTTTAAAAACCATGGATATAGTTAATTAATTTACATGACTTAGGTTATATTATTAATATTTAATAATACATATTTTAACCAAAGTATTTAGTATATTTAATTAAAAACATGTTATACTTTAATTAAATATTATAACCTATAGTTTAATTAAATTACATGAAATAATTATTAAACTATACAATATATCATATGACTTAGGAAATAATCATGAAATCACTTAGGCTTATTTACTTAGCTTATTTAACCAGCTTATTTCTAATTATGGAAACTTTCTATTTTTAGAAACTTAATTAAATAAGGCAGCTAATTTATTTATAGAAACCAGCTATTTTTAGAAACTTATTTATTTAAGACAGCTAATCTATTTATGGAAACTTATTTAATTAAGGCAGCTAATCTATTTATGGAAACTTTCTATTTTTAGAAACTTATCTATTTTAAACAGTAAATCTATTTTTGGGAACTTTCTATTTTTGGAAACTTTCTATTTTTGGAAACTTTCTATTTTTGGAAACTTTCTATTTTTGAAAACTTTCTATTTTTGGAAACTTTCTATTTTAGGAAACCTGCTATTTTTGGAAAGTTACTTAATATTACACAGTAAGTATAATAACACATGAAATACCATAAATACTTAATCAGATTAAGCAGAATATAAGATTTAACACAGTTTAAGGCGTTAAACAGTGAAACATAGTAAGAACATATAAAATAAGCTAAAACATGACATAAAACCAGCTATGTATTTAGTAAGCAGATACTTATTTCATGTACGTATTTATGTAGCACTAGTGTTTCGGAAGTAGGATTCTCGCAGTTCATCGTTCTCGTTCACTGGACATAAGGTACGGATTCCCGTCCTTTCAGTATGGACATTCTTTCCTTATTAGGATTCCCCGTATGCAGCCAACTGTTTTCCCGTAGTATAAGTTATGAGTTTGATTGCTTATGTTTAAATATGATTACCTATAGCCATATACATGCATGACCAGTTTCACCTAGTTGTGGAGGTACCATAACCATAACATTAGAGGCACTGATGTTATGACTTCACCACGGCGGAGTGATTGCTCGTGGCGTCCCTTCAGCTTTTGGCCATTTATTTATATTTATTATGTGGGGCGTATGGGTGCATCCTAGTAACACGTTTTTATTCAGGATTACATGGTGAATGTGGTGTGTGCCTTGCATCCTTCACAAGGAGCTGATCCCTCCTACCCATAAAACCAGTATATTAAATTAGAGGCAACCCCTCTAATTTGCATGATAAGGTCACCCCTCCAATTATTCATGCACGGTGGATTTTCATGACCTATATTGGCTAATGGTAAAATATGACAAACAGTTTTTATAAGATAAATATAAGACTTTCAAACTATAAAACCAGTTTATTAAGACTTAACCAGGTTACTCGGGACTTAGTTTCTTCCGCTGTTATTATGTTATATGCTTATCCTATTCATGCTTTATTGTACATCCGTGCACTGAGCGTATTGCTCAGCCGTTTTCCTTTTCTATGTTCCCAAAACGGCAGGTACTCAGGGACGCTCGTAGACACTAAGAGTACGTGCATATGGACTGGAAGCTGTCTAGCCTTCTTTACATTATGCATTTCCTTTCTTTATGATACTTATGCTTTGGACATTGTTTAGTCCTTTTCCTTTACTATACTATGTTTGTGTGTGATGAGCTTTACTTTGGACTACCGATGTTTGATTCCGGTATTTTCCTTTATATGGTCAAGTAATGTTTAGACATTTTACCTTGTATGCTTTGATGACACGCCATAATTACTGTGATATTTCCATTTCCAAAATGGGGTGTTACAACCATTGTGCGTCTAACTTGACATCCTAAAGGCTAGTTGTATTATGTTTTTGGCAGGGGTCATATGATAAAACACTAAATCAGTAATCTAAAAATTCAAATCAATATACCAAGTTCATGCATTGAAAAAGATACCTGAGACAACTTTCAAACCATTGGAGCATAAGGTATCAACTAAACTGCGTATATTCATATAACTTTCAATCTGGATTACGGCGTCTTATTAGGTGTTTGGATTAACTTATTTAGCGCTTATCTGGCCTTGGAAAAGCTTCCCTTTTTTGAGGTTATAGGCTTTTCAAAGCACATTTAACCTAACTTAAGTTGTTTAATAACGCATTCAAAAGCTTGTGACAATTGAAAATGAAAGAACAAACCTGAACGCATGCCGTTAATCTATATCAGCATCCCTTTCCACATTAAAACCCCTACTCGATCTTTCATTAGCACCGTGCGTCAACAGATCAATATCAACAAGACGACACCACAAACCGAACACTAGTGACACATCATCATCAACACGGAATCGGAATCAGCAAGTCGTTATCAGCAACATTGGTACTTTCAATCTGAAAGTTAATACCATATCACGTTATAGCTACTTAACGAACAGACCATGTTCTCAATTTTTTGGCACGTATACTCGGGCACACTACTAATCACATCTACAGCAAAAAGGAAAAACAGTACCCGTCTAGTACGTTTACGTAGCTACTCTTTTGTATCTCGATATCCCTTCGCGGATCCACAACTTGTGTACCTTAACGAAGCTAAATCAGTATTAAATGACATATGTTTTAATTCTTGTAGTTTAGCATGTACAAATAATAAAATAAAATAAGGTATACCTATAAAAAAGGTACCTGTGATCGGCATTTCCTAGTAGCTATATGGATGGCCGTGCTTCCCTTCTTGTCGCGCTCATTCAAAATCGAGTGATCCGCTTCCAATAAATCTTCCACTACTTCGGTACTCTGCCCTTTCACAGCCATGTGAAGTGCGGTCTGACCCTTTTTATCTTTAATTGGTACAATTCCTGAATAACTTTCGATAAGTAGTTTTACCATAGCCGTCTTACCGTATCTAGCCACTGTATGCAACGTTGTTTTCCCGTTCTTCCTCAGTATCCTTATGCAAGAAGCATCTGCATCTAAAATGGCGGTCACAACATCAAGATGGTCTTTTACAGCTGCTGAATACAACGGGGTTGTGTTTTTCACGTCACATACTTTACAAAGCTCGGGCCACAATGCCAATAGTTGGTTCACTATTCATGGATTATAATGCCAAACATCGTCAACTGAGAAGATAACCTTTTCTTGTACACAAATGACGAAACAAACGTAACTTTGCTTCTAATATTGTTTAAGTTATTGGATCAGTCTACTACTCTCCGACCATTCAACGACACTTGCGCACGTATAAGAATATAATTAGTGATAGGTGTGTAAACACCCATCTTTTCTACCACTTAATTACAATAATAACCGGACCAAAACGTGTATTTTATGTCTTTTATGTCGGAATTATGCGTGGTTTGTGTTTTTGTTATGATTTAGGACGAAAAGGTGAAAAGTGGAGAAAACACGGTCATTCACGGGCTTTTACGGACTTTTATTGAAGAAAAAGATGAAAGACGAAGTCAAGAAGTCAAGAGTGCAAAAAGAACGGAAGTCCAAGACCAATTCTGAAGATTTATCGAAGAAAAAGTCAAAAGACGGAAGTTTATCAAAAGTCGAAGAATTCAATTTATTGAAGAATTTAAAGACGAGTTCAAAGAAATCCCGAAGCCAAAATTCCTTTAAGTCCAAGATCAAAGAAGATTAGAAGAAAAGGACTAAACATGCAATTAATGAAGAATTAAAGAAGGAAGGACTTAAGCTTGTAATTAAGAGAAAAGGAAAGAGGGGAGGAAGCTTACTTAATCCTCCCCTATAAATAGTCATTAGTTGTTAATCATTTTCTTTGTTGGCTAGAGTGACACTATTTCTTCCATTTTCATTACCTTGCACATTTCAATACATGTCATTTAATTTCTTGTCCAATTTAAATACTTGTCTTGCACCTTAAATTCATTTAATTTCAAGTAAGTTCCCATTTAATTCTTGTCAATCTTTACTTTATCTTGTTAATCTCTCATCTACCTTTCTTAATTCTTGATTTTTATGTTTATGTTTGTGTTCATGTTCATGTCTTTATTTTGATCAAATGGGTTTTTGATTATTGTGGTTAAATTTGTTTGTTTTGTTGATTTAAATCGTTTGTTTATGTTTAACTGTTGATTCGTTATTTGTTTAGCTTAATCGTTGTGTTGATTTTTATTAATCTGCTTTAGATCTCTTGTTTCTGTGGATCCCTTGTTCTTCGGGGTGTTTGTTTGTGTTTCTGTATCCCAGGAAAAGTTCCGAGCCAAGGCAAGAGAGGAGTGTTCATTCGGAAGTCTGAAGTTCCGAACCAAGGGGTTTCATCCGGAACATTCAAAGTTCCGGATCAAGAGTGTTCATTCGGAACTCCAAAAGTTCCGAGTCAATACTTCCGAATGAAAGTTCCGACTCAAGCATTTGTTCATTCGGAACTTAAAAGTTCCGGATCAATATACTTCATTCGGAACTTAAAAAGTTCCGGATCAAGGAGATTCATTCGGAACTCAAAAGTTCCGGATCAACTTAGAAGTTCCGGACGAAGGACAAAGTTCCGAATCAGCCAGATCTTCCGAACCAAGTTCCGGATCAACTTAAAAGTTCCGAATCAAGGGCTAAGTTCCGGATCAAGCTAGTTCATTCGGAAGTTTTAAACTTCCGAATCAAGGGTTCTGTAAGTTAATTTTTCAGTCTTTCTTTTTAAATTTCAGTCTTTTATTTTCAAGCTTTATTTTTCCCGCCTTTATTTTAATTGCACTTTAAGTTTATTGCCTTAGCTTTATTTTATCCTTGCCTTAGTTTAAGTTTTAGTCGCGCTTTAAGATTGCCTTAGAAAGATTTAAGTTTACGTCATTTACTTTTAGTGCCTTTTTAGTTTCTCGTCACGTTTTAAATACTTGCACTTTATTTTAATTAGACTTAGATTTACTTTAATTGCACTTTTACTTTAATTGTTTTGCACCTTTATTTTAAAAATAATCAAAATATTCTTTTTCACCAAAAACAATAGAGTCACATAGAGAACCTAGATCAATTCGTTAAGATACTGAGAAACGAACTTTAATCTTTTTAACCTGAGTAAAACGGAGTTATCAATTAGCCACTATCACAACCCCTAAACACAAATTTTTGCAAGAATTCAATACCAAAAAGTACTCCAAATATACACCTCTAAGATTGCCGATTGCTAAAAAGTTAACCCTTATAGAATATAGAGCAAACACTATGATTACATTAAACAAAGTACCAAATTCAATAACTTCATGGATGTTCAGGAATGCCTATCAAAACTAATAATCTACTTATTGCTTTTTCTGAAATAGGCAGTCTCGCATCAGCAGTTTCAGAACTGCTTATATCACTTCTAAATAGTTGCTTATTATTACTTTCTAAAAAAACATCTTTAGATAAGCAGTTCAAATTTGCATACTCAATTCATCTTACATCGGTTACTAATTATGTGAAATAAGCAGATAAATTTCACTTAATTCAATCACAAATAATCTAAAACTCATATAAGTAAAACCCCGGAGACTAAAATATTCCATAAAAAACAACAAAAAGAATCTAAAAACTCTTAAAAACATAGGAAACATGAATATAAAGTTCAGATATCAAGTAAACACATACATAAGATCAACTTAGAATACCTTAATGACCTCGTTCAGCGGCGACATGAACGCGTTAAAATCAGCCTTAGAACTGATTTTGACAACCTCAACATCACAAAACTTGAGCAGAAAACCAAACACCTCATCAAAATTAGTCTCAACAGCAATATACAAAGCAGTTTCACCACCTTCATTATGCATACTCATCAAAGGCTTAATGCTCTGACACCCCAAAAAAAACCCTCAAAAAAGTGAAACATAAGCAGAAACCAAGTAAGTCGTAAGGCGAAGCAAACACTCTTCAATATTCCTAAGTTACCTTAGGGACTGATTAATGAATCGTCACCTATGCGATAGGCGTTCTTCATGATGTATTTGTCTGGTGGATTAAAACCCACCGCTATATCTTAAATGACCATAGAAAGACGGCATCAGCATTGGCAGCTCATACGCCTGCAAACATTTTCAACAAACGAAAACAGAAGTCAAACACCAAGTTAGGCCACTAAATGATCATAGAAATACGCAATATGCAGATCTCATTTTCTAAACAGGTGTGTGAGTTACTTAATTGAAGTAGCTATCTCAAATATTAATTCATAAGGGGGTGTTCGGGATTACTTACTAAAGTTGCTCATATATTTATTCCCTACTGATAAAATCCATATCAAAAGAAGCACTCAATGCTTCAACATTGCCCGATTTAGCTGATCATGCTTGTAACAGATTCGGGTTCAGTGGCTTTGTCCGCTTGAATATTTAGACCATGGATTTATGTAGACAGTTGAGTGGTGCTGACACATTTCAGGAAAGAGATACCAACGTACAAATTTGCCTTTATATGTCTTCATTCCAATGCTACCTGCACTGGCAGATGTGTATATTCAACCACCATAAGAGCAGGGATAAAAATATTTTTGAAGTATATAGATGTCCTTGAGTGTAGCATGTTTCTTGATGACACCGTACCTAATGTAAATTCTTATGGTTTCAAAAAAGACATCACATAATACTTTGTCATTGCATGAGTATGGGAGGATATGTTAAAAACATGTTCAAATGATATATACTTGTTTTTCTAAACAAATTATGTGAAACCATGATATGATCGAACTTACATAAAGCAACAACATATATGTTGTGTACATCACTCTGCCAGCTAGTTATCGTTGTTTTCATCATCACATCGTTTTCTATTAAGATACATATCAATCCTAGTTGCTTGAGTAATATTATTTTTCTGAACAATTACTATTGTAAGTTGAATTTGTCAATATATATCTCAAGTGACATTGTAACTAACAACATGGCGTTTGGATAACATAGGTTTAACTAATCTTAGTAATCAATAATAATTCTAGGAGCTGCATGATCATGACCTAAAGAAACTGTAAGTCTGTATGTTAAGAAACATGTGAGAGTTATAATCAGAAGTCTCAATTTATAAAAACATACTTCAAATAATCTCATATTATTTGCTTAGTGATCAATTGAAACACGAATTGAATATAGATTTGGTAACAAACTGAAAGTCTTGGAACTTAAATATGACGCAATAAGAAAAATATCAGTTATTTTACAAATGAACACTCTAAAGCTCTATCATACTAACCTTATGTAATGGTATCCAAAACAGGTATCCATTGATCTAACTGTTATTCAGAGTGACCTAGGATGAACCATTTAAATATTGCTTTTGGCTTTAGTTATTGTGTAATGGTATTATGGCAATGATCTATAACTTTTAAGTTGGTGACTCACTGACTAACTGCTCTATAGCAACAAATCATTTTTCAATTAGAAACTATATGGACTGAGTTAGTGTGTACCTTGATGACCCTTTCTGTCGCTGAACGCTGAATGAAAACTAAGCCAATCGAAGCATCTTGCAACCTCAGCTTCCGAAAAAGACGTCATGGACTTTATGGAGCAAGTTGGTCAGTTTTCAGACTAAATTACATAAACTGACAAACACAATATGTTGAACTCCAAATTAAACATAAACTTACCATCTATTTTTTTTACAGAGCCGAGTTAGGAAGATACTGAATTGCACCTAAAATCAGAAACCCACAAAAAAGTCCCAAATACCAGATTCATAAAAACATCTATATATTTGTAAATGACAACACCCGTGGCTTTTAGCACACAGAAGACGCCAAGGCAAAAATCAGCCGGCATCTTCGCGTTTGTAACTAGTTAAGCAAATCCAAGCTGCATGTAACTGTGGTTCAAAGTTAACCAAAACCGTCGATTCCCACACTCACACCCCAAACATGTAGATGCAACCTCCAAAGGTTTACGTTTTTTTACGGGGTATAGCATAGGCCTAGATAAGGCGCTATTTGGGAAAAACATACACAACCTGGCATGACTGCAACCTTGAAAAGTCGCCACGCCAAGATCCGAGCTGTGTTATCTTGACCCGCGCCCGTTTAACCTCATCACAGCACTATATAATTATATAACCACACCACAGCTTATGACATAGATTACGACAGTTAACGAACCAAATGTCAACTGCAAATGGTCTTTTGCAACACACGGAAGAGGCCAGTGCAAAGCTCTGCAGGTATCTTCCTATTATTGTTAATCAAGAAAATGAAAGCTATAGGTTATGATGGTTGGTTAAAAAAACAAACTCACAAACGTCCCAAAAAAATGACCACGACCGTGGCTTTTAGTAGACGGAAGACGCCAAGGGAAAAGGAGCCGGCACCTTCCTATTTCTTGCCAACGCAAAAGGAGCCGGCACCTATCTAATCGCAGGGACACCGCCTACCGACCATCAACGTCGCCTACCATAAACGACGGCAACGAAGAACAGAAGTAAAAAGGCCGTTAAACTCCAAACGGCTTAGTTCATAGTATTTTCTTTTTGTGCAGCAGAATGTAAAGAAACCCCACCTGCAACACAAAAAATTGATATAAACATTTAGCCAATGACCCTAAAAATTGCACATTTGAGACTGTTGTCCACAGTAAAAACATAGAGAAAAAGTGTGTAGCGTAGTGAGTTACGCGAATACTGAATCGTGTACCTGATATCTCCACGTCCATATGATTTCTCAATAAAAGTAGTTTCCTCCAAGTACATCAATCATGCTTTAACAAATGGCTATTTAACTCAACAAAACTCAGCCCGCAATCATCATCAGCAACAGACATTTGATTACCTTGCAACACTCTTTAAGGTTCTGAATTCCATTACAACAAACCAAGTATATACCATAGCTATTGCTGAATAACCAAAAAGGGCTTCAAAGCAGAAGCCCATATCGACCAATTGTTGAATAACCAAAAAGGGCTTCAAAGCAGAAGCCCATATCGACCAAAACTTGAATAACCAAGAGTAGGTTTTTCACAAACTAATCATTCCCAAACAGTCAGCTAAGCATAATCAAATTTCCATTTGAACATGTAAAAGCACAATATAAGCATTGGAAAAGTCATCACCTAAACAGTTCTCAATCTAAGCATTCCGAGACAGTAACCCCCAGAAACACGGGGAAAAACACTCGCGAGTGGTAATATGGGTAAAGAGGACCCGACCCGAAATGGATGCAAACACCACGGTGGTGGTGCTGCCCCGCCAAGATACGGGTCGTTTTCAGCTAGCATGATCAATAGTGGTTCACAAATGCAATATGATTATCATTTGTAAGGAGCCAAACTACGATCAACAACGGCACCAGCCGGCCACCAACGCCACGCACCATGATTGGCAGCAACGAAGGGGTCGGCGACATCGAAGCAAGCTAGTGCAGACACATATCACAAAAACATGATATATTCTACTACTGATAAAAAGCGAAAATCGAGAAATGGTGAGTCACCCCTCTCACACTTTCATTACTCTCTCTCACAGCCTAAATTATAAACATAACAAAAGGATCAAAGAGAGAGAGTCCTACTAATACAAATCAACCATCATCACTACCACTCCAATGAAACGTAAGGATCAAAACCCCTAAATAATAAACTTAATAAAAGGACCAAAACCCCTAAATAATAAACTTAATAAAAGGATCAAAACCCCTAAATTAGGTTGATAGAACAGTAAGGAAGAAATAAACATACCAGTCGTCGCCTAATGGCGGCCATTTAACCAACAACATACACAAAGACAATCAAATCAAGAGGCACCCATCTGCTAAAAATCTTGATTGAGAGAGAGAGATACTTTTATAATTTTCAGTGAGAGAGAGATTAGGTGAGACGGAATAATCCAGAGATCAGACAATATTAATTTGAAGGGGCAGATTGAAAAGGCAAATTCCTGTAGCAGCGAAAGGGCAGATTAAACCACCAATTAAACCACCAACGGGATCAATCAATGCATAACGGGTCAGTAAAATCAAATAACGGAAAGGTGTAGGTGCTAGTGTGTGTTTTGGTTGTGAGACAAAATTTTGGTTGTGAGAGAGGGAGATAGTATTATAAAAAGCGGTTTGTGAGGAGAATCACTGCTCCTATAGATGCGTGATTCTCCTCCTTTATATAAAGGTTAATTTTTTCTATGAATAAAATTTTTTTTATAATATTTTTAGTTGTTTACATTAAGAATTGTATAATATGTTAAGATTATTTAAAATTTGTTTATGAAATGAAAAATATATCAATCTCTTTTATAAGAGAATAGGATTATCGAAACGGATCAATGTTCACATATCTTGGGCCTCGTATAACTACCAAAATTTATAACTTTGCTTGATTAAAACTTCATCAATAGTAGGGAATTAGGTTCTTAGGCTATGTTTAGCGTGTGAGCTTATCAGAGTTTATCGTAGCATGAGTTTATTATTTTTTTAAGAATAAGCTACTACAGAGTCTTAAAAATAAGTTTTTTTACTAATAAAACTTGAAGAAGTATATTAAAAAAAATAAATATCTAAATAACATGTTAATTAAATCAGCATCTAAAAATAAGCTAAAAGAACATGCTTCAACATCCAACGACTTAGCTCGAATAATTCACTCCAGCTCTTATAGTAATACACATATTTTAGTTACAACCGTATCTTAAAGGCACTTTCTTTTATAATCACACGAGTTTGTGATTTGTACATGTGTAAAAAGGAGATAACTTTATTGACTAAAAACACATACGATAAGCACACTAGAAATATTTGTAAATGAAGACTTATGATATGTTTTTCTTGACTTAAACAACCGAGTATACAAATATTTGTCTATACACGCCATGATTACTGATGGGACAAAAAAGGCAACGTGGTTTTTCGAAAAGTTATTTACATACACATGTTATTAAGTGTATAAAAATGTTCGTCTAAGTCTCAAATTTTATTTTATTTATTCAAAATACTCATATTTCCATAAACCGATTAATTATGTTACTCATTATGCCCTAAGGACACATAATAAAAAGTTAAAAACATATAAAGTATATAAAAAGTATATTAGGTCCAACAGAAAAGTACACAAGAATTCACAAAGTGTGAATCCTTATGGAACACGATATTCTTTTTACTTCCTTATCATGTACATTTAGGGCATAAGATAGAAAAATCCTTTAATATAACCGATTAAAATTTTATATGAAAATATTTAGTTTATTATTTACTGTATTTTTTAATAACAGGTTATCATGTATTTCATTTGATTTAAGTTTTATTTTAAATTAAATAAATAAACTAGCAGGGTATTCGTGCAATACGGCAACGAGTATCTTGTGACTAACGTTTTTTTGCAAGTAAATGCTATTTGGTTATTCGTCTTTCATAACAATAACTTACGGATGAAAATAGTTTTCACCTTAAAACATGTCTCAAAAACATAATTTACTTTCGGAACTCAATTAAATGCGATAATTGACAAAACTTTTTTTGAACATTTGGATGAGAAGATCAACTTAAAAGTGGTCTGTACATACGATTGCAAGAAAAATGGAAAAAAAGTATGATGGAAGAGATTCGTATAATGTGTTGTTTTGCTTGTAAATTGTGATCACGGAGTGTTTTAATTTTATTATTAATTACGTTTAATTAAATATATAGTTAAATGCTTTGTATATATTAAAGATATAAAGTTGTACATATGCATTAAAATCTTATAATATTTGAATCTGATTTTCTTGATTGCATTAATATGTGTACATTATGTTGTATTACTTAATTTTTTAGCATTAAATGAAGAAAGAGTGTCTAATCTATTTTGTAAAACTAGCCGGGTACCCGCGTAATGCGGCGGCGTGTACCTGGTGACTAAATTGTTTGACGAAAGTGATAAAAGTTTTGGCTGTAGAGAAGGTGGAAGTGGTAGCAGCAACAAAAGTGGTAAAAGTTTTGGCTGTGGAGAAGATGCTGTTTTTTATACTACGTATTGTTTTATAGAAGTGAGAAATTGGGAATATAAATGTGCATTAGTAGGAGTTTCACGATAGTGTATATATATATATGATTTCAAAAGCAGTCACTTGTTTCGCATATTTAAAGTGTACATCAATATATATGAACTGTTACTTTTTATTAATAAAAACTTTGATGATGATAGTAAATGGCTAAGGGACTGTTACTTTTCAATTATAAAGATTATAATGATGGTTGTTACTACAAGAATGTGTAACATACGTTTTCTAGGTTGACTTGAAAATGCACTATTTTGACTCAATTGTTAAGACTTCTTATTTTAGCAATGTTTAGGGCTGAAAAGTTTAAGACTTCTAAATATGAAAAAGACTTAAATCTTTTATAAAGTAGTAAGATATCTTGTGACTAACGTTTTTTTGCAAGTAAATGCTATTTCGTTATTCGTCTTTCATAACAATAACTTACGGATGAAAATAGTTTTCACCTTAAAACATGTCTCAAAAACATAATTTTAAAATAAGGATATTATTACTTGTGGTGCGTATGTAATATGTGTAACTTTACTTTCGGAACTCAATTAAATGCGATAATTGACAAAACTTTTTTTGAACATTTGGATGAGAAGATCAACTTAAAAGTGGTCTGTACATACGATTGCAAGAAAAATGGAAAAAAAGTATGATGGAAGAGATTCGTATAATGTGTTGTTTTGCTTGTAAATTGTGATCACGGAGTGTTTTAATTTTATTATTAATTACGTTTAGTTAAATATATAGTTAAATACTTTGTATATATTAAAGATATAAAGTTGTACATATGCATTAAAATCTTATAATATTTGAATCTGATTTTCTTGATTGCATTAATATGTGTACATTATGTTGTATTACTTAATTTTTTAGCATTAAATGAAGAAAGAGTGTCTAATCTATTTTGTAAAACTAGCCGGGTACCCGCGCAATGCGGCGGCGTGTACCTGGTGACTAAATTGTTTGACGAAAGTGATAAAAGTTTTGGCTGTAGAGAAGGTGGAAGTGGTAGCAGCAACAAAAGTGGTAAAAGTTTTGGCTGTGGAGAAGATGCTGTTTTTTATACTACGTATTGTTTTATAGAAGTGAGAAATTGGGAATATAAATGTGCATTAGTAGGAGTTTTACGATAGTGTATATATATATATGATTTCAAAAGCAGTCACTTGTTTCGCATATTTAAAGTGTACATCAATATATATGAACTGTTACTTTTTATTAATAAAAACTTTGATGATGATAGTAAATGGCTAAGGGACTGTTACTTTTCAATTATAAAGATTATAATGATGGTTGTTACTACAAGAATGTGTAACATACGTTTTCTAGGTTGACTTGAAAATGCACTATTTTGACTCAATTGTTAAGACTTCTTATTTTAGCAATGTTTAGGGCTGAAAAGTTTAAGACTTCTAAATATGAAAAAGACTTAAATCTTTTATAAAGTAGTAAGATAGTATCATTCATGTACATTCATCTTAACACCACCACTCACTTTTCTCCATCTCCTACCATCTCAACACACGACCATCTCAACACTTGTACACCATTAACCCATTACCCACACCACCATCACCAGCCACCCATATCACTCCCTGATTCCTATCAAATCCACCCCCTACAGCCTCCAACAACAAGATTCACAACACCAACAAACCTATCACCTTATTGTCAACCAAGCCGCCACCACCACAAACTTACCACTCGATAATCATTCACCTCTCCATGTTCACGCCTACCCCCACTCTTCCCCGCCCCCAATTTGAACAAAAGATTATAAACCAAAAACCCATATCAAACCTTGAAATTGTTAACTTGATTTCATGTAATCTAAGGAAATATTATAAACTTTTTTTATTCATAATATGCTTACCAAGAAAACAAGATTTGTGGGTGATGGCTCTTTGTGTTTGATTCATGGGTTGATTCATATTGTTTGATATATTTAACATGATGACTAGAGTCGAGCATATTGATTGAAAGAATCAGTGGCTGAAGTAAAAAACTATAAACTAATTTTATTTATGAGTGTTTTAGCGACTCTTACAGGATTTTATTTCTCAGCAAAATAATTTGAAATTCTTTTATGATGACTTTGCACGTAGGGTAGTCGAAGTGGCGATAGAGTGGTGGTGGTCCGTAGGATGGCAAAAGTAGCGGCAGAATGGTGGTGGCTTGGATTCAAGCACAAGTGATGGATATAGGGATAAAAACTCATATCTGTTAAAATAATAAGTTAGTTAGAAGATGTGGATAAAATGTAAGTAAATGTGACACGAGATACCCGGTAACCTTTCCAGTTAATAACTATCGTAACGTTTAACAATGTTACGCACCCTAGTTAACCAAACCTGTATCCTTGAGTAAAATAGGTGAAAAAATTGAAACATTAGTAACTTAGGCTCATTTTATGGGAAAGTTTAGTAACCTTCATATGTATTAACCTTAAAATAACTAGCAATTATACTTTTCTTTCTTTAAACGGTTTGTATGACTCTTATTTGGCATATTTGGCCCATTTTAAAAAAAAAACTCATTTTCCTCTACTTTTTAAAAAATTAAATATCTCATAAGCGGTAAATCGTCAAACGAAAAAAAATACACAATTACAACGAGAATTAAATCATCTTTCTATCGAGGGGCACATGTATATACTTTCGACGAACTTTTTTTTCGATTTTTTTTATTAAGTCACGTATGAGAGAATCATATATGATTCGTCACGAATCATATATGATTTTAAGAAAATCATATATGATTCGTGATATGAATCATATATGATTTTCTGAAAATCATATATGTTTCGTGACGAATCATATATGATTATCTCAGACGTGACTTAAGAAAAAAAAATCGAAAAAAAAAGTTCGTCGAAAGTATATACATATGTCCCTCGATAGATAGATGATTTAATTCTCGTCGGGATGATATGTTTTGTTTTACGTAACGATAAACGGTTTGTGAGATATTTTATTCTTAAAAAATGAGGTTTTTTGTTACATGATAAAAATAGGTGGTTGTGATTGGTTGATTGCGTAAATGCTAAACTAAGAGTATATGTTAAACTTCCATTACAAAATATAGTAGAATCAAATTGTTATTTTTTTCTTATAATTATGTGAATAAAGATTTCGAGTAATCTAGACACCGATAAAATCAAAATACTTTATATAAAAAATAAATTCAACACAATTTAAATAAGATATCGAAGATCATCACACATTAACCTTATTTTCTAACAAACCACAATTAGCAGCCATTATTGATTTCCAAGAATAAAGATGTAAAGAAATATACCGAGATAAAAAGATGACACATATGATGATTATCACCACAATCTAAGATCCATTTACAAAAGTAGTTACTAAAGTTGACAAACTACTAGAAGAGATTTCTTCACTACTACATAAAAGTCTAAAAAGAACGGTCAAAAAGCCACATAAAGAATAGTTTTGAACCACTCTAACCAAGGGTGATCTTTTTAAGTGAGATGTAAATAGAACGGTTCAAAACCGATCTATTTAAAGAATTAAATAGAACGGTTAACATAAAATAAGCGCTCTATTTGATGCGATCTGTATGATAGAGTGTTGTTCGTTATACTTCAGTAATTAGATCGGTTTTTAACCGATCTTATTAACATATATATATTAAAAAAATAATAAAATTTCTATTTTCCCAGTCCCAAAATTAAAATCCAGGTTTTCTCTTACAAAAATGCAGGTTTTCCAGAATTGTATTCATTGCCATAAACAATACTAATCTTCTTGTACAAATAACTACAATACAGTCAACATACAAGTTACAAATTAAACCGAAGTAACTTCAACAAGGAAACGACAATTGCAACATAATTCAAACATAATGTGAGCTTCACAAGTCTTACTAACTACTACAAAAATCCAAACTGCTCCGTTGAAAATGTAGGCGGAGATCCACTCCAGCCTCAAAATAAGAGAAGTAATCAAGGATTCAAAAAGAGTAAAGCTCGATGACCTTTGAACCCATTTTCTTGCTAGCTTGTCATTGCTGTTGTTATCGTTGTTACCTGCCGTCAACAAAATGTAAAGTTACAATGCAAATTTCAAAGCTTTAAATTTAAAGATGCAAGCACCACTAGTATTGGACTCTCACTATAATGTTATCAACTTATGTGATCTGGATTAAGGGGTGTTTGGGATTGGGTATGGCTGATGCAGCAGTTAAGCTGCCGCAACAACAATTTAAGGGGCGTTAAGGCCAATCTGCAAAGGGTTGCACTTAATGGTCTTGATGGCTGAGTTGCTACGGTACATAGTTATTTGTAAATGGATCTCTAAGAACCGCTTCACATGATAAACAAGGATGTGTCTATGAGGAGTTCACATGATAGATTGGGCAGTAACATACCTCATCAGTCGCACCACAATGAAAACCATGTATTGACGACAACTTCCATCTCACGTAAGCTTAATGGCCTGTTGTCACCCCAAGGGACCTATATACAGCATAAGAAATAAATAAACATTGTTAGATTAAAAATATTTGGTATAAAAGAAAAGAAAATTAAAAATATCTTAACATGTACTTACTATATTTGGGAAATCCTCATATTGATATTTTAGCACAAAATCAAGCACCCATTTCATGACATAGAATCCACACTCCCAATCTTCCTCTTGTAGATTCACAACAGGAAGCTCCCAATTCAACGGCCCAACAACACTAAAAACGAGAAAATAAGAAACAATTTGTGTTAACTGTTATTAAAATATAAGTCAATTTGAAATCAACTTAAGAATTTTATTACCTTTCCACTTGATTAACAAGATAATAGCTTTCCTTGGTTCTCTTTTCTGGCCACTTATAAGAATCCAGAATGAATCCCTTTTTGTGTTTCGGGCAAATTATCAAAAGAGCATGATGACGATTGTATATATATGCAAACAGTTTGTCATAAAGCAAAAGCAAATAACTTAAAATCAGTTTACAAATAAGAATTGTCTTACCCCTGCAGGTAAGGTGCCACAAAAAAATCATAACCCTTTAGTGCTTCTGTCAGGTAAAGTATGACACCAATGTCCGTGTCCATACCGGTATCTCCTGTGATCACTTCTGGGTTTAAAAAACCTGTCTTGTTATTTTTATTTAGTGAGGCGGTCTTGAAAAGATAAAGTGACCTATCAAACTGTTAGGACCATTGTAATAGTTATATGTAATAGGTAGACTAGGAGGTATGTAGTTCCTCCTGGTCCTAGTCGTAGTAGGAGCAAGTCCTGCTCCTGGTCCTAGTCGAAGTCAAACTTTATTATTTACTTAATATTCTGTTAGGATATGCATGAGATATGTTAGGAAAGGATATGCATATCAGTTTTACACGTTTTCTTTAATGATGTATTAGGGTTTCCTTGTAGTATAAAAGGAACCTTAGGCAGAAGGGTTAGACACACCTTCATCGAACGTAGTTCTAGTCATTATCAATATTAGAAATCCTTAGAAAGGATCAAGTCTTTATAGTTATTCTGTTCTTCTTGATTATATTTATATTCTACATTCATATTGTGTATAGTCTCTTTGTGATTTGACTTGTGATTACAGAAGTCATTCACCGGTCCTGACAGGCTACAAGATCTACATCTAGTAGACCCAACAAGTGGTATCAGAGCCTGGAAGGGTCTCTATACAAGAAGAATCAAGTTCTCTTATTTTTCACAATCTGTTTATCATGTCTGCCTCAACTTCTACTCAAACAGGAGAAGAAAGCACTCCTAAAATTGTGCAACCTCAGCAGATCCTGGCTACGGTCTCCAACACGAATGGAAAATTCCCTCTTCTGAAGAAGGGTGAATATGATAACTGGGCAATGAAGATGGAATGGTGGATCACCAACACTGACCAAGATCTTTGGAAGATCATTCTGAATGGGAACAGCAGGAAGCTTACAGGACGAGACAAGAACGGTAATATTACTCTTCTTGACCCTAAATCTCATGAGGAAATCATAGCTATTCAGAAGGAGGTAAAAGCAAAAACGATTTTGCTTCAATCTCTTCCTGAAGATCACATGGGTGACTTCTACCATTTGGATGATGCCAGAGAGATCTGGAATGGCATAAAAGCAAGGTTCGGCGGGAATGAGGAGTCAAAGAAAATGCGAAGGTCCATGCTGAGAGATGAATTTACCGAGTTCAAAATCTCAGAAACTGAAGGTCTAAATCAAGGGTATGATAGGTTCCAGAAGATCTTGAGCCAATTGAATCAACTTCGGTCAAAACCTGATGATGGTGACATTAATGCAAGGTTTCTTAAAGCCTTACCCTACTCATGGAACCAGGTGGTGATCTCTCTCAAAGCCAAAGGTGGGCTTGACTATCTCACCTTTGATGATCTGTTTCATAGGCTCAGAACATTCGAACCCCATGTGAGAGGATATCCTAGTGACTCTTTTCCCACCCCTGCTAATTCAGCCTTTGTGAGTTCTATGGCATCTAGTCCCATGTCATATGCAAGTAGCCCAAGCAATACTGTCTCCTCTCAGCATACTATTCAGCATACTTCTGCTCCTGATCCTGCTGCCAAGTCTGGTAGTATGGTAGAAGCCGTTCTTCATTCTTTTGTGGCTGATGTTAATGCTGAACAACAACTTGCTTTTGATGACTTCAAACAGGTCGATAAACTTGACCTGGATGAGATGGATCTTAAATGGCAGATGGCCATGCTTACTCTTAGGGTTCACAAGTTTGAGAAGAAAGCAGGAAGGAAATTTAATTACAACCCTCGGGAGCCAGCAAGATTCGATAGAAGCAAGGTACGATGCTATAACTGCCAGCAACAGGGTCACTTTGCAAGGGAGTGCCCTAGCAAGAATGATCAGGAGAAGAACAGGTACTCCGCTTTCAAGGTTCAGGAGGTTAAAGATGACAGGAAGGCATTGGTATCTGTTGACTCTATGGTCAACTGGAATGATCATCAGGCTTCTACTCTGGAATCAGCTGAATCCTCGACTGACGTGTTAGCAATGATTGCTGGGAATCTCTCTGATGCAGAAGAAGTAGACGAGTTTGCTCTTATGGGCATCTCACCTCAGGTACAACATTGTCCTCTTGGTTGTCATGATAAATACTCAGAATTGTTGTCCCAATTTAATGAAGTAAATGATCAAAATGATAAGTATTTTTTAGAGGTTCAAGCCTATAAGGCTTCATTAAACACATTGGAACAACAAAAGAGGTGGTTGCAAGATACACAACGTGCGTATGAGGATAAAATCAGGATACTAAGCATTGATTTAGAAAACACTACAAATATGCTTAAATATACAAAAACTGAAAGAGATGCTAGTATCAAAGAAAAAGAGGAGATGCAAGCTAAATTAGATGCTACAATGCTAAGATTTGACAAATGGCAAAAGGCACCTAAAAATCTTTCAAAATTAATTGATAGTAGCATGTCTGGCAGAACTAAAAGAGGCTTAGGATTTGAAAAATATATTGATTCTGAAGATGTATTTGATTTGTCTTTCTCAAGTGTATTTGATACCGACAAAGAGGATGAGGGCAAACCTAGTTACAATAGGTTTAAACCAGCAGCAGAAATGCATGCTGTCCCTCCTCCTCTTACTGGAACTTTTATGCCCACTTCATGGCATAATGACTCGGATGGATCACATATGCTTGAGTCCCCAACTAGTTCTACTAATATTAATGACTTTGTCTCATGTACTTTCAGTGACAAAGCCGGTGACTCTGCATCTAATGGTTCAAGTGACGAGTCAATACCTACAAGTTCCAAGTCGAATGAACATGCTGCTACTGGTGCTAGGAAGTGTGAAGAAAAAGTTGCTGTCAAGTCAAGTGTGTCTGGTCCTTGTTTATTGAGTCCTAGGAAGAATGTTTTTCCTAGAAGTGTGTGTAATAAAGTAGGCAGTATGAAACAATCTCATTCTAATAAAAGGTCTTTCAAAACATGTTTTGTTTGTGGCAGTTCCTTTCATTTAATTAAAGATTGTGATTATTATGACACACATGCATCTGTTATTCATGCTTATCCTGCTCCTGGTTCACCAGGAGTTGCTTCTTATGTTTCTAGAAGACTTAATCCTAGTGCTCCAATGTTTAATACTTCTAGAGTGTCTTCTCCTTTCGCGTCTGATTATTAGAGAGATAGTGGATTCCAAACAACCAGCAATTATTTTCAAAATTTTATCCAATCTATCCGCATAATTTAGACCACACGTATTTTAGTTTGGGAAATTTGGGAACTGCTGTTAAGCCCTCACCAGGTTGTTCTTGGTCAAATAATAATACCCACATGATGCATAGACAACCAAGGAACAATGGTGGATCTCATCAATCTTCTTGGCATTCATCTAATGATCCACAAGGCAGGCTCAAACTTGAAAAGGTTTGGGTCCCCTTAAGACACTAACTTTTGCATTTTTATTAAGTCAACGTTGTTTGGAAGCTGACTTAAACCAACATCGGAAGCTTACAAGGGAGTTTGTTCTTCCTCTGGCTGATCGCATTAAGGCGTTGGAGACTCAACAACGTCGTCGCAAGAAGCATGTGGTCCATTCAGATTCCGAGGATGAGGGTGCGGAGAATGTTGAGGATGGCTTGACGTTGTTGGCAAAGGCTGCCTTTGCTGATAAAGTTTTTGATGATTTGCCGGTTCCTCCAACGTCCTCCAATGTTCCTTTTCCTGGTGCTATTCCCCCTTCTATGGGTGGTGATTCTGATCTTGCTGGTGGTTCTCAAGCTGGTCCCTCTCATGATCCGAAGGGAAAAGCCCCAATGACTGATGCTCCATCTCCATCTCGCAAGCGTACTCGTCGACAGATTGAAGAAGAAAGGCTTGGTGAAGAGGCTGCTCGTCGGGTTCAGGCTGAGATTGATGAGGCGGATAGGGCTGTTGAGGAAGAGCTTCGAGAGCGCAGGCGTGCACAAATTCAGCATGATGCCATGCATTGGAGTGATGGTGAATGGATGCAAGTGTTGACTGTTCTCACTCGGGATTATGCTCAGTTTAAAGATCTATTGGGTGATGATGTTGATGAACACAATTGTATTCCGCGAACTTAAGAAACAGAGAAGGAACAGACCTTTATCTCGGGCTGAGGAGCGTCAGCAGATGCAGCGTTATGTGAAATTTCAGTCTGCTGCTCATTTTAATGCTCCTTGGACTTGGGCTCGGGTGCGGGCTTTGACTTTTGATGAGCTTAAGGCCCTTTATGAAAAGATGGTGAAGCGTCAGAGTCAACCTATTCCAGAAAGATTTATTTACCATCCTCGTGGTGTGACTGCTTCTATGCCTGCTGCTTCTACTGGTCCTTCGTCTGCACCCACTCCTGGTTCTGCTGGTAGTCCTTCTGGTTCTGTTGCTACTTCTGTTGGCCCTTCTACTACACCTTTGGTTGCTCCTATGGGTTCTACTGCTGGTCCTGCTACTACCATCTTTGTTACTACCACCTCCACTCATGCTTCCACCACCACACCTGTTACTACCACCACCACACATGTTCCTGCAAGCACATTTGTTGATACCACCACACCTGTTGCTACTACATCTGATGTGCCATCTCCATCCCCACCAGTTCCTGCCACACATAATCCTACTTCTGATGCAGCTCCTAGTGGTCCATTGGGTGGACATGTTCATGAGTCTACTTCTACTGCTTCCCCTGCTGTTGCTGAAGTTAAGGTAAAGGTTGAATCAACACCTTCTGCTCCCACACCTCGACGTTTCATTCGCCAAAAACAAGCTCGTCGTGTTCGCCGTGGTAAGACAGTTCCTTTTGAGAAGCGTGATCCTGAGAATTTAATTGATGCAGCTTCTGACAGCGATTCTGACTTACCCTTGGGCAATGGGAGTATTACGGGTTATACGGTTGAGAGTTCTACAACACTTCCTGGTGGCGTATCCCATCGGATTACTTTGAGTGATGGGTCTGTGCGATTGGCAACGGGTTTGCAGGGTGTGTTATCTTGGGCTGACCGTATGGATCTTATGGCGTTGTTTGGGCTTGTTGATTCTAGTATGCCGTTTAACCCAATGGCTGTGTCTTCCTGGCCTGGTCTCCGTATCTGGGCTGATCTCAAGCTGATGTTGGATCCTCCTCCAAATGCTCCTGTTTCGGGCATATGGAAGGATCAAATGCAATGGGAGATTCTGCGATGGAAGCTATATGCTGGATGTGGAGTTCATATGTTGGAATTGGAATCTGGTCATATGGTGTTTATGCTGACGGATGTGGAGTATCCTTTGACTATTTCTTCCATGGAGGCGATGTTGGCGAGTCATTTGCAAATTTCTACTGCTCCTTCTGGAAATGAGTCGAGTATGGCCACGGCTTTGGTAGAGGGTATTCAGGCAAGGTTGCTAGCGGATAAGAAGGCAGCTTCTGGTATGTAAGGTGATTGGGTTGTAAGTGTTTATGCTTTGTATTTTTGTTCATTTGTTCTTATTTTTATTCTTTTCACCAATATGTACAGTGATTGGTGAATTTTATTCTCTATAGTTTAAAAAAAAAAGATTATATATAAAAAAAATAATAATAAAAAATATATATATATATACTTTTTATATAATATCTGCTTATACTTTAAACACAGTTTCGCTTTTATACTTGTACATAATATCCCTTGGCTGTTTCACAATGTGGTTCCTGGTTTGAGCTTGTCCTGGTACTTGGTTTCACTTGGTGTTGGACGTGGTCCACACAACAAATGGTTCTCAACTTACCATGTCTAATAAACAAGAAAAAGTTGATTCACCTTGAGGGTACGGCTCCTGGTGCGATTCTCAAATCCGTTGATGGTTGCCAGGTTACCCAAAACTGGATGGTTTTCACTTGCCATGGTCCTAGACTGAAAAGTGGCTAATCCAAGGGGGTACGGCTCTTGGTAAAGATCTTATCAAATCCGTTGATAGCTGTAATAGCTTGCTTAAAGCTATAGGGTGTTGAACTCACCGATGCTTCATTGCTAAGAGTTGGCGAGTCCAGAGGGGTACGGCTTCTGGTAAAGACGCATCAAATCCGTTGAAGGCTGTGATGGTTTGCCTAAAATCATCAGGGTACTCCCACTCACCATTGATTCACGTTCTAAGAGTTGGGCTGGGTTCTAGTCTCCCAGGGTGATGCTTATTCCACCAGAATGACTAGCTAGCCCAAGAGCGAGCAGCTACTTGGTAAAGGCTCATCAAATCTGCTCATGTTGCTGAAAAGATTCAACACGATGCTGATTTGTTACAAGCTTTGGAGAAGCTTCTAGCGTTTTATGTTGCGGCTGTTACTCTGATTCTTATCTTGTTGATGCTGCTATTTGTTTTGCTGATACAATCCTCGGGCTTTCTTTGCACGTATTCCAGGAAACTTGAACTCAACAGGTCAAATTCAAGTTTAGGGGAGGATTGTTAGGACCATTGTAATAGTTATATGTAATAGGTAGACTAGGAGGTATGTAGTTCCTCCTGGTCCTAGTCGTAGTAGGAGCAAGTCCTGCTCCTGTTCCTAGTCGAAGTCAAACTTTATTATTTACTTAATATTCTGTTAGGATATGCATGAGATATGTTAGGAAAGGATATGCATATCAGTTTTACACGTTTTCTTTAATGATGTATTAGGGTTTCCTTGTAGTATAAAAGGAACCTTAGGCAGAAGGGTTAGACACACCTTCATCAAACGTAGTTCTAGTCATTATCAGTATTAGAAATCCTTAGAAAGGATCAAGTCTTTATAGTTATTATGTTCTTCTTGATTATATTTATATTCTACATTCATATTGTGTATAGAGTCTCTTTGTGATTTGACTTGTGATTACAGAAGTCATTCACCGGTCCTGACAGGCTACAAGATCTACATCTAGTAGACCCAACACAAACCACAATAACAACTAAACTTAGTGACACATAAACCATGTCAAGATTTTTATTATAATGCTAGTCTATTTGTCACTTATAGTGATAACTACTGTTATCTACTATACTACACCCGCAATTGATTTAACTGATTAACTGCGGGTTCTAATGTAGTTACCACATTACTAACTCTAATTGTTCATACAACACACAACAAAATTGTTTATCGTATGTAGGAGGACTAGAAGTCTAGTTATCAGTTATAAGTGATTGCATCAAGTTATCTAAAAAGAATTGTTTCAATAAATAAAATGAGTTGATGCCATTACCACTTTACAAGTTTGTGTCCTCAGCCGTAACCAAGAAAAGACTAGCGTTGTAACAATTAACTAACATACCTTAAGAAAAGAGTGATAATGTTGATCCCTATTTCGTCTCCATCCAAAAGTTCAATGATGTCTATTGGGTTGATTGGGAGCAAAAAATCATCACCATCCCGAAATATCTCCTTTTTAAAATCAACATATTGCGGCATGGCGCAATCTTCACGGGCCATCCACCGATAATAACCCTTCTTCACAGCCTCTGATCTCTTATCTATCTCCTTTTTCAACAAAATCAATCGCTTTCGGATATCAGATTTTTCTTTCTCATCTTTTGACTGTTTAACGGGTGCTTTTACAGTCTTTTTCCTTTTCTTGCTCGCCTATGCATACATAAATACATATGATTCATTTGTATGTTCTATTTTGAAGCAAACAAATGCTAAAATGCATTAGGATTTACCCGAGTAACAGGAGGAACAAATGTAGCCGTTAATGCTGAACATTCAGGTCCTTGTACATTTTTTGGTGATGCCCTCTTGGCTACCGCACTTGTTGCAGGGCTGTTTGGCAAAGCCTACATATTTCAATTGTGTAAACACATGAATAAAGCTTTACTAATATACAATACAAACTAAAAAAATATACAAGACAAAATGAAGAAAGTACATCAAAGTAATACTACAAAACGAGCAATGGCTAGAATGCTTTAGGATTTACCCGAGTAACAGAAGGAACATCTGAAGTCGTTAATGCTGAACATACAGGTCCTTGTACATTTTTTGGTAACGTACTCTTGGCTGCCGCAGTTGTTGCAGGGCTGTTTGGCAAACCCTACAGATTTCAATTGTAAAGACATGAGTAAAGCTTACTAATATACAATACAAACTATAAACATATACAAAGGTATACATCACAAAATGAAGAAAGTAAATCAATGTAATACCGGAAAACGAGCAATGGCTCCAACTGGCTATTGAATAAAAGCCTCAAGCGCATCTCCTAATTTTGAAATATCTTCATCCGGCACAGGAAGCTCCAAATCTTCTTGCTTATTAAGTACTCTGAAAACCGAGACCCTCATGTGACCCTTTCGTAACCTTTTCCCATGTATCAAGCCATCGCCAACAGGGTATAACATCGCTTGCGCGCACAAAATCCTCTCGCCAGTAAGAATAGATTCAGGAATGAACAAAGAGCATGATGTAGCTTCCTAGAAAACATACCATGTGGTGTATTAGGCACATGTACGTAAAGTACATTACATATCAATTGTATACTAATATAACACTTATACATTCACCTTTATGCAATCTATTCTGATGATGTTCCTTGTTGTCGAGGCAACACTGCTCGGTTCAGTGCTTGGTTGCTTCCTAAGTTCTTCCAACATTTTCTCCTTTAAATGATCCCAAATCGGACCAGTCATAAACCTTTCTTGCATTTGTTGAGACAACTCTTCAAGATCTATTGATTTTTGGTAGGTCCTTTTCTTCCTCACGTATCCGGTTAAACCTTTTTTATATCCAACGGTAGAGCTAACCCCCTTTGTTTGACCCCCATGGTCAGGTCCAAACACAACTGCCACAGAATCTGCTCCAGGTTGAGCTTCAATCGTCCCTTGAGACAACTGCTCCTCTGCTTCTAGCTGTTAATCAATGAAAGTTTTAAATACACGAAAACAACTTTATTATAAACCCCAATATATGGAAATGGTAAATTAAAACACTTTTATTTCAAAACAAGAAATAAACTTACCAATTTTTTTGCTATCTCAGCTGTCTCTGGAGGCACAATTATGTTCCCATCTTTATCAAAGCGTCTCCTCCCCAAACAAAAATTACTCCCACGACCTGGTATCTTGTGAAGATCGGTTGACTTATTTGGGTCATTTCGTTCTTCCTCCCACTGCTTTTCAAAACCAGCGTAGCCTTTCGCTCCTACTCTAGGTCAGTTAACTTGCTTCGATGCACGCGCTCTCGCTTCTTCACGCTTTTTCTTTACATGGCATTAGGAGACAGTTTAGAGAACTTTCAATATATGATGATTCATAGATTATAAAAGTACGCGAGGAAGTAAAACTAACCAGTTTTTCTGCTGTATATTGCTCAATGCGACAGAATTCTTGATATACTTTCGGGTCAAGGAAGGTATATGTCTCACGAGGACAAATGTTTTTAAGCATGTACTCATTCCTCAACGTGTTCTTAAATGCCCTCCACTTTCGGCCACACGACCTAAGTGTATGATCTTTTATTATATCATCATCTTCGACTCTCATTTTTGTCTATTTATGTTGACATAAACCTTGTTAAAGATGAATGTGTATGCTAATAATAAGAAAATAAGCTAAAAACCTTAGATAGTACCTTAATATCCAACCATAGCATCTCTTTATCTTTGTGCTCTATTTTATGCCAATTCGGTTTGAGGATAGATATATTCTTCCTAACGGCATTTCCGAAGTATGTCGTAAATTTACGAGCGTGTTCACCTATAGCAGCGCCATGAATATTAAATTCTACAGATTCACCTACGGGAAGATCCTGTATTTTGTTGATCCCTCTCTTTTTTCGTGGTTTTTGTGTAATGGAGATTGATTGCCGTGTATCCTTTTCAATACATACAACACATATAAGTTTTCAAACGCATACAATACATGTTACATGAGATAAGTTCACAACCCAGTAAGACCCGATAATATTTGAACTAGTTTTTTAGATACTTTTCTTTATAATAATGTTAACTGATTGTCTATTAAATAATTATGTATTGTATTGCTATATTGCTTATTGTTGAGTATTGGTTTATACATGTTTTTTTGCTTTTGTATAGTATAAGGAATCGGGTCTATCGGGTTCGGGTCTATCGGGTTCCGGGTTTTCGGGTTGGGTCTATCGGATTGCTTGTTAAGAAAAATAAAACCTATGCTTATAAATCATCATTTAAGCCAAGTGACAAGCTAAAATTTGTTACAAACAAACAATTTTGGCCCACTAAACTTCTTAGATATTAAGTACAGTAGTAAACTTCTTAGATTATTTGTATTTTCACTTCTTAGATGATTTGTGTAGTTTAATTTGGATCTAAAAAACTTAGGGACCAAACAAAACACTAACCACAGTAACCAATAGAGAAAATAGCATTAATACTTACTTCACCTATGACTAGGGGTGTCAAACGGGTCGACCCAACCCGATCCGAACCTGATAAAACCTTATAGGGTCGGGTTCATTCGGGTCTAATTTGGCTTACTGGGTCTATCGGGTCAACCCGACTAACCCGATAACCTTATAGGGTCGGGTTAGGGTTATTTTTTCTTTTCTTATCGGGTTCGGGTTCAACCCGATAATCCGATAAACATAAAAACATATATTTTCTAATATTTTAGGGGAACGTTGGTGACTGTTGTTTAGTTACCAAATGCTAATGTTGATGATCCTATGCATGTCATGTATGTTAAAAGTATTCTCATTTTTAGTTTATTACAGTAACATTTTGGTTTCTTATTGGTCAATTTAGAAGATATGATCAGGAGAACATATTAATCTTAAACAAAGCAAACTCGAGTAGTCATTTATATATGTACATAAACGCATTGTCAGTTACTTTTCTTTTACATGTTCAATCCGATAACAATCCGCCAACCCAACCCGATTTAACCCGATCCGATTCAACCCGAAACATGATAACCCGATATATTATAGGGTCGGGTTAGGGTCGATATTTGGAAGACCAAAACCCGAATCAACCCGACACGATCAACCCGATAACCCGACAACCCAATCCGATAGCACTCCTACCTATGACATGGACCATCTAATATGCACTACATAATACAGATACTAAGCATTCCATAAATGGCTGGAATTCCTTATGGTTATCAACTATATACTTACACCAATTCTAGTACAAAACCAAAGTCTCAATAGAAACTTGGTTCTCAAATACCTTATCACAGTGCTCATATATATCAATGGGTAATTCGTCTTCCCACTCATACTTAAGCTTATCCACATTCCAAATTTATTCTCGGGTTTTATCGCGTTGACCCAATAACAACCTTATGGCTTATGTGGTTTTCGACTTATGTTCCATAAGCTCACTTTTTGGGGCTTATTTTGAAACAGTTCGGCTTATATAAGATTATGATTACTTGATAAGCTTATATAAGCCAAAAAGTTTCAAAATAAGCCCCAAAAAGTGAGTTATGAACAATAAGCGGAAACCAAATACGCAATAAGCCTGCTATATAAACAAAAACAAACACTCCCAAGTTAGAAAGGAAAAATAATAGCAGCAAACTATTACATACGACTTAGTGGTCAATTTGCGAGTAATTTTTTTACCAATCGTTATGTCAATTATATAGACAACTGATATATGAAGCTGGGTAACGTCATTTGGGATATTAATGATTACATAAGACATTGTTACCAGTCCTCCTAAAGTGTACAAAAAAGCAATTTGCAACTGATAAAAAATAAATCCAATAAGACTAAAATGGTTTTTAGTAGAATAAAATAGAATTCTAAAATCATAGCAGGCTCCATTCTAACAAGATTGACATGTATAATTGAAACCTGAGTTCGTTTATTTATTAATTTAAACATAATATAAATGAACTATTAGATTCGTTAATGTAATTACATTATCGTCATTTACATATCATGATTTAATATCGTCAGTTAGTGGTTCAATTTGCGAGTAATTTTTGACCAATATATCAATTATATAGACAACTGATATATGAAGCAAGGTATAACGAATGAATAACAACCTGAGTAACGTCATTAAGACCATCTTCTTCATCACCAATGTCTTCTTCTTCATCAAGAAGGTTTTCTTCTTCATCATATGGGATGTTAAGAAGGTCTTCTTCTTCATCATCTGGAATGTTAAGAAAGTCTTCTTCTTCATCATCTGGGATGTTAAGGTTCACTTGTTGAGATTGTTGTTTATTGGAAATAGCTTTACGCACCATTGTTGTTTATTGAGATTGTTGTTTACTGGAGATTGTTGAGATTGTTAATTTACAGAGATAAGATTTTTGGGTGAACAGATCTAGATTAGAACCTTAGGGTTTGTTTGATGAGTGATGAGTGGTGGGTATTGGGTTTTGTGTGAAAAAATTGATGAAGCGGCAAATGAAAATGTTGCCCCGCTAAAATTATTCTAAATTTTTCGAGTTAAAAACATCGGGTTATTTATTAATACCCGATTTATTCATATTTATGAAAATGTTTTTTTTTTCTAAAAAATTTAGTTAAGCGGCAAATGAAAATGTGTTGCTCCGCTAGAATTATTTTAAATGTTTCGAGTTAAATACATAGGGTTATTTATCAATACTCGATTTATTTAGATTTACGAAAATGTTTTTTTAAAATGTTTTTATTAGAATCAGGTTCGGATAACACGAGTTAACCCGGTTTCTAAAAAATATATACATATATTTTTAATAACTAACAAAAATTATATGTAAAAAAGAAAACAGTTCTCGTATATTAAAGATATATATGATTAACAACAAATATATAATATGTAAAAATAAAATTTCGTCGCAAATACGCAAATTTACAAAAGAAAATGTAAAAAACTCGAAAAAGTCAAAACCGGACCGGATCTTCAGAACCGGGTTGACCCGGATCACCCCAAACCTGGCGGGCCGAGCCGGGTTTCGAAAATGTGAACCTGGGTCAATATAACCCGTTTTTTCGGCCGGAACCGGGTCAATCGATTGACCCGGGTTTCAAAACATTGGTTATTAGGCATAAAAACCCCTCGAATCCAAACAAATTAAATATCTAATACAAAATAATAAAGTTTTAAATGTGTAAATCACATAGCATTAATAAAAATGAGCAAATGTTTTACAACACTTGAAACCGAACAAATTAAATATCTAATACAAAATAGAGTCTCATATGTGTAGATCACATAAACTTAAATTAGCAAATGTTTTACACGTCAAACCGAACAAATCAAATATATAGCACAAAATGACTAAATAAGTCTCATATGTCTTCCGGCTTGTTATTGAAGTTTTCATGTTGTTCCTGCCAAAGTAAACAAAAACAATGTTTATTAAACTAAACTTTTGAATATTTTATAAATTGTATAAATTAATGTTGCGAATGATGTTTTGTTACCTCTGAGATGTGCGAAGTTTGTCAATCCTCGGCCTCGTGTCCTTCTTGGTGGTCGGATCTTAGGTAAGTGGTATCATCTAGAACTTCATCTACAGATTGAATACCAATAGAGAACGGAGGTATCTCGTCAAACTTATTAAACTCGTCCTCGTCCACGACATTCTCAACACCAACTATACTGCGTTTGCTATGCATGACAATGTTCCATCTCGTATCGCTTGGGTCCTCAACATAGAATATTTGGGTAGCTTGTTTGGCTAGAATAAATGGATCAGACGAATAGCTATGTGTAGAAAGATCGACACATGTGAAACCATCCTTGTCAACTTTAACACCTCCTACGTTATTAACCCAATTACACTTAAAGAGAGGCACAGAGAACGTATTGTAATCTAGTTCCCAAATTTCATCAATGACACCATAATACGACTCTTTGGCGACCGACAATCTTGAATTATCTGTTGTTGTTGCTACCAACGTCACTCCACTATTTTGAAAGGTGCTTTTTCCATCTTATTCTTTGGTGTAAAATGTATATCCGTTAATGTCGTATCCTTAATAATGAAAAACACGTCGTGGGCGGTAAGCCAATTGTGTTACTTCAACTTCAACATTTGGGTATCTCGATTTTACAGTATCTCTTAACCATTTCGAAAATGTTCGTTTATGCTCCATTTCTAACCATTGTATCCCTTTACGACTATTATTTCTTTTTAAGAGTGCCATGTGCTCGTGTACATAGGGTGCAATAGATGTCATGTTTTGCAAGACTGTAAAGTGTGCCTGCTCCAAATCATCATTGTTCGGTGTAACATCATTGCGCCCAATCGTCCCTTTCCCTTCAAGTCTACCCTCGTGTCGAGATTCAGGAACACCAATGTCAGGAATGCCATCGATATAACTTGTACATAAACTAACAACCTCCTCTGAAACATACCCTTCAACAATACTTCCTTCCGGGCGAGATCGGTTCCTTACATACCCTTTTAAGAAACCCATATATCTCTCGAATGGATACATGTAATGTAGAAACACTGGACCACAAGCCTTTATTTCTTCTATAATATGAGACACGAGATGAACCATCACATCAAAAAAGGAAGGTGGAAAGTACATCTCTAGTTGGCAAAGAGTAAGAGTAATATCACGTTGCCATTCATCTAACTTTTCAGGGTCAATAACTTTCGAATGAATCATGTTAAAAAATAAACAGAGCTTTGTAATTGCATGTCGAACTCGAGGTGGCAATATTCCACGAATTGCGATTGGAATCATTTGTGTTATTAAAACATGGTGGTCGTGAGACTTCATACCAATCAACTTTAGGTCTTGCATTGACACTAACTTCTTACTGTTAGCCGAATAACCCGATGGGACTTTGATATCATGCAAGCATTGACAAAATTTAGTTTTTTCAGCCTTCGACAGGGTATAACAAGCAGCTGGTAAATATGTTCTTTTATTACCAATCTCTTGTGGCGCAAGCTCATCTCTAATCCCCATCTCTACCATGTCCTTTCGAGCATTAATTCCATCTCTTGTTTTTCCTTTCATGTTTAACAATAACGCAATCAAACTTTCACTAACATTTTTCTCAATATGCATCACATCAAGACAATGTCGGACTAGTAAACGCGTCCAATACGGTAATTTCCAAAATATAGACTTTTTCTTCCAAATATTCTTATTAGTTGGCGGAGCTTTATCCTTTTTCCCAAAAACAGTTGTTATATTCTTGACACGAGAGAGTGTAGCATGTCCGTCCAATAACTTTGGCATCGTTCTACGCTCTACTTTACCGTCGAACAATTTCCTTTTTTTACGGTACGGGTGTGATTCTGGAAGTGATCTTCGGTGTCCCATATACACAGTTTTCTTACAGTTAGTCAACCATCGTGAGTCGGTGTCTTCTTCACAAATAGGACATGCCTTCCCTCCTTTCGTTCCATAACCAGACAAGTTACCGTACGCTGGGAAATCACTTATGGTACAAAAAATCACGGCAAATAGTCTGAAACTCTCTTTCTTGTACGCATCATAAACTTCGACGCCTTTATCCTAAAGATCTATCATATCATCAATTAACGGTTCCAAATACACATCAATATCATTTCCTGGCTGTTTTGGACCCTGAATTAACAATGACATCATGATGTATTTACGTTTCATGCATAGCCAGGGTGGAAGGTTGTAAATGCATAAAAGAACCGGCCAAGTGCTGTGACGACTGCTCATATTTCCAAATGGATTAATTCCATCTGAACTAAGCCCAAACCGTATATTTCTAGCCTCTTCCCCAAATTCTGTATAATGGTTATCTATATCCTTCCACTGTGAAGAATCAGCCACATGTCTAATTTTCCCATCGATTTTGCGATCTTCGGCATGCCACCTCAACAATTTTGCATTCTTAGGGTTTGAAAACAATTGCTTTAGTCTTGGTATGATTGGCAAATACCACAACACTTTAGCAGCGGGGCCGTTCTTTGTCACATCTTCATCAAATTCCTTTAGATTTGTATCTTTATACCTTGAAACCTTACATACTGGACATTTGTGTAGGTCTTTATACCCTTTGGTATACAATATACAATCTCTCGGACATGCATCTATTCTTTTGACTTCCAATCCCAACGGACACACCAACTTTTTTGCTTTATACGTAGAAGTGGGTAACTCGTTGTTTTTAGGTAACATTTTATTAAACAGCTCAAGTATCTTGTCGAAACCCACATCACTCAAACCATGTTCTGCTTTTACTGTCAACAACTGTAACACGGCTGATAGTTTGGTGAAATTTGTACAACCGGTATACAATGGCTTTTCTGATTCGACAAACAATTCTTGTAATTTTTTCATATCAAGTTCGGCATTATGCTCCGCATCATGTAACATGTTATTGATATTCTGATGATTATTATTGCAATTATCATCGTTAATACTGGCATTACTTTCTAAAACAACATTGTTACATTCACGTGGTGCTTCACCATGGTGCTTCCACCACGTGTAGTTTTCAGTAAACCCTTTTTTAAATAAATGATATCTAATTGTTTCAACATCATCATGACAAATAAAATGTGCACAATCTTTACACGGACACGAAATTCGGGCTTCTACTGTCTTTGCTTGATGATCCTCGGTAGTTTTAATAAACTCAGACAACCCTGTGATGTATTCAGGAGTAACACGGTCTATATTGTACATCCACTTCTCACGATCCATCTGAAATATTTTCAAATTAATATTTTTATTAAGATGCATGCATGATATGATAACCTAGGGAATTAGTGTCAAGTCGTGAATCCTAACCCACTTTTTAAACATTTAATCTCATATGTGAATACGTATTATGAGTCAAGTATTATTAAAGAAAAATCGACAACATTTCCCCTCAACTCCCCAAGTATGCGCTTAAAACGCAAACTCGTAGGAGTAAGGAAAAATGATGTCGATTTTTCTCAATAATACTTGCTCTCATAATATATAAACACATCCTAAATGAGATAAAATATTTAAAAAGCAGTCCCAAACGGGGACAATCCGAAACTAACCTCTATTAGGATAATTTCGAACGGGTATATATCTAAAGGGATACTAATTATCTTAACTTATACTAAATGCTTGAATGCAACCATAAAATATGTGATTGATATGCGATTAGCTAAAAAGTTTAGTTAAATACCTTTGTTTAACGGGTCAATACTAGCTAGTCATCCCCGCTACACAACCGAAATTCTTCAAATGAACTATAGATAAACAAATTATCAAAATCAACAAACAAAGCTTTGAATAAACACAAAATAATCATAGAGAGACAAAATAATGAGTATAGTTCAAATATTAATTACCTTGTAAACTAAAAGAATACAAATACTTGAATTTGAGGATTTTTGGAGAATTTATTGAGATGTTTTCGGGAAATTTATGATGGTTTGTGGGTGTTTTATGAAATTTTATTACACACTGTGTAATATAATGGTGTCTACTTTTGGGGAGCCGTTGGGTGGGTTTAAATAGAACGGTTTTTTGATAATAACCGATCTATTTAATAATACACGTGACTCCCGTGACTCACATCTGTTATTGTGGGAGTTTGTGAGGAATAAATAGAACAGTTTTTTCAAAACAACCGTTCTAACTATATTTGGATTTAAATAGATCGGTCTTTAGCCTAATAACCCTTCTATTTGTTACATTTCCTTTTTCTTACTCTTAAATAGATCAACTTTTATGTAAGTCACACTATATGGAGTGATCTATTTAAGCTATTGTGTAGTAGTGCTTGTTGGTAATTTTAATGTCAACAAATATTTTATGTAATGGTAATTTATACGGGACTAAAATAAAATTTAAAATAACTTATAACACGAGTTTAGAGGTGCATAGTGCACACCTACAACAAACTTGATTCTAGGTATGACTAGGTGAAAATTGTTATGAATGCAAGTCCCAGGCATACAGTGACACAATACGCGAGTCACTAAATGGTTTCTACACGTGTCTTTAACGATTACAGTTAGCGACAATTTAAACTGTTGAAAAACTATTGTTAGACACATTAAAAAGAGCGATTGT
Source organism: Glebionis coronaria (assembly GCA_025667525.1). Classification (NCBI taxonomy): domain Eukaryota; kingdom Viridiplantae; phylum Streptophyta; class Magnoliopsida; order Asterales; family Asteraceae; genus Glebionis; species Glebionis coronaria. Next base: position 378,086,271 of record CM046880.1, on the reverse strand, counting down.
GACTTTAAAAAAAATGACTTTTTATCAAGAGTCACAAATTTTAATAAAAAACCATTAAGTTTACGTATATATATATATAAACCTATTTTTGGTCTTCCATATAAACATATTTGTATACACAATAAACTATTTATGTTTTTGCTCTTTTTCTTCGGTCTAAAATTAAGAAAAATGATTGTTCTGCTTAATTATTATATTTATTTATATGTATTTGATTGATTGGTTTGAATAAATGATTGTTAAAAATTTAAAAAGAAAAAATGTATAATATAAATATATAAATGTTTTATGCATTAGACATATATTTAAGCATGCTTTTAAATCTAAATAACATTACTCTAAAATTAATGTATGTTTTTGTTTATCTTTATACGAAATTTGTGTAACCCAATACCTATATAAGCCATTACATTTTACAAACAAACATGATAACAATTGCTACAATTAGAGGTGACAAATCATGTTCACATGTTTAAAATGGGTAAGGATCCTCTCCAGTTAGTTATAACTTGATCAATCAAGTTGAACCACTATTAGCCATTGGATTACATCAATGGTTGAGATTAAATGAAGTTAATTAAAAAATCTGTATCAAATAAGATTACCCTTCAATTCCATTTTTTTATTGCTTCCCTCCAATTTTGATCAGGGAACTGAGGTATGCTTGATGTAAGTTTATGCTTTTTCATACCCTTACAACTTTGTCATGCTAGGGGGTGTTCGACCTTGCATTTTCAAACTAGTTTTCATAAATTATTTCTAGTGCTAAACTTCTGAATGCACCCCACTTTAGAGGTACCATAGGGGTCTTCAAATCATTGTACTATAGGTTCCATGTTGTCAAAGTCAGCAACAATCCTGGGGCGTTTACTGATGAACTAAATGGTCCTTGAATTTGCATCCAGGGTGAAGCCATTGCCCACAGTTTAAATATTATGTTTGGTCTGAAGGCCATTGTGATGTGCGAAGGCGAATCAAAGGTGCAGCCTGAGTACGCCATGTCTGAATGTTAAAATGATTTCATAGTGTTTAAGCCGTTGGAGGAATAGCTGAAGCCTCATGTTACTTTTAGAAGAAAATAATTGATACAAATTGAGGTTCAGTGACCTTTGTGTTTTTTCACTGATATGTACAAGGTAGTATTTTATTCACACAAAGCAACTTGATGTTCAATACATTATGGCTTATATGAAGCGCTTGTTGCTGACGCAAAGTATATAAATTTGTTAAACAACAAAGACTACAATCTGCTCTATGACTATTCATTATCCAATCAAAAACAAGAATTGACGTCGAAAAAATGACGCAAACAAAACAAAGTAGCGCCATAAGTTTCACTCGGCCTGCCCCCAATAGAGATTTGAGAATAGTTGATTATTGCTTTCCATTCGCTACAAAATCACATTACAACTTTTAAATTATTATTATCAAAAGAATGAAAATTACAAAGTAACAACAGTGATTCTATATATTTAGTAGAATGCAACTATTTTTGTTCGATAGCAACTACGTCAATTGACTTACCGCATTATTAAAGATGCTACTTGCAGCTTGAGATAACTCAAATGAGTTATTCCTCGTATTATTCATCGGCACTTGAGAATTGCAATTTAAGAAATCTTTAAACTTGTCATATAGAACATTCGCGATAGAATAGTCCGCGTCATTCTTGTTTAACTGTTACAGGTCAATGTTTATGAAGTATATTACATGAAAAGGTGAATCAACACTTGATAAATTTAAGAATAAATACAAACCTGATTAGTTGCTTGTGTAGTTTGTGTTGCTAAGGTTTGGCTTTTCGCAGCCACCTTTCTTTTCCTTGGTTGTTTTTCAACCCAGCTTTTGATTCTTTTCCTACCTTTTTGTCCAACTTTCTTCTTTAAGGTTCTCTCAGGTACTTCATTATTCTCTGTGGTATCTTTACTTTCTGATAACAATATACTAGCTTCAAAATCTTCACCATTAACCTTGTTTTGAGTTACATACATAGTTTCTACTTGTTTGCATAGTTCATCAATAGATCTCCCCACAAACTCATATGTCTCCTCATATTCAGATGCCTTTGAGGCTAACTTGACTACTTTGGAGCACAAAGATCTATACCTTTGTGTTGCACTCAAATTTATATCTTCATTAACCACTTTCCCCCTCGCATCTTGTATAATCTCAATCTTGGCTTCTCTTGTCCACCTCTTCAAGATGTATTGTTGTGGAAGTATCTTTATATCCATGACATCAAGTATCTTCAAACAGTGAGAGCACAAGATTCCAAAAGTTTCAAATTTTTTGCAGCTACAAAAAATCGTTTTTTCCAAAGGATTGCTTGTTACAATGTACTCTTCATCGTGGTTAAACATGGCAACCAAGTAACTGTAAATTTGCTGGTTTTCTATGTGGCCTTTTATTATAGCCGATAATGACCAATCAAACTCTTTTTGAAACGATTCAAAGACGGAAGGGGTATATATTTGAGACACTTGTTGTAACAATGGTGACCTATGGATTCTTACCCTTGGAAGTTTTCTTCTAGACTCGAACTCGGCTTTCAACTCGTTATAACGCTTATATTCTACCACCCTTTCAAAATTCTTAAAAAAATGAAGTATATCCAAGTCCGATTTCAAGTAAACCTTTAAGTCACCGTTCAAGCTTTCACTAAGTTGTGTGCTTCGCATTCCTAACGTGAACACCGATTTCATATAACATGTAGCCCATTTTTCCTTCTTTTCATAAATAGCATTCAACCAACTATTTTCTTTGACTTCGTAGTATTCAATCATTGTTTCCCAAGACTCTTCAAATATTTCTTCATTTTCATATTCATACATACACCTTTTGAAATCTGTAAGCAGCTTACGATTATCCTTCTTAATATTCCCAACATGTTTTATGGCATTTTGCATTATGTGCCAAGTACACAATCCATGATGTACATTTGGCATAATAGTACGTAATGCATTTACCATTGCCTGGTCTTGATCAGTGAAAAGAGTACTTGGTTCTTTCTGACTATGCGCCTCTAAAAACGTTTTAAACAACCACTGAAAGGATTCAATTGTCTCATCGTAGAGAAGAGAAGCACCAAAAATAGCTATTCCTCTATGGTGATTGAAACCAATGAATATACCAAGAGGTCGTAGTTCTTTATTTGTATTAAAAGTAGTATCGAAGGTTACTACATCACCAAAATAACTATAATCCATTATCATTCTTGCATCAGCCCAAAAAATATTTGTTATTTGCTCTTCACTATCTAATTGAGTTGCATAAAAAAATGATGGATTATCTAATGATTTTTTTTTAAATACCTTAACAAAGTCCCTGCTTCTCCGTACCTTAGTTCTCGTTGTCTTTTTTTTGAAGATAATTCTTTTGATCAGTTAAGGTGTAGCCAACACTAGATTTTCCTCCACCGCGTCGACTCATAAGCTCATATGATGCTTTTGTCTTGATTCCTGAATCTTCTGCCAAATCAATTTCTATTGCTTGAACATCCGATATATTTCGTTGTGATGACATCATATGCACGGTTTCTGGTGTATAAAGCATGTGATTATGATCAGGTACAAAATCATGTAACTGATATTTCTTTGCCTGTTTATCATATGCAATACCCATTCGTGATAGACAGTTTGTCCTTGTTTCGGCTCGAGGGCATTTAGTACGAGAATCTCGTGTATCTTGTTTACGAATACCTTCTTTATTACATACGAATCTCGCTGAAGATATACGACCGTTCTCTTTATTCTTGTTAATCCATTGCTTGCGAACATCAAAACCAATATGCGCACCATAGTTTATCCAAAATTCCCAAGCATGTTCTACTGTATCAAATTCCATTCCGATGCGAGGCTCGGATCCAACGCAATCATGAATTTACAAAATGTAAGTAAAAAAGGAAGCAAGCAAATTATCAACAACTATTACGATGATCACTAACAAAGATTAGATCAAGTATATGCATACATACCTTGGTTTAATAATATCTGGTTCTTTTTCTTGGCTACAAGAGTCGATGTCATTCATTTTCTTATTAATAACTTTGATTTGATAATATCACTTTGATGGACTCATAACAAAAATGAAAGAAAAGATGACTAACAGAGAAGGATATGATCAAAATTTGGAGGGAAGCAATAAAAAAATGGAATTGGAGGGAAAACACTAATAACCTCACTATAATTACGGGATACTGGTAATCTTATTTGATACAAATTTTTTTTAATTAACTTCATTTAATCTCAACCATTGATGTAATCCAATGGCTAATAATGGTTCAACTTGATTGATCAAGTTATGACTAACTGGAGAGGATCCTTACCCGTTTAAAATTGAGTTATTTGAACTATTTTTTTTAAATTAATGGAGTAAATAAGTATTGACTTTTATTTTAGTTGAACTATTTAGAAAACATAAAAACATTTGATTAAATAAATGGCTATTATAAACTATTTGGACAACATAAAAATATTTGGTTAAATTAAGTCTATTTATTTCTCTTTTAATATTGTCCATTTGACCTAAATCCATTTGATACAATATCGATTTGAACCAACCCAAGTCCATTTGGTCCAAATATTAAAAATTATTATCCACCTTCATAAACAAATGTCCGTTTGACCCACTACCCATATCCATCATATCCACCCATTTAGCCACCCTAGCTACAATAAATATCTTTACTAAATTTAGTGTAGTGAAATGCATTAACCAGCCACCTTTACCGGTTAGTAAACTCACAACTCGGTTTGGGAAATAAAAGAAAAGATGATATGCCATATTAGTTGGCAGACAGGCAGAAAGAAAGAAGTAGTCAAACTAGTACAAAAGGACCGAAACTTCCCTCATCATTTCTGTGTCATCTTTTTATACACATTTTTCACTCTGATTACAATATCTAGCACTTGTCTGTTTCTTTCTCATGTGAACACGTATCTTCTTTTCCCATTTTTCTTACCTTTTATATCCCCCCTTTATATCCTAAGTTTTCATTTTGTTATTCTTCATTAATCAACACAACATGGGCAACTGTTTAAATTCTTCTACTGCTAAAGTTGACTCTACCCTTAGCACCTCAGGTAATTATACTACTATATGTTTTTAGCTAGCTTATGTTTGTTTTTTCTTTTTGTTATATATCATTTGAGCTTAATCTGGAAAATATAGTATTTACTGTATTTAGTTAGAGATCTTGTATTGGAATTGAGCTAAAGAGTTGTAGTTCAAAAGTCAACCTTATTTTTATCAAATTTTGATCTTAGTTAGTGGATTGAGTTTTTATTATTGCTGGAAACATGTGATGCAAATTTCATATAATCTAATGAGAAATCATGTTAAGGGATTGAGAGTTCCAATAAGAGGTCTCGAGTTGGTTGTGTAAGAGCACGGGTACGGTCTCGTGCAGTAGGCTCGTGTTATGAAAAAAGTAGATGTCACGTCAGATTTTTGTCTATAACACCGAGACTCACCACAACGCGAAAAACAAGCTTTCAGTTGTTATAATGGCCCCACCTTAAAAAAAGTTGTAAATATTATAACGCGAGGTGGGTAGAGTGTCTCGCAAAGTGTCTCTCGCGTTATGCCCATCCTTTGGGCGGGCAAGTACCCGCGCCAAAGGCCAAGACGGGAGCCTCGGTACCGTAAGTGGTGCCGTAGGCTTTGCGTTGTGGCCATGGCTTGAGCTGTGCGTAACCGTACCCTGGGCTCTAAATATTGTGAGATAGTTAAAATTGTTGGTTTTAAAAACAAAAAAGGTCTCGAGTTTAATTCCTATTAGCTGCGGAATCCTGGGGCCACCTGCTCTAGATATATTATCCACTCATGGACGGTTAGTGATTTATCAGGCTCCTTGCGGGGTGTTTGTTACAACTACTTATAGTGGTATTGGTTTTTCGAGATGAGCGTTTTTTTTCTTCTATTCGATCTTATTTAAAAAGAACCAAATTAAGAAGTTGTATAAGTTGATAGATCGTTTTAACAAGCAATAAAAGCAGCTTATTTTCAGCAAAAGAATGTGATATTTGCAAACACCATTTTAATATTTGCAAGACACTAAATGACGAGAACATTGTGTTTCTGATTTCGTAATTATTATTATCACGGGTGTGATTAGCAATTCTAACTGGTTATATCTTCTCAGGGATGTCGAAAGTAGGTAGCAAAATGAGTTCATCTTCAGGTCCATCCAGTATGACCATTTCAACATTTAGTGGTGGAAGTAGTAGTATTGATAGTATTCCTACACCAAGATCTGAAGGCGATATATTATCATCTCCAAATTTGAAAGCTTTCTCCTTTTTGGAGTTGAAAAATGCCACTAGAAACTTCCGCCCCGATAGTCTTCTTGGTGAAGGAGGATTCGGGTATGTTTTCAAAGGTTGGATTGATGAGGTTACACTTTTGGCTTCAAAACCTGGATCCGGAATGGTCATTGCTGTCAAAAAGCTGAAACCCGAAGGCTTTCAAGGCCATAAGGAATGGCTGGTATGCATCTTTTCGCTCCCATATCCAAATGTCATTTTTTTTGCCCATGTCTCAACATACTTTTTCATTTGTCAAGTTTTAGTCGTTGTACTAATTCTGTCCGTGTGAGAGAGACTGTGTTGAGTGCTGCTTGATTTCGTAGAAAAAAAGAACCCCTTAAATCTGGCTATTAAGATGACACTTCTTATAACAATGTTACCTTTATATATAGACATATAAGTCATATACTAGTGTAAGTTTATATAGAAGTGTTAAAGAAAGTGGGTTACAAAACGACCCAAATGTTTTTATAATATATGCAAAAAAATAAATCTCTTTTAGTGATTGTTAGCTGATGGTTTGTTGTTTGCAGACGGAAGTAACTTATCTCGGGCAGCTACACCATCCTAATCTTGTGAAACTTATCGGCTACTGCACCGAGGGTGATAATAGGCTCTTGGTATATGAGTTCTTGCCTAAAGGAAGCTTGGAGAATCATCTTTTTAGAAGTATGTTTATTGCTTATGTTTCACAATTTTTTTGTTCTATATATTGGTGCTATTGTTCAAGTATACAACTGTTTATCTTTTTTTGTGATCTTGTGGGGTGGGGTCCGATTCAACAATTGAACGTTTTGTTTGGATTTGCTTGCAGGAGGTCCTCAGCCCCTTCCATGGGCAACGCGGCTTAAAGTAGCTATTGGTGCTGCGAGAGGCTTAGCTTTTCTTCATGATGCTAAAGATCAAGTTATATATCGTGATTTCAAGGCTTCAAACATCCTTCTTGATGCGGTATGATAAATGTCTTATGCTCAAATACATGTGTTAGTTTCAAAATTTGCCAACCTCTCAAACTACATACACCATCTCCTGGGACATGTTATTACAGCTAGTCGTTATCTGACTTTGATAACTCAAAAATATATACTTAGCTACATAATGTAGTCTTTAAAATTCACTTACTATGCTACGTCAAACACAAAGATTTAAAAAGCTCATTTCTTGCTTTCATGACACAGGAATTCAATGCGAAACTGTCCGATTTTGGATTAGCCAAGGCAGGGCCAACTGGTGATAGGACACATGTGTCGACTCAAGTAATGGGCACACATGGGTATGCAGCACCTGAATACATTGCTACAGGTCGGTTGACAGCAAAGAGCGACGTATACAGCTTCGGGGTTGTTTTGCTAGAATTACTTACTGGTCGTCGTGCTGTTGATAAAGAAAAAGTTGGTGTCGAACAAGATCTTGTTGAATGGACAAAACCCTATCTAGGAGACAAACGACGATTGTTTAGGATTATGGATACTAAATTGGAAGGACAATATCCTCAGAAAGCAGTGTACACTGCAGCTACACTTGCACTACAATGTCTTAGTATAGAACCTAAAACCAGACCTCGAATGTCTGATGTTTTAGCAAGTCTTGAAGAGCTTCAAACTGCTAAAAATATGCCAAAAGATCATCGAACAGTGACTAGTCCGGCTCCTAAATCGCCAGTTGGACATCGTCAACGCCGTTTGACACCTACAGCTTCTCCTTTGCCTACTCCACGTCAAACTACTCCAGTAAGATGATGAGAAAACATATGGAATCACTTGTCAGTTTTAGTTATATGCGTGTATATGATTTTGTATATTTAATGTCCTCTCTCTATTGCCCTAGAATTTGTTTTATCAATTTATAGGCAGCAGCAATAACCGATCTGACATATAATATATATATGTGTAAGTGTCCAAAATGGTATTTTGGTTGATTTGTAGCAACTACCTTGTCAGATGGTTTAAAACTGATCATGGGTCAACCTTCTAATGTTTTTCTCTCTATATATTTACTTAAGACTAACATTTTATTTGATAAAATTTTTTTGAATTTTTTTTCGTTGGTATTCGTCTAGGAACTAATTGTCTTCCATTTCTTGGAGTAATTGGATTCAAAACCCTTTAGTGGTTTATTTCTTGTAATTTTTTTAGCTTCTTGTTAATTTTAATATAATTTTGCAGTTCAAAAAAAAATATTTACTTAAGACTAAAATGCACATATTCTACATGTGGTTTGTTCAGATTGCAGTAATCGGTCTTTTGAAAGTGCAGACGGCTTTCTTGGTCTTTATTTGTGTTCACTTAAGTACTTTGACGCATTTACATTTGACTGTTATGTTTTGTTGCTAAAAGTTTTTTTTTTGTCTTTTTCTTTTTTTTTACCCGACACTAGTTTCTCAAATTTTTACCCGTGGTTTTAATCAAAGTTGCTGAAATCTAGATACACTGACTCTTTGGGATTGATGAAGATATATCTTTTCCAAATGGGTTCTACTATACATACCCCCCTACCCCACCAAAAAGTACCAAAAAAGTATTTAAGATTCCGTTTGTCCCCTTTCTGCTTCAGTCAGACACAGATTTTATCAGTTTCTGTTCCGCGTTTTTTGTCTGTTTTATATTTTTGAGTCACAAAAACTTATTATTTTTTTTCCGCATTTTCAGTTTCACAGTTTTACAACAAATACAAAATTATAAAAAATTAAAAAAACAAAAAAGATAAAAAAAAAAAGAAAAATTAGGGGGGGTATGGATTGTAAAAAAGGAGGGGTCTTAATAACCTTGCCCTTTCCAAATTTCTTTTTTTGACCGACACTAATATATATCTTTTCCAAAGTTGCTGAAATTTTTACCCGTGGATAGCATCTGCAATTTGATTGTTGTAGTGTAGATGCTCACAAAATTCGGTACCCACCATTTGTCACCCATTGAAACGTCTCCCTCACTTTCGGACTGATGAATATATATCTTTTCCAAGACCCTTCCATTGCGAAATAAAATTTCAAAATCTCTACCTCAAAGGTTTGTCGGTCTTAGGAGAGAGCCGAAGACATGTGACTACTCAATCTTGTGTTTCAAGTAGTTGTTCTCAACTTGAAAATTTCTGGGAAGAATGGTGAGTATTGTAAAAAAATCACTAGTATACAATCATAAGCAGTTGGTGGTGAATGTTCCTGAGTGGAAACGAATCTGGAAGAATTAAGGTGATCGGGGATGAATAAAAAGACGATCTAAAAGATGGGTTGCTTGTTTGTAGTGGTCCAATGGTAAAAAAATAAAAATAAAAAAAAGACAAAAAAAACCTTATAGCATCAAAACATAACGGTCAGTCAAAAAGTTAACGCTAGTTATGGTCAAAGTACTTAAGTGGACACTTATCTAAAGACCAGGGAGGTCGTCTGCACTTTCAGAAGATCAGTTACTAAATCTGCAATCTGGACAAACCACGGATATGATATATATACATTTTACTCTTTACTTAAAGGATAATTCTTGAAATGTCTAAAATCACTCATCATTTCTTTTTTTGCACTTACCAAACAAAATTTCTCTTCTAAATGCTTATGCGACCTATGCGATTTATGCGACCTATACGATTTGTGCAACCTATGCGACTTGAGTTGAGCAACTTATGCGACTTATGCAACATAATAATTTTTTTTTGAGAAATTTCACTAACTTGCATAAATTGCATGAGACATTTAGAGAAATTTTAGTTTAGTGGGTGCAAAAAAAGAAAGGGGGAATTGCATATATATCCCTTCAAAAGTGATAACGGCATATATATCATTTTTACAAGTTTTTCATGCACATGGTACAATGATTTTTATACATATTTTAGATATATATGCAATTTTTCATTTTTGGAGGAATATATATACAAAAGCCCCTAAAAGAAATGATGAATGGTCTTAGAGCATTTCAATAATTATCCATTTATTTAATAGAGAACTGCATTTTTGATCATCGTGGTTTGGTCTCGTTTTCACTTTTGGTCCAAAAATTCAAATAGTTTCGATTTTGACCAAAAAGTAAACTATTTCTTACTTTCGGTCCAAAATCACGTTGACTGTCAGTTTGACAAGTTAAATGATATAAAATGACTAAAATGCCCCTATCTTAATATGGTTAAATTACCAAAATATCATATTTGTCATTCTATCTTTTTACGTATAAATTATAATTATTACTCCCTCCGTCCCTAATTAAATGTCCACGTTTGACTTTCGGAGTCATTTTTTATAAACTTTGATTGTAAATTATTTTGTTTGTGTTATATGATACTTGATGAAAGTTATATTAATGAAAATATATTTTAAACTCAATTCATTCTTATGATTTGTATCAAGTATTATATAACACATACACGATAATTTAAGGTCAAAGTTGAAAACGGTTGACTTCGAAGTCAACAGTGGACATTTATTTAGAGACGTAGGGAGTATTATATAATTGTTAGTGTTATTAATATTATTATAACAACAAATCTAGAATCTATTATCCATTATCCATTATCCATCACCACATACGAATATACAAATCTAAACTACCAGTAACTCTGTTTTTAATTTCTTTTTACAATCACATATCACTTTCTTAACAAATATTCAAATCAATAAACCTACCTATCAAACTCCAGATTCAAACAACAACAAAAATGAAACACAAATCTAAAAACCACCAGCAAACATAAAAAAAATACAAATCCAACATCAAAAAACCCAAATCCAACATCAAAAAACCCAAATCCAAAACTACAAGTGATAAAACACAACCCAATATCAAAAAAACCCAGAAATAGATGTGATAAAACTCATTACCACCTCCAAAAATGGCGCGTAGATCAAGACTAAAGTTGAGACATAAGCCATGGATGTGAATATGGGCTCTAACACATTGGGCAGTGTGTTTGTGCACAAGAAAAGAAAGGGTGAAATAGTGATTAGATTTTTTTGTTAGTTTTGATAGGTTTTAGATGTTGATAAAAATTTAGGGTTCTTAGAATACATTAGGGTTTGTGATGATAAAGAAGATGGTGGAAAATTTGGGGAATCTTTGTTTATGATTTATGGTGTAAAATCTGAGAAATCTTATTTGCTTTTTGTTTAAATAGATGATTTTTGTTCAAATAAAAGAAAGGAAAATAGAGAATGTGTGGTTGTATCGAAAAAATTGATGATGATAAAATTTGATAATGTGTTTTTGAATTGAATAAATGATAATATTGAAAAGAAAAAGTGTAACTTTTTATTCAATAGGTGTGATAATAGAAAATAAGTTGTGATAATAAAAAGAAAAGAAATCAGTAGTTCACGGGTCTTACTTTTCTATTTCATATGTAATATAATGAAAAGACGAAAATACTCTCCTAACTAGCGGTCAAACAAGTAAAACTGACGGGGTTAACGGAAATGGACCAAAAGTGAAGAAATAGTTTATTTTTTGGTCAAAATCGAAACTATTTGAATTTTTGGACCAAAAATGAAAACGAGACCAAACCACGAGGACCAAAAATACGGTTAACTCTATTTAATATGTATACATTTTATTCCCATACTCGTCATTAAAAGTCATTCTTTCATTCTCATAGTTAATGCCTTTACAACTTCTTACAGATATAAAACGATGAAAGTACAATACACGTCATCGCATTTACAAAGTGAAAATTATTCTCTTATATAATCAATTAATACGACACAAATTCCAGAATCTTCATACGGTTTACCAATGAAATTTAAGCCCATTTCGCCATCAAAGACATCCTACCAGCGTCTAGCAACACTACCAGCGTCAACCCCAAGCTTCGTTTCCATAAAATCAGCCGCAAGAAGATCAACCAATGCCATATATATAAGCATGCCAGCTCCAAATCTTCCCATCTTACTCTAAGCATTTACCGATCTTCATATGTTACTCTAACCATTTGTTAATCATTTACCATTTGTTGCATTGTCAATTTTGTTAACTCCATGATGTGTGCTCTTGTTAATCATTTAGTTTAGTGATTAAACCCTAAAGCATGCAATCATTTAGTCTGTTTTTTCTTTGCATTGTAAATCATAGAGAGGTTGACTGGATTCAAACATATATAAACTTGTTTTAGCTTTGTTTATACATGGTATTAGGCTGTTTTTACGAGTCATACTAAACACACATCTCACACCTTTCATGTCAGCGTCACATCAGTTTTCTCTCTCTTACTTTTCATCATCACACTCACTCCCACTTTACTCTTATCAATCACACAAAAAAATACCTTTACACCAAAATAATACATTTTAATATTTTTTAAAATAAAACCATTACATCAAAAATTTAAAACTAAAAAACATTACATTAAAAATTATAAAAATATTATTTTAAAATAAAAACATAAAATAAAACACAACATTAAAATTAAAAAAACATTACATAACTATGGATAGAATATACACTACTAGATAGATAAAAAAACAAACACGTAATACGCTTAGTCAGTTCTCGGACCCGAATCCGATAACGGACCAGAAAACTCCTAACGGAATTGCTCTTGGTAAGCTTCTTTCGGCCTTAACTTTCTCCTCCCACTCCCTTTGTGCCATATCTTGTTTCTCTAATATTTCTCTCAATACCTGTTCATCTCGTTATAGTTGATGAAACTGAATGTCATTAAGTAAGCCATTTGAGTTGCTTGGATAGGGTGGATCGGAAGAAATATATCAGCGTCGGTGTTGTTGTGATGAAGAACCGATATGAGTTTGGGACATAATTTCTTCATTTTGGTGGGGAGTGAAGTTATTCAGCCATTGAGTATTATTTTGAATTTGAGTCTCTAATTTTTACCTTTCTAAACAAGGCTCTTTGCATGTTGAAATTGTTATCACGTGCCGATTAAAACACGTTTCTCTGGGAAATATCACGACATTTCTCATATGATGTGCGCAGTTTCGTTTTAGCTTCGTATGCGACATAGAAATCAAAAGCTAACATCGCAAGCACAAACTGACGACGTTGTTGTTCATTGATTTGTTTCGAAACCATAGCTTTGATCTCGTCGACGGTGTGTGAAAGGGAGCATGCCATAAAATTTTGAAGTTGTGTTTGAAAAGTAGGTGTATGTGAAAATATTCAAAGTGAAAGGGGTATTTTTTTGGTTGTGTGAAAATTAATTTGGTTTGAAACGTATTTATAGGTGATAAATGGGGTTTAAATTTTTTTTATATAATATAGTAATATACATTCAAAGGACGTAGGGCCCATTTTTACACATTATCCGAAAAGCAACCTGCTCACCACAAGTGAGGCATTTCTCCTTCACTCACGCGCGACGAACATGTCCTACACCAGGGTTCATGCGTGAGTTTGTTGATTTTGGCTCACGATTTCCTTAGTCACGACTTGATAAATGTAGCCTTAGAGCTAGTTGTTTTGATATCAAAATTTTAAAACAAGAAAATTGATTTTTCAAATTTATGGCTTCCATTGAAATTAGGGGTTTTGATCGATACGATTAGATCAGCTTCTGTGTTGTGTTGACTAGTTGCTTGTAGGTTGAGATCTATCAAAGCTATTAGATCTGAAGGTTCTCAAAATTAGGGTTTTCTGATTTTTGGAGGTTTGATGTTGATGAGACTGTTTTTATACATGGTCTTATCGTTCAAAACGGGCTTAAAATAGTAAAAATATCATAAAAAGTGCCATATATATGCTTGTATTTGTTAAATATGTATTTTAGGTACGGATATCGAGAAAATGACAAAAAGATCACAAGAATCAATGAAAAACGAACACGGAAAACGAAGCCACACAATGAACCAGACCCAAATGTTGATTTTCCAAAAAGACCCTTGAAGAATTGAAGATGTACAAGAAAGGTCCTTCATCATTGAAGAAATGACACTTTATACCCTTGTATATTCATAATTACAAGTTGGTCCCTAAAGTTTGTCAAAGTTACAAAAAGTACCCTCAACTTTGAAGAATTGGCAAGATTAGTCCCTACAAAATGAAGGTTGGTCACTTTTAGTCCTCCTCAAAGTCAATCATACAAGAGAGGACCCTCAAGTATCAAGATATTACAAGTTTAACCCTTGGAGATTCAAGAAAATACAAAACATACCCTTGAAAATATTTTAGAAAAGAAATTGTGGCCAAAATGTGAAGTTTGAAACTTCATTAACAAAAGGAATATACATAGGTTGCTGGCCAAACTTATATGCACATAAATTAGAATTTGAAGGACCAAAGCTATCAAACATGTAAACCCTCTCCTACCACTCACGTGATGACACCTCACCAAAAACTCTATGCCACCACTCCACCTCACACACCACTAACTATTATCTTAATCACTTTTTAAAATGATTATTATAACTGATTAAGTTCCGGGTAACACTTTCAACACCCCCAAACCTGGATTGAACTAATCATTGTTCATCTATAGAACCCTAATCCCCCTTTTTTATTTAATCCCTAAAATTAAAACCCTTAAATATCCAGAACCTTAATTACATGTCCATAAACCAAATCCCAACCCCAAAACTCCTATCACAATCACCCATGTGCCTTGGTGGTCCCTCCCCTGCACCAAAAAATTCTCCAAGAAAAAAAAAACAGCAGAATATCAACGATCCATATGGATTTCGTGTTCCCAAAGGGTCCTTACAACGACCTAGATCATTTCCAACAACTGGCAGATCACATGTGACCTCTTGAACAAATTCAAAACTGGGATAATTCTTCAAAGATTCGAGATTTGATAAGGGCAGACTAGGAAACTCATGTATTAGGGTTTCAAGTTTCTAGAACGATTGTACCCTATTATATAAAGGGGCTTAAGCATTTTCAGTTTTTCTTGTTCTTGTTCTTTTCCTAGTTCACAAGCTTGTAAATCCTATTTTCTTTGAATGAAAATCTGGTTAAGTATTTGGTGAAGAAAAGCAAGATCTACTTTTCTATTTTTAGTTTTGTAGTTACTTAATCTTATTTCTTTATCAGTTTGATGTTGTCTCACAAGTGTTAAAAAAAGTTCTCATAAAAGTTCTTAGGATTACTTGTTTGGAAGTTATTGTCCAAGAGTTATATTTGGATCATATATGTTTGATTTTCTGTTTGAAGATCAAACATAAGTGACAAGTATAGCGCTTGTTCTAGTTTTGTTACTTAATACCAAGTTCTAAGAAAGAGAGTAAAACAATCAGTGTTTTTCATTTTCTTTTTATTTTTATGTATTTTTGGAACTGCTCACCTTGTTGAATCTTAGCAGGGTGGTTGTTGCGGAAGCTTGTGATTCTTTAAGCTATAACATAAGCTCTAAAAACGGGGGTATGGATACTACATCCCTTAGGTGAGTTCTCTTGTTTTCATTATTCAAGATGAAAATGTGCCTATTTGAGTTTTTACTTGAAATTTGTTCATTAGGTGAGATTGGTAGTCGACTCATGCTTAAATAAAGTCATCTTTGTAGCCTGTTGTTTTTAAAAATTTTAAGCTTGATGGTTTGATAAATCTCTTTGAAAATCTTGTTTATCAGCTTTATAAGGGTGTTTGGTTTAGATCATTGAGACATGTGGTGACACACAAGTGAGACATGATCAGACTAAACATGCTCATTTAGTTAGTAAGTGCCATGAGTGGTGGTTAATGAGAAAATTCAAAGTTTTTAGGGATTTTTGTGTTACAAAATATTGCTTATAACTGCCAGAACCATCAGTAGGGGTTTGTAACTTCATTCTTGTGTTTTTGATCTTGAATCCTTGCTATCTGTTAGAGCATAGGTTAGTCTAGGGTTAGGGGTTGATTGTTAGGTGGTGGAGTGGCTAGGTTGCAAGTTTATAGTGGCCAAATCTCACCACGTGACCATATAGATCAGCAAAGACCTATCAGACCACATCAGTAAGTGTTTTGCTTTGATTTGAGTGCCCATTTGTGATTAATCTGTTTGTTTTTTGCTTTATATTGACTCCGCACACTCCACTGAGTGTGGGGTACCCTTTGTTAACAAAAACGACCAAGAATCAAGCTTAAAAGTAGCATTAATCACTTTCTGTGAACCATCAGTGGGAACTCCTTTCCCACTGATATTGTTAAAGTTCCCACTGCTTAACAAAAGAACAAAAGTCCACAACTTGTCACTATCAGATTTTTTAGATTTTTGTCTTTAGTGGGTAATTTTTAGTGTTCTCCATATTTTTCATTTTTCCTAGAGTTATTTATTTATTTTAAGATTTTTAGAAAAAGACATTTGAATTATCTGATTATTTTATTAATCTTTGGCATTATTTCAAGTCATAATTAGTTTTTATTAAATCTGTTTTTGTCTTATTTGAACTAAATTCACTTTTTTTTAACTTTTTCATTTTTCTCAAGTTTAATTAAGTAAAATAGGTTTTTTAGAAAAGTAAAGTTATTTTTCTCATCATTTAAATAATTTTTAAGATTATTCTAACATTTTAATAGTTTTTAGTCATTTAAAAATAGTAAATCAGTTTAGAAAAATCTAGAAAAATATTTTTTAGCTTTTATATAATATAAGTAAGATTTCAGTTTAATAAAATAATATTCTGGGTTTTATTTTTAATTTTATTTAATTTCAAGGCTTTAAATAACATTTAAAATTAAATATAAAATTGGAAAAAAAATTTAATATATTTTTGTTAAAATTTTATTCTTATTTATATTATTTTTGAATTTTTTTTGATTTTTAATTATTTTTTAGGTCACTTTAATTTTCTGCACATTTTTAGATTTTAATATAAAAGTATTTTTAGGCTTTAAAATTCATTTTAAATTGTTTTAATAGGCTAAAAATTTTCCAAAAATAGTTTTTAGACTTTAATTAATATAATTTAGGTTTACATTTCATAAAAATTGCAATTTGACTTTTATTTAATTTTATTTATTTTTGAGTTTTTAATTAAGCTTTAAAAATTAATATAAATTAATTAAAAGGGTTTTGCAAATTTTGGTTTTCACTTTTTGTTTAGTTAGATTTTTTTTAACTTAGATTAAAACTTTGGTAATTTTTAGTGTAGTTTGATTTTTGTCGAGTTTTACGATTCCGCGTTTTTATCGTCGTAGCATAGTTTTTAGCATAATCCGTCATTTTCTTTCTTCATTCCATCAATATTAATCTCGAATTTAACAAGTTTAACACACACATTGATCCTCCTCAAGAATAAACTCACACAACAAGGGTCATAAGTGTTTACGTTTTCCTAAACGTACGCTTAATACTTACCGCTTTTACGTTGTTTTTTCCTAAAACACGTATTTATACTACTATCATTTTGGCGCCGCTGCCGAGGAGGCGTGTGTGTTAAAATTCAAACAATTTTGTTTTTGATATTATCCATAAATAGTATATGTGATTAGCACTCTAATCATACGTATTATTGGTTTTCGTTTTTTATGTATAAATATTACTGTATTGTATTACGTATCACAATAAATTCACAATATCTCCAAAAGCGTGAAAACGCAACCTTAATTGGGATTTCATCACTCAATTATTGTATTCGAATCTAAAGCAAACGAAAAGGAAAAATAGATAATTACTTTCGAAAGGCTTAATTTTGATTAACAAACTATAAGGTGGGTATAAGGCGGTTGTATTTCACGACCTAAAGGAAAAAGGCTCTTAAGTGCTTCACGCCGCCTCGTTTCCTCCGCTCGCTTGTGCGCGTTTTGAGAAAAAGGGCTAATCGAGGGTTTGTTGACCAAAGTATTATCTACGTATTATATATATTTGCTTAGTTTCAAAGATTAAACCATCTTGAACGTTTTGGTGTTCCACCAACGTTCTAAAGTCATCGAAGTCGTTCACTCAACGTGATCGTTTTCATTCCTTGGGGCTCCTTTAATCGAGAAATTTACTCAAGGAGAGATTTGTAGATTTGAGTCTACGTAATTCACAAGAAAAATCCAAAAAAGTTATAAACAATCAAAAGCACAAAAAAATTGAAAAATGTAAAAACACCAAAAAGAATCCTCTTTGCTCACCCCCACGTTGTACGTTACGTTTATGAAAACCCGATCCAAAGCAAAACGTGCTCGTAAACGTCGTCAAAAGGAAGGAGACCAAACTCCTTCTAGTGAAAAATCTCCCATTGTTGAACCCATTGTAGAACAAGAAGCTTCCATGGCTAATCGTACTATGATGGAGTTGCTTCAAGCACCCACCAAGGGTTATGGAGAAGCCGATTATGATTCCCGCTATCCTTGCGGAGAAATTTGAGGTTAAGACGGGTTTATTGTCCATGATCCAAGCTAACAAGTTTCGAGGTGACGCAAAGGACAACCCTCATAACCACATTCGCCATTTCAACCGTCTTACGTCGACTTGCAAGTTTAAGGACGTCTCGAACGACTCGATTAAGATGATGCTTTTCGTATTCCTTAGCGGGGCCCGCTAAAATTTGGTTAGAGAAAGAGACACCCAATTCTATATTGGCGTGGAAGGATCTCGTTTCAAAGTTTGTGAACCAATTTTTTCCGCCTTCTAAGACTACGCATTTGAAAAACGGGATTTCAAAGTTTTCGCAACAATATAATGAGGGTTTTTCAACGGCTTGGAATAGTTGATATGAGCTTAAATACTCATATCATTTGTATCCTAAAACGATGAATAAATGCAATAAATGCTTAAATACGGCCTTGTATTTGTTTGTTTGTCGTTTCATGTGTGTAGGTACCGAAGATCGCAAAAACCGGCAAAACCGGCACGAGTTTGAAGAAAAAGATCGAAGAAGCCAAAATCGAGCTCGTCTTTAGCGGATTTAATTATTATTGAAGTTTTTGGGCCAAGTGGGTCCCACATTTGGATAAATGGGCCCAAACGCCCAATATTGGAAAACAAGTATTCATTCAAAAGCCAAAATAAGCCCATTAGACAATGTAATTGAGTCGGATGGAATTTAATAAGTTACATCGGCCCAAGCCCATGACAAATTCAACTTGCAATGAAACGTGAAGGAGTGTTTTGGGTTTCAAAGCCCATTAGGGTTAATTTCCAAACGAAAAGTTAAATAAAGTGGAATTTTATTCACTTTTTCAGTCAACGTATACATTCACGTGACTTACTTATTCACCACCACACGTTTTCCTTTACCTATTTATATTCACACTTTCTCACACACTATAATAAATTACCTTCAATAATAACAAAGTCTCCCCACCCTTCTCTTTCACCCACACAAACCAGACGCAATTGTTACTGTTTCCATTAAACCCTAATTCACCCAAAAGTCAAAATAAATTGGGGCTTTTGTTCCCACGAGTTATTCTCACGCATGGGGAATTAATTCCCCATGTTTTAAGTAAGAGAAAGATGGAGAGGCTAGGCTACGTGGCAGCTATTTACTGGATGAAACACCTCAAAATCCCCAGTCCACCAATAGAAGAGAGACACATCAGCAACCAAGAAGCACAACTAGCACAACGGATGCCACGTTGGCAATCCGTGTGCTAGATGGGCTAATCTCAACCCTTAGATGAAAACAAGAAAGAGAGAGAAGATCAAGATGCTGATCTAAGGGCCAAAATTGAAGATGGAATATGCTGGAAAAGATCCGAATATGCTCCCTCAACAGCCTTTGGGATGGCTATAAAAACCCTCTATTTTTCTGTAATTGAGCATCCCTTTTCTAGTTTTATTGTTATTATGTCAATTTTTAGTTAGAAATTTGTAGATTTAATTTTTAAAAAGTATTGTAATATTGTTTGGAATTAATGAAAGTTAGCTTTTGATTTATATAATCTCTCTCTCGCGTTTAATTTTACTACTGTTTTAAATTTTCTGCATAATTTAATACTTTAAATTGATATAAGAAATCGAAGTCCTTCATATAAACTTTCTTAATAGTTTATGTGAGTGATTTAGAGTAAGATTAGGGATTAATATTTATCCCTACTGGATAAATATATCAAAAATGATGGTTACTGGTTCGAGATTCCGATTGATGGTATTGATGGTGGTTCGTTTTAATGGTGGTGTAAGATCCGGTTAACCAGGCCAGCTCAGCGCTGCACCACTTCTCAAAATCTCCAAAAGGTTTTCAGTTCTTTTAGTTTTATGTTAATAAACTGCTTTTAATTTATAGTATTGATGTTATTTGTTTTTGAAATGATGTTATGAATCTGCTTTGGATCCTGATGGATATATTGAATATGTTTAGTTGATTTAAACTGTTTCTCGTCTTAAACTTGTTAAGGTATTTGTTAGTCTGGCTGTTAATCTGATGTGATAATCTGATATTGTTATGTTATATAAGTAAGTTTTATGAGCTGTTATGATTCATCTTATGATTTTGTAACTGTGAAATGTTTCTGCAATCTGCTGACATAATTGAATTTAGCATAAATACTGAGTTAAGAATGATCTGAATCTTTTATTTGTCATAGTTTGGTAGGTTTTAATCTGCTCGGCCGAATTTACTCTCTAGCAGACCTGTATTGGACTTTTGGGTCTGTTTATTACAGTTTATTAGTTGTCTGTTGGTTGAAATAGGGATTGTTGTTTATTTATATTTGGGATTTTGTTTTAGTAGAGTTTGGGTTTATTAATTTGTGCTACTGAATTTGATTTGTAAGCTGTTGAGATTGATATTAGTTTGCTGAGTAATCGTGATTTTATTAAATGATGCTTATTTGTTGCTGTTGTTGCCTTTTTAACTAGCATTTCGACTAGATGATTAGCTGTGGTTGATTTAGGCTGTTTTAGTTAGTCTGCCATTTTATATATGATAGTTGATGTGCTTTTTATTGTCTTTAATCTGACCAGATTGGCTGTATTTTTTTATTTGTATTACTGTATCGTGAGTCTGAGAATCTTAGTTGTTAAATTTGAACTTCAAAAATAATTCCAAAAAAAAAATAATGTCAACCATGGGACTCGACCTCGAGACCTTCTGTTCGACAGCCCAACACCTTGTCCAAATGGGCTAGGCTCAACTTTTGTTAACAAACTGTGTCTACAGTTCTTTATACTTCGTCTCTAATTGTATTTTCTTTGTCTCTTAGACGTTTTATTAAATTTTAAGTTTAATAAATAATAAAATAAAAAAAGTGTTTTTATTAATTTAAAAGTTTAATTAGTTTATTTTAATAATTAGATTTTTACTAATTTAGATTTAAATAAAATTAGTTTTAAAAAATAGATTTGGTATAAGTAAATTTTAATAAAGTTTATTAGTTTAAAAAGTTTAATTAGATTTCTAAAATAGTGTTATAGTTACTTTTATTAAATAGATTAATTTCTATAGATTTTTAAATAGAATAAATTTTAATAGTCTTTATTTATTTTAAGTAATTGTTATTAGATTAAATAATTTTGGGGTTTACGATTCATGCACTTTAGGGTAAACTTAAATAGTTTAAAATTGGTAGATTTAAATTCTAGTTTAAAAACCAAAAACCAATTCAAATCGATTGTCCAATTCAAAACAAAAACGTCTCAAATTCATAAGATCTTCGTGTACAACGAACTTGGTTCATTACGTGTTTAATTGAATTCGTCTTTGGTAATTTTAGACTATTACTTTTTCCTAAGGTAATTTTTTAATTTATCCTATAACGTACGTAATTATCACTATACTATCACGATCACATCAAAAATTTTGGCGCCGCTGCTGGGGATCTTGTGTACGATTCGCTTTGTGGAGATTTGTTGATCGTTGATTTGAAGACCCTTTCCGTCCTCGGAAAGTTTTGTTATTTTTCTATTATATAGTATGTATCGTTTTTCTCGTTTTTTGTGATTAATATATTGTATTACGTAGAACAATAAATTTACATACTTTTCAAATAAGGCCTTAGTTGGGATTTCATCACCTAGCTATTGTAGTCGAATCCAAAACAAAAATAAAAGGTAAAATAGATAAATACTAATAAGAAGATTGAACTCGATTTATACAAACTATAAGGTGGGTATAAGGCGACGTGCTATAAAAGGCCGTCTAAGGAAAAAGGTTTTTAAGTGCTTTGTGCCACCTCGTTTCCCCGCTTGCTTGTGCGTATATTGAGAGGGACGACCTATTATTGGTTTGCCGACTCAAGTAGTAATAAATCTTATTTTTGTAGTTTACTTATTGAAACTCGAGACGTTTAGGTTTTCACCTATCGTTTCAAAGTCGACCGAGGGTAATTTACTTCCATAGTAGTTATCCTTATTCCTTGTTTTTTATCGATCATTTTTTATTGAGAAATACCAAATAAAATACCAAAAATAATCTTCTTCTTGTCTAAATTCTTTTCTTCAATCCTCTAAATTCTCGTCTTTGTAGTGTATGCAGTTACGTTCTTCTCGTCTTGTGATTGATTTTAATAGGCTTGAAAATATTCCCCGTAGAAACAGAAATCGTCAACAACGAATAGTGGAACCCGAGCTTCCACCTATTGTTGTAGAGATGGCCGATAACCGAACAATGGAGGAATTGCTCCGTGCACCCACCGAAGGGTATAGGGAAGCAATCGTTGTGCCGGCTATTTTGGCGGATCATTTTGAGATTAAGACGGGTCTTTTGTCGCTCATTCGTGCCGACCAATTTCATGGCAATGAGACCGATAGCCCGCATTCTCACATTCGGAATTTTTTTCGAATTACCTCGACTCTCAAGTTTAGAGATGTGCCGAATGACGCGATTAAGCTCATGCTTTTTCCGTACTCGCTCGAGGGTAATGCTAAGCTTTGGTATGAGAAAGAACCACCGGGTTCGATCTTAACATCGGATGATTTAGTGTCTAAGTTTATGGATTACTTCTTTCCACCATCTAAGACAACACACTTTAAGAACGAGATCACTAAATTTGAGCAAAAAGTGCATGAATCGTTTGGGGTTGCTTGGGAAAGATTTAAAGGTTTGTTAAGACAATGTCCACACCACTGTTTCTCGGAATTGCATCAAATAAATACTTTTTATAATGGGCTTAATATGATTGAACAAGATTCTTTAAATACCGCCGCGGGTGGTAATCTTTTAAGAAAAACTCCTAGAGACGCGTGGAGAATAATTGAGGATAAGTCTAGAGCACAATATTCATGAAACACAACGGTTGTTTCCAATGTGAATTCATTAAATCCCGAGATTGCTAGATTGGACTCTAAGATTGATAGTGGATTCGCGACTTTGTTGAATGAGATTAGGAAGAATCCTCATGGATCCATTAATATGGTTGAGAATGTTTGTGTATCATGTGGTGGAGCACATCCTAATTATGCTTGTTCGACCACGGGGTTTGATCAAGCTAGTGCTTTTGCCGCGACAGGAACTTATGGCTCCAACGGTCAAGTTCCTCGTCAAAATCATGTTGCTCCACCGGTTCAAAATAGGTACAACAATGGAAACAATGGGAATAATTTTAACCGTGGTAACCAAGGGAATTTCAATCAAGGAAATGGGTTCAATGCTAATCAAAACAATCAAGGTTTTCATAATAATCAAAATGAGTTGTCAAGCTATATCAAGTCAAATGAGGCAAATATGAAAGCTTTTCAAAACAACATTCAAGGGCAAATTAATACTTTGAAACTCGATTTTCAAAATACGATTAAAGGACAAAACAATAAGATTGAGCTTAATCAACAAAGGCTAGAGCAAAGCCAAAATCGTATGCAACAAAGTATGGAACAAAGTCATAACAAGATGTTTTCGATGTTTGAATCTTTTATGAGTCAACCTTCCTCGTCTTCGGGTGGCTTACCTAGCAATACCATTCCAAACCCGAAGGGTGAGATGAAAGCTATAACCACACGTAATGGGAAGGCTTTAGACGGACCTTTGCTTCCACATGTGAGTACCTCTCCGGTGAGGGAAGTGGAGCAAGAACCCGATGTGGTTAAAGAAAAGGAAATTCCTATTCCACCAAAGGTAGACCAATTGCCTATTCCGGAACCCGAGCTTCCGAAGACTAAACCCGCACTACCCTACCCTTCGAGACTTAACCAAGAGAAGCTCCGCGAAAAGTCCAATGCTCAAATGACTACTTTATTAGAGATGTTTAAGAATCTTTATATTAATGTTAGTTTCGCGGATGCATTGCTTTACATGCCTAAGTTTGCTTCGACTATTAAGAGATTGATGAATGATAAAGGGAAATTGGTTGAAGTGTCTACATCTTTAGATGCTAATTGTTCCGCGGTTCTTACACAAAAGCTTCCCAAAAAGCTTGGAGACCCGGGCAAGTTTGTGATACCATGTGATTTCCCTAATATGGAAGAATGCTTAGCTTTAGCCGATCTTGGTGCTAGCATTAATTTGATGCCTCTTTCCGTGTGGAAAAGGTTATCACTTCCCGAGCTTACACCTACTAAGATGACTCTCGAGCTAGCGGATCGATCGATCGCCTTACCAAAAGGTATAGCCGAGGACGTGTTTGTCAAGGTAGGGAAACTCGTCTTTCCAACGGACTTTGTGGTTTGCGATTATCTCGAAGATTCTCGTGTACCACTAATTTTGGGAAGACCGTTTTTGATGACGGCTAGTGCTTTAGTTGACATGAAAGCGGGGAAATTGACTTTAAGAGTTGATGATGAAAATATCACGTTTGATATTGGTCATATCTCTAAATATTCTTCCAAGTATTACGAGGAATCAATTAATCAAATCGATGTGATTGATGTTACTTGTGAAGAATATTCTCAAGAAGTGCTTGGATTCTCGGCTTCTTCTAAAAGTGGCAATCCCACTTCATCGAATCCTATTATCTCTTTGGCTAAACCTCCACTCACTCCATTTGAGGGAGGTGACTTCGTTCTTGAAGAGCTTGAGAATAATGGTTATTCAAAAATCGAAAAGGAAATTGATGATTACCTTAGCGCACCATTTGATCCTAGTGATTTTGATAGTGAGAATTTTGATCCCGAGGGAGATATTGCTTTAATTGAAAAATTGTTGAATATGGATCCTTTTGAATCACCACCTATGGATTTAAAAGTTGTGAATGAAAATGAGACTAAAGTGAAAACATCTATTGAGGAAGCACCCGAATTAGAACTTAAGGAACTCCCCACTCATTTGGAGTATGCTTTTCTTGAGGGATCGGATAAGTTACCGGTGATTATTGCTAAGGGATTAAAGGAAAACGAAAAGGATGAACTTATCAAAGTGCTTAAGAAACATAAACGGGCCATTGCATGGAAAATCTCCGACATTAAGGGTATAGATCCAAAATTTTGTACTCATAAAATTCTAATGGAGGATGATTATAAACCCACTATCCAAAATCAAAGAAGGGTCAATCCAAAGATTCATGAGGTGATCAAAAAGGAAGTCACTAAACTTCTGGGCGCCAGAATGATCTACCCTATCTCGGATAGTCCATGGGTTAGCCCCGTGCATTGTGTTCCAAAGAAAGGAGGAATGACGGTTGTTATTAATGAGGATAATGAATTGATTCCTACTAGACTTGTGACCGGTTGGCGTGTTTGTATTGACTATAGGAAACTTAATGATGCCACTAGGAAGGATCATTTTCCATTACATTTTATGGATCAAATGTTAGAGAGACTAGCGGGGAATGAATTCTATTGCTTTTTGGATGGATTTTCCGGCTATTTCCAAATCCCCATTGACCCTCATGATCAAGAAAAGACCACATTCACTTGTCCTTATGGAACATTTGCTTATCGTCGCATGCCTTTTGGACTATGCAATGCTCTGGGGACATTCCAAAGGTGTATGATGGCCATTTTCCATGATATGATCGAGAAAACCATGGAAGTCTTCATGGATGACTTTTCGGTTTTTGGGGAATCTTTCACTTCATGTCTCTCTAACCTTTAAAGAATGTTGCAACATTGTGAGGAAACGAATCTTGTGCTTAATTATGAAAAATGTCACTTCATGTGCAAAGAGGGAATTATTTAGGACATAATATCTCTAAGGCCGGTATTGAGGTTGATAGGGCTAAAATCGACGTGATTGCCAAATTGCCTCCACCCACCACCGTTAAGGGAGTAAGGAGTTTTCTCGGCCATGCCGGCTTCTATCGACGTTTTATACAAGACTTCTCTAAGATAGCTCGGCCTATGACCCATCTTTTGGAAAAAGAGACTCCTTTCATCTTTTCGGATGAGTGTATTCAAGCCTTTGAGATGCTTAAAAAGAAGTTAACCGAATCTCCAATCTTGGTTGCCCCGGATTGGGACCTACCTTTTTGAAATTATGTGTGATGCTAGTGATTATACGGTAGGTGCGGTTTTGGGGCAACGTAAGTCAAAACATTTCTTGCCTATACATTATGCAAGTAAGACTATGACGGATGCTCAAACAAAGTATACTACAACGAAAAAGGAGTTTCTTGCCGTTGTGTATGCTTTTGAAAAGTTTAGACCATATTGAAGACCTACAATTTCTAAGGATTTGGTAATGGATGGATTAGATCTATGGATTTGGTGGAAGAGATGGGGAAGAAGGAGATTAGGTGTAGAGAGAGAAAGGAGAGGGAAGAAAAGTAGAGAGAGAAAGTAATATTAGATTAATGAAAGTGTTAATGAATGAATGACCAACCCCCCTAACATGCTAGGAGGGGTATATATATAGCCCACCCTACATGTGGGCTATATGGACTATACAATTACAAAGTGGATCACGAGCCTATTACATAATTGTCGTTGGAGCGACCGATCCTTCATAAATACGTAAAACGTATTTCCAACAATCTCCCCCTAAGGGAGGTCGCTCCAAGTTACAAAGTTCTAAATATTCTATGGCTCGTGATCTATGCTAATAATGATGTGACCGAGACTTTCTTTGGGAAAACACATTTCCAACAATCTCCCCCTAAGGGAGGTCACACCATTTTACAAAATCTTAAACCTAGCATCTATGCTTGAGTCTTCGATCTTGTTCTTGTGAATATGCTTGAAGTGATCTTTGACTTTAGTTCTTGAGCATGTTTCCTTGCCTTGACCTTGTGCATTCATCACTTGTGAAATTTGCCTCTTTGTGACTTCATATTCCACATACTTATACCTTTAAATTCTTGAAAGCTTCAGAGTTTGATACAGCGGAAGACTTGACCTTCAGACTTTCTTGAATTTGTTGAAGTACTAAGTGTATGTAGTATAAGCATGTGGTGACGACTTCTTCTGGATTATACACCGCAATGCCACCTTTTTGTTACGCTGCATAAGACAGTTAGCAACAAACAATATACACGGATGAAATGGCCTTGAACATTTCATTCTAATTCGGTAGCATTTTACCTCCGGTCGGTGAAGACCGTTGGACGATATTAAATATCGTACTTGTGGCAGGTAGTTTCAATTAAGAACCTCCTTGACAAGATTTCGCGGGTAAACCCGTTCTCTTTACTCGACCGTCCAAAGCTGACTGCGAGCGTAAAGAGTGAATCATTTGGATAATATTATCCGCATGATTTGAAGCCGTCAATTCATGTTCCTGGAACAAGTGAAGTTCAATTAAGAACCGCACCATCGTTGCTTTCCAGTTGTCACTAGCTTGATTCATAAAGAATCTTGCAAGTTACCTACCAAGTGCTGTTTGATGTTAACACTAGAAGGATTTCCACTCGTCACTATGATCAATAAAGAGTCACTCTGAGTGTTCTGGCAAGATCATTAAGATATTGCGTAGAGGCCTGGAACGTGTTTAAGTTCAATTAAGAATTAAACCACTGTTGCTTTCCAGTTATCACAAGTTTGATTCATAAAGAATCACACAAGTCACCTACCATGAGCTTTTTGATATTCGCTCAAGAAGGATTTCCATCTTCATTGTAAATACTTTCGTATTACTCGGATGTTCAGGCAAGATCATGAAGATTTTGCGTAGGACTCTTAATATCTTTCTTACTTTTCACATTGTGTGAACAAGCAAGGAATAATGAAAGTGTGTCCTAATGAGATATTTGATGATCTCAAATGGCTCTAGACTCAATCGTGCATTTTGGATTTTTAGTGATCGGAGGCTGGAGAGGAGTGCCACCTTTTCAATACCAATTTATTCAGAGTGAATAAATCAATAGATAATGTGTTGTCTCCGTGTGATTAAAACAAATATCTTTTGAGAGATATCTGAGTTAGCTGGGATGGGTTGTGCCTTGCATCACTGGGTCCATGATGTCTATCTTCAATATCGAGAATCATAAAATGATCTCAATAGCATATGAATTGACCCGGTTTCTGCCTAAGGTTGTAAGGAGGGCTTCTTTCTTTACACCCTTTATCTTTACAATTCTTTTTCATTCTTCAACCCCTTCAATGCTTACCAATACGTCATAACTAGCACCTTGTTGTGATTGTTCCAGTGCTAACTTAAGTACTTGGTCGGCATTCAGCTACGTTCACAATCTTTCTCCATCTTTCCTAAGGACTACTATTTCTAGCTATGGAATGTCCTTGGGAAGATTCCTCCGGTTCTAGAGAAATCATTGGACTTTAACCTATCCTACCATCCTTATGTCAACACAACCTTCATCGTCGTGAATAGAGATGTTTTGGGTAAGTGTATGTCACCATGAAATCCATTTTGAAGTGCAAATCCATTTTGCTCCCCCTTAACATATGCTACGATATTCGAAAACATTTCGCACATGTCGGGATGAGCTCACACGTTAAGTCAAACCATTTATGATTGATCATATCCCATATTAAATCACATTTTCTCCCCCATATTAAAAATATTAACCCAATCGATGTTTTTAATATCAATTGATTTAATAGTATTTTAAGAAAATTTGGGAAGAAAAATGCAAATCCAATTATCTTCATGATTTTAACAAGCTCCCCCTCAAATTAATGAGGGTGTACTTGAAACGTAAATTAAATACCTTTTAAACACAAGTGTAAGGTATTTATTACGTGCAAAGATCATATATAATAATGAATTCACAAGATTAGCAATGTACGAGGTTGGACCTGAATAATGGAGAACAGCATATGAAAGAAGCACATGGTTCTTGTTCACGAATGTTGGTCACCTCGTCACGTCCCCGAGAAAATTAATTCTCGTTGTAGAGTCAAAGCTTTCCGGTGAAATGCTTGACTTGAGTATGAAAAGCGGGTTGCTATCTGAAATAATAGCAAACCATTTTGAGCATGTTTTAAAAGTTTGAACTTCTGCTCGAACTTTATTTACAACCCCGTGTCATTATTGAATGACATTTCTAGGTTCGTAAATATTATCGATTCCAGAAGACATGCTCGTTTTATCAAAACGTTTTTGAACACACAATTTTGAAAGATTTAGAAAAACCTTTTGAGAAATTCTCGAAAAATTGTGTTCAAAGTTTTGAAAAACAATTACTTGAGCTTAAGATGTTGAATATCTTAAAAGCAAGCTCAAGTCCGAGAAGTTGTGAACTTCCCGTTGTTAAGGATAAGTTTATCATCGGCGATAAACTTTCCGTTTATCTGAAGAACGAGTCCTAAGCTGACATTTACTTAGAAGTCGTGTTCATGAGCTTGAAAACTTTGACTGTTTTAACGGAAAGCTCATGACCGAGAAAGGTTAATTTCTCGTTACGAGGAAAAGTTCTCTTAGTTAAAAGATACACTTTCCTTTCTGAGCTTAAAACTTCGAATGTTTTAAGACAAGCTCATGACCGAGAAAATTGAATTTCTCGTTATGAGGATAAGCTTATCATTAATGATAAACTTTCCTTTATTTGAAGTTCGAGTTACAGTCTGACATTTAACTGTAAGTCATGTACACGAGCTTAAAACCTTTGAATGATTTAAATATAAGCTCGTGTCCGAGAAATTTTAATTTCTCGTTGTAAGGATAAGTTTATCATCGGCGATAAACTTTCCTTTATTTGAAGCACGGGTCATCGTCTGACATTTAACGATGAGCCATAATGCATGAGCTTAAAAACTTGGAATGTTTTTGATATAAGCTCATGCCCGAGAAAAATGAATTTCTCGTTTTTAGGATAAGTTTATCATCGGCGATAAACTTTCCTTTCTTTGAAGAGCGAGTTATAGTCTGTGATGTGACTATAAGTCCTTGTTTGCAGCTTAACCATGAATCCCCTGAGACATTTGTTTCTCTGATATCTGCTTCTTCAGCAACCAAACTCTAAGAATGTCCTTAGTTGAACGGTACACAACGATTGGACCGCTTCGTTCTTTTGGAACATCAACTTTGGTACCTGCAATCTCATTAGGAGTTTGTATACTTTTGCATGGGTTAGAGATATCTATTTTTGAAGCACGTGGGGGTTCACAGTTGGCTTTACTTGTGTCAGAGGTGGCCTGAGGGGATGATTCACTTGTCTTAGTTGGCAAACGTTTCCTTTTATAGAAAATCTTAAGTTCGGGCTTAAGTGATGTATCATCCTTTGCAATTTCCTCCCTAGTAGTCTTCGTAGAATCAGAGACTATCCTAGTTAAAGGGCACTCGTTTCCTACAAGAGTAAAAGTTCTACCAGTGGGGCGCCAAACTTTACCAAAGGGTTTGATTTTAGCTATCCACTGGGACTTAATTCTAGCACGGGAGTTTACCTCATCAAGTAATTTCTTGACACAAGCATCATGATTTGCCGTAAAGACACATTTTCTACATGTTTTACAAGTAGCATATTTAATGTCTGAATAATTCCTAGATGATTGATCGATGCTCCTAGAAGATGGCATGCTACGGTTAGCAGTGTTGGGTAATCTAGAAGGCATCTGACTAGGTTGGACATTGTTATCTCTTGCATGTGTCTTTTGCTTAGCTTCCCCAAGACCAGATTTATGGCAAACGTCATTTGAACTAGTTCTAGACGTGGTCTTGGTATCTTTAGGGAAACTAGAGGCAATCATATGATTTGGTCTTGCTAAAGCTGGAGTGATCACATTGGGCCTAGTTGCTGGAGTAACTGGTCTAATAAGATGAACCAAATCAACTTGGGAGGCAAACCGCGGTCTCGAGGATTGTGGTCGCTCGGATCTAAATACAGTAGGTTGTCTGACAATTGGTTGTCTGACGAACTGATTTGTAGGCGGTTTCCCCAAGATTGATGGTTTTTCAAGCTTAGTGTCCACACTAGGTCCTCTATTTTTCCTTAACTCGTTTTTCAACGCGGCTATAGCAAAGACCTTTTCCTGTACTTGGGCTTTTAAATTCTCATTCTCTTTGAGCACGTTATCTTGGGATGCCAACTTAGATTCAAGCAGTTGAATTTGTTTCAAAAGATTATCCTTTTCAGCTTTAGAATCTAAAACAGTTTGATCCAATTTTCTTTCAAGAACAACGTTTGATTTTTCAAGTTTTTCAAAGTATGTTTCAAATTTGACCGTTTTCTTAGAAAATTCAAGTTTGGCATCCTCAAAATCTTTTGATTGCCGAGCTACGATCGTTTCGAGCTCTTTAATCTTGGAATCAGAAGCAGACAATGAAGCAGTTATAATACACTTTTCATGATGTACTATAGCATTCTGAACAATCTCTCCCCCATTATGACTTACATCGGATGAATCAGAAGTGGTATTTCTATCACTCTTTTCCATCCCATGTTTGTCATAATTAGGTTCAGAATGCACAATATGCGGCATGTTATCAGCATATACATCATAACCAACATCACATTGTACCATGTTTGCAGGCTCTTCGTCATAAATGGGTAAGGTGTCATCAAGAGAAATCTCGTGAACATTCCCCGACGTGCCACTGATATCATGTTGTCCTTCTGAATCCGTGCTCTTGCCATCGTTAGGCTCCAAGTTGTCAACCGTATGACCATTCTCCTCTTGCATCTGCGGCATTGATTCTTGCACTCCATTATCATATGTTTGCTGAAGTTGTGATTGTTGATAAATCGAAGACGAGACTGATGTCATGAGTTTCAGAATTGTATCACGGAAGACTCGAAGTTCAGTATGTGTATCTCGAAGAAATGATTGGCAAATCATTGAACTTTCAGACTTGATGATATTGAACTGGAGGAAAGGCGTGAGTTGTGTCACAAGAGCCTTATAAGCAAGTGACGATGCAGAGTGATTAAAGCTTTTATTGTTAAGTTCCTCGGCGAGTTGGGTCAAAGTGGTGAAAATTGAGTCGATGAATATATGACGATCTTGTCCAAAGATTGTCACAAATTCGCTCCCTCCTTGAATCCGTGAAAGATTAACTAGATGATACTGAAGCATTCGAAATGAAGTTATACCACTTTCCCTAGCGTTGGCTTGCACTTGATGCGATTCTCCCTCTTTAAGTGTCGATTTTAACGATTCCATTGGTAATCGAGGAAAAATGATGTGGCTGTTGTTGTTGTCGGGTTTGAACAATACGACTCGGCTCAAAAAGTGTTATCGGCTCAAAAGATTATGAATAAAACCCGATCAAAAATCCGTAATTGCTAAAAATATATCCCGTCACTGTCACTCGTAAATTTGACTTCAAATCCGGCCAGAAAAATTTGAACCCGTCAAATATTTTTCCACGTTAATTCTATTAAAATACCCGCCTCAATACGATTTTGCCAAAAAATTAATATAAAAAATTAACTTATTTTAAAAAAAATTGTGATTATCTATTTAAACTAAACAAATTTGAAAAATTTGAAATTTAAACTAAAAAGTAGAAAAATTTGATTAAAACTTTTCCCAAACTTGACTAAAACGCTGGAAGTTACACAAATTTAAATGTGGAAACAATATAACTAAAATAGAAAAAGGAAATAAAAGAAAAAAATCTGATATATTTAGAATGTGATATATTTTTAAAAAAATCGTTTTCTGCGTCTAAACACAACACATGGCCTCACACGTGGCCCAATAAACTTTGATCCACCGCCCCACTCCAGGAATAAATAAAACCTCGTTTGACTTTACCTGCTTAATATCTCTCTCCTTGTTTACTCCGCTAAACACACACACACTTTTCCACCTACAACAAAACCTATCGCTCTCTCTCTCTCTCAGTTGACACTCTCTCTCCCAATTAAACCCAGAAACACAACCGCCTCCTTCTCCTTCGTTCACTCACGCAGCCACCAAGAAACTTCTATGTTTTCTACAAGATCTTTAATTAGGTCTCGGGTAGGTACTCTTTTAATTTTATGTTTATTGAAGTGAGTCTGTCCTCTTTCTACTGTTGTGTCTTTCTGTTGTGGTTGTCAAAATTGAATCTTGGATCGATGATGGTTGATTAGACTGAGATCTTGAAAATTGTTAAGGTTAGGTGTTTTTCGTGAGTCGAGTGAGGTTGGATGTTGGTTTTGTTCGAGAGATGAGAGTTGGTCGTAGGTGTGAGATGAGACGAGGGTATGAGGGTATGAGGGTTGAAGTGTTGAATCGAGAGGGTTTTGTTTGTGGGTGTGACAGTGACGAAGGGAAGAGATTCTGTGTGTTGTTGATGTTGATGTCGAGAGAATGTAAGGGAGTGAGGGAGGATGATGTCGAGTTTGGTGAGGGAGGAGGGTGTCGAGAGGTGTTAGACGAGAGTTTGTGAGTCTTGGTTTCTGTTTTTGTTTGAGTCGGTCCGAGGGAGGAGGGTGGGTGTGTTGAGAGTATTGATCAGAGAGGGTGGGGAGGTGTCGAGAGGTGAGTTGGGTTTCAGTGTCGAGAGGGTCGAGAGGGTGCGAAGGTACTTGGGTTTTGATGGGTGACGAGGGTGAGGGTGTAACAAGAGTTTTGGTGAGGGTTGGTTTGAGAGGGTGGGGATGTGTTGAGTATGCGAGAGTGTTTGTGTGTTCGAGTGTGAGAGTCTGTTTGTTTGTCTTTGTGTGAAGCGGTTCGTTCGAGGGAGAGAGTGAGTCGAGTTTTGTGTGAGGTGTGATGTGTCGAAAGGTGTCGAGTATGTCGAGGGTGGGTGGGTGAGATAGAGTCGAGACAGTGAGGTTTTAGTATAGGACGAATCTTGGTTGGGGCATGATTTGAGTCAGTTAAAGGTTTTGAGTCTTTGATAAATTTTTCAGTCGAGTGTGACTTTTCCGAATAGAATAACTATCTGAAAAAAAAATGTCTATGCGGAATGTTTCTACTCGGAAAGTTTTCAACTCGGAACTTTTTCTATGCGGAAAGTCTATTCGGAACTTTTTCTATGCGGAAAGTCTATGCGGAACTTTTTCTATGCGGAAAGTCTATTCGGAACTTTTTTTTTTTTGGCTATTCGGAACTTTTTTTTTTTGGCTATTCGGAACTTTTTTTTTTATTCTGAAAGTTTTGTCTACTCGGAAAATTTTGTCTACTCGGAAAGATTGTCTATTCGGAAAAATGAAATCGCTCGATCTCAAAACAGGATGGAAAAATACAGATCTTTTGATAATTTTTGGACTGTTTGGACTGTAGACAGATATGACAGATTAACTAATGGACTGAGTTAACAGATTGGACTTTTTGATTGTTTTGGACTGTTAAAAAAATGAAAAAGAAAACTGAGAAAAAAATACTGATTAAAAAATTATAAAAAAAAATGACTGATTAAAAAAAAATTAAACAAACTATGATTATAAAAAACTGATTATTGAAAAAGAAAAAGACTGATTATTTTAAACAAAATTGATAAAATGAGACTAAAAAACTGATAATCAAAAACTGATGGTAAAAACATACGAAAAAAGAATAAAACTGATAATAATAAAAAATAAAAATTGATAAAAATTTTTTTTAAAAAAATTGATAAAAAATTGATCGAATGATGAAAAGATGGATAAAAAAATTAGAAAAGAAAGGATTTTTACCACCAAATCAAAAGATAAAAAATAAGCAAATCCTAAGATTCAACCATGGCTCTTGATACCAATTGAAGGCCTACTAAATCTAAGGATTTGGTAATGGATGGATTAGATCTAAGGATTTGGTGGAAGAGATGGGGAAGAAGGAGATTAGTTGTAGAGAGATAAAGGAGAGGGAATAAAAGTAGAGAGAGAAAGTGATTAGATTAAATGATTAAGTTAATGAATGAATGACCAACCCCCTCCTAACATGCTAGGAGGGGTATATATATAGCCCACCCTACATGTGGGCTATATGGACTATACATCATTAAGTAGACCACGAGCCCATTACATAATTATCGTTGGAGCGACCGATCCTTCATAAATACGTAAAACGTATTTCCAACACATATCTCGTCTTGTCTCAAACCATATTGTATACGGACCACTCGGCTATCAAATATCTTCTTAATAAACAAGATGCTAAGCCGAGGTTGCTCTGGTGGATTCTCCTCCTTCAATAATTTAATGTCAAAATTCTAGACAAAAAAGGAGCCGAGAATCTCGCGGCCGATCATTTATCTCGACTTGAGAATCCTCACCAAAGCGATCGAGAGAACAAGGAAATCAATGAAACATTTCCTCTCGAGACGCTTGGTATGATTGCTTTTTGTGGTGATGATAGTACCCCATGGTTTGCGGACATCGCAAATTACCATGCGGGGAAGTTTGTAATCAAGGGTATGTAATCCCAACAAAAACGAAAGTTTTTCAAGGATATCTCCTATTACTTTTGGGACGACCCCTATTTGTTTCGTGTGTGCGCGGATCAAGTGATTCGTAGGTGCGTGTTTGGCAAAGAAGCTCAAGATATCCTTAAATCTTGTCATGAGGGACCCACCGGGGGACATCATGGTGCTAACGCCACCGCGAAGAAAGTCTTTGATGCCGGCTTCTTTTGGCCTTCCATATATCGTGATGCCCAAGACTTGATCAAGACTTGAGATGCTTGTCAACGTCAATGAAAGAACTCACAAATGGATGAAATGCCTCAAAACATTATCCAAGTTTGTGAAATCTTTGACATGCGGGGGATCGATTTTATAGGGCCATTTCCATCTTCGAAAGGATATAAGTATATTCTCGTAGCTGTGGACTATTTGTCTAAATGGGTCGAAGCTAAGGCTTTGCCCACGAATGATGCTCGAGTTGTGGTGAACTTTTTGAAACAACTCTTTGCTAGGTTTGGAACTCCGCGGGCTATTATAAGTGATCGTGGGACCCATTTTTGAAATGAACAATTTGAAAAAGTTCTAAAGAAATATGGTGTCACTCATCGACTTTCTACGGCTTATCACCCTCAAACGAGTGGTCAAGTAGAGGTTTCAAATCGGGCTCTTAAAATTATTTTGGAGCGTTCTATTGGAGAGAATCGCACTTCATGGTCGGATAAATTGGACGATGCATTGTGGGCTTTCCGTACGGCTTACAAGACACCAATTGGTTGTACACCATTTAGGTTGGTCTACGAAAAAGCATGCCACTTGCCAATTGAACTCGAACATAAGGCGTATTGGGCTCTTAAGCATTGTAACTTTGATTTGAGGACTGCGGGTGATCATTGCAAGGTTTAATTAAATGAACTAAGTGAATTAAGGGATCAAGCTTATGAAAATTCTTTGATCTATAGAGAGAAGACTAAGAGGATTCATGACTCTAAGATCAAAAACCGCATTTTCAATGTTGGTGATCAAGTCCTCTTATTCAACTCTAGACTTAAGATTTTCTCGGGCAAGCTTAAATCCCGTTGGTCCGGACCATTCACCTTTTCACAAGTTTTTCCTTATGGCACCGTTGAGCTATCTCAAAAAGACGGTCCTAACTTTAAGGTGAATGGTCATCGTGTGAAACACTACTTTGGAGGGGACATACCTACGGAGGTTGTCCCGGATCTTCAAACTTTCCCTAAGGACCAATGAATGCGGGGATCGAGTCGAGCTCATGACTCGGTTAACAAAAACGAGGTGCCTTGTGGGGGAGTCCCATACATTCTATCTTCTTTCTATTTTCTAACAAGTAATAAGGCTTGATCTTTCAAGCTCGTGCTCGTGTTTTGTTGTGTTGTGAATCTTAGGTATGACCCTTATTTTTTTTGAAGACTCGTGTGTTCGGTTTTTTCGGGTCCACTTGATCTTCCATTCTTTGAATGCCAAAAAGGGGCACACTTTCTATCCCTTGATTTTTATCGACTAACGTTTTATCTTGAGGCATAATTAATAAACGACTTATAGATTTGCGTGCTCTTTCCATGCTAGGAATTTGCATTAGACTCTTCGTGTTTTAGCAAGGGGGTGTTACTCTTGAGCTAAGAAACATTGAGGACAATGTTTGGTTTTAGCATGGGGAGTCAATCGATATAATCGCTTGCAATTGCTTTTGTCGTGTCCAAACGTATTTGTTTTTCTCATTTTTCATAAAATTTTAAATTTTTAGTGTTATTTTTAAGTTTTAATAAATGAAATAAGTGCTTTTGACACAAATGTAGGCTTTCCGTTGGTGAAAATAAAAATAGTTTTGACTCGACTCGGGTTTTTACCTTAGCTTTTCCTTAACGTATTTGAATTAAGTTTTGCTAGGCTTTTATATAGGGAGCTTTAAAATGCAAAAGTCTTAATTCATATGGGTTAAGAACAAGAACTTTTCGCAAGTTCCTATAATTGATCCTAGAAAGTCGTTTATCAAGGGAACTTTAAAACGCAAATTCTAAAACTTGAAAAAGTATAAGAAGATGCAAGATCCTATAGATGACTTGAAAACCCAAAACTTTGATTTAATAGGCTAAGTATCCATTGATTTCACATTTTTGAAATTTTACAATATGGAGAACAAGAGATGATAGAGTTCAATCATAAGTTTCTAAGGTTAAATTCTTCTTTGTGCAAGTATTTTTGTGTTTGATTTAATCTCCTCGTATTTACTTTCCACACTTGAATAATAATTGCTTAATAAATGAAGTTTTTAGCGGTTTAGGTTTGATATCTTAACTCGTAACTCCTTCTTTTTCTTCCCTTGTAATTAAAGTGAGAACACATTAAGGGTGTCAGCGTCATGGACTTTTGATCATGGGATTGCGGAAATTTGGCTTACTATAAATATCATATTAATAAAAAGAATAAATAAAAACATGTTCTCTAGGAGCCTTCGGGTGGGAGTCATGTAGCACTAACCTTGTTATTAGAGCCTTAGGGTGTATGACGAGGGGACGTGTTGAATAAAAATTGCTTCATCATCATGAGCCATAAGGTGGGATGGTGTTGTCAATTCCCTTATTTTTGTCCAAGGAGCCTTCGGGTGTGAATTTTAAATAAGGAGCACAATTGCATCTTAAAGAGCCACAAGGTGTTATGATGTAGTTGTTGCTAACTCCATTAATAAGGTCATAATTGACTTTGGAGGTTTTATCTTTTGATTTTAAGTAGCCATATTAGCCAAATTTCGGGTCTGGGATTTATCTCTCAAATCGTGTTAAGTTATCCTTGATGTGGGCTTTCTTTAGTGACAACGGTTTTTGAAGTCGAGGTTAGGTTTTGAGTGTTGAGTTTACACCGTTCTTGCCTTCATTTTTGGACTAACATATATCAAAATAAAGTCAAATGAGCCTTTAGGTGAATGAAAAATAAAATCTAGAGATACAATTAGGAATAATAGGAGATTGAGTTTAACACAAATTACTTGTATGAGTTGGTTTAATTTTCGGACTTATGATTGACAATGATCTTGTTTTTGCACTTGGCATGGAAAAGTGAAAAGTCGGGGATGATGAATCTATTTGATTTTTATGATCCTTAAAGTTATTTTTCAAATAATGAAAGCAATACATTATGTCTTTGCAAAATAAAGTGTCAAAATGTTGAATAATGGTATAGCTAGAGTTTAATTTTATCATTGCGTGAGGACACGGCAATTGCTTAGCAAGGGGGAGTTTGATATGAGCTTAAATACTCATATCATTTGTATCCTAAAACGATGAATAAATGCAATAAATGCTTAAATACGACCTTGTATTTGTTTGTTTGTCGTTTCATGTGTGTAGGTACCGAAGATCGCAAAAACCGGCAAAACCGACACGAGTTTGAAGAAAAAGATCGAAGAATCCAAAATTGAGCTCGTCTTTAGCGGATTTAATTATTATTGAAGTTTTTGGGCCAAGTGGGTCCCAGATTTGGATAAATGGGCCCAAAAGCCCAATATTGGAAAACAAGTATTCATTCAAAAGCCAAAATAAGCCCATTAGACAATGTAATTGAGTCGGATGGAATTTAATAAGTTACATGGGCCCAAGCCCATGACAAAATTCAACTTGCAATGAAACGTGAAGGAGTGTTTTGGGTTTCAAAGCCCATTAGGGTTAATTTCCAAACGAAAAGTTAAATAAAGTGGAATTTTATTCACTTTTTCAGTCAACGTATACATTCACGTGACTTACTTATTCACCACCACACGTTTTCCTTTACCTATTTATATTCACACTTTCTCACACACTATAATAAATTACCTTCGATAATAACAAAGTCTCCCCACCCTTCTCTTTCATCCACACAAACCAGACGCAATTGTTACTGTTTCAATTAATCCCTAATTCACCCAAAAGTCAAAATAAATTGGGGCTTTTGTTCCCACGAGTTATTCACACGCATGGGGAATTAATTCCCCATGTTTTAAGGAAGAGAAAGATGGAGAGGCTAGGCTACGTGACAGCTTTTTACTGGATGAAACACCTCAAAATCCCCACTCCACCAATAGAAGAGAGACACATCAGCAACCAAGAAGCACAACTAGCACAACAGATGCCACGTTGGCAATCCGTGTGCTAGATGGGCTAATCTCAACCCTTAGATGAAAACAACAAAGAGAGAGAAGATCAAGATGCTGATCTAAGGGCCAAAATTGAAGATGGAATATGCTGGAAAAGATCCGAATATGCTCCCTCAACGGCCTTTAATGGCTATAAAAACCCTCTATTTTTCTGTAATTGAGCATCCCTTTTCTTGTTTTATTGTTATTATGTCAATTTTTAGTTAGAAATTTGTAGATTTAATTTTTAAAAAGTATTGTAATATTATTTGGAATTAATGAAAGTTAGCTTTTGATTTATATAATCTCTCTCTCGCGTTTAATTTTACTACTGTTTTAAATTTTCTGCATAATTTAATACATTAAATTGATATAAGAAATCGAAGTCCTTCATATAAACTTTCTTAATAGTTAATGTGAGTGATTTAGAGTAAGATTAGGGATTAATATTTATCCCTACTGGATAAATATATCAAAAATGATGGTTACTAGTTCGAGATTCCGATTGATGGTATTGATGGTGGTTCGTTTTAATGGTGGTGTAAGATCCGGTTAATCAGGTCAGCTCAGCGCTGCACCACTTCTCAACGGAAATCTCCAAAAGGTTTTCAGTTCTTTTAGTTTTATGTTAATAAACTGCTTTTGATTTATAGTATTGATGTTATTTGTTTTTGAAATGATGTTATCAATCTGCTTTGGATCCTGATGGATATATTGAATATGTTTAGTTGATTTAAACTGTTTCTCGTCTTAAACTTGTTAAGGTATTTGTTAGTATGGCTGTTAATCTGATGTGATAATCTGATATTGTTATGTTATATAAGTAAGTTTTATGAGCTCTTATGATTCATCTTATGATTTTGTAACTGTGAAATGTTTCTGCAATCTGCTGATATAATTGAATTTAGCATAAATACTGAGTTAAGAATGATCTGAATCTTTTATTTGTCATAGTTTGGTAGGTTTTAATCTGCTCGGCTGAATTTACTCTCTAGCAGACCTGTATTGGACTTTTGGGTCTATTTATTACAGTTTATTAGTTGTCTGTTGGTTGAAATAGGGATTGTTGTTTATTTATATTTGGGATTTTGTTTTAATAGAGTTTGGGTTTATTAATTTGTGCTACTGAATTTGATTTGTAAGCTGTTGAGATTGATATTAGTTTGCTGAGTAATCGTGATTTTATTAAATGATGCTTATTTGTTGCTGTTGTTGCCTTTTTAACTAGCATTTCGACTAGATGATTAGCTGTGGTTGATTTAGGCTGTTTTAGTTAGTCTGCTATTTTATATATGATAACGGATGTGCTTTTTATTGTCTTTAATCTGACCAGATTGGCTGTATTTTTGTATTTGTATTACTATATCGTGAGTCTGAGAATCTTAGTTGTTAAGTCTGAACTTCAAAAATAATTCCAAAAAAAAATAATGTCAACCATGGGACTCGACCTCGAGACCTTCTGTTCGACAGCCCAACACCTTGTCCAAATGGGCTAGGCTCAACTTTTGTTAACAAACTGTGTCTACAGTTCTTTATACTTCGTCTCTAATTGTATTTTCTTTGTCTCTTAGACGTTTTATTAACTTTTAAGTTTAATAAATATAAAAAAAAATGGTTTTATTAATTTAAAAGTTTAATTAGTTTATTTTAATAATTAGATTTTTACTAATTTAGATTTAAATAAAATTAGTTTTAAAAAATAGATTTAGTATAAGTAAATTTTAATAAAGTTTATTAGTTTAAAAAGTTTAAAATAGTGTTATAGTTACTTTTATTAAATAGATTAATTTCTATAGATTTTTAAATAGAATAAATTTGAATAGCCTTTATTTATTTTAAGTAATTGTTATTAGATTAAATAATTTTGGGGTAAACTTAAATAGTTTAAAATTGGTAGACTTAAATTCTAGTTTAAAAACCGAAAACCAATTCAAATCGATTGTCCAATTCAAAACAAAAACGTCTCAAATTCATAAGATCTTCGTGTACAACGAACTTGGTTCATTACGTGTTTAATTGAATTCGTCTTTGGTAATTTTAGACTATTACTTTTTCCTAAAGGTAATTTTCTAATTTACCCTATAACGTATCTAATTATCACTATACTATCACGATCACATCAATAGTTTTAAGGAAATGTTGCATGAATGTCCTCATCACGGTTTTCCCACTTACATCAAATCGACACGTTTTACAATGGATTGAACGATCGTGAACGAGATTATCTTAATGCCGCCGCGGGTGGTAATTTTTTTGTCTAAAACGGTCGAAGAAGCATTGACAATCATTGAGAATAGGTCAAAAGTTTATAGCCCTCGTAACACACCGAGTGTTAACATGGCTTCGCCCTTATTGTCACCTACCATTGATGCTTAACAAATTGAGGCTAATTTGGAAAAAGTATTGTTCGATAAGCTTAAAGGATTGTTTTAGGAGTTTAAAGTTGGTGAACAACCCCCTCCCGCTACGGCTAAAGCGGTTGAGGTTTCTTGTGTTTATTGTGGTGGAGCTCATGATTTCTCCGAGTAAACTACCGCCGGTGGTAACACTTCGAGTGCCTACGCGGCCACGGGAACTTACAACCAAAACGGTCAAGTTACCCGCACTAATCAATTGACTCCACCGGGTTTTCCACGTAATCAAAACAATCAAAATGCTAACAACTATCGCAACATCAATCAAGGTGGTTACCAAGGAAACCAAAGGAACAATTACAAGGGTAATTACAACAATGGGAATCAAGGGACTAGTAATCAATTGCAAAATCAAAATCAAAATCATGATTTTCAAAATGTCAATCAAAGGCTTTCAAATGCATTTTCAAAAGATATTCTAAATGAGATTTTGAACTACTTTAAGGCAAATGATGATAGGTATATGAACATGACAAATGACTTGATAAACCTAAGAACTAAGTTTGAAACTTATAGTAACAAAATGGAAGGGAATGTGGTTAGGATCCAACAAAATCAACAAAAAATGGAAAAAGGCCAACATAAGATTGAGAAAACTTTGCTTAGGTGGGAGGAAAATCAAAAATTATAAAAAGAGCAAGATAGGCAAGAACGATCAAAAACGGAAAATAGACTTTTAGAAGCTATTATGATGAGCAAAGCCTCTACTTCAGGTTGTCTTCCCCGTATCAAACCCGAAGGGAGAGATGAAAGTGATTACCACACGTAGTGGTAAGACCTTTAAGGAGCCGACTCCTCAACCAGTTACTCCTACGGAGGAAGAAATTGAAAAAGAACCCGAGGTGGTGGTCGAAAAGGAGCACATTTCT
Organism: Glebionis coronaria; assembly: GCA_025667525.1. Classification (NCBI taxonomy): domain Eukaryota; kingdom Viridiplantae; phylum Streptophyta; class Magnoliopsida; order Asterales; family Asteraceae; genus Glebionis; species Glebionis coronaria. Next base: position 378,043,264 of record CM046880.1, on the reverse strand, counting down.
ATCCCACGAAGTACCGCTCAAACCACACCTATGGTCGACCCTTTACCAAGATTAGAACCCGGATTCCAAAGGCTATGCCTATGCCCCACCCAACACCACCCTTACCCTATCCATCGAGACGTCATAAGGAAAAAACTGCAAGAACTTAACAATTATCAATTTGAGCTTTTTATAAAAATGTTTCGTGATTTGCACTTTAACATAAGTTTTGGCGACGCTTTAATCATGATGCCTCGATTTACCGCCAACTTTAAAAGTATGTTGAACGATAAAGAGAAATTGCAAAAATTTAGTCATTGTTCATCGGTTTTTCTTAACCGCATACCTCAAAAAGTCGGTGATCCCGGTAAATTTTTAATTTCGTGCGGTATCCAAGATATGGAAGAATGCTACGCCTTGGCTGATCTTGGTGCTAGTATTAATTTGATGCCTCTTTTGATGTTTAATTCGCTCAATATTCCTAATCTCACTCCTACGAAAATGTCTATCGAGATGGCCGATCATTCTACGATTCCCGCATGTGGAACGGCCGAAGACGTTTTTGTAAAAGTAGGAAAGTTATACTATCCGGTTGACTTTATCGTAGCCGATATTCCCACGGATCCTCAAGTTCCTCTTATTTTAGGTCGTTCATTTTTAGATACGTCGAAAGCGGTCATTGATGTGCATGCTAGAAAAATCACTTTACGCTTCAATGACGAGGAACTTGTTATAGACGCACTTCAAAACTCCAAACTTTCTCGTGTCTATTCTATCGCGACTTTGAACCATTTTGATTTAATCGATGTCGTTTGTGAGGAATTTTCACAAGAAATTTTAGGTTTTGTCGATGAAGCAAATAATGGAAATCCCACTATGCTCGATCCAATCCTTGATAATTCGACACCTTCTTTCACTCCATTTGAAGGAGGTGGTTTTACTTTGGAAGAGTTTGATGTACCTCGAACTTCTAACGAAGATCTCAACGACGATGAGGACTTCTCGTTATCAAGGATTTCCTAAACGATTTTCCATTTCCTCCGCCGATGGAGGTTATGAGTATTGAGCCAAAATCTTCAATCGAGGAACCACCAACCCTCGAATTGAAAGATCTTCCTCCTCACTTAGAATACATATTCTTGGAAGGAGACGATAAGTTGCCGGTTATTATTACGAAAGACCTTTCCGATGATGAAAAAACCGCACTTATCGATGTCTTGAAGGCTCACAAGGGGGCAATTGCGTGGAAACTCTTCGACATTATGGGTATCGACCCTAAATTTTGTACCCACAAAATTTTAATAGAGGAAGACTACAAACCCGCAATCCAATGTCAAAGAAGGGTAAACCCCAAAATTCACGACGTCATCAAAAAGGAAGTTCTTAAACTACTTGACGCGAGAATGATTTACCCTATATCCGATAGCCCTTGGGTGAGCCCAATCCATTGTGTATTTAAAAATGGAGGAATGACCGCTGTGCCAAACGATGACAACGAGTTAATTACAACTCGACTCGTGACCGGTTGGAGGGTGTGTATTGACTATCGTAAGTTAAATGACGCCACTCGTAAAGACCATTTTTCCTTGCCCTTCATGGATTAAATATTGGAGTGACTTGCGGGAAATGATTTCTATTGCTTTTTATATGGTTTTTCCGGTTACTTTCAAATCCCCATCGATCCTCGTGATCAAGAAAAGACTACGTTTACGTGTCCATATGGAACGTTTGCTTATCGTAGAATGCCATTCGGACTTTACAATGCACCGGGAACCTTTCAAAGGTGCATGATGGCTATTTTTCATGACATGATCGAGAAGACGATGGAAGTTTTCATGGATGACTTTTCGGTGTTTGGTAGTTCGTCCACTTCGTGTTTAGGTAATTTGGATAAAATGTTAAAACGTTGTGAGGAAACCAACCTTGTGCTCAATTGGGAAAAACTTCATTTTATATGTAAAGAGGGAATCGTCTTGGGCACAAGGTCTCGAAAGCGGGGATTGAGGTAGATAAAGCTAATATAGACGTCATCGCCAAATTACCTCATCCCAAAACCGTCAAGGGAGTTAGGAGTTTCCTAGGCCACACGGGCTTTTATCGTCGCTTCATCAAAGACTTTTCAAAGATATATCGACCCATTACACACCTTCTCGAAAAAGATGCCCCTTTCATCTTTAACAAAGATTGTGTTCGAGCCTTTGAAATTCTTAAAAGGAAACTAACTAAAGCTCCCATTCTTGTTGCTCCAAATTGTAACCTCCCCTTTGAACTTATGTGTGATGCTAGTGATTACGCTATTGGGACCGTTTTGGGGCAACGTCATGCAAAACACTTCTTGCCTATTCATTATGCTAGCAAAACGATGACCGAGGCTCAAATGAAATACACCACAACGGAAAAAGAATTACTTGCCGTTGTGTATGCTTTTGAGAAATTACGACCTTACCTCGTTTTGACTAAAAGCGTAGTGTATACAGACCATTCGGCTATCAAGTTCCTCTTCTCTAAACTTGATGCTAAGCCGAGATTGCTTCGTTAGATTCTCCTCCTACAAGAATTTGATGTCACCATACTTGACAAAAAAGGAGCCGAGAATCTTATGACCGATCACCTCTCTCGATTGGAAGATCCTCACCAAAGTGTTCACGAGAATAAGGAAATCACCGAAACATTTCCTCTCGAAACACTTGGTGTAGTGAATTCTAAGGAAGATCCTTCTACCCTATAGTTTGTGGACATCGCAAATTACCATGCGGGCAACTTCATCATTAAGGGTATGACAACTCAAGAAAAACAAAAATTCTTTCGTGACATCAAGTTCTACTTTTGGGATGACCCTTATCTATTTCGGACTTGTGCGGATCAAATTATTCGACGTTGTGTGTTTGGAACCGAAGCTACTAATATCCTTAGAGCTTGTCACGAGGGACCCACGGGTGGTCACCATGGTGCTAATCTCACGGCAAAGAAGGTCTTTGATGCCGGTTTCTTTTGACCTACTATTTACCGAGATGCGCCCGCACTTATCAAGTCGTGTGACTCGTGCCAACGTTAAGGAAAAGCCTCACAAAACGATGAAATGCTACAAAATATCATCCAAGTGTGTGAGATATTTGACGTGTGGGGCATTGATTTTATGGGTCCGTTCCCATCATCTCGTGGTAATAAGTACATTCTTCTCGCCGTTGACTACCTATCTAAGTGGGTGGAAGCTAAGGCTTTGCCCACGAACGATGCTCATGTTGTAGTCAAGTTCTTGAAACAATTATTCTCTCGGTTTGGAACCCCTCGTGCAATTATAAGCGATCGTGGAACCCATTTTTGTAACGACCAATTTGAAAAGGTTCTAAAGAAATATGGGTTTACACATCGTCTTTCTACGGCTTATCACCCACAAACGAGTGGGCAAGTCGAGGTTTCAAACCGAGCCTTGAAAAGGTTTTTGGAAAGGTCGATAGGAGAGAACCGACAATCTTGGTCGGATAAACTCGACGATGCTTTATGGGCCTTTCGTACCGCTCATAAGACGCCCATTGGGTGCACTCCTTATAAGCTTGTGTATGGAAAGAATTTTCACTTGCCAATTGAACTCAAACACAAAGCTTATTGGGCCCTAAAGCATTGTAATGATGACATAGAGACTGCGGGAAAACACCGGAAAATGCAATTGAATGAATTGGATGAATTAAGGGACATTTCCTATGAAAATTCATTGATTTATAAAGAGAAAACTAAAAAGTTTCATGATTCAAAAATTAAAAACCAGGTTTTTAACATTGGAGATCAAGTGTTGCTTTTTAACTCAAGATTGAAAATATTTTCCGGCAAGTTGAAATCCCGTTGGTCTGGACCGTTCACCATCACCCAAGTATTTCCATATGGGACCATCGAGTTAGCTCAAAAATGATGGTCCTAACTTTAAGGTGAATGGCCATAGGGTTAAGCACTGCTTTGTTGGGGAAGTCCCTTCTTTGGACGACCTCGACCAAGTCAACTTCCCCACTGATAATTAGTCTTGAGGGGATCGAGTCGAGCTCATGACTCGGTAATAAAAAACGAGGTGCATCGTGGGGGAGATCCCATGCTTATCCATGCATATATTATTGCTTTCTAATGTAGCTAATGTGAGGGGACTTGTGCCCTTCTAACCTTTGTTTCGTGGTTGTTTGTGAACTGTGGTTATTTAGATCATCATCTTCACGATTGGAGCCTCTCGTGTTCGTTTTACGTGAGCACTCGATCGTTTGCTTTGAAGAATTTATCGATATGCAAATGATATATCCTTTGATGTTCTAACCTTAGGTCTTTTAGCACACTTCATAAACGGCTATAGATTTAATGGTTCCACCATTTCCATGCTAGATTAAGCATTCGACTTCGTCTCTAGTATGGGGGTATTTCACCCTTAGACTCGAAACATTGAGGACAATGTTTAACTTTAGTATGGGGGAGGGGGGGGGGGGGGGGGGGTGAATAGATACTCGACCTTGCTAAACCTTCACGCTTTCTAAAGTTTATCTTTTTGTTTATCGTTTTGTTCCAAATAAGGCTAAAAATGGCCAAATTTTAAATTTTTTCTCATGTTTCCATAAGTGTTTAAGACACGAATGTAGATTTTCTGATGGCGAGAATAAGAGATATATTTGACTCGACCGTGCGTGTTGAGCACTTAGCTTCGATTCCTTAAATTTTTAGGCTAAGTCTCTTAAATGAGAACGAGGAATGATAGAGTTAATTATAAGTTACTATACTAAACGTAGAGTATTCCTACTCTTTTAAAAACTCATGTGTTCTAATTGTTTGCTTATTCTCCCTTCGCTTGAATAATAGTTTTGCTAATAAATATTGACTTAGAGGTTTAGTCTTAATTGTTGGTTTCTAGTTTTTTAGTAGCTTCCATGTAATTAAATTAGGAAAACATTAAGGTATCGCCAGCATCACGGTTTTGAAGTATTGGCAACCCGAATAATCAAAGGGTTCCCCAATAATAATTTAAGCTCCTCTTCACCTTAATCAAGCAAATTTTTCAAGCTCACAAGGCCGAAAAATCTATGCAAAATTGAAAGTGAATGTCTTAAATCTCGAAGCCTTAAAGATCCAAAATTCGCCTTAGTGTGAGGATATACGTCAAGTCATAATAAACATCTCATGGCGAGGTTAAATAAAAGACAAGGGAAATACCAAAGCCATAATAAACACTTCATGGCAAAGTTAAATAAAAGGTGTAGGTAAACGAATTCCAAATTGGTAATAAGTCTCATGTTCAAATCCTTATAAAACCGTGTTTGTCGATTCTTCTTGTTGACTTAATTTTTTGACATCGTTGTCTATTAGGAGAGGTTATTAACTCGATGGTTTTGGTTACACCGTTATGACTCTATTTTTGGACCTTAATATCTATTATCGCATAAGTAAAAAATGTATCATCATGATCATTCAAGACAAAATAAAATATAAGAGATACCACTTAGGATTAAGGGAGTCTAAGTACGTGATTAGGGCATATGAATAGTGTTAGCATTACTAACTTATAATGACAATGATCTCGTTAGCCGCTTGGCATGGAATTGGGTGAAAATCAAGGACGACGAAACTATTTCTAACGAAGCATTCACGTGTTCTTATTCTATGAACCTAAACGTCCCATTTTGCGATGAAAATCATACATTATGTCTAAAACGCAAGTAGTAGTAGTGTAGTAAGTTTACATTTCAATAAAAGTCGATAAAAATGAATTTTGGAGATGCTTAGATACTTTATTCTAGCATTGCGTGAGGGCACGACAATGGTTTAGTATGGGGGAGTGATGAGACTGCTTTTATACATGGTCTCATCGTCCTAAACGGGCTTAAAATGGTGAAAATATCATAAAAAATGCCTATATATGCTTGTGTTTGTTCAATGTGTATTTTAGGTACGGATATCGAGAAAATGACAAAAAGATCACAAGAATAAATAAAAGCAAACACGGGAAACGAAGCCGCACAATGAACCGGACCCAAATGTTGATTTTCCAAAAAGACCCTTGAAGAATTGAAGATGTACAAGAAAGGTCCTTCATCAATGAAGAAATGACACTTTATACCCTTGTATATTCATAATTACAAGTTGGTCCCTAAAGTTTGTCAAATTTACAAAAAGGACCCTCAACTTTGATGAATTGACAAGATTAGTCCCTAAAAAATGAAGATTGGTCACTTTTAGTCCTCCTCAAAGTCAATCATACAAGAGAGGACCCTCAAGTATCATGATACGTCAAGTTTAACCCTTGAAGATTCAAGAAAATACAAAACATACCCTCGAAAATATTTTGAGAAAGAATTTGTGGCCAAAGTGTGAAGTTTAAAACTTCATTAACAAAGGGAATATACATATGTTGCTAGCCAAACTTATATGCACACAAATTGGAATTTGAAGGACCAAAGCTATCAAACATATAAATCCTCTCCTACCACTCACGTGATGACACCTCACCAAAAACTCCATGTCACCACTCAACCTCACACGCCACTAACTATTATCTTGATCAGTTTTCAAAATGATTATTATAACTGATTAAGTGGGGGGTAACACTTTCAACACCCCCAAACCTGGATTGAACTAATCACTGTTCATCTATAGAACCCTAATCCACCTTTTTTTATTTAATCCCCAAAATTAAAACCCTCAAATATCCAGAACCTTAATTACATGTCCATAAACCAAATGCCAACCCAAAAACTCCTATCACAATCACCCATGCGCCTTGGTGGTCCCTCCCCTGCACCAAAAAATGCTCCAAGAAAAAAAAAGCAGAATATCAACGATCCATATGGATTTCGTGTTCCCAAAGGGTCCTTACAACGACCTAGATCATTTCTAACAGCTGGCAGATCACATGTGACCTCTTGACCAAATTCAAAACTGGGATAATTCTTCAAAGATTCAAGATTCGATAAGGGCAGACTAGGAAACTCATGTATTAGGGTTTCAAGTTTCTAAAACCATTGTACCCTATTATATAAAGGGGCTTAAGCATTTTCAGTTTTTCTTGTTCTTGTTCTTTTCCTAGTTCACAAGCTTGTAAATCTCATTTTCTTTAAATGAAAATCTGGTTAAGTATTTGGTGAAGAAAAGCAAGATCCACTTTTCTATTTTCAGTTTTGTAGTTACTTAATCTTATTTCTTTATCAGTTTGATGTTGTCTCACAATTGTTAAAAAAAATGTTTTCATAAAAGTTCTTAGGATTACCTGTTTGGAAGTTATTGTCCAAGTGTTATATTTGGATCATATATGTTTGATTTTCTGTTTGAAGATCAAACATAAGTGACAAGTAAAACACTTCTTGCCTATTCATTATGCTAGCAAAATGATGACCGAGGCTCAAATGAAATACACCACAACGGAAAAAGAGTTACTTGCCGTTGTGTATGCTTTTGAGAAATTACGACCTTACCTCGTTTTGACTAAAAGCGTAGTGAATACGGACCATTCGGCTATCAAGTTCCTCTTCTCTAAACTTGATGCTAAGCCGAGATTGCTTCGTTAGATTTTCCTCCTACAAAAAATTGATGTCACCATACTTGACAAAAAAGGAGCCGAGAATCTTATGACCGATCACCTCTCTCGATTGGAAGATCCTCACCAAAGTGTTCACGAGAATAAGGAAATCACCGAAACATTTCCTCTCGAAACACTTGGTGTAGTGAATTCTAAAGAAGATCCTTCTACCCTATAGTTTGTGGACATCGCAAATTACCATGCGGGCAACTTCATCATTAAGGGTATGACAACTCAACAAAAACAAAAATTCTTTCGTGACATCAAGTTCTACTTTTGGGACGACCCTTATCTATTTCGGACTTGTGCGGATCAAATTATTCGACGTTGTGTGTTTGGAACCGAAGCTACTAATATCCTTAGAGCTTGTCACGAGGGACCCACGGGTGGTCACCATGGTGCTAATCTCACGGCAAAGAAGGTCTTTGATGCCGGTTTCTTTTGGCCTACTATTTACCGAGATGCACGCGCACTTATCAAGTCGTGTGACTCGTGCCAACGTCAAGGAAAAGCCTCACAAAACAATGAAATGCTACAAAATATCATCCAAGTGTGTGAGATATTTGACGTGTGGGGCATTGATTTTATGGGGCCGTTCCCATCATCTCGTGGTAATAAGTACATTCTTCTCGCCGTTGACTACCTATCTAAGTGGGTGGAAGCTAAGGCTTTGTCCACGAACGATGCTCATGTGGTAGTCAAGTTCTTGAAACAATTATTCTCTCGGTTTGGAACCCCTCGTGCAATTATAAGCGATCGTGGAACCCATTTTTGTAACGACCAATTTGAAAAGGTTCTAAAGAAATATGGGTTTACACATCGTCTTTCTACGGCTTATCACCCACAAACGAGTGGGCAAGTCGAGGTTTCAAACCGAGCCTTGAAAAGGTTTTTGGAAAGGTCGATAGGAGAGAACCGACAATCTTGGTCGGATAAACTCGACGATGCTTTATGGGCCTTTCGTACCGCTCATAAGACGCCCATTGGGTGCACTCCTTATAAGCTTGTGTATGGGAAGAATTTTCACTTGCCAATTGAACTCAAACACAAAGCTTATTGGGCCCTAAAGCATTGTAATGATGACATGGAGACTGCGGGAAAACACCAGAAAATGCAATTGAATGAATTGGATGAATTAAGGGACATTTCTTATGAAAATTCATTGATTTATAAAGAGAAAACTAAAAAGTTTCATGATTCAAAAATTAAAAACCAGGTTTTTAACATTGGAGATCAAGTGTTGCTTTTTAACTCAAGATTGAAAATATTTTCCGGCAAGTTGAAATCCCGTTGGTCTGGACCGTTCACCATCACCCAAGTATTTCCATATGGGACCATCGAGCTAGCTCAAAAATGATGGTCCTAACTTTAAGGTGAATGGCCATAGGGTTAAGCACTGCTTTGGTGGGGAAGTCCCTTCTTTGGACGACCTCGACCAAGTCAACTTCCCCACTGATAATTAGTCTTGAGGGGATCGAGTCGAGCTCATGACTCGGTAATAATAACGAGGTGCATCGTGGGGGAGATCCCATGCTTATCCATGCATATATTATTGCTTTCTAATGTAGCTAATGTGAGGGGACTTGTGCCCTTCTAACCTTTGTTTCGTGGTTGTTTGTGAACTGTGGTTATTTAGATCATCATCTTCACGATTGGAGCCTCTCGTGTTCGTTTTACGTGAGCACTCGATCGTTTGCTTTGAAGAATTTATCGATATCCAAATGATATATCCTTTGATGTTCTAACCTTAGGTCTTTTAGCACACTTCATAAACGGCTATAGATTTAATGGTTCCACCATTTCCATGCTAGATTAAGCATTCGACTTCGTCTCTAGTACGGAGGTATTTCACCCTTAGACTCGAAACATTGAGGACAACGTTTAACTTTAGTATGGGGGAGGGGGGGTGAATAGATACTCGACCTTGCTAAACCTTCACGCTTTCCAAAGTTTATCTTTTTGTTTATCGTTTTGTTCCAAATAAGGCTAAAAATGGCCAAATTTTAAATTTTTTCTCATGTTTTCATAAGTGTTTAAGACACGAATGTAGATTTTCTGATGGCGAGAATAAGAGAAATTTTTGACTCGACCGTGCGTGTTGAGCACTTAGCTTCGATTCCTTGAAATTTTAGGCTAAGTCTCTTAAATGAGAACGAGGAATGATAGAGTTAATTATAAGTTACTATGCTAAACGTAGAGTATTCCTACTCTTTTAAAAACTCATGTGTTTTAATTGTTTGCTTATTCTCCCTTCGCTTGAATAATAGTTTTGCTAATAAATATTGACTTAGAGGTTTAGTCTTAATTGTTGGTTTCTAGTTTTTTAGTAGCTTCCATGTAATTAAATTAGGAAAACATTAAGGTATCGCCATCGTCACGGTTTTGAAGTATTGGCAACCCGAATAATCAAAGGGTTCCCCAATAATAATTTAAGTTCCTCTTCACCTAAATCAAGCAAATTTTTCAAGCTCACAAGGCCGAAAAATCTATGCAAAATTGAAAGTGAATGTCTTAAATCTCGAAGCCTTAAAGATCCAAAATTCGCCTTAGTGTGAGGATATACGTCAAGTCATAATAAACACCTCATGGCGAGGTTAAATAAAAGACAAGGGAAAGACCAAAGCCATAATAAACACTTCATGGCAAAGTTAAATAAAAGGTGTAGGTAAACCAATTCCAAATTGGTAATAAGTCTCATGTTCAAATCCTTATAAAACCGTGTTTGTCGATTCTTCTTGTTGACTTAATTTTTTGACATCGTTGTCTATTAGGAGAGGTTATTAACTCGATGGTTTTGGTTACACCGTTATGACTCTATTTTTGGACCTTAATATCTATTATCGCATAAGTAAAAAATGTATCATCATGATCATTCAAGACAAAATAAAATATAAGAGATACCACTTAGGATTAAGGGAGTCTAAGTACGTTATTAGGGCATATGAATAGTGTTAGCATTACTAACTTATAATGACAATTATCTCGTTAGCCGCTTGGCATGGAATTAGGTGAAAATCCAGGACGACGAAACTATTTCTAACGAAGCATTCACGTGTTCTTATTCTATGAACCTAAACGTCCCATTTTGCGATGAAAATCATACATTATGTCTAAAAAGCAAGTAGTAGTAGTGTAGTAAGTTTACATTTCAATAAAAGTCAATAAAAATGAATTTTGGAGATGCTTAGATACTTTATTCTAGCATTGCGTGAGGGCACGACAATGGTTTAGTATGGGGGAGTGATGAGACTGCTTTTATACATGGTCTCATCGTCCTAAACAGGCTTAAAATGGTGAAAATATCATAAAAATGCCTATATATGCTTGTGTTTGTTCAATGTGTATTTTAGGTACGGATATCGAGAAAATGACAAAAAGATCACAAGAATAAATAAAAGCGAACACGGGAAACGAAGCTGCACGATGAACCGGACCCAAATGTTGATTTTCCAAAAAGACCCTTGAAGAATTGAAGATGTACAAGAAAGGTCCTTCATCAATGAAGAAATGACACTTTATACCCTTGTATATTCATAATTACAAGTTGGTCCCTAAAGTTTGTCAAATTTACAAAAAGGACCCTCAACTTTGATGAATTGACAAGATTAGTCCCTAAAAAATGAAGATTGGTCACTTTTAGTCCTCCTCAAAGTCAATCATACAAGAGAGGACCCTCAAGTATCATGATACGTCAAGTTTAACCCTTGAAGATTCAAGAAAATACAAAACATACCCTCGAAAATATTTTGAGAAAGAATTTGTGGCCAAAGTGTGAAGTTTAAAACTTCATTAACAAAGGGAATATACATATGTTGCTAGCCAAACTTATATGCACACAAATTGGAATTTGAAGGACCAAAGCTATCAAACATATAAATCCTCTCCTACCACTCACGTGATGACACCTCACCAAAACCTCCATGTCACCACTCCACCTCACACCCTACTAACTATTATCTTAATAAGTTTTCAAAATGATTATTATAACTGATTAAGTGGCGGGTAACACTTTCAACACCCCCAAACCTGGATTGAACTAATCACTGTTCATCTATAGAACCCTAATCCACCTTTTTTTATTTAATCCCCAAAATTAAAACCCTCAAATATCCAGAACCTTAATTACATGTCCATAAACCAAATGCCAACCCAAAAACTCCTATCACAATCACCCATGCGCCTTGGTGGTCCCTCCCCTGCACCAAAAAATGCTCCAAGAAAAAAAGCCCAGCAGAATATCAACGATCCATATGGATTTCGTGTTCCCAAAGGGTCCTTACAACGACCTAGATCATTTCTAACAGCTGGCAGATCACATGTGACCTCTTGACCAAATTCAAAACTGGGATAATTCTTCAAAGATTCAAGATTCGATAAGGGCAGACTAGGAAACTCATGTATTAGGGTTTCAAGTTTCTAAAACTATTGTACCCTAATATATAAAGGGGCTTAAGCATTTTCAGTTTTTCTTATTCTTGTTCTTTTCCTAGTTCACAAGCTTGTAAATCCCATTTTCTTTAAATGAAAATCTGGTTAAGTATTTGGTGAAGAAAAGCAAGATCCACTTTTCTATTTCCAGTTTTGTATTTACTTATATTTCTTTATCAGTTTGATGTTGTCTCACAATTGTTAAAAAAAATGTTTTCATAAAAGTTCTTAGGATTACCTGTTTGGAAGTTATTGTCCAAGTGTTATATTTGGATCATATATGTTTGATTTTCTGTTTGAAGATCAAATATAAGTGACAAGTATAGGGCTTGTTCTAGTTTTGTTACTTAATACCAACTTCTAAGAAAGAGAGTAAAACAATCAGTGTTCTTCAGTTTATTTTTATTTTTATGTATTTTTGGAACTGCTCACCTTGTTGAATCTTAACAGGGTGGTTGTTGTGGAAGCTTGTGATTCTTTAAGCTATCACATAAGCTCTAAAAACGGGTGTACGGATAGTACATCCCTTAGGTGAGTTCTCTTGTTTTCATTATTCAAGATGAAAATGTGCCTATTTGAGTTTTTACTTGAAATCTGTTCATTGGGTGAGATTGGTAGTTGATTCATGCTTAAATAAAGTCATCTTTGTAGCCTGTTGTTTTTGAAAATTGTAAGTTTGATGGTTTGATAAATCTCTTTGAAAATCTTGTTTATCAGCTTTATAAGGGTGTTTGGTTTAGGTCATTGAGACATGTGGTGACACACAAGTGAGACATGATTAGACTAAACATGCTCATTTAGTTAGTATAAAGTGCCATGAGTAGTGGTTAAGAGAAAGTTCAGAGTTTTTAAGGAATTTTGTGTTACAAAATATTGCTTATAATTGTCAAAACCATCAGTAGGGGCTTGTAGCTTCATTCTTGTGTTTTTGATCTTGAATCCTTGTTATCTGTTAGAGCATAGATTAGTCTAGGGTTAGGGGTTGATTGTTAGGTGGTGGAGTGGCTAGGTTGCAAGTTTATAGTGGCCAAATCTCAGCACGTGACCATATAGATCAGCAAAGACCTGTCAGACCACATCACTAAGAGCACGCGGTACAGTTGAGCCGTCGTGCTCGTGTCGTGGGCAAAAAGTGATGCCACGTCACTTTTTACTCCCACGACACCAAAACACCCCACGATGGCTCAACCTCCCTCCCTGGTTAACACGAGAATTCTCGTGTCGTCGTCACCCAACTTTTTTTTTTCAACAATTAATTAACATAAACTTAAATTTTCATTAATAATAAAAAAATACAATTACTAAAACGTTACCCAACGGCTATTTTTTTAAATTTTCAAAAAAAAAAAAAAAAAATTAAAAAATCCGACGACGCGAGCCACGGTGTGGTTGGCGCCGCCGTGGCCTCGCGCCGTCACCATGGCGTCGGCTGGTAGGTACCAGCCCAAAACCGACGACGCGAGCCACGGTGTGGTTGGCGCCGCCGTGGCCTCGCGCCGTGGTGGCCAGCCCCCCACCAGCCCACCGTACCGCTTCCTCTAAGTGTTTTGCATTGATTTGAGTGCCCATTTGTGATTAATCTGTTTGTTTTTTGCTTTATATTGACTCCCCACACTCCACTGAGTGTGGGGATGCCCTTTGTTACCAAAAACAACCAAGAATCAAGCTTAAAAGTAGCATTAATCATTTTCTGTGAACCATCAGTGGGAACTCCTTTCCCACTGATAATGTTAAAGTTCCCACTGCTTAGCAAAAGGACAAAAGTTCACAACTTGTCACTATCCGATTTTTTAGATTTTTGTCTTTAGTGGGTAATTTTTAGTGTTCTCCATATTTTTCATTTTTCCCAGAGTTAGTTATTTATTTTAAGATTTTTAGAAAAAGTCATTTAAATTTTTTGATTATTTTATTAATTTCATTATTTCAAGTCATAATTAGTTTTTATTAAATATGTTTTTGTCTTATTAGAACTAAATTTACTTTTTTTTTAATTTTTTAATTTTTCTCAAGTTTAATTAAGTAAAATAGGATTTTTAGAAAAGTAAAATTATTTTTCTCATCATTTAATTAATTTTTAAGATTATTTTAACATTTTAATAGTTTTTAGTCATTTAAAAATAGTAAATCAGTTTAGAAAAATCTAGAAAAATACTTTTTAGCTTTTATATAATATAAGTAAGATTTCAGTTTAATAAAATAATATTTTAGGTTTTATTTTCAATTTTGTTTAATTTTAAGGCTTTAAATAGCCCTTTAAAATTGAATATTAAAATGGAAATAAATTTTAAAATACTTTTGTTAAATTCTTATTCTTATCAATATTATTTTAGAATTGTTTTTGATATTTAATTATTTTTTGAGTTACATTAATTTTCTTCACATTTTTAGATTTTAATATAAAAGTATTTTAGGCTTTAAAATTCATTTTAAATAGTTTTAATAGGTTTAAAATTTTCTAAAAATAGTTTTTAGACTTTAATTAATATAATTTAGGTTTACATTTTATAAAATTCGCAATTTGACTTTTATTTAGTTTTCTTTATTTTTGAGTTTTTAATTAAGCTTTAAAAATTAATATAAATTAATTAAAAGGGTTTTGCAAAGTTTGGTTTTCACTTTTGGTGTAACTAGATTTTTCTTAACTTAGATTAAAATTTTCGTAATTTTTAGTGTAGTTTGATTTTTTGTCGAGTTTTACGATTCCGCGTTTTTATCGTCGTAGCATAGTTTTTAGCATAATCCGTCATTTTCTTTCTTCATTTCATCAATATTAATCTCAAATTTAACAAGTTTAACACACACATTAATCCACCTCGAGAACAAACTCACACAACAAGGGTCATAAGTGTTTACGTTTTCCTAAACGTACGCTTAATACTTACCACTTTTACGTTGTTTTTCCTAAAACACCTATTCATACTACTATCAGATGTCGTTCTAGTAGTTTATTATTCAAGTTTTAAATTAATAGTCGACTTTACCTAATAAAATGCTCTCACGGGCAGTGTACCTGGTGAATCATGGACTAGTTTGATAAATAGAGTGTCGATCAATAAGAGGACCGCTAATTTTTATTTCTACCAGTATTTTAAATATCTAACTTAATCTAATTATCCATCTAAGACCCACTTAAACTAATCTAAACTAAATCAAATTGGGGGTGGGGGTGGGTGGGTTCATCCTGACACTGGCAAAATTTTAGTTGTAGCCTAAGTGATGATAAATGTAACACACGCAAGAAGATAAACTGAAGCACGATGAGCAGTTAAGCATAATATTGGGAAACATGCTAACCATATTCATATTAACATATCATGCTTTACTTTTTTTAATGTTGCTGACATATCATTTCTAGATTAAGACGAGACTTATTCCTTAAACCTAAACACGCTAATTCTATTACAATTAAACGCATCCGCTTAAAGCAAATCGGTGTTGGTTATAATCTATCTTAGTAGGCAATAATGGTGATCTTATTGAGACCTAGCTTATTGAGGCTTTACTAACTTCTGCTTAAGTTAATTAATTATAGTGGTAGGCGCTTTTTCAATCAATGTTCGGGGAATCAAAACCTATGTGTTAAATCAAGGTAACTTGCTAGTCTAACGTAGTTCACTAAACCATGGACAAAGCACGACGTTACTTGCTAACCTGTTTGTTCCAACTACAGCTGGTGTGTTTCATCTAAGTTCTTCAAAATTTCCAAAATACTTTTTGGTGGATAAGGTGTATCCACTGACACAAGACATTTTAAAGAAGGTGATAAAGACCAAGCTGAAAGTTGACTACACAAGTGATTTGAGCATTGAATTTTTGAGATTAATTCATTCTCAAATCCAAGGATAAATCTGTTTGTAAGAATCCTCTCTATATGTTTTGTTTTATTGAGAAGCTTAATTGTTAGAGTAAATATAAAGTTTAGGGGAGGATTGTTGGGAATAAAATGACCAAGTTCTTAGACGTACGCTGACAAGAGGATTCTAGCCGCCGTTGAATATTATTCTATCCGTTGTCAAATGTTGGGTAGCCGCTAACACGTAGCCACTGAAAGGAAGACTCTCACCCACTATGGGATTGCATGGATCAACGCGTTTTGTGATATTAGGAAGATATGTTCAGATAAGTTATTTTCCATGTTTATCTTTGTATTTCTTCCTAAAATAGTTGATTTGTAGCTTTATGTACAAGGCTCCTTAGTGTATAAAAGGAGGCCTTAGGGTTAGATATTCATACATGCTTTCCTACACTGTTCACTTTTGATATTGTTAATCGATTGAAAGTTTGGTATTCGTTATGTCACTTTGTTCTTTGTTCTAAGTGTTAAATTCTGCATAATACGTAGATTGTTAGTTACACAAAAGTTCTCTACGTATTATACATGATTTATCTGGATAATACAAAAGCTAATCGATCTATGTTTGGGATTAACAAACGCCCTTAACAGAAAACTGTTTATTAGCAATTGATGAAAGTGAAACTGATAAAATCTTCAAAAATATATTTAAATACAAAAAGTGTTATGGAAGCTCATATATCTTACTCAAACTTGACGTTACATATCATATGTCGTTCATTTCTTGAGTCAGCATATGCATTCTCTCCTTCAGTCTCATTTGAAAATTGACTTAAGGGTGTTAAGGTATCTTAAAAACTCTCTTGGAAGTGGTATTCAAATTTATAAGGATAAGGACAAGGACCTTAAGTTATGTTGTTTTACTGGTTCTGATTAGGCTAAGTGTTTGAAAACTAGAAAATATGTATATGATTATCTTGTTTTCTTTGGTAAAATTCTTGTCTCTCGGAAGAGCAAGAAGCAAACCATGGTCTCTAGATCTTCTGCTGAGGTAGAATACAGATGCATGGCCAGTACTGCTTGTGAAGTCAGATGGATCTCTTACTTGTTGAATGATCTGCTTATTACCAATATTTTTCTTGTGAATCTTTATAGTGATTGGATGTATGCTAT
Source organism: Glebionis coronaria (assembly GCA_025667525.1). NCBI lineage: Eukaryota > Viridiplantae > Streptophyta > Magnoliopsida > Asterales > Asteraceae > Glebionis > Glebionis coronaria. The sequence continues at coordinate 378,026,351 of CM046880.1, read as the reverse complement.
CCAAATAGCTACTAACCACATGTTCCCTGAAAGAGCCAAACATTTTGAAGTTGTTGTTCACCTTATTAGAGAAAAAGTTCAGTCTAGTGTCATTAAAACTACTAAGGTTGCATCAACTGATCAAACTCCTGATTTATTTATAATAGGGCATGTCACAACTTAACATATTAAGTTATGCAACCAGCTAGCCTTGTTGACATGTTTGGAAAGTAATTTCGCTCTCTCTTTCCTTGCCCTCTCTTATTTAGTTTTAGAGGGTGTTGGAAGTTCACACTAACAAGAGTGTTAGTATTTTGACTACTTGTGTTCTCTTTTATAAATGCGTGGACCAATATTGCTAAATGATGGAAGTGCTATTGGATTGGGCTTTCTGATCTAACCGTTGGAAGCCCATTAGGCTATTTGGCCTATTGTCTGTTGCTATAGTACACCCTAACTCATTAAGGTTTCGATATCATCTCACACATTTATCTTTGATATCTTTGTGTTTTCTCTTATCGCCGTTAGGCTATTTGGGAGGTCTTTTGAGTAAGTTATTTATTTTTGAGTGTGGAGTGATCTTGTAGCAAGGACATTTGACCAACCTAGTTGGGACGATCATTATATATCTTGTATGTTTGATAAGCATTCTTGTGGACTAATCCTTTATTTTGTATATTGAATATTTAATAATATCACTAATAGGAGGTTAGTTGAGTGATAAATACGATCTTATGTTATTTGGTTTTATACTTTTAACAATAACAAAATCATGCTAAAATCTAAAAATATTATGTTAACTTTATCTTAAAGTAAGTGTTTAGTTTGATTTATTTAGAGTTAAGATGATTTAATTTTGATTTTAACTATTTTTGTGTGTGTGTGTTATATAATGCTTAGATGCGATATGTAAGTAAATGAATTGAATATTAAACGTATTTTAATTGAAATAATTTTCTTTAAATATAACGAGACGGGCATACCCGTGCGTTGCACACGTGACTTTGCCAGTTGTTCAAATGCATGGTATTTCATTCACGGGACTTTTCTTGTTGTTCAAATGCATGGTGTTCATTCCTAGGACTTTTCCCGTTGTTCAAATGCATGATGTTTCAGTCTAATCTATGATATGCATGATGTTTGATTCTATTATATGATGTGATTTTTCATGAATGTACAATATTTTTTCAAATGCATGAATTTTCATTCTAATTTATGAAATGCACGATTTTTGATTTTAATATATGACGTGATTTTTCATGAATGTACAACATTTTTTCGTGTTATATTCACCTTGCGTACATTTTTTTTGTTAATTTACGTTTATCAAGTTAGGTTAAGAATTGTTATAGTTCTTTTAACTTATTCGGTAAGTTATCTGTATTTTGCTTTTTTATTAACACGAGATAAATCTAATATAACTAATAAATAATATTTGAACAAAATTTCGTAACTTAATTTTGTTCTTTTGTTCAAGCTATTAATATTCATCAAGAGGAGGTTATATCCAAATCTCACATGATGAACGGTAGAATTCGTGTGAAAAAAAACTTTCAAATATTATATTTATATTTTGTCTTCAAGCAATAATAGACTTGGAGGAAAAAAAGGAATAATGAATCTACATACTCCATTATATTATATACCACGACAACATAAAAATAAATAAAAATTATTTTACAAATAGTCAAATACAGTTTTGTTGGGTGTCAATAGAGTCAGCTTGATCCGATTCGAACCCGATAAAACTTATCAAGTCATATGTAATCGGGTTGGAAAAGATTTTTGGGTTAATTTGACCTGATCCCGATAGCTTAATATTTTTATCGGATCAGGTTAGGGTTGAGTTTTTTTTATATTATTGGGGTTATCGAATCAATTAATATTTGTGTTAACTTTAAATTTTATAAGGGTTTAAGGTGTTAATATGATATAATATAAGGGTTTTTAACAAAATTTCATTTATGTTATACTTATTAAGTTTGTAAAATTTGTTAAAAAAAGTTTGTTAAATTATTTATGCTAAAAAAAATATCATAAACACATTCACACACTCTCGCTCACATCCACCCTCTTCTAGAACTCTTCCTTTTCATGATGGAACAGTAAAGGGCAAGATCAAGATTAACGAAAGGGCGCTGTGCATTGATTTGGTATTCATTTTTAACCACAAATTTCTTTAATCTTTGCTCTATATAATGATTAGTTGGGTTTATCTAGTTTCATCATCCCATTTAAAATCAATATTAACTTTTTTGCTCATCTTGGACTTCTTTTTCATCAATGGAAAATTCAAGCTCATCTGGTGTAATTTTGAAAGAAATTAAGCATGTTAGTGGTCTTAAAGAAACTGAGAAATGTATGGCTTTTATTTTAATCAAATTGATGTTAATGAGGAAGCTTTGCTACTGTCTTAAGGGGTCAATCTGAAAAGGTGAAAACTAATTTGGTTAGGGTGGGTTTATTAATTGCTGAGTTTGAGGAAAAAGAAGAATTTGAAGTTAATATGGAAAGTTTGGAGTATTTAAGGAAGCTTCGTGATAGTGAGAATCAAAAATTTGCTACTCTTTATAGAATGTTGGCTAATGCTAGGAATCGAATCAATGAGCTCCATTTTGAAGCTGATATGATGTACCTCTCTAATTAGGCTTGAATCTTTAGCTCTTCTTTTGGGGTTGTTTACATCAGGATGATGTAGTTTCTTTTGTTTTTAGTTAATGTTTTAATCTTTTGGGTATGGATTTGTAAGTCTTTAATGGTTATGGTTAATATTTTAATCTTTTGGTTATGAACTTGTAAGCTTTGAATGGTTATAAAATATGAAATCTAGTTACTCCTTATGCTATATATATTGTGTTCTTGTGATTTTAATTTGTGTGTTATGATTATTGAAAGCAATAGTTGTTATTCCAAACAGCCTGTACAATGGGTTATATGTAGTTTATATTCATCGAAACAAACACTCTAAGTTAAATGGCCACTGTGTTTGCGTAGATGTGAGGGTTATTATAGGAATAAGAACACTTTCCCCCCACGTTTGATCCCGTTAGAATCTGGGCGCGAATCACAAATTGACATAAATCAGTTATGACCAGTCGTGTTGTTAGGTCAATTTAGTACCTACTGACCTCCCTGATGGATTTGAATAACAATCAGCCTAAGTGAAGTATTAACCTTGAACATAACGAAGTCACTGAGTGAACAGTCACTCAGTGAGTTGCCTTCGAGTTCCTAGACTGAGTCTAAAAGAAAGATTCAAGCATTTAGAGAGGCGAATATCAAAGAATGTCTTCTATGACGAAGAAGAAGGTGATGGGTTCAGTGAGTTGTGGCAATAGACTCACTGAACCCCATACGATCTCCCTGAAGAAAACAAGCATTATCCAAGACTGAAGTAAAGGCGGGATAAGTTGAATTGTGACAAGATGAAGTACATCAAACAATTAGCATGACTTACCCTTTTGGGATAGATGGGGTACTGACAAGTGTAAAGGACTTACGTCTTACTACTTAGTATAGGGTAAGACAAGATACTACACTGTACCAATAAGACAAGAATTGCGCATGGGCAATTATTGTCTTCTACCCAACTTTCCTTCTATATATAGGATGATTGTAAAGGAGAGAAAATAAGTTTGTGCACTTAATGCTTTAGACATTCACAAACAAGTTTTCTCTCCTCCAAACACGATCACACACTTGAGTTCTAAACTCTTGTTGATAGAATCATCAAGCTTAGCAATCGTTAGGATTAGACTAGCTTGTTAGTGAGGAGATCACAAAACCACACATTTTCTATTCAATCCTTTGTAGCTTCGTATACAATAGGGTATAATTCTTTAATAAAGCTAAGAGTTAAACGTTGGAAACCTTTGTGTTATTTACTTACTTGTATTAAGTTTATTGCATTACTTAACCATGGGTTAGGACTATACTTAGTATACTTAAGTATAGTACTAATTACAAGGGACCAACAAGTGGTATCAGAGCCGTAGATTATAAAACTTTTTAACCACCGTCTCAAAGTTTTTAAAACCTTGATCCATTATGGCTGAAAGTAATGTACCCCAACTTGTTAACAAAAAAGGAGCGAGTTACTCTGTTAACGCTCCTAATTTAGAATGCTATGTTATTTGATGGGAATGGAACCTTATTACATAACTTGTATTAAGAATGGTCCATTCAAACCAAAAACAGCAGCTGGTGATGACAAACCTGAAAACCAATGGTCTGACGATGAAAGGAGAGTGGTCAATCAAGACCAACGTCTCAAAAGCATCATAATATCTTGTATTCCTGGCGATATTATGGAGGCTGTCATCGAGTGTGAGACGACCAAAGAGACTTGGACATATCTTTTTCATAGTTTCGAAGGACCATCCGACACTAAGGAAAATAGGATTATGGACCTGAAGTTAGAATATAACACTTTCAGGGCCAAACCATCTGAAACACTTCCTCAGACTTACACCAGGTATAAAACCTTGCTCAATGAGCTAACGAATGACGGGGTGAAACTGTCTAAGCATGAAATCAATGTTAGTTTTGTGAACAGTCTCCCTGAAAAATGGCTTGGTTTTTCTCAAGGATTGAGAAATGCTAATCACATACAGACTCAGGATCTTGCAGATATTTATGGGAGATTTATCTATGAAGATAATCTAATAAATAGAAGATATCTTGAGTCCAAGAAGGCCTTAATAGCAGACACCTCAGCCGAACCTACCCAAATTGATCATGGCCCCATTACAACTGATTTTTACTCAAATGCAATTGTTCAAGATTTTCAGGAAACCTCAGATGATGAGGTGGATGAAATATCTAGTGCTGAATACATAAGGGATTTGAACAGGGAATATCATGAAAGGGCCATGTTGGCAAATACGAAACGTTATATCAAAAAAACTAGATTTGCTGGTAACCAATCCACTAAGGGAGTGGATTGCTACCGATGTGGTAAAACTGGGCATTTTTCTAAATATTGTCTTTCAAAAACTCCATTGGCCTCTTATAAAAATCAAAAATTTTCATCAGGCAATGACAATTTTCAACCCAAGTTTACACCAAAACTTATTCAGGCTTCTCCAATCAACCAAAGTTTTCAAAATAGTAAGAGAATTGAGAAAGACTATAGGTCTGAGTATAAAAAGGTTAAAGTAAAACTTGCACTCTTGGAAGCTGAACCTACTGTTGCTCAGACTCAAAAGCCTGCTCAGAACAAAGCCAAAGGGCTGGTAGCTGAAACTTTTGACTGGGATGATGAAGACTTGTCCTCAGAAGAGGAGGAAGTCAGGTATCAAGTGTTAATGGCTCTAGCTGATGATGAATTATCAGTGGGAAAGAATCACGCTCGAAATGGAGAATGGGTTGACATCACTATGAGAAAGGTAAACATGCTTCTCTCTATGGATGAAGAATCTGATTGGCAAAAATTCCTTAAGTATATTAACATTGACCTATTGTTTGTTGAAGAGCAGAGATTGAATCTTTTGTCAAAATATAATAAACTTGTTTTTAAATTAAACAAATGTAGAGAAGATTTATTAATTTTAAAACAAGCTAAACTTGAAGTAGTAAGCTGTCAACTTCAGAACACTGAACTTACTAAAATCAATCATGCTCTTCAAGAACAACTTAAGGAAGAAAAACGGATCAATGAGAAATGGACAAATAGCTCTACCTTAGCTTCTCATTGTATAAACAGTCAAATACCTGCCCAAAAGAAGAAAATTCCTGGGGCACGACAACTCACTGAAAAGGCACCTACTAAGGAAATGAGTGAAAAGGCATTCCTTCCTGCCTCAGTTGGGTTTGATCATGAAATGATTCCTAAGTCAAAAGACTGGGTTGAGAGATCAAACCCTGAGAGTGTTCTGCCTAACTTTAATACTGGAATAATATTAATTCCTGAATCTCAGGTTATTAATGAAAAACTTGGTCTGAATGAAGAGACCGATAAAGTCAGTAACACTGAAACATCTAGTGTTGCTGAAGACATTCAGACTCCTCTACCTCCTTTGAAGAATCTTCAAGGGGCAAGTTCATGTTCTAAACTAATTCTATTGTCTTACCAAGAACACTCACCTAGAGGAAGAGTTGGGTTAGGTTGTATTGAACAAACAAAGCCTGACTCAAAAGTGATACGAAATCACACTGAATCATGAACTGTCAATAAGAAAGCAACCAAACCTATATCTCCCTCAAGGACTCCTATCCACTCAGTCAACTCTACTCCTATTTTAAATCAAGAGGAGTTAAGTAGATTGTTCCAACTTTTCATGGAAGAGAAGCTGAACTCAGCCTCTAAAACTCAGGGTGAAACATCTGTTTCCTCACAGCCTGAATCATCAACAAGTAACAATACTGAACCTGAGTCTTCTAAGAAAGTTAAAACAAAGAAACCCTCTTGTGAGCTATTTCACTATACAAATCACACCACTGACGACTGCTTTAGAGTTCTCTATTGCATGAAATGTAAAAGTGAAGATCACAGGACAACAGATCATGAGATGCACATAGCTTCTATTAAAAAGGCTAAAAGACACAATGCTCAGCCTTACAACTATGGGCCCACCTCACAACAAACCAGAAAATCCAAGGCTAAGCCTTACCCACCATGTACACATTGTGGCATTCCCAATCATAGACTTGATGATTATGTATATTACCCTGAGTGTGAGATTTGTGGAAGCAATGATCACACTACCTCAGGACACAATAGAATCATCATGGTCAGAATAGGAATGCTAGCTGAGTCATCTCAAAGTACTGAATCCTCAGTCGGACTAAGCTGCAAAACATGTGGAAGGAATGTTCATTCTACCTCAAATCATGCTGAGTTTGAGTACTTCAAACGAGGTGAAAGACGTCAGGCTTTTCGAGCCAAAGAGCCTACTAAAAAGTGGACTCACAAGAGAAACTAATCCACCTTGTTATTTGTGCAGAAACACTTCAAGGAGCCTGTCTGGTACTTAGACAGTGTGTGTTCAAGAAGTATGACAGGTGTCAAAAGTTATCTACACAAATACGTGGAGCAACCAGGTCCTAAGGTAGTATTCGGTGATAATTCATCTTGTGTTACCGAGGGATATGGTTCAATTAAATGTGGTGGAATAGTTTTCTCAAAATTGACGTTTGTAAATGGTCTGAAGTACAATCTCATCAGTATCAGCCAACTGTGTGATGCTAAGTACATCGTTCAGTTTGATGATAAGCAAGGTACAATATTCAATGCTAACAAAGAAATTGTGTTGACTGCTCCACGAAGAAATGATATATATGTCTTAGACATGTCATCTGTAACAAGTTCAGGAGCATGTTTCTTTGCTAAAGCCTCAGACTCTGTCAATTGGCTTTGGCATAAGAGACTGTCACATCTAAATTTCAAAGATATGAACAAACTTGCAAAACAAAACAAAGTTCTTGGCCTACCTTCTCTTGTGTATTCAAAAGACAAACCTTGTTCAGCCTGTAAAAAAGGTAAACACAAGAGAGCTTCTTTCAAGCCAAAACAAAACTTTTCTATCAGGAAGTGTCTTTATCTTCTTCATATGTACTTATTTGGACCAGTCAGTCCAATGTCTTTAAATCATGAGAAATACACTCTTGTGATTGTTGATGAATACTCTAGATACACTTGGGTATACTTCCTGAAGAAGAAGAGTCAAGCTCCTGAATTTATAATGTCTTTTATCAGACAAGTAGAAAATCAAAATGATACTAAAGTTAAACAAATACGAACTGATAATGGAACAGAATTCAGGAACCAAGAGCTTGAGAGTTTTTGTGATAAGAAAGGAATTTCTTAGTACTTCTCTTCTCCTTACACACCTGAACAAAATGGTGTGGCTGAAAGGAAGAATAAAACTCTCATTGAAGCTGCCCGAACCATGCTCAATGGATCCAATCTTTCAAAACACTTATGGACCGAGGATGTAAAAATAGCTTGCTATACTCAGAACAGATGTATTATTGTCAAAAGACATGATAAGACTCCTTATGAAATATTCAGGGAAAGGATTCCAGATATCAGCTACTTTCATGTGTTTGGATGTCCTGTGTTCATTCACAATCAAAAGGACCATCTTGGTAAATTTGATGCCAAAGCTGATGATGGATACTTTCTTGGATACTCTTTTGTCTCCAAAGCCTCCAGTGTCTTTAACACAAGGAGACAACTGATTGAGGAGTCATTTCATGTCACCTTTGATGAAAGTATGGATTCCATTAACTTCATAAATCAATCAATGGAAGAGATTGGGATCAATGACTCATCAAGATATCCTCCTGATGAGTATGAACATTGTCCCTCAAAGCAGTATCAAACTGATGCTGATATATCCTTCCATATATCACCTCACAATAGGTCAATTGATAATTTAATCACACCTCAACATGTCCCTGAAGTTATCACTTCTCAAGCTGATGAATCGAATGATTCACCCATCTATGAGAACACTGAAGGGACAAGTGATGAATATCGATCCCCCTATTACTGAAAATCCTTCAGTAAGAGGTGATGTCCCAATACAATGCACTGAATCTCTAGTCCCTGATAATCACCAACCATCAACAAGCTCTAATCCAAGTCCTCAGGACAGATGGTCAAGACAACAACATATAGAGCTTGTAAATATAATTGGTGATGTATCTGAGGGGATGCTCACACGCAGTCAGGCTGCTAAACTCTCTGCTGCCTCAGCCCATGAATGTTTGTTTGCAGACTTTCTCTCTGAAATTGAACCAAAGAAGGTTTCAGAGGCCCTGACACATCCAGGGTGGGTTGAGGCCATGCAAGAAGAACTCAACCAATTCCTCAGGAACAAAGTGTGGAAACTAGTTCCTCTCCCCAAAGGGAAATCAGCTCTTGGTACAAAATGGGTATTTAAAAACAAGACTGATGAAGATGGAATTGTCATTAAAAACAAAGCTAGGCTGGTTGTTCAGGGGTGTGGTCAACTTGAAGGGATCGACTATGAGGAAACCTTCGCCCCTGTAGCAAGAATGGAAGCCATCAGGATCTTCCTTGCCTATGCTACTTACATGAACTTCAAAGTTTTCCAAATGGATGTAAAAAGTGCATTCCTGAATGGAAAGATCACTGAAGAAGTTTATGTTGCTCAGCCTCCTGGTTTTGAGAGTTCTAAGTTCCCAAAGCATGTTTGTAAACTTGACAAAGCCCTTTATGGACTGAAACAAGCACCAAGGGCATGGTATGAAACTCTCTCTACATTCCTGATAATGAACAAATTTGTCAGGGGAAGATAGACAACACCTTGTTTATCTTCAGAACCAAGGAGGATGTTCTACTAGTTCAGATATATGTTGATGACATCATATTCGGATCTACTAACTACAATCTTTGTAGAAAGTTTAAAAAACTTATGACAAAGAATTTGAAATGAGTATGATGGGTGAGTTAACATATTTTCTTGGACTACAAATCAAACAGGGGGATAAAAGGATATCAGTCTGTCAAGAAAAATATACCAGAGAAATACTTAAGAAATATGACATCTCTGAGTGTGCTTCAGTAAAGACTCCCATGGTCCCCCCCAACAACTTAGGTCATGATCTTACTGGTAAATCAGTCAATTAAACCTTATTCAGGAGAATGATTAGATCATTAATGTACCTAACTACAACCAGGCCTGATATTCAGTTCTCAACTATCTTATGTGCGAGATATCCGACCGATCCCAAAGAATCACATCTTATTGCTATCAAACGAATCTTCAGGTACCTGAAGGGTACTCCACCACTGGGTCTATGGTATCCTCGTTGCTCAGGCTTCGATCTTAAAGGATACTCAGACTCAGACTATGCTGGCTGCAACATGGATAAAAAAAGTACCTCAGGTGCATGTCAATTCCTAGGTGGCAAGCTAGTATGTTGGAGTGCAAAGAAATAGCAGTCAGTCGCAATGTCCTCTGCTGAGGCTGAATACGTGACAGCTGCTGGTTGTTGTGCAAAGATCCTTTGGATGAAAAGTCAACTCAGGGACTATAATGTGGAATACAAAGTAGTCCCTATCTTTTGTGACAACACCAGTGCTATTGACATTTCAAATAATCCAGTCCTGCATTCAAGGACCAAACACATAGACATAAGATATCATTTCCTCAGGGATCACATCTTAAAAGGAGACATTGAATTACATTTCATCCCCACTGAATATCAGCTAGCTGATATTTTCACCAAACCTTTGGATGAACCAACGTTCACTAGACTGAAAGCTGAACTTGGTATGCTGAATATTGATTAATCAGTCTCCCTGATGACATTGGATTCAGTATAATGTATATTCTTGATCCTCTCTCTGAGTAAATATATCTTATCGTCTTCCCCGTGACACTGAGGTACATTAAATGATGTAACTAAATGCTCTAAGGATTTAGTTACTTAATGTCCTAAGTTGGTAAGTCACAATATTAAATAAGGAACATATATTCCTTCAATAAATTGTCATAAACCAGTCAAGGGGTCGCTCATGTCAAGTATCCCACTAAGCATTAAATGCTTACCCTTTTTCTAGAAAAATCCGTTGTAAAAACGTTCTTTCAAATGCACGTGACCCCACGTCATCTCTGCAAAAAGTGTTATCTTTGCAGTAATGGAACAGTTGCCAAGAAAATAGGGGGACCACTTGTACGCTTTCATTTAATGCGGATGTGACAAGAAATTATAACAAATAAAAATCTCTTTCACATCCGAGCCTATAAATACCCCTCAATCAAAACAGACACACACACAGAGAACTTGTAATTTTACTCTGCCAAAATTTTCTCTCAAAGAAAAAGTGTGTGTGTTCAAACGAGTTTCCAAAAAAGGTTATTGTAAAAAGGAAATCACATTGATCACTTGTTTTATTGTTATATAGAACAAATAACCAAAGTTACCTATTGTTTATAAACTCTTGATCCTTTTTATAAGGCAAAAGTTCTTATTAGGTCACCTGGTGAATCTTGTTGTATTATAACAAGAAACAAGTCTTGATTTGATTTCCACAAATTGTCATTGTCCTTTTTCAAATCTTTAAAATCTATCTTTAATGGCAATGTCCAAGGCTATCAAATATGCCCCTCAGGCTGAACATGTCACCAATGAGGGTGTCCATTTTGCAGGAAACAACTATGAGGGAAATTTTAATTACCCTAGTAGTGTATCAGCCTACAAACCAATTTGCAAATTCTTGAAAAACTATGATTGGGCTGATGCTTTTACAAAAACCCCCTCAGTCTTCTTCCATGAATATCTCAGGGAATTCTGGTTTACGGCTGTGGTTGTAACCCCTACCCAAGGGCCTGAAGGATCTCATGGGTCTGAGATCAAGTCACATAAGATCTGTGTCATCATGTTCACTGTAAACAATGGGAAGACACCATTGATTTTAGACTTCAAAACATTTTGTCAAACTAGTGGACTTGATTATAAAAATGGAAAGTATGTTGCACATCCTGACATGGAGTCAGTTAAAAAAGGACTAAAAGAAATCGGGGTCCCTGAGTTACTTGTGACTAAAACCCCATTGATCAAAACTGCTTTCCCCATGGCTTGGAGGATCATGGTCACTTTTGTGATTCAGGTGATCGGTGGGAACTATTCATCTACTGAGCAAGTTAATTCTACTCAGCAGATGCTAATCTACAGTCTTATTAATGGACTGAAGATTGACATAGGAGAGATCGTTTATAATGATCTCGTAACCAGGCTCCTGAAGGAGTCTAGGCAAAAGTATGTTTCTTACCCAAGATTCATATCATGCGCCTTAGAACGGTTACTGGGTTCCCTTTACACTCAAGAAAATTTCAATGTTTTTTCTACTCCTATCCTGAGTTCCATAAACTTTTCAAATAACCCATCTGAAGTCAACCCCATTGCATTGACGGCTCACACGACTGAGGTGATCAGTCGTGAATCATCTGTGTCTCCCATTCCCTTCTTACCAAAGAAGGGGAACAAGAAGACTCAGGCTGTGCCTAAGACCAAACCAACAAAGGCACATGGCCCTGAGGCTTCCGAGGCACGACCCAAAAAGGCCAAGGCTAAAAAGACTACCCTTGTTCAGACCAAGCTTCAAATACCCCAAGGGAAAGAGCTTTCAGGAGGCCCTGATACATCACAGTCAGGGTCGACGGGCCAACCTACTGGTCCTCTTGATGGAGAAGGAAACAAACAACCTTCTCCTACGGGACTGCCTTTCACTCAGACCGATGAGGGCATTCGTAAATCACAACCTTTTCCTGAGGTCAAAACTAAGGCCAAAGACTCAGAGAGACGCCCACGGGTAACACACCTCGCTGATAGGCCTATCACTTCTACCAAGTCCAATGAAGGCACACTAGCTCAAAAGTCTTTGCCCGAGGACCCAAAAATTGATTCCTTAGACTCAGAGGGACGCCCACGGGTAAAACACCCCGCTGATAGGAATCTCACCTCCACAACTCCCGATGAAGGCACACTAAAACAAAAGTCTTTGCCTGAGGGAACCACTCTTGATCCCAAAGACTCAGAGGGACGCCCATGGGTAAAACACCCCGCTGATAGGGATCTTACCTCCACAACTGATCAATCACAAACTGCCTCTGAGTATCAGTTGGCTAAATCCCAAGCCTCAGGATTTGGGGTAGGGAGTGACGATAACCAAGGCAAACCTTCTTTTGAAGGGGAGCTGGATAAACCTAAGGGTTCACTAAACTTTGGACATTTTATAAGTTTACTCGAGAAGCCTGACGAGTTACTCTAAGGTTTCAGTGACGACGATGATATGATTGAGGCTGGGGATGAACCTGAAACTCAGGCCCCTCCTCAATCAGACCAGAAGCCACAGTCCCCACCAGTGTTCAAGGACATACCGCCCTCTCCTGAGGCTCAACAAAAGCCCTCCCCTGAGGCATCCGAACAAAAAGAGCCCTCCCTTGAGGTACCAAAAAAGCCCTCCCAAGAGGAAAAACTTGACACCTCTCCGTTGGGGACTCAGACTGTGGTTCTGGATGAGAAAGTTTTGAAAGCAACTCTCAAGGATGTATTAACTCATGCTTCCAAAGCCTTGAAAGCTGAGGTCACTCAGGTTCATGAAGACTTGGCTTCAAAGGCTGATGAACTTCTTGATGAGTTCAGGACATATGGTGATAGGTTTGATGTGGCTGAGGAAAAGATGAGAATTCAGGTAGACAACCAAATGAAATTCATCCGCTCTGTTAACATTAGTCATGAAAATCAAGAGAAGAAGCTCATCAACTTCCTCAACCATGCTCTTCCTACTGTCGAAGCAAATGTGTCCTTGAAGACAACTCTAGATGGACTAATCACTAGTACCACTGAGTCCAATTCCAGAGTTGGTCAGTTACTTGAGTTCCTGAAGGTGGACAGGCTCACTGAGGTTTTCGCTAGGTTAAACTCTCTCAGGTCTGACTTGGATGTGGTGAAAGGGAAATGTGATGCCATCTATGAGGATGCTCATATGGATGCTGAAGCAGAGTTCAGATTGTCAAGGGCTGCACAAGGTTTCATGGCTAATGGCTCCAATCTCTCTAACATCTCCAAATCCCTGAAAGAAGCTGATATTCCTAGGCTTAGGACAAGGATCACCACAATAGAAAACACTCAATCCCTTATTCAGTTGGATGTTGAAACTATCAAAGCTGACACTTAGTCCATGAAGGAAATGGTAACTGAGATGTTTCAGGCTTTCAAGGGATTCTCCACCACCTCAGGACCCTCACATAGGGCAAAAGCTGGGATTAGTCAGGCTGATCCTTCAACTTTTGAGGGGGAGAATGTGCCACCAATGATGTTAACTTGGACTGAACCTCCTTCTCATACTGAGGGGGAGCATGAAAGACTAGCAAAACCCCAACCCTTAAACTCAATTCCTCCCAACCCTGAGACCTCAATATCTAAGGTAGATAAGGGCAAAGGTATTGCTGATGAAACCCTAACACCTCCACCAAAGAAACTTGTAAAAGCCTCAAGATAAACAAGGCCTGATCCCGATGCCATTGTCTTGGTACCATATGATATTAATGGAATAATGTACAAGATGACTCCTGATCAAATCCAAGTGTACTTAGATAGAATGGAGTCGGCTAAGGCTAATGAAGCAACAAGGGCTGAGATCTTGAAGGTATCCACTGAGTTTGTGAAAGAAGTGGGTGGTAACCCTGAGGTCTTGCTGAGCAAGAAAGAGGAGAGGAGTTCATCCAAAAGTAGGAGGAAGAACTCAAGGCCATTCAGGATGAAATGGTCTTGAAGCAACAACAAAGAACCACCCAACTTAATAAGTTGTATGACCAATACACCAAAGTCGTCACCCAAAGAAGAAAGCCTGAACCAATCACTAACCTTCAGATCATTCCTCATACCACACTTGTCTCAGTATCTGTCTACATAAACAATGATGAGAGGAACTTTGAAGTTATGAAGAAATATTCATTTGGTGATTTTGGTCTCAGTGATGGGACGAAATGGGAAGGATCTTCAGGACCAAAACAAACAAATGTGTCCCTGAAATACTCAACTCTCTCAGTAAGAGATATGAGAGGTTGAATCAGATGAAGGAACAATTAGGAATCACTGAAGATCTTCCTTTAGCTGAACAAGAGCCTACCAAAACTCAGGGAAGAAAGAGAAAAAGAGTTGAGCTTGAAGCTGAGACTAAGATCCCTAGGTTAGACTGCAATCGTAATCTCCCTGAAAATGTCCCCTTTGTGAACAACATGGTTATAGAAGAACCTGAGTGGGGTATCTTCTTCATTGATGTATTTGGGGATGAAGCATTTCAAAGAATGAGTGACATAGAGAAATGCACTACTGAGAGTGTTCTCATCTTTCTTGTGATGGCTGGACAAGTTCAGACTGATGAGAATAAAAGATTTACTGAGAAGCTTAGGGAGATAATTTCTAGGAGGCCTGACAAAGAAAAGGTGTTAAAGTCATCAAGGGTGAAGAGGGAAGCAATGGATTCCTGAATAAATGTAATCTTTTGTTTTATTTATATTTCTTGCATCAGACTATTCAGTCTTATGTAATGATGAATGAAAATGAAGTACTTTGCTATATCAAGTCCTTTCATTAGTAGAATAGTTTGTAATAAGAAGAAGCCTCTTTGCTCACTTATAAAAATTTCACTTAGGCAAATTTTATATCCAAATAGGGGGAGATTGTTAGGTCAATTCAGTACCTAATGACCTCCCTGATAGATTTGAATAACAATCAGCCTAAGTGAAGTATTAACCTTGAACATAACAAAGTCACTGAGTGAACAATCACTCAGTGAGTTGCCTTCGAGTTCCTAGACTGAGTCTAAAAGAAAGATTCAAGCATTCAGAGAGGCGAAGCTCAAAGAATGTCTTCTATGACGAAGAAGAAGGTGATGGGTTCAGTGAGTTGTGGCAATAGACTCACTGAACCCCATACAATCTCCCTAAAGAAAACAAGCATTCTCCAAGATTGAAGTAAAGGCGGGATAAGTTGAATTGTGACAAGATGAAGTACATCACACAATTAGCGTGACTTACCCTTTTGGGATAGATGGGGTACTAACAAGTGTAAAGGACATACGTCGTACTACTTAGAATAGGGTAAGGCAAGATACTACACTGTACCAATAAGACAAGAATTGCACATGGGCAATTATTGTCTTCTACCCAACTTTCCTTCTATAAATAGGATGCTTGTAAAGGAGAGAAAATAAGTTTGTGCACTTAATGCTTTAGACATTCACAAACAAGTTTTCTCTCCTCCAAACACGATCACACACTTGAGTTCTAAACTCTTGTTGATAGAATCGTCAAGCTTAGCAATCGTTAGGATTGGACTAGCTTGTTAGTGAGGAGATCATAAAACCACACATTGTCTATTCAATCCCTATTGTAGCTTCGTATATAATAGGGTATAATTCTTTAATAAAGCTAAGAGTTAAACGTTGAAAACCTTTGTGTTATTTACTTACTTGTATTAAGTTTATTGCATTACTTAACAATGGGTTAGGACTATACTTAGTATACTTATGTATAGTACTAATTACAAGGGACCAACACGTGTCCCATTGTATAATCTCATGCTTGGATTTGCCTAGGAATTTTAAAGAGTTTAGAAACTCAACAGGGTATTGTTGGTGTTGATCTAAGGTGTCTGTAGATCCATTACACACTTAATCGACACTATTGTAAGTAACGGTTTCATCAGCCAGCTTTTTGAACATATAATTGTTTATCTCGTTGGCATCATCATTCCTAGGAGTTAGAATTGAACTCTCCCTTAGATAGCTTCCATCACTTTTCCTAGCTTCAAAATCAGGATAATATTGACAATCTGTTCCAAAGGAGAACTGCAAGCTTTGAGAATGAAATCCTTCGAAATTTCTATCCACGTTCCTCCGTCTTTTTTTTGCTGGCACAATCCCATCACCCCATCTAAAACCCATTTATTAACCTGTTGTTTGCTTCTATCTATCTCGCCTGATGCAGAATATTCATTTACTCGCATACTGCGTGTAAGAGTAAACACTTTGCAAGAATTACATAAAGCTGACCAGTTTATGCATGCTTGCACTACTTCAGGCCTAGTTGCTCCTATAGAATATGAAATCTAGTTGCTCCTTATGTTATACAGTTGGGGCATTGTATTGCCTTGTAGATCTGCGCTCAGAACGAAGGTGTAACTCAAAATTCACAGATCCATGAGAATGGCACCAATCGCGTGCCATCCGGAATGCTTTTGCAATAGAACTAAATTTTTCCAACATGGAGATTAAGTCTGCTACAATTGTTGCGTTCAACTCATCATCTACCTTGTTATTTAGAAAAGTAGACATCCGGTTTTTAGCTTCATTTTGTGTATCAAAAAAATAAAGTTGTGCGTATCTCGGCTGGTGGCCTTTTGGCTGAAGAAGAAAACCAATACGATGATAATTTTGTGCATTTATCCTAAATGTATACAACCCCCTTCCGTTATTTATTGCATGATCTATTCTAGCTCCAAATGATGTAAAGCAGAACATGCTGTTATATATCCTAATTTGTTCTCTAAATTTTGATGTAGCAGGATTAGCAAAGTCAAAGAGGCAGTCTAAAGGTTGTGGTGTTGCTTTGAATTTGGGTAAGAGAATTTTTCCCTATTGGCAACATAAAGAAAATGTTGGATTGACAGCTCTATGACTTTTATTAATTATTTCTTCATACCACATACTGGCATGGCAGTTTCGACATTGATAGGACGGAGGTCCAAGGTTACTGTAGGAAACGGAAACTCCTGGTTGATGTATAGTGAAGGTTAGACTCATATTTAAATTATAAATGGATATTATATTTGAACCTATTCACTAACTCGAATGAATCTTAATTAAATTATAAATGGATATTCAGTGTGGAAAATAATATGATGTTTGCACTAACAGATTCAGTCATACATATGATATATAGAGAGCATATTTCTAGATTATTACATCATATAGTTTGCAAGATTGATTTTTCGTAAAAAGTTCCAAGCCTTCCTGAGTTTCTTTTCGTTCTCTATATACCCTTGGTACAAAGAGGCGCGTTGCTTTATAGCACTAAAGTACTTCAGTTATAGGTTTTTACACTTCTTAGTTACTGGGTCAGTTTAGAAATCATCGACCGGGTCAGTTTGGAAACACACTTTTTTTTACAAAGATAAGATAGATAAATAAAGTGCAAGTTATTTATATCAAAAATTCATTACTGTCTATATAACTATTTCTATATGAATTAACATAGTTTTCTTATAATTCGAATCAGGAAGAGCCGATAATTTACGAAGAACGGTTATAGATGGGATAAAATACCAAGAAGCTACGTTATGAGCAATATTGATTCGCGGCACTATTAAATATACAACTGCGTCAACCTATGAAGGTTTTACTATATAGAAACTCCTTCACATCTGAGTCGATGATTTATACTGTATAGAAGTTCCTCCACACACGAGTCTTTTTAGGCAGAATGTTGTTTTAGTATTGTTTTAACTATTATATAGCTTAGATACTAAGTAGACAGTCAATTTTAGCCATTTTATACTTGTTTGTTTTAAGCAAACCTTACTATATTATTATTTGTTTCAATTTTAGCTCCCATACTTGTTTTTTTGTTGATTTATCGGCGATTGGTTTTTCTAAATTGCATAATAGTAGTCAACAATAAAGCTAACTGAACATCGATAGGATTACTTCAAAAACTTCTATTAACATCCATGAGACTTCTATTACATTGTTCAATAAACTACACGGTCCATTAAAGATTTAGGGCTACATCTAAAAGTTCTTTCAAAAATTCAGGGTAGTATAGTTGAAGCTTTCATTCTTTTCCATCAACTTTGGCTCAATACCCGAGTGAACAAACCACATCTAATTATTGAATTTTCTCTGAGTGTCTTCTTATGTTCTTCTTGGCTTGAACATGATCATAGTAACCATGGTATGCCCCTTTGGTTGAGCCGCCTATGTATCTTGCAGCTGAGAAAACAAAGTTAATTGAACATGGACATGTTATTTCCAAAATCTCTCATAACATCAATTCCTTGAACATCGTCAAAGATAAAAAACATGTCCTCCAAAACATTTAGGACAATATTTAGGATTATTCTTAAAAAAAGTTCATCTTAAAAACTAATTGCATCATGATTGGTTCTTCTAATCTTCTGCTGAGATTGATTCATCGGTGCTTGACTAAATAAGCCTTAAAATTACAATTAAACCATAAGATTATGTTATGTTGTTATGCTGGTTAACATAAAGATGCTAAGTAAATTTATCAAGACCTTCTTCTTATTTTCTTTTTATCCGTAGAACAACCATTGTCATAATTGTATGTCTCTTCAATTGAGCTTCCAACATACTCTGCATCTGAGTCCTCAAGATCCATTCTTAAACAATGTGTTTGTAAACAACAATTTAGTATTTAGAAATATAGGTTGCGTAGAAAGAGAATTATGTTAAAATAAGATGTAAACCTTATTTTTTTGTTGGTTTCAACAGGCTTCAAAGGAGTTGAGACATATGGCTCTTTGGAAAGCCACTTCAAGCGAGTAGGAATCTTCAAAGGAGATTCATACTCAACGATCTTTTGAGGGGATGTAATATCCACTGGCATTTGAGGAGATGCGTTTTCCGCTGAAATAGATTTGTTCTTGGACAAAACTTCCACACTATTCATGCTCCCATCAGTATCTTCCGTGTCTGATCTAGCACTTTCCACAGATGGCTCATTATAAATGAGCCTCCAACATGTAAAACTTTCAAAAGACCCATATTCATAATAAGTGTGGGTCCTGATTTCAAAAACATAAGTATTTCCAATAAGATTCACTAGAGCTGGTGGCAATCAACATTCCCATCATTTTCAACACCGACAATGGTATCAGCTGCACAACCAACTATTTCAGTCGCTACTTCATAAAATACAACAACAACAACATACCCAGTTTCATCCGCCACACCCAATTCAAGCTTATATCTGCAAGGTAACCGTGAGGAAATAAGCTGTTTGTTTTTTTAATTTAAATTATTTAACTTACGAAGAACCAATAGACCTTAACACTAGGTATTCAATTGTCTTATTACAACCTTCGCAATAGAAATTGTCATCCTTCCTCGTTGCACCTTTCTTTCATGTAGCAGACCCACACGATGGATAAGGCCAACCTCGTCTTGTCCTTATGTTATCAATGTTTAGCCTACAATGAAAGGTTGCAGACTGCACACATAATAATGTAGATTAAACTGCAGCAAGCTGACATTAGAAGAAGGAGTAATCAAAACTAAAAGAACATACATCATTTGTTCTGTTTCAAGCCCACATAAAGAGATTTTCCAACGTTCATTCCCTTGCTTCAGATGGATCGGCTGGCCCAACTCTTTTTCCGGATTGAATAGCACGCCTGACATCATGCAAGGTATATGTAAGAATACAACTAACTTTTCAAAATTGATAGAAATACCCATATACTTTCTAACTTGTTTGCCTTTTTCATGTCCTGGATAATGGGTATTTCCATATCATCATAAATTTTGGTCGAGGTGGTGCTTGACAAATATAGCTTATCTGAAAGGTAATAAGACTACTTGAATTAACATGGGCACATAGATTATTTGAATACACATAAAAGTTACTTGCACTTACTATTGTAAATCTTGGGACACACGGATGACAAAACAATGGGGCATAAACCAACTTGTTTAGTTTTTTTCTCGATGAGAACATCACAAAGGCTTCCCCATAGAGTGACCTGCATTGACTGCCGATTGATTCAATAAAAGAAACAAATTAGAATATAGCATTGAAGACAAAATAGTCATAAATAACAATATCTACCTCTCATTTCCAGATAGAAATCTAGATTCTTGGACCCTGTTCTCTTTATCTCATTTATCCTACCAACATTTGTAACATACCCTGCAGCATCTGCAGGTTTTTTACATGAATGTTAGCAACTATTTATTATGTACCAATTAAAATTATTTTATTACACCTATCTTACCAATTAAATATTTTCCATCTGTAGCCACAATATGGTCCCAAGGGATAAAATTGAAGGGATAACTGATGAAGCCATCAGGGCTGACAGAAACTTTTCTGATTGTTGTCGCTCCATCAAAATCCAATATGTAAGTATCATCTTTCTTCACTCGATACTCTGCCTTATTCTGGTTCACAATAAAATTCTTGATTAAGTATATATCGCCCTCTCTTGTACGCATGAAATTGTGAGTCACACTCCCTTTTGTAGAGCAATGAATGGTATTACCCTGAGAATATGCAAGCATTAGCATAATCATAAAAAACCATATTATTTAAACCAGTATCTAATCTATTATGAAAATATAACTTTGCATCAAAGAGTACAAACTCACTACTCAAATATGTCCTTTTTATAGCATTGACATCCCAAACTCTACCAACCATAACTATAATAGAGGCAGTAGTATTTAATAACTAGTTTTTACTCAGGTTAAAAAGATTCGTTTAAGTATGTCTCTTCGAATTGAAAAACTTGTTGTTTAATGTGTGACTCAGTTGTATTTTGGTGGAAACAAAGATGTGTCGTTGTAGTGTTTTAAAATAAAAGTGCAGAACAAATAAAGTAAAAGACTTTAAAGTAAATCTAAATCTAATAAAGTAAAGGGAGCAAGTAATTAAAAGCAAGACGAGAACTAAAGGGCAATAAAGTAAATAACGCAAACTTAAATCTAACTAGGGCAAACTTAAAACGCAACTAAAACTAAAACTTAAACTAAGGCAAATAAACTTAAAGTGCGAATAAGGAAAAAGGCGGGAAAAATAAAGCTTAAAATGAAAAGGGCAAAAAAAACTAAAAACTAAGATTTCCCTATCCGGAATAAACTCCTATTCGGAATAAATGCTATTCGGAATATCTGTCACCTATTCGGAAAGATTAGCCCTATTCGGAATATTTGTCTACCCGGAATATTAACCCTTATGCGGAATGTGCCTCCTATTCGGAATAATACCTCTATTCGGAATATCTGTCCCTATTCGGAATAAAGTCCTACTCGGAATATTGGGCCTATTCGGAAAATCCAGCCTATTCGGAAAGATCCTTCTATGCGGAATAAAAGTCTCTATTCGGAATGTCAGCTTCTATGCGGAATTCCTCCCCTATTCGGAATACTGGAAATTCCGAATAGCAAATTCTACAAAAACCCCTATGCGGAATAACTTGCTATGCGGAAAATCACCCTTATTCGGAATATAAAATATTCCGCATAAGCCTAGCTTCTAAACCTTTACTCAGAATGTTAATGTTCCGAATAGAGCACAAACAGGCAAGACCTTACTCGGAATATTTTGCCTCGAGTCTGGGAATGATCAGAAATGAGATCCAAAGAACAAGGAAAGTAAAAAATAGCTCGGATCTAACAAAAACTAAGCTAAATCAAACACAAGATCAAATCAAACAAGCAAATAAACAACTATTAAGCATAAACAATCAATCCAAATTAATCAAACTCACAAAACTTAATCAAAATAATCAAAACCCACTTAAATAAATCAACCAAAAATAAAGAACTTGAACATAAACCAATCAACACAAAGATTAAAGAAAGGTAGAATGAGATTAACAAGATAAAGATAAAGCTTGACAAGAATTAAAAAGAAAAACTTACTTGAATTAAATGGTAATTAAGGTGCAAGACAAGGTAATTAAATGACAAGTATTTAAATTGACAAGGTAATTAAAGGTGGAAGGACTAATTGTCACGATTAGCCAACAAAAACAAATGCTTAACAATCTAAACTATTTATAGGGGAGTATTAAGGAAGCTTCCTCCCCTCCTTCATTTCTTGTTAATTGCGGGATTAAGTCCCTCCTTCATTTAATCTTCATTAATTGCGTCATTAGTCCTTTTCTTCTAATCTTTCTTTTAAATTTGGACTTTAAGGACCTGTGGCTCGAGATATCTTTTGAACTCGTCTTTAATTTCTTCAATAAAATAGACTTGAGTTTCTCGACTTTTGATAAACTTCTGTCTTTTGACTTTTTCTTCGATAAATCTTCAAAATTGGTCTTGGACTTCCGTTCTTTTTCCACTCTTGACTTCTCGACTCCGTCTTTCATCCTTTTCTTCAATAAAAGTCAGTAAATGCCCGTGAATGTCCGTGTTTTCTCCACTCTTCACCTTTTCATCCTAAATCACAACAAAAACACAAACCACGCATAATTCCGACATAAAAGACATAAAATACACGTTTTGGTCCGGTTATTTTTGTAATTAAGTGATAGAAAAGATGGGTGTTTACACACCTATCAAATCCCCTACACTTGACCATTGCAATGTCCTCATGCAATGCATTAGTTACAAAGCATGTTTACACTTTTCATCATAATCAATCCACGTTGGCCTTTATTAAAGAGATAGAAAATTATAAAAATGCAAAGCAAAGAAATTAAAAGCATACCTTGGGTTTTGAAAATATCATGAATAATCATCATCCTCAACTTTTCACTTTCTCCAAACCAAGCTTAAAAACGAGATCATTGTTATTATAAGTTAGTAAACTAACACGAACTCATGTGGGCCAATTATTCACTTAGACTCCCTTATTCCTATGGGTATCTCTTATATTTTATTATTTGTCTTGAATGATCACGAAGATGCATTGTTTGACTTATTTTGATAATTATTAAGTCTGAAAATAAAGTGCACGATTTAATCAATAGTTAGCTAAAGGACCAAATCTTTTAAAACTGCTTCTCGGGATATCAAAAAGTTCATATCTTGGCATAACTTGGGTCGCGATTTGAGACCTTTCTCGGGCCGATATTTGGCAGCGACTTCATACTTCAAATCTTGAGAGACGTTCATGAAATAATGGTCTTCTCTTCATAAATGGAATTTCTTCACTTGGAATTTTTGAGAGATTCTTCATATATGGACCACGACTTCTTCATTTTTCTCCAATCTTTATTTTGGATTTTGATATACAACTGTTGATGCAAAAGTTGGTTGATCCTTGCTAGACCCGAATTAGGCTTAATTCGGGTTGGCTGGGTACCGGCTCCTGCACCAAGTGAATCTTCTGGTTGGGATCCTGCACACTAAACAACACGCGTTAGGCTTACCGTGGGAAGGTTTCCCACGATTAGACTCCGGCGTGAGAGTAAGTAATCGGTTTAGGGTTATATGTGAGTTTAGAGAGAATTGTGTTACCTTTGTGGAACCCTTGGGGGTTCCTTTTATAAGCAGTGAAACCCTAGTGGGCTTTCACTGTTCCTTCGGCCCCAAGGAAGAGATAAACACCAGAATTAGAATGATTGTAATCTTCTAATTCTGGTAGTGAATATCCTCCCTTAATGGGGTAAAGATATCCCTAGACAGGATATTATTCTGTCTAACCCTATGTCGGCCGTATCGGCCGTACCGGGCCGTGGGCCGCACACGTGTGCGCGGTTACTATTCACTCAGGCCCATAAGCCTGACTGACATTATCCCACCCATACGTAATGGGCCGGATATGGGTAGTACCCTCGGGCCAGGTTAATGACCCGGCCGGGGACTATACGTCATCATGTCCCCCCAGTCTAGTTGTTACAACCGTAGGTGGAACCTCTAGACTACAAAGATGCTCCCGGACGTACCAAGGAATTCATAACAAAGGACAATGATGCTCGATACATAGTAGCCGAGACAAAATAAATATATCATTAAATGTCAAGTCTTACGTTAGAGCCGCATAACCCGACATGAACGACTGTTCATCTGACTTGTTTGACTGACAAAAGTGCAGACAGTCAGAACATTGAGCAGTGCAAACGTGTGGGTCAGATATGACCCGTGGGTCCCATCTGACGTTTCACTTGCCTCTTGCCCCCTAGCCACACGATTGAGAACAGTGGCCAACACGTGTCACATATCCAACAGGCTGTGACCCTCAAGGTAACCCTATAAATAAGCCACCCCTACGGCTGTGTGAAACACACAGTTCACAACCTCCATTTCTGCCATTAAAGCTTTCCTTTTATCTTGAACCAAGTACGCACGGATCCCTTCACACGCAGGTTAGAATACCACGTCCTTACACTCTTTTTTAGTAATGGCCAATAGAAACAGCCCTACCATCGGATCCGTGCTAAATGTCATGTCCCAAGACCAGTTAAACCATTTTTGTACAAATTACTTCATCCCTTCCAACCTACACCCCTCACTCCCTGGCGTTGGGGACCTCATAACTGAGGCTCTAGCGGGTAAGATAGGCCTCTATACTCGCCTGTTTGATGCGGCTAATTACCGCATCCCTTTCACCCACTTTCTCGTAGATCTGTTAGGATATTATAATGTACACATTAGTCAGCTCCACTGCATAGGTGCCTGTAAAATTAGCCAATTCGAGATCCTTTGCCGTGCTAGGAGTATCCCCCCAACCGTAGAGTTATTTAGGTTGTTTTACACTCCAAACTTAGTGAACGGTTGGGTATCTTTCAAAAAACGAGCCTCTAACAGCCCACAATCACACAACAAACCAATGGATTCACTGAAAAATTGGTATGACCATTACTTTTTCATTGACGAAGTTGTATGGCCGGGTGATTTCATCATTAGGAACAGATTCCCGCACGACCCTAAGCCGCACGCCAGTACATACAATCCCCTTCACTCGCAAGAGTTAGATCGAAATAGGACTGGATTCCATAGAAACCTGCCGGAATCATTCTTATGCTTGCTAGGAATTAGCCGCAATTACTTTGGTCCCTCCAATAGGTATCCTGTATTTTGGAGAAGGCAGGGCGAAGGTAGGCTAATCATCCGTACGCCAATAAGAATGCATACATGTGTACGATATCTAACATCTATTGTTTTGTGCTGTACAGAGATGAACTTTTTTGGACTGTTGCGCCAGGGCGATCCAAAGCTTGTGCCGGAAGGTCTCCGCCCTCTCCGTGAAGATGAACAGCCCCTCCTTGAGCACACCCGACCAGTGACGGTTGCCTTGGAAGCCGTGCCTGATCCCCATTCTGATGAAGAGCATGGAGATCATGGTGATGGTAATGACCAGATGAACCAAGGGGGAGCCGGGCCTTCCTCACCACATAGAGAACAACAGGGAGACAATATCGAAACCGACTCCACCATTCGTCGACTGATGGGCGATGATGATGATGATGAAGTGCAACAGCGTGTTAACTTGGATGAAGATGAGGAGGCCGAAGAGGAGATTGATGAAATCACAGCACAGCCCCTCACCAGGCGCACCCGAAAGAGGGGGAACCGTGCAGGAGATACTGCATCGGCCGAGATTGGTGAACACAATGCTCCCCGCAAGAAGCTTCGAGAAGACCACCCTATGTATCAATCTGTTGGGAGTGCCACCCAGGGTTCCGAGGCTAATCGGGTCACTCATGTCGATCCCGTCACCCAAATTGCCCCAACTGCTTCCGAAGGAGCAAGAAGCAATATGTAAGAAACCATCCAAACATGCAAGAATGTCTGTTCTTTTTTTTTTTAGCCATACTTAAAAAATACTCCATGATACTCATGTCACAGGGACAACCAAGCGGAGGCCGCACCGCCTTCTGACACCCAAGTGAATAAGGAGAAAGGTAAAGCTGTTGAAGAAAATCCTGCGGTCGCCACAAAGTCCGGCCCTGTTTTTGAAGATGGTTCACCCCTGCTTTCCCAAGACTTCCCCACATCCGGTGCTCCCCAACCTTTTAACCCTATATGGACCATTACCACGGCGTCGCGATTGAGGAGTGCTGAGGAGTGTCGTGAGTACCTTAACAACTGCATACCACCAAGCTTGGTGCAAGAGGTGAACTCACTAAATCATGCGGATTTGGCTGATGAGTATAATGGGACGCTTGTTCATCAAATGGCGATGGGAACCGCGATGAGAGTCAGGTTTGAAGCTGCCCTTGGGCACGTCGAATCCCTCAAGAGAAAAGTTGGACGGAGGGAAAAAATGATTGAGGATAATGAAGCCCTGATCGCTGACCTCCAGTCCAAACTGGCGAATGCTGAGGCAACAATCAAGACACAATCGGCCCGTGCGAGTGAACATGATCAGCAAGTAGTCCACCTTGAGTCTCAATTAGATGCCGCAAACACCAAGGTACATGTCCGTGCCGTACCACTCATATATGTCAACAATGAATGTACTAACACGTCTTTCATTATAGGTAACCACGGCCGAAACCTCTGCCCATTCTTACGCCAGCCAAGTAGATGATCTGAACCAGAAGCTGAAGGACGCGCATTTGGCCGTCCAAAACATGGAAAAAATGCAGACAGAACTTGCTGAGGAAAGGACCATCACCCAAGAGCTGAAAGAGGCAATTGCCCAAAAAGAATTGGTGATGGATGCCCTGACCGCTGAGCGTGACAATGTACTGTGCCCTCAACTGCTAACAGCCATTGCGGGCCGTAGGTGGATGGTTGGGCATGGAGCACGCCTGGCCGTGACGAAGGTGCTAGAGGCCCCATCCTTTGTACAACAATTTGCCAACCTTGTATCTGATGGCATCGACCATGGCCGGCACGAAGGAATGGTTGAGGCTGCTGAACTGATCACCAAAGGTGGGGACATCGCCCATCACACCTTTTTTAAGCCCGAAGCCGCCAGCAAGATGACTGCCTCCATGGCAGCGATGCAGGATCTGCATTACCCATTCTTGGATGAGCTAGAGGCCACCAAAGATGCCCCGAACACTGAAATCATGGAGAAGCTCAATCCTAGCATGCCTTCCACTGCTAACTTTCCTCTAACCCTTCCTGTATATGAAGACGTAACCAGGGTCGTATTGGACGAGGGACCCTTAGACGTGGTGTTGGAAAGGATTGCAGCCCAAGCCCAGCAGCGGGGAGAGCGTGATGAATGGTTGCCGCGTCTGGTGGAAGAACAAGCAGAGATGGGTAAGTTTCTCCCCTCAATTTAGGATGCTTCTTTGTCCACAATCAAACACTTGTTATGTAATCTCTGAATATGTATTGATTCGTCCGTGTATGTACACGGCTAACAATTTTATGTTTTGTATATAAGTCCGTGGGTGACCACGGCGATTTTGATTTGTTTTTGGAAACCTGTGTATTTGTGCTTGTGTTCGAAACATTGTAGTTTAATACTGCGTGATATACCACGTCTTACTCACAAAGAAAATACATTCAAGTCTACAATATACTAGACGTGCGACGTGCGTCTTTATTATGCGGAGCACGGTATGGCTATAGCATATGAAACTTACCCCAACGTCTCGTGAGTAAGGTGTCTAGTAGGGATACGTGATCCGTGCGGCTGGGGTTGCATCCCTCTTACGCGGCAAGTTGAATTAGTAGGTTCACTTAATCCTCTTACCCCTCCTGGAGGCGTATAGTACATGTACGGTATTTCGAGAGAATGCATATGAAAGAAACATGGCATAATATAACACAATTAAAGTTCATACGGCTAACAAAGAATCTAACAAAGAAGACAATAATTTGCACGAAACAGGCCGTGGAGCTAGCTAGGCACCACGGCATTTTATTAGAACATTTACATTTTTTGTTTGAACAATGATGACAAGTCCTAAAAAGGTCCATAAAGGAAACTTAAACAAACATAAGAAAAACAAATAAGACAAATAACCCGCATGGTTCTTTATTAAGACCACCTATAACAAAGTATCCATGCGGGAGCCGTAGCTTTCAAAGATAGCACCTTTTTAGATTGGCGATGTTCCATGTGCGCTCTAGGTCGCGGCCATCCATATCGCGTAGCTTGTACGCGCCTCGTCCCAAGGCTTCAGTGACTTCATACGGTCCTTCCCATTTAGGGCCCAGTTTTCCTGTATTTTCCACGCGACTTGCTTCGTTAGCACGATAGACATAGTCTCCCGGTCGAAAAGAAACACCTTTGACCTTGGCATCGTAATAAGCCTTCATCTTAGCCTTGGACTTAGCTTCATTGATGGCTGCTAATTCCCTTTTTTCCTCCAACAGATCTAGGTTGATTCGCAGCTGTTCATCATTTGTGACGGCATTAACCTCCGCCGTGCGGATGGTAGGCATCCCTATTTCTGCTGGTATAACGGCTTCAGTGCCGTAAGCCAATGCAAACGGAGTATCTCCGTTGGCTGTTTTTATCATGGTTCTATGTGCCCATAGCACATGCGACAATTCCTCGACCCATTTGCCCTGTCGTTCATCCAGCCGCGCCTTGATCCCATTCCCCAAGCTCCTATTTGCTCGTTCGACAAGGCCGTTCGTTTGTGGATGCTTGACAGACGCGAAGCGCCGCTTGATGTTCAATGATGCACACCAGTCTTTGAATGGGTTATCCGTGAACTGTTTGCCGTTGTCTGATATAATTTCTCCAGGTAGACCGAAACGGCATACAATGTGTTCCCACACAAACTTCTTGACCTGCTTACCCGTGATAGATTTTACTGCCTTGGCTTCTATCCATCGTGTAAAGTAATCCATTGCAACAATCAAGAATTTAACCCCTCCCGCAGCTACAGGAAATGGTCCTGCGATGTCAATTCCCCACTTGTAGAATGGCCATGGGGACGTGATAGGTGTAAGCTCCTGCTGTGGGTGCCGCGGTACTGGCCTATGCACTTGGCAATCATTGCACCTGCGAATCATGTCGCGCGCGTCTTTGTGCATAGTGGGCCAATAGTATCCTGTTCGTAAGGCTCGAGCTACCACGGATCGTGGACCTGCATGCATGCCGCACAATCCTTCGTGTATGTCACTAATCACATAGGCCGCCTGGCGTGGTCCAACACACCGCAGCCACGGCTGCAAGAAAGAGCGCTTATAAAGGATGCCTTCCCGGAGTTCGAAATATTGTGACTTCCTTTTAACGCGCCTTGCTGCTTTTTCCTCGTCTGGGAGTGTTCCACTAGCCAGATAGTTGATGATTGGGGTCATCCACGTAGGTCCCTCTTCTTCAACTATAGCAGTCACTTCCCCTTCCGTGATAGACTTTTCTTTGAGTATTTCCACCAAAACCTGTTTAGACAAGTGAGCGAAGCTTGTGGACGCGATTTTACTGAGGGCGTCCGCTTTCTTGTTCTCGCCCCTTGGTACCTGCTTGATGGAAAACTTACTGAAAGTTGCGATTAACGTCTTGACCTTTTCCAAATACCTGACCATGTTGTCCTCCTTAGCCACATACCCACCTAGAATATGGTTCGCGACAAGCCGTGAGTCCACGTAGGCCTCAAGGTTGCGAACTCCCATTCTAGCGGCGATTTTTAAACCCGCAATTAATGCTTCATATTCCGCTTCGTTGTTGGTGGCCGTGAACTCAAAACGGAGGGCGTACGTGAATTCCATACCTTCTGGATTTGTAAGGATGAGGCCTGCCCCGGATCCGTCTGTGCATGAGGATCCGTCCGTGAATAGCACCCAAGGTTCCGATAGGGCCTCCTCTTGCTTAATGATTGGTTCTTCCTCATCCGGCTTCTCGATCAGGAAATCTGCCAAGATCTGGCCTTTAACAGCCGTCCTTGGTCTGTAAGATATATTATGCCCCCCCAGTAGGATGCTCCATTTTTCTAGTCTCCCTGCCACGTCTGGTCTAGATATAACCTGCTTGATTGGCTGATCCGTAATCACGACAATCGGGTGCGCCTGAAAGTACCGGCGCAGCCTCTTTGTAGCGAATACTAGTGCTAGTACCAATTTTTCCATGGGGGAATAGTTCAGCTCCGCTCCTTGTAATGTTCTACTTATAAAGTAGACCGGGGTCTGTACTGTGTCTCTGTCCGTCATCAGTACCGCGCTTATTGCGCCATGGGTAGCCGAGAGATACATAACAAGCTCCTCCTTTGGGCGGGGAGCTACCAACATGGGGAGAGATGCGAGATGCTGCTTGAGTTGGCCAAAGGCTTCCTCAGCTTCCTTCGTCCAACGGAAGTCTCCCTTTCTAATACACTTCTTCAGTGTCTTAAATAGGGGCAGTGACTTCTCTGCGGATTTGGATAGAAATCTATTTAGTCCGGCTAACTTCCCATTCAGGGATTGCACCTCCTTCCGTGTCTGCGGGGACGGTAGCCGTATCACTGCGTCCGTCTTCTCTGGACAAGGTTTGATGCCGTTTGGGTCAATCAAATATCCCAAGAACATTCCTTCTGTTGCACCAAACGTACATTTCTTTGGATTTAATTTCATATTAATCCTTCTCAGCGTGTCGAATGTCTCCTGGACGTCCCGGAGGAGTGCCTCCTCCGTGTGGCTTTTTATCACCAAGTCATCAACATATACCTCCAAGTTGCGTCCTATTTGTGATTCGAAAGCCTTATCCACCAACCGCTGATACGTAGCGCCGGCGTTCTTTAATCCAAACGGCATTTTCGTATAGCAATATACGCCCTGGCTTGTGTGGAACGCAGTTTTTTCTTCATCCTCCTCCGCCATCTGGATTTGGTGATACCCTTTATATGCATCCAAGAAGCATTTGAAAGGATATCCACACAAAGATTCTACTTTCCAGTCAATTTCTGGAAGCGGGTAACAGTCTTGTGGGCAGGCCTTGTTCAGGTCCGTGAAATCCACGCACATGCGCCAACTTCCGTCATGTTTCTTGACCATGACTGGATTGGATAGCCACTCGTGGTAGTATACCTCGCGCATGATGCCTGCATCCACCAGTTTCCGCACTTCCTCCAATATAACTTGGCTTCTTTCGGGCGCCTGGCCGTGCTTCTTTTGCTTGATGGGTTGGTACCCTTGGCGGATCTGGAGCTTATGCTCTGCTATCGTACGTGGCACACCCGTCATATGTTTTGGCTCCCATGCGAATATGTCCAGATTTGCACTTAAAAGTGCACACATGGCCCTTTTGCCGTTATCTGAGAGTGCCCCTCCTATGGATACCTCCTGTTCCGGGTAGTCAGGGTGAATGGCCACCTTCCAATTGGGTGGTGGTGCCCCATCCTTGGGTGGTACAGGTGGTGCCGGTGTTGTCACGGTGTGACACTCGGATGTCGGCACGACTGTATTATAAATAGTAACGATTCCCCCATCAACTGGGAACTTAATCATTCCGTGTGCCGTAGAAGGTACTGCTCGGATAGCCAAAATGCCTGGTCGGCCTATGATTCCATTATAAGGGGAATGTGAACGTATCACCATGAAGTTCATCCACGTTGTAGTGGAATGTTCCTCATTCCCAATGGTGACAAGCAGACGCAACTGCCCTATTGGCCAGATAGTATCTCCACTAAAGCCAGTAAGCGGCGACGTGGCCGGTACTAATTGGCTTCTTATTTCTGGGCATAACTGCACAAAGCAGTGTTCATATAATACCTCTGCTGACGATCCTCCATCCACATACATGCGGCGGACATTGTGCGTTCCAATGCTTATCTCAATAGTGAGAGGCGCATCAACCACGTCACTTGCTGTGATGAGAGGGAATGAGATTTCCTTGCCGCGGGAAAATTTTTGGCCAATTTTCTGTCTCGTGCGGCGCTGTCTGGATTGGATCATGTATATGGTAGAAGGCTTGTCCTTTTGGGGGTCCTTCTTATCATACTTCTTGTTGTTGTCCTTTCCGTCTTTCCAATCCTTAACCAGGTGCTTAAGCTTGCCTGATTTGATTAGCGACTCAATATGCTTCTTCAGCTGGATACACTCCTCGGTGCCGTGTCCTTTGTCATTATGGAATTCGCAGAAGCGACTTCCCTGCCGACGTTCCGGGGGTGTGGTCATTGGGGGAGGCCTTGGAAAATTCGCCCCTTCAGTCAACAAGATCTCCCGGTAGGACATCTTTAGGGGGGTGAACTTGTCGTCTGACCGTCCGCCTTTGCTCTGGCTCTTATAGTCCGAGCCCTTGTTATTGTTTTGGTTGCCTTGACCACTCGACTGTCTCCGGGACTGGTCATTTGAGCGGTACCCATTTCCTCGGGATGGGTAGGCTGCGGCCACCGCTGTCTCTCCCTCTATGAAATTCCTCACTCTCTCCATGAGGTCATCATATCTTTCTGGACGCTTGTCGTTGAGACGCCTGATCAGTTCTCTGTCTGTTATGGCGTGCATGTAGTCCGAGATTTTCAGGAGCTCTGGCATGGTTCTCGTGCGTGTGCACTCATCATTGAAGCGCTCAGTGAAGGCTTCTGTGGACTCCCCCGGCCGTTGCTTAACGGTTGCCAATGAAACCGGATCCCTATTATACTTCTTCCTCTGAGTATAATTGTTTTCGAACGCAGTGCGTAGTTCCGTGAAACTATCAATGCTCCGTGGGGGGAGTGCCTCGAACCAGTCCCGAGCGTTACCAATTAAGGTCGAATTGAACATTTGGCACCATATGGGCATGGGCCATCGCTCAATTTTAGCCTGAGTATCAAATATTTTGAGGTGATCGACAGGATCACCGGACCCATCATACGTCTTGATACATGCCGGCATGCGACGTTTGGTGTCCTCAGAGTAGTTCCGTATGCGAAGGGTAAACGGGTTGGCTGATCCTTGCTAGACCCGAATTAGGCTTAATTCGGGTTGGCTGGGTACCGGCTCCTGCACCAAGTGAATCTTCTGGTTGGGATCCTGCACACTAAACAACACGCGTTAGGCTTACCGTGGGAAGGTTTCCCACGATTAGACTCCGGCGTGAGAGTAAGTAATCGGTTTAGGGTTATATGTGAGTTTAGAGAGAATTGTGTTACCTTTGTGGAACCCTTGGGGGTTCCTTTTATAAGCAGTGAAACCCTAGTGGGCTTTCACTGTTCCTTCGGCCCCAAGGAAGAGATAAACACCAGAATTAGAATGATTGTAATCTTCTAATTCTGGTAGTGAATATCCTCCCTTAATGGGGTAAAGATATCCCTAGACAGGATATTATTCTGTCTAACCCTATGTCGGCCGTATCGGCCGTACCGGGCCGTGGGCCGCACACGTGTGCGCGGTTACTATTCACTCAGGCCCATAAGCCTGACTGACATTATCCCACCCATACGTAATGGGCCGGATATGGGTAGTACCCTCGGGCCAGGTTAATGACCCGGCCGGGGACTATACGTCATCAACAACGATCCGCCTCCTTTATTGACTTGGATCTATTTATCCTCATACCTTGTTAGGGTCTTTTCGGATGCACTTCTCCATGACTTTTTGGGAGTTTTTGCTTTTCGTCGTGTGTCTCGATCCTTCATAATGATTTTCGATAAATGATTCTTCACATCACTTTTGGATCTTTAGCAACAAAACATAGCCCTCATGCCTTGTTAGGGCCTTTTCGGACTCGCCAATCTTCGCGCCCCGCTTCATAAGTTATGCCTTGGCTATGAACTCTCGTCATTACCGAGCAACTTTTAAACGATCTGGGGCTAGAAGCTAAGTAACTTTTCAAATCGTACAACCTTATTTATTAGCAGATAAATTTATTAGCAAGCGATGGGAGAATAGGCTTATAATTAACTCACATAAATTCACGAAAGAATACCGAACTTATAATTGGCTCTATCATCTCTCGTTCTCCACAGTTTAAAATCTCAAGTAATGAGATTCGTGGATGCTTAGCCTATTAAATCAAAGTTTTGGGTTTTCGAGTCGCCTGTAGGATCTTGCAAATTCTTAGACTCTTTCAAGTTTAGAAATCGCATCTTAAAGTTCCCTTGATAAACAACTCTCTAGGATCAATTATAGGAACTTGCGAAAAGTTCTTGTTCTTAACCCGTGAGAGTTAAGACTTTCGCGTTTTATAGCTCCCTATATAAAAGCCTAGCAAAACTTGAATTAAACACGTTAAGGATACTAGATAGAGTAAACTCGGATTGAGTCAAAAGATTCACAACGTTTGAAAATTAAAACCACTTATTAAACATTTATTCTAATAAGGAAAGAAAATAACTATACAAAAGGGAAAAACTAATAGGCCAAAATAGATCAAAAATTTTGAAAAATGTCGAAAAATTGATTTTCCGGTTAAAATGAGGACAAATACAAGGAAAAGACCACTTAACTTCGATAGAAGTCCCCCTACACTTAAGATAAACATTGTCCTCAATGTTTAAGCATGTGGGAGTAAACTCCCCTACACTTAGGACATTGTGCACGTTGTTTAAATTTTGCTAAGGAAAAGACAACTAAAGAGATTCCTATTTTAATATTGAGAAAATATAAAATAGTGAATCGAAAAGAGTTTAGGATAGAACCGGGAAGAAGTAGAACACGGAATCACGGGTCGTCAAGAATCAGCAAGAGTGGATCATTGAAGCTCGAATCCCTGATTAAGAAGTGAGGAGAGGAGAGCAAACCAAAGGGTCCCCCCTACACTTATGGTAAAGAAAGCGAAAAGATAGATGCATGGGTTGCCTCCCAAGAAGCGCTTGGTTTTTGTTAACCGAGTCGTGAGCCTGACTCGACCTTGATCATCAACGGAAGAAACATGAAACAAATCCACCAGGATCAAAGACATAGTTTTCATCCATCAAAAAGCAAGAGCTTAAGGCGAACAAGGCAAGCCAAAAGAGAAGTGGCAAGGTTACCTTAAGCAGTGATGGAGCACGGTAGAAGCAAGGATGAAGTGGTGCAAGCATGTCTTCAATGGTTCCAAAGATTTTTCCTTTTATTTCATCAGGTGGATACTGAGATGGCTTAAAGACTTCAATACCGGGATCAAACACCTTTTCCTTTAAGGGAAAATAACACTCAGGCTCAGCCGAGTGTGAAGAAGATCCGCAAAGAAGCACAACCTCGTCCTCAGAAGGAAGACAAAGAGGTGTTAAATCATAAGTGCAACGGATTTCGGTGTCGACCGGTTTCTTCTCCTTTGACAAAATGCTCTTCAAATCCAAAGTAGGATCAAGGCGATAATCTTCAAAGTCGAAAGGAGGAGCATCACTCTCATGAGGGAAGTATGTATTGAGAAACATAGAGAAGTCTTCCTCGAATGAGTAATCGTCCAAAGTAGGATCGAGTGATGGTGGAGGATCTTCATCATGTGAAGAATCGCTCGAGAGAGTATCAGCCTCATCGAAATCATCGAAAGTGGGTAGCTAGGGATACTCAGAAGTACAATCAAAATCATCCGAGTCTGAGCTAGAATCATCATCATAAGCATCGAAGACCGGTTGAGAATCATAAATGGGAGAAGCGTCCAAAGTAGGGAGAGAATCATCCACATCATCTTCAAAGAGTGGATTATCAGTGGAAGACTCGAATAAAGGATTATCGTAGACGGTAAAGTCATCGAGCACATTTATCAAATTCACTGATTCTAGGCCTCCAAAAGATTTGCCTGTAAGCTTCCCCATTTTAAAAACTTTAGAATCATCCCCGACTCGTAGGATTAACTCACCTTCGGCCACATCTATTAAAGCACGTCCGGTTCTCAAGAATGGCCGACCAAGTATTAAAGGAATACGAGGGTCCATTTCATAATCAACTACAACAAAATCGACCGGGAAAGTAAATGTGCCAACTTTGATAAACACGTCTTCGGCTATACCAACGGGGTAAGCGAGAGTGCGGTTTGCAAGTTCGAGAGTCATCTTTGTTGGAATGAGGTCGGGCAATGATAGTGTTTTCTAAACACTGAGTGGCATCAAATTAATACTAGCCCCGAGATCAGCAAGGGCAGTAAATTCTTCAGTTTTGTTGAACACGCAAGGCAACACAAAACGACCGGGATCTCTAAGCTTTTCCGGAAGTTCTCTAAGAAGAACTGCAGAGCAGTTTTCATTTAAGCGTGTGTTGGCAAGTTCAATCAGCTTCTCCTTCTTGCTAAGCAATTCCTTGAATGCTTTGACAAATTTCGGCATGTGGCAAAGTGCTTCAACAAGGCTAATGTTGATGGTCATTTTAGATAGCATGTCCACATATTTCGATACTTGACAGTCATTCTTGGTTAGATCGTTGGTCTTGCCTATGCGAGAAGGGTATGGGATTCTAGGTTGATAAGGGTTAGGTGAAGGTGTAGTTGGTGAAGGTTGTGATGTTGAAGGGTCCTTCCGAGATACATCGTCATGACGAGGCGGAGACGGTAATGGTGTACTATCACTAAGTGTAAGAGGAGTAGGGATATATGGTGGTGGAGGAGGTTTAGATGTTGGTGGTGAATCAGGTGGATTGACAATGGTAATTCCACTACGCGTAGTTATAGCACTCACATTAGCTCGCGGATTAGTGACGGTGTTTGAAGGTAGAGAACCCGAAGAAGAAGAAGGTTGAGCTTCGGGCAAGAAACTAGCCAACAGATTCTTTAATTCAGTTGTTTGAGTGATGAAGGAGGATTGAAGATTATCACGAACCTCGGTTCTGATGTCATTACCTTGCTTCAAGATATCTCCTTTCAAATTGATTATTTGGCTCTGTAGATTCTTGATTTGCTCACCTTGAGTTCTCATGATGGTGTCAACATCGGGATTAATGGGTGGGTGTTGTTGGGTGGGTGGTTGATAAGGGTTAGAAGCACGAGGTGGGATTTGGTTGCTTCTATTGTAGTTGTTGGCGGGATTTTGGTTTTGAGGAGAAAAACCGGGTGAAAGGTAGTTGTTGGAACGGTAGCTCAGCAGATTTCTATCCCCTTGTTGTCTAGCTTGGTAATTTTCCGGTGAATAATTACCGTAAGCTGCATACACATTTTCCGGATTTCCTTGTGTCGAAGGACAATCGGTGTATGAGTGAGGACCGCCACATGTTTCACAAGGATTAGCAACCGCTTTAACTTGTTGTTGTTGTTGGTTTGAAGCGAGAAGCGTAATACTTTTGCTCATTTCAGCCATCATGCGGGTGAGTTCGGTCATCTCAGGGTTTGCTGAGGTAGAAGAAACATTGACTCTCGTGTTGTTTCTAGAAGAAGCAGAGGAATCCCAGTTCTTATGATGAGTAGTCATGTTTACAATTAACTCTCTACACTCCTCGGGTCTCATTTTCATGAATGTGCCACCGGCGGCTGCATTGATCGTATCACGATCTCGAAAAGTCAATCCGTTGTAGAAAGTATCGATCAAGGTGACCGGAAGCATGTTGTGGTTTGGACAACGGTCGATCAAGACATTATATCTCTCCCATGCATCAAAAAGAGATTCATCGGGATCTTGCATGAAACCGCTGATCTGATTGCGAAGGCTTGTGACCATGGATGGTGGAAAGTAGCGCGACAAAAAGCGTTGAGTCATGTCATCCCAAGTGTGAATAGAATTCTTCGGGAGACGATCAAACCATTTCTCGGCATGATGTAATAGAGTGTGTGGAAAGAGTTGTAGGCGAAGCTCATCCATAGTGGCACCAGCCAACTTCATGCTCTGGGTGATTGTAATGAACTTGTCGAGGTGTTTGTTGGCATCATCATCAGGCAATCCTCTGAATGGGTTTGTTTGTACTTGCTGAATCATGTGGTGCTTCAACGAAAACTCAGGAGCGTTGATTTGCATCGGCGCAATCGGTCCTCCTCGTCCAAACATGGTTGGTTGGCAAAGTTCCTCCATGGTCCGAAGATCGGGCTGTGGAAGAGCATTGTTGTTATTATTATTATTGAGGTGCGGTGGCATGTTGTTGTTAACACCTGCCATATCTTAATCTTCTTGAGGCTCGGGCTCTTGATAATTAGAAGATCTAGTACGCATACACCTGAAAATGCAAAAGAAAACAAAACCAAACACAAAAACAATATATATACACAATAAAGATAAAATCTTTTTGGATTTTTGAAATTTTTAATTTTTATGGTTTTTTTATCAATTTTCTAATTTTTATGATTTTTTTTTTTTGAATTTTTTATGCAAGAAAAATAACGTTCACAAGTGAACGGATCCCAAAAAGCAACGCGTCTCTCACAGAAAACCGTTAATCTTTACGAAAAGAGCCGGCAACGGCGCCATTTAATAACTTGATTTTACTCAGGTTAAAAAGATTCGTTTAAGTATGTCTCTTCGAATTGAAAAACTTGTTGTTTAATGTGTGACTCAGTTGTATTTTGGTGGAAACAAAGATGTGTCGTTGTAGTGTTTTAAAATAAAAGTGCAGAACAAATAAAGTAAAAGACTTTAAAGTAAATCTAAATCTAATAAAGTAAAGGGAGCAAGTAATTAAAAGTAAGACGAGAACTAAAGGGCAATAAAGTAAATAACACAAACTTAAATCTAACTAGGGCAAACTTAAAACGCAACTAAAACTAAAACTTAAACTAAGGCAAATAAACTTAAAGTGCGAATAAGGAAAAAGGCGGGAAAAATAAAGCTTAAAATGAAAAGGGCAAAAAAACTAAAAACTAAGATTTCCCTATCCGGAATAAACTCCTATTCGGAATAAATGCTATTCGGAATATCTGTCACGTATTCGGAAAGATTAGCCCTATTCGGAATATTTGTCTACCCGGAATATTGACCCTTATGCGGAATGTGCCTCCTATTCGGAATAATACCTCTATTCGGAATATCTGTCCCTATTCGGAATAAAGTCCTACTCGGAATATTGGGCCTATTTGGAAAATCCAGCCTATTCGGAAAGATCCTTCTATGCGGAATAAAAGTCTCTATTTGGAATGTCAGCTTCTATGCGGAATTCCTCCCCTATTCGGAATACTGGAAATTCCGAATAGCAAATTCTACAAAAACCCCTATGCGGAATAACTTGCTATGCGGAAAATCACCCTTATTCGGAATATAAAATATTCCGCATAAGCCTAGCTTCTAAACCTTTACTCGGAATGTTAATGTTCCGAATAGAGCACAAACATGCAAGACCTTACTCGGAATATTTTGCCTCGAGTCTGGGAATGATCAGAAATGAGATCCGAAGAACAAGGAAAGTAAAAATAGCTCGGATCTAACAAAAACTAAGCTAAATCAAACACAAGATCAAATCAAACAAGCAAATAAACAACTATTAAGCATAAACAATCAATCCAAATTAATCAAACTCACAAAACTTAATCAAAATAATCAAAACCCACTTAAATAAATCAACCAAAAATAAAGAACTTGAACATAAACCAATCAACACAAAGATTAAAGAAAGGTAGAATGAGATTAACAAGATAAAGATAAAGCTTGACAAGAATTAAAAAGAAAAACTTACTTGAATTAAATGGTAATTAAGGTGCAAGACAAGGTAATTAAATGACAAGTATTTAAATTGACAAGGTAATTAAAGGTGGAAGGACTAATTGTCACGATTAGCCAACAAAAACAAATGCTTAACAATCTAAACTATTTATAGGGGAGGATTAAGGAATCTTCCTCCCCTCCTTCATTTCTTGTTAATTGCGGATTAAGTCCCTCCTTCATTTAATCTTCATTAATTGCGTCATTAGTCCTTTTCTTCTAATCTTTCTTTTAAATTTGGACTTTAAGGACTTGTGGCTCGGGATATCTTTTGAACTCGTCTTTAATTTCTTCAATAAAATAGACTTGAGTTTCTCGACTTTTGATAAACTTCCGTCTTTTGACTTTTTCTTCGATAAATCTTCAAAATTGGTCTTGGACTTCCGTTCTTTTTCCACTCTTGACTTCTCGACTCCGTCTTTCATCCTTTTCTTCAATAAAAGTCAGTAAATGCCCGTGAATGTCCGTGTTTTCTCCACTTTTCACCTTTTCATCCTAAATCACAATAAAAACACAAACCACGCATAATTCCGACATAAAAGACATAAAATACACGTTTTGGTCCGGTTATTTTTGTAATTAAGTGATAGAAAAGATGGGTGTTTACACACCTATCAGTATTCATCTCCAATTGATTTAAATACAAAGGCTCATCTACATGTTTTTCATTAGTGGCAACCTCCTTACCAACATCTTTTTTTTGTGATTGCTAGAGTATTGTCAGAAACCTTTTTAGTCCTCTTGTTGGTTGGACGTTTAGAGACAGGCTTTGCAACCCCACCATTTTTGGAGGCACTCACACCTTTGCTGGTACTCCTAGCAGCCTTGCTATTCACCACAGGTTGTACAAAGTTAGGCTCAGGCATCATAGCCAAATCTTTGTGTACAAAATTACTTGACATTTGGTATTTACTTTGCTGTGCAGTTACAATACTAAGGATACTGGACCATTGCACAGCCTCTTTATAGTGAGGCAGAGATTGTAACTGCATAATTATTGAGATACCGGATAAAGAGGCTATTTAACATGCCTGCAGCTCATTAATTGAGTATCTCATTAAGCTGAAAATCAATTGCAGCAACCCTTGGATGAACTTGTCAATAGCTGTTTTTTTCCCCTGGCAACTCAATATTCTTCCAAACACATTTAGTGCCCTCCGTATTTAATTAGAGGGCCTAAAATTATAGTATAATAGACTAGTTTTAATGTCCGTGCATGCACAAGACTTGAATATAAAAAGATAAATTAAGTAATAATTGTGTTATTGCGATTTTATGTATATTATATATATTTTTTAAAACATGTAATGTTTATATGTTTGATTATGTTTATATGGTTTTTTTAACAGCGATATTGCATTAAAAAACTAGCAAGACGCTAGGAAAATTACAAAGCTAGAGAATAGGACATTTCAGCCATAGGTTCCAATCAAAACTACGATTACATATACTCGAACACCAAGTATAGGACCTAAGGACAATCTCATCGAAAACAAAATCAAAGCGCGGCTGAGAAGAACAAAAAATAACTTGATTACGATGCCTCCAAATTACCCACCACGTCACATAAAAAACACCTTCCAGAACAGATTTGATACCCTTAGCGAGACGAAGAGAGGCGAACCAAGAGATCCAATCTTCATAAGAACATAAGAAAGGCAACTCCAGTTCCCACCATATAGCAATCTTCTATAGAAGATTACTCGCCACCATACAAGAGAAAAAAAGATGCAAACTGATGTAGTGGTTTTACTACTCTTTAGGAAAAGAGAGCAAAAGTGGCAAGTATTAAGTGTCGGTTTAGGAAAACCAAGCACTAATGACCCAAAATTGGGATCGTTCTCAAGGAGGCTTAGTGTGTGTGTAATGAATTGATTATCTGTGTGATTATATTTGTGAGAAAGAAAATAGAAATGAGATAAGAAGAGAATGACGGTTACGATGTCGAATTAAACTAAGACGAAAAAGGTGTACACGTAAAACCGTAAAAAGCACCAAAATTAAATTTTTTCCTAAAAATTCCTAAAAATCACTAAAAATCCACTAAAATATTCTAAGAGTTTACAAAAAATCCAAATTTGCCAAAACCTTTTAATTAATTAAATAATGACTTTTTAATGCTAATTAAAGCCCTAAAAATCAATATTAACTATTAAAAAGTCCAAAACAAGATCTTAAAGTTTGTAAACCTTTAAAATAACCTAATTAAGCTAAAAAGTATTTTTCAAAATTTTAAAACCACTAAAAACTATTTTTAAACAATTAAAAACTATTAAAATCATTTAAAACTTAAAATAATTCTAGAAAATAATTAAAAGACCCTAAAAATATTTGGAAAGTTGCAAAATTCCTAATTAAGTGTCTACAATCTAGGAAAAATATAAAACTTAGAAAATCAGACTTTTAATTTTTAATAATAAAATAATATTAAAATATTATTAAAAATCCAAAAATCATAAAAAATTCTAAAAAGTTGCAAACTAGCTTAATTTAACCTAAATAACTCAGAAATGAACTTGAAATTACCTAAATACCCTTATTGGGCCTAAAAAGTGGGCTAAACCCAAAACAGATCCTTATTGGGCCAAATTTAAGCCCAAAATGAAAAAGTGGCCCAAATAAGCCCAAAAAAGCACAAATTGACTCAAAATTTGATTTTAAACAACTTTTTACAAAGGCCCAAAAGCTGAAAGTGTGAAATAAGCTAGCTTATACCAAACAGCTTATTCTTAATGGGCTTTTTGGCCCATTAAGCTATAAGCTAATGCCATAAGCTCAAATTAGACACACAAGCTTCTTTTGTCCTAAATAAGACTTCTGTAAAAAGAAATTTGAAATAAGCCCAAGGAATAAGCCTGAAAATGCAATAAGCAATCTACAGAAAATGACAAAATAGTCGTTTTTGAGTTCTAGGCCACCCCAAGAGCTGATTCAAGTTTCTAAAGCTTTTAAATGACTTAACTAAGGAAAATCAACAAAAAGTTTTCAAATAAGCTGACTCAATAAGCTGGAAAAGGCCAATAAGCACTTATGTAAAAGTCAATTAAGTTGGTTTTCTAGCAAAAAGTCAAAGTCAAAGTCCAATAAGCTCCAGTCTAATCAAATGGGTCAAATAATGAAGATCTATCACAAAAAATAAGTTGTTGCAGGTCTGGATAAGCTAAAATAGCTTATTGATAAGCTGATGACAAATTAACACTAGCGGGGGCTAGTTTTGGATGTTGAGCAGTGGAAACTTTTTCCACTGCTTGACTTGTTTGACTTTTTGTCTTTAGTGACTTTTTTGGAGATTCAGATTTCACAAAGGCACCCAAATGATCTTTGGATCAAAAGGAGTCAATAACAATCAAAAAATCACAACCACAATCACCCAATTGATACAGTTTAATCAATAAAGCACCAGATCTAGCACAGACATGAACAAGTAAGCAGATTAGGTTCAATAAGCATTTTTAGCACAATTCAGCCAACCAAACTCAACCAAATGCATACACAAGCTATATTTAACTTAAATAAGCAAGTCTAAACAGGTTTCATGCAATGATTCAAAGTTTTAAGCAAGATTCAAGCTAATGAATGCTACTGATGAACACTAACACATGTAGTTTTTTACTTTGCTGATGTATTTGACCAATAAGCCAGATTCAAACCTCAAGATCTATCAAATAAGTTATAATAATGACGTTTTAACAACTTTCAACCCTAAGCATGCACAAATACTAGATTTCACCAAAATCTTAGGTAAAAAACAGTTAAACTCAACAAGTTATAGCAGATTGTTTGATTCAAGGTTTCAAACCCAAAAACTTGCAGCAAAACACTCTCAACCAATCATATATCAGATATAGAGCACACACACAAACTTTCCACAACACAATAACAAGATTTGAACTTAAACAGGTAGTCCCAAACACCCTTTTAACTTTTCAAATCAAATTTTAAACAAGAAAAAGTGTGATTCAGTTTACCCAATGATCAATCTAGCATATAAACAACATTAACATGCAAGATTAATCAGATTCAAGCCAAGAAAATAACAAGAACAACAGTAGAGCACAAATCCACAAAAAAATCTAA
Source organism: Glebionis coronaria (assembly GCA_025667525.1). Classification (NCBI taxonomy): domain Eukaryota; kingdom Viridiplantae; phylum Streptophyta; class Magnoliopsida; order Asterales; family Asteraceae; genus Glebionis; species Glebionis coronaria. The sequence continues at coordinate 377,982,785 of CM046880.1, read as the reverse complement.
TTTTTATCAGATTTTCAAGGTTTCAAGACAAACCTCATGGATGTACATCCACACCCACGAATTTATGAGCTTATGTGCTAGCAAGAACAAGCACATGCTTCCAATAACAACCCTGCTAAGATTCAACAAAGTTAGAAGCAAAAATCAAAAACAAAAAGGTGACTTTTTTGGAAAATAAACTTGATTAATGCAACTTCTTGTACCCACTCTTGATTATCCCCAAGATATGAACTTCACAACACCTTAATATCACAATTAGGATGCTATGATCAGCTTATATCCCAAGAATTCCAAGATGTACCAAGAAAACTTAGCAAAATATCAAGTTTTGATCCAATGTGTAATTTCTTACACAAGGTTTAAAAAACATTTTTAGGTTCAATTTCAGTTAACATATAACAATAACAATCTAAGAATAAAGTGGCACTTGGTCTTTCTTTAACAAAACTCAACACACTTTCATTAACAGAAAAGAGGATTTACAAGCTGTTGAACAAGGAAAAACCAAAAGCAATTGTAAATGTTGCAGCCCTATGCCTTTATATAGGCTACAATGAGACTAAGTTACTGAATAAAAACGTGAACCCTAAGTGCTTGATCTTCCAAATATGCCCTTGTAGAATTTGAAAACTTTGGACTCATGTGATGTTTCCTTGGACGTTTGTGGAGTGGATAGCTGTTGGAATTTGATCTAAGGGCTCAAACAAAGCTTAAAATGTAAGCTTGTATATGGATGGTTGATTTTCTGGCTTGTTTTGGCAGTTTACCCAAAAGTGTGTAGCAAGGGTTTATCATGTGAGCACATGAGTGACGTGGCAAGGGTTTTAGAAGTGGGGGTATGTTTATGTTGAGGTTAATCACAAAACTGGACAAGATCATGGTCTAATTCATAGTAATTAGTAAATCCCCAATTCGGATTATGAACTCCAAGAACAAGGTTTTGATCTTATTTTAAGTTTAAATACATGTTAACCGCCACTTTTAAACTTAATTAATTAAGTTTGTTAAATCTGGTTAAGTGGAAGGTGACATGGCAAAATGGTGGAGTATGATTGGTGGAGAGTGTGAGTGGGACACATGGCAGCTTGTCACTGGTCTAGGTATCTTTCATGTTGGCCAGCTTTAACCCCCTTCTTTCTATCTTCTTTCACTTTGAGTTTTAAATGTAGAAAACTGAATTCCCTTTGTAAAGAAACTTTTAGTTTTCACACTTTGGCCACAAATACTTTTCTAAAGTATTTTCAGGGGTATTTCTTGCCATTTTGTGATTCTTGAAGGGCTATTTCGGCATTTTGTTGATGGATTATGGTCTTAACTTGTATAATTGGCATTTTGGAGGACTGAAATTGCCAAGCCTTCATTTATGAGGGACCATTCTTGCCAAATGTTGAAAGTCAAGGGTCATTTTTTTGTAATTTTGGGATTTTCAAAGGACCAAACTTGTAATTTCTTGTTCTTTGAAGGACTTCATGATATACTTGACTTTGTAGAGGATAATGGTTGACAATTTAGCTTTGTTGAGGGGCTAAACTTGCCAAATCTTCAAAGTGGAGGGCCCTTTTTGTAATTTTGACAAACTTTAGGGACCAATCTTGTAATTATGAAGATACAAGGGTATAAAGTGTCAATTCTTCCATATTGGAGGACCCTTCTTCATAAATCTTCAAGTCTTTAAGGGTTTTTCTTGGGAAAGTCTTCATTAGGGCTTGGTTCAATGTGCGGCTTCATTTTTCGTGTTCGTTTTTGCATGATTCTTGTGATCTTTTGTCATTTCCTCAATATCCGTACCTAAAATACACAAGCAACAAACACAAGCATATATTTGGGTATTTTGATGATATTTAATGCATTTTAAGCCCTTTTTGGACGATGAGACTATGTATAAAAGCAGTCTCATCACGAACACGATTCCCCTGCCAAATGACAAACGGGACAAAGGATAGATGGGATGTCAAGTCCATGGAGAGACATATTAAAAATCGTTGGGAGAACATCCAAACAGACCTTCCACGCCAAAATATTAATCTTTATATGGACAACACTCACCCATCTAGTGCCAGAACTGACCAAAGGCAGTAAAAAGTCATATATATGGTTTCGAGCTGACTTGACCGAGAAATCCCCAGTAGAAGTTAGGGACCAAGTCCATCTATCCATACTATTTGAGAGAATCACCACAGAAACTTTATCCACAAGAAGAAGATATTGCTCTTCTTCTGCACCACCACGTCTAAAAGAACTAGACAACGAACAGTCAGAAAGCTTCACCAAAACAGACACATCCTTGTCACATCCTTGACACACTCCAGAGCATACAAACGAGGGAAAGCCGATTTCAAAGGGCGATCATCAATCCATACATCCTCCCAAAAGCATGTGCGCTCTCTATTTCCCACTTTTTTCTAAACAAAAGATAATAAATTCATACCTTTAAGCGATAAAGCAGCCACTTCTTTGATAATGTCTGACCAAGGAGATTTCCGAGATAAGGCTTCAGGATTATGTTTATATGGTTGATTATATTATTCTTTTACTGTGCATCGTGTAAATTAATATAAACTCAAGTCAATTTTTATTTTTCAAATTTTATATTTTTTTTACTGTCGATATTTTTATTCTAAATAGTTATATCTTAGTTATTAATCAACAAACTATTTGCATCAACCTTACACAACCTTACACCTACACGATTTACAAATTCGTGATTTGTAATGCTTACTATTACTCTATAAAACAATATTAAATTTTTAATACTTAAATAGTTACGATCACCATGGACCCATAAGGTTTACATGATTTTGCATTATGTTATAATATTAATTGATATTTTTATAAGTATTTGTTCCACAAAGGATTTAATTTTGTTTAACTGAAATGTTAGCTATTATTTTCTAGACATTGTGTGTTTAGTAACACATAACCACCTTGAAAAATATATGTTGTTGTCATATCTAGAATACCGTCTATTTATTTTCATCTCACACCGATTTCTAAGGTGCGACACTCATTTTGATATTTATATTAATGTTAATAATAATTTACGTAGATTATATTGCATGACTTTGTAAAGTGTCATAATAGAAATAGACAATAATTTTTTTTATTTAAATATTTCATGCGATTTGTTGATTTTTAGATATAACATAGATGTTGTATTTTAAAATAAAAAGTCTAGAAGGTGTAAAGTTTAAGAGGTATTTTGTTTATTTTATAAAATTACTAAAATATTTGGAAAATTATACGTTTATTCTTAAGTCCATCTAATTTATTTAAAATTAAACCAATAAATTTTTATCAATCCCCTCCTCTTTTTTTAGGTTTTTATTTTCACAAATTTGACACATACATCTTTGTTTGTTTTTATCAAATTCCTCTACAAATTTTTTCAATTTTGACTAAATTGAATTCAATTTTTGACTTTTTTCCACTAATCGCATCGCTCGATTTTGCTTATGTGTCAAGATCAAGCCACCTGATTCATCTAATAATTTTTTCTATAACCTCCGCTTTCCACTAAAATTCTTAAAAAATCTAATTTTTTATTATATAAAAGATAAGATCGAAGTTAAACTCGAGAGTAAATCTGAATGCTTATTTTAAAAGAAAATAAGATTTTTCTATTCAAGGTTTTACATAATCTAAAAACCCAGAGGTCTTACAAAATGAAGATCTTAGTGGGTGTTTAGGATTGCGTTTGCAACTAGATTATATAATTATTTCATTTTTAAAATAGAGATAAGGTAAAATGAGGGTTTAAATAGTAAATGAAAAAAGTGATTATTTGCGTTTAAAAACTTTCAAAATGGAGTTTTAGAAAAATAAGTGAGGAGTTATTTCTTTCATTTTTAAAATAGAGAAAAACTAAAATTAGTTATTTTATTCATTTTACTTGTCAACTAAACAAATAATCTGATTTGTCAAACACTAAAAAAACTGCTTATCTGTTTATTGCAATTTCAAACAGTATAATCAAATCTAAATATTATTTTCTCGAAATACGTTTTCAAGATGATAATTATCTTATTATTCATTTTCAAAATAAATAATTTGTTTTCAATAAGTAATCTCAAACACCCATTTAATCTTCTGGTTATACAAACAATTCTACTCTTTGAAAAAGAGTGAATATATTAATATCATTTTCACCCATTATTTTCCTTTCTTCTCCATACTTTTACGACTGAAACCCACGGCACAAACACTTTTTTTCATATTAGAGAACACTTTAGATGTGGGCAAGCTAAGAACAACGAGTGCACTTTAATTTGTTTGTAGATGGCACTGGTCTTTTTTCACATAAATATTTACTTTTTTACTATACATTTTGTGTATCTGCAAGAGCTCCACTACAAAGGTGGTTCTGCCGTGTACAAATGAATTATAGATGAAATGACGCGTAATCAAACTAGTACCATGTATTGAATTTCCCTCATAATTTCTGTTTTACCATTTATGGAAACATCATTTCGCATCTTACTTACTTTACTAACCCTATTTATATCCTACATTTTTACCTTGTAATTCATCATTGTTTCTTCATCTTGTCAAAACACAACATGGGCAACTGTTTAATTTCTTCTTCTGTTAAAGTCGACTCTACCATTAGTAGCTCTGGTAATTATATATTACAGTATATGTTTTTAGCTTATGTTTTTTGTTAGAGATCTAGTCTTGGAATTGAGCTAAAGAGGTGAGACATACTTCAAAATTCGACCTTATTTTCTTCAAATGTTGATCTTAGTTAATGGATTGAGGTTTGTTTATTGTCGGAAACTTGTGATGCAAATTTAAAATTTCATATGATCTAATGAGAAATTATGGCCGAGGAGACAAACTTTGATAACTTTTAGATTCTACGGAGTAGATTACAAATCGGTTGTTATGGGGTAAACTACTACAAAAATAGCAAGATATTTTTTAAAAATTCTACCTTTTCCCGCTATGGAGTCATGTGCCCACCCTGCCCCCTCCTGTCTCCGCCGGTGCCCGGGACACCTGTTCTAGATGTATTATCCAGAATCATGGAGGGTTAGTGATTTATCGGGCTCAATGGGCCTTGCGGGGTGTTTAGGGTGGTATTGCTTTTTCGAGATGATCACTTTTTTTTCCAATTCAATATCGCTTAAAAAAAACTGCTTATTTCAACAGAAAGTGATATTTGATTACACCATGTTATTTGCAAGACACTAAAAGACGAGATACTGTGTTTCTGATTTGGTAGTTATTATTATCATGGGCGTGATAAGACATTCTTACTGGTTACATCTTTTCAGGGATATCGAAAGTCGGTAGCAAAATGAGTAGTTCATCTCCGGGTCCATCCAGTATGACCATTTCAACATTCAGAGGTGGAAGTAGTAGTAGTGATAGTATTCCTCCACCAAGATCTACAGGTGAAATGTTATCATCTCCAAATTTGAAAGCTTTCTCTTTTTTGGAGTTGAAAAATGCCACGAGAAACTTCCGCCGCGACAGTCTTCTTGGTCAAGGACGATATGCGTATGTTTTCAAAGGTTGGATTGATGAGGTTACACATTTGGCTTCAAAACCCGGATTTGGTATGGCCATTGCTGTCAAAAAGCTGAAACCCTGTCCCGAAGTCTTTCAAGACTTTACAGAATGGCTGGTATGCATCTTTTCGCCCTGATTCCAAACGCCAATTTTGTTTTTCCTAATCTCTCAGCATACTTTTCTATAAAAATTATTTGCCTAATCTCTCAGCATCTTAAAGCTGGCTATTAAGATGAGTAGCCGACACTTCTATTCTATTACCTTTATATATAGTGTTAAATCTATATAGAAGTGTTAAAGAAAGCGGGTTATAAAACGACCTAAATGTGACAGAGCCATCGTTTCATAACATAGAAGTACAAAAAATGGTTGATTGACTAAAATGGGAAAATGATAAATTATACTGGTATTTTATGCAAACAATAAATCTATTGTAGTGATCGTTAGCATGGTTTGTTGTTTGCAGACGGAAGTAACTTATCTCGGGCAGCTACACCATCCTAATATTGTGAAACTTATCGGCTACTGCACCGAGAGTGATAATCGGCTATTGGTGTATGAGTTCTTGCCTAAAGGAAGTTTGGACAATCATCTTTTTGGAAGTATGTTTATTGCTCGTATTTTTCTCAAATTTCTTTCTAAACATTCGTGTTATTCTTTAAGTATATAAGTAAGTGTTTATCTTTGGATTTACTTGCAGGGGGTCCTCAGTCCCTTCCATGGGCAACACGGCTTAAGGTAGCTATTGGTGCTGCGAGAGGCTTATCTTTTCTTCATGATGCTAAAGATCAAGTTCTATATCTTGAGTTCAAGGCTTCAAACATCCTTCTTGATGCGGTATGATAAATGCCTGATGCTAGAATACATATGTGGTTGTGTAAAAATAGTAAGAAAAATGAACGCTAAACACAGGGGAATTTGAAATGCTAATAATCTGTTTTATGGGTTTAGCTAAAGTAATGATAATTGTGATTTTCCAACTAATTACGGGTTAAAAAATTGCTTTCATATAAGAACCAATGACTTATCGATCTTTTCGAGCCAGATATTTATTGCTGATAGCTCATAAGTTAAATTCAGAATAATTTTTAAAAATTCGGTAACCAGTGATTTATAGAATACTTTTTACAGCTAGTTATGTGGCATTGATGAATAAAAAACATATACCCATTTCCTGCTTTCATGTGACAGGAATTCAATGCAAAACTATTGGATTTTGGTTTAGCCAAGGCAGGGCCAATCGGTGATAGGGTATGCGGTATTAAAGTACACCAGTATACATCACCTGAATACGTTCAAACAGGTCGTTTGACAGAAAAGAGCGACGTATACAACTTTGGGGTTTTTTTGCTAGAACTACTTACTGGTCGGCGTGCTGTTGATAGAGAAAAAGTTGGTCTCGAACAAAAACTTGTTGAATGGACAAAACCCCATCTAGGAGACAAACGGTACTTGGTTAGGATTATGGATACTAAATTGGATGGACAATATCCTCAGAAAGCTGTGTACACTGCAGCTAGACTTGCACTACAATGTGTTACTATAGATCCTAAAACCAGACCTCGGATGTCTGATGTTTTAGCAAGTCTTGAAGAGCTTCAAACTGCTAAATATGTGCCAAAAGATCATCAAACGGTGTCTAGTGCGGCTCCTAAGTCGCCAGCCGGACATCGTCCACGCCGTTTGACACCCTCGGCTTCTCCTTTTCCTACTCCACGGCAAAGTACTCCAGTAAATTGATAAGAAAACATATGGTTCACTTAATTTATAGTTATTTATATATATATGATGATGATAATGTACCCTTTCTATTGCATTATAATTTGTTTCAGCAATTTATAAAGAGCGGTATTCTGACATAATATATGTGTTTAAGTGTCCAAAAAATAATGCAAAAACTAGTCAGTGTAATTAAACATGTCTCATAGAAGTCAAGCGACAAAAGGTTGATATCCGACAACTCAGCTCACAATCAGTTGACTATCTATAATGTGATAGATATATTTGACTCGATCAGCATTTCTGGCAAATTCTATATTAAACAACGAAAGTTTGTTACAGATAGTATTCTTGGTTAATTCAACAATGAAAGTAGAATACACGTCATTGAGTTTAAAGGCACACATACAAATATCTTCATACGGTTGACGAGTGAACTTTAAGCCCATTTCGCCATCAAAGACATCCCACCAGCGCCTAGCAAGACTGCGATATAAGATTTAACTTGAAGCTTAATGCTTCCTTGAAGCTTCGGGCCCATAAAATCAGCCGCAAGAAGATCAACCAACGCCATATATATAAGTAGCCCGGCTGAAGAAGCATTAAGTAATCCTACTGTGATTAAAGCGGTTGGGCTATTCTCCTTGTACACCTTTGACAACCCGATCCCAAGTGCGATCCCGAATGGAGTTGTTGTTGAGAAGAAAAAAACCATTAATGTTTTCTTAATCGTCTTGAACTCGGCCTGTTATATGTTTATTTGGTTACATATAATTACATTTACAGATAGATAATTTTTTGTAGGATTATGTAAAATGATGTTAATTACCTGAAGAATGCAACCACCAAGACCCATTCCCTCAAACATTTGATGGAAACAAAGAGCTGCAATTAATGGTTTAATTGTGCATACATCATTTGAGGCTCCAACCCCAAGTCCGATCACTATCGAGTGGACAACTATTCCAAGTTCTAGCACCTGAAATCCAGATTTTCAAGTTACTCTTTTTAAGGTTAATATGTAAAGCTTGTGCTAATTATAACTGATCTTATTAATTCACACATGAGCTTTATTAGACATGTGATGTGAGTATGTGTATATTGTTCGAATTTGGATATCGATTATAAATTATCTGAAAATCTGAAAACTTCAAATTATCCCAAGTTTCAGATTCGGATATCTACACTAATTCTACGTTGGGGCGGAGCCAAATGTTCGGCTCGGAGGTCACACAAATATACGTAGGGGCGGAGCCCGAATGTGCGACCCTTGTGACCCCCTTTTGTCTCCGCCCCTGATTCTACCTACGTATTATTTCTTAAAGCATATAACAAGTTGCACGACTACAAGAAGTTCACTAGCTTGTTTTGTTAAGTTTTCAAGAATAAAAAGTGTTTATAATTGAAACTAACCATGGCTACAACACGATAGCGAAGAAGTTGTTGTCCTATTGCACCCTTTTGACCGTGATGGTGTCCATGGAAATGCATGCCGCCACCTCCTGTGACCGCAATCTCCTGATCTCCAGCGACCACCTTGTCACCGCCTTCAGCCGACACTGCATTGTTCTTCTTAGTATACATGCTTGTAGCTATCGAGTCCACCATGAGCGTGAAAATTGCTGATAACATAGCAACAAAGCCCGTAAATGGAAACTTGTGCCATGGGTTATCAGCCAAACAACTAGACCTCAACATGTCAAAAGAATCTGGCAAAACATGCATAAATCCAGTAGCCAAAATGATGCCTGAAGCAAAGGCTTTGACTATAACAAAAAGGTTACGGTCTGGACTAAGGGCAGGGACGGAACGACTGATCAAAGGTAGACATACCCCGATGATGCTTGTGATCAGAATAGTCCCGATGCCAACGATCTTTAAGGTTAAAGCCTTGGACTTGTTGTTACAAGGGTTATCTGTTTCATCTTCACATTGTGACAAAGCTTTGGTGCATAGAAACACCATAAATATTAAGAAAATTGAGACCATTTTTGTATATGAGGCCATGCTTAACTAGTCGAAAATAGCTTTATTGATAACTGTTGGGATATGTTTGAGTGAATTGAAGCTCATGAAGCTGCCGTTATATATAAGCTTGTGACATCATGTCTTTGTATATATATAATATGCATGAACTACAATAACTTGAAATTCTATTGGTCCCACTTCCCAGTGCATTTTCCATGCCACTCTATAACATGATTCTATAGTGCAACTTCTAATCAATTACCATATATCAATTTGTTCCAGTTTTTGGGAATTAATATATATTATCAAGACTTGCAAAAACCTGCCAAGGAACCATATATGATAAAGAGATTAGGATGTAGAATGTGAGTCATAAACTTTGCAAAACGACGAAGTGTATCTAACTCTTCTTGTTCATGTGCCATTTTTGTTTATCCATGCATGTGCTCCTGTGCTCCATGTCCACGTTGCGACTGCCTAACAAAACATTTTCTACATCCTTCAGAACTCTTGATTCTCTGAAGAACGGTAACATTTGATTTTGATATATATGTACGGTACATACTTTTGGATACTTTTGGATAACTATAATACCAGTAACTAGTGTTATTTACATGATATAACCAAAAGAATAAAAAGTTTTTAATAATGTAAGAAAATTGCTAAATCTTCTTAATTTGCATCCTAATGCTAGGATCAAGACAAGTGGTAAATTCTGTGAATTTCGGAGCATGCCATGAGGCATCACATGGGGTGTTATACAAGATCCGTATGTCAGTTATATGTCAAGCGTGTAACTTTTTTATAAAATTTAACTACAACTACGTATAATTGACCTTGTTTCTTTTTCTTATCACGTCATGGCATCGTTTTGACAAAAACATAGTCGTTTTCCTTGAAAAAGTCAGCCATATAGAATACGGTTGTTCCCTGCAGAATTCTTTTGTTTTCTTACTTTACTTTGAAAGGGAATCAAGTTGGTAATTGTGTGACATACTGTATGTTGTTGATAATGTAAAGAGTATGTTGTTGATAATGTAAAGAATAAGAAAGGTGTCCAGTCAATTATATGGTTATCGTTTACAAGTATCTTAGAAAATACTACAAATAATAGTTGACAAAGGTATATATGGTGTACAGCGAACCGATATAGTAAATATTGGATGTTATTTTTAAGTCGACGGCGTTGCAGTTGTCACACTTAGACGTTAGCGTGAATCTACCAAATGCGATTAATATTCGTCATGCACTCATGCTACTTATTGACACAGGTGAGAACATGATTGGCCCGTCACCTAAAGGACAAGGGGTCGGCAATAAGATTAGGAGATCGATCGTAAGAATATAGGGTTTCATTATAAAGATAAATATGAATTTAATGTTAAGAAAAATTGAAAAAAATAGAGCAATCATAAGAATATAGGGTTTCATTATAAAGATAAATATAAATTTAATGTTAAGAAAAATTGAAAAAAATAAAAAATCTAACATGGTTAATCAACTTCCTCATAGCGTAAGAACATCGGGTTTCATTATCAATACAAATACGAATTTAATGTTACTAAAAATTGGAAAAAAATAAAAATCTAAAATGGTTAATCAACTTCTCTATGACGTGCAAAAAACTAAGCCAGTTTGCACGGTGAGACTATCTAAGTTCACCGTGTGAGTAATTACTTAACCTGTGAAATTGTTTACCGAGATTATCATCGTGACCGTCATTGTAGTGGATCCTATTTTGACCGACCACGAGCATATCATGAGAATGGCGAACCGAGATAGTGAATATTGCATGTTATCATTGTCATGTGTCTGGACTGGTCAGCCATAGGGAACCTATTGTGCTTGATCGAATTTGGATCTTATTTTTTAGTCGAAGGCGTACAAATTGCAGTTGTCACACTTAGACGTTAGCGTGAATCTACCAAATGCGATTAATATTCTTCATGCTACTTATTGACACAGTGGGACCATGATTGACCCGTCACCTAAAAGAGAAGGGGTCGGCAATAAGATTAAAAGAGCGATCGTAAAAATATAGGGTTTCATTATGAAGATAAATATGAATTTAATGTTAAGAAAAATTGAAAAAAATAGAGAAATCATAAGAATATAGGGTTTCATTATGAAGATAAATATGAATTTAATGTTAAGAAAAATCGAAAAAAATAAAAAATCTTACATGGTTAATCAACTTCCTCAGAGCGTAAGAACATCAAGTTTCATTATGAACACAAACACGAATTTAATGTTACTAAGAAATGAAAAATTAAAATCTAAGATGGTTAATCTACTTCTCTGTGAAGTGCAAAAAACTAAGTCAGTTTGTACGGTGAGACTAATTACGTTCACCGTGTGAGCAATCACTTAACCTGTGAAACTGTTTACCGGGATTATCATCATGACCATCATTGTAATAGATCATATTTTGACCGACCACGATTATATCATGAGAATGGCGAACCGAGATAGTAAATATTGGAGTTATCACTGCCATGTGCCTGGACCGGTCAGCGATTGGGAACCTATAGTGCTTGATCGAATTTGGATCTTATTTTTGAGTCGACTGCGTACAAATTTCAGTTGTCACACTTAGACGTTAGCGTGAATCTACCAAATGCGATTAATATTCGTCACGCACATAGTTTTTTGTTGTAGTTTGTTAGACACATCATATATGATACCTCATGTATCATATATGATATACCTATATCATATATCATATATCTATCATATATGATAAATGAGTTATCATATATGATATATCAAGCTTAATTCAGCTTACATCGACAAATTAATTAAAATGTCTAATAATATAGCTTACTCACACTAACTTAAGCTTATTCATAACTCGCTTAAATAAAACCTGATAATAGGCCACAAGCATATTTGATTATGATTTTGAGCCTTGTCAAACATATTTGATTCTCAACTCTAAGCCACATGACACTTACCATAGCAATACATGGTCAATCTATATACAAGATGACATGTTTTAAATAGCTTAAAGATATTTTGTCTAAATTAGTCAAAAGGTGTTGTTTTTTTGTTTGAAACATCATATATGATACCCCATGTATCATATATGATACACCTATCATATATCATATATGATACATCAAGCTTAATTCAACATACACCAGCAACATAAAAAATCTTAATAATACAGCTTGTTCAAACGAAAATAAGCTTATTCATGACTCTCTTATTCATAAAACCTTATAATTCGTTAAAATAAATGTTGATACAAAAGTTGGATAGGCTTTGACTAACCCGAATTAGGCTTAATTCGAGTATCCGGGACTCCGGATCTCGTACCAAGTGAATCTTCTAATTGAGACCCTGCCCACTAAAACACAACACGTTGTTAAGCTTACCGTGGGAATGTTTCCCATGATTAGACTCCGGTGTGAGATTAAGTAATCAGTTTAGGGTTTAGTAATCGGTAAGGGTTATGATGTTGGTATAGAATCGTACCTTGGTGGAACCCTCTAGGGTTCCTTATATAGGCGGTAAAGGCCTTGTTGGGCTTTACCGAATCCTGAGCCCTAAGCAAAAGATAATTGTCATATAGGCGTTGATCCTTATACTCTAGTTAAGGACAGTGAATATCTCGTCTGCTTTAGGTGAATCATAATCCTACTTAGGTTGTGATTCTGTCCAACCCATTCTACGCGTCGTATGGACGTAATCTGTACGACACCACATGCGGCTATCACTATTCGAGGCCGATGAGCCCAAAGTAACAATTTATCCAACCAATGCATGTTGGGCCGGATACGGGTAGTACCTGTTGGCCGGGTTCAGGACCCGGCTGGGGACTATATGTCATCAATAAGCTAATAAGCTAGCTTATAATTTAACACAATAAATCTCAATCAACTAATTCACAAGTTTATTCATAACTCTCATCTAATTCAAAAGCTTATTCATATCTATCATCTAATTCAAAAGCTTAGTCAAACACATAAGCTTATCCACATAAATCACCTAAGAAGTTAGCTTATAAAAAAGAACAATCAATCAAAATAATTCGTTTAAAGTAAGCTAATTAAAAGCTTATAATTAAAATGATAATAAATTAATAAGCTTATTCAAAATCAAATAAGCTAAAAATAAGAATAGATTTTCTACAAACCTGATGATGGATTCATGCTTGATCATGAATTTGTGTTGATTAATTGATCTAATTAATCGATTCGTGTTGAATTCCTGATGATGTTTTTGAGAGATTCGTGATTATAAGCTTCAATCTATCAATTATATAGAGAGAAATAGATTGGGGTAGAGAGAGAAATCGAATGACGGTGTGTGTGTTTTATATAGTGAGCGGGTGAAATAACGAAAATATCACTGTAGTGTAAGATAATAATTTAATTATTAGATGATTGGAAGATAGCAGGTGGGAATGAGTGATCCCATATCATAAATAAGTTTGGTATAATCTCACTTTTAACTATTTTTTTGGTAATGGGTTTCCCCAGTAAATAGATTAACCAAAAAAAACAGTGAAGTACAAATGGAATGTGGCTAAAGTACCACATTAACCTCAAGCTAAAAACAGCTTGATAAACACCTAAATCTAGTGCTTATGACAAGCCATAAACACTTACAAAAAACCTAGTACACAACGAAACAAACCAAAACTAGCTAACAGCTGCCGTGAAAGAATTTCCACCTACATTTGTCTTAGAGAATAAATTGGTTGTTTCATCATATACCATTTCAACCTCGTCATCTTCATCATCATGATCCAAAACAGAGTAAGAATTTGATGTAGATAAACCAGCAGCTGACGATGACGTAACAATAGACTTCAACTTAGGCAGAGAACCAGTCTTCGCACTAGTCACCCCTTCTTTTGGTTACTAATTGTAGCTTTAGGCACAAATTTGACATTCGGTTAAACCGATGGACCAGTAAACTTACCACCCTTAATAGAATTCGGCATATTCGTCTTTTTCTTTCTTTTGGTCACCTTTTGGAACCCATCATTATTCCCAACAACAGGAATAGCAATAGAAGTAGATGTACCAGTACTAGCAGTAGGAAGTATAGGAGAAACAACCACCTTATTAGAGCATTTATCAAGAGAGTGACCAAAAGTCTTACACTCAACACATCTAGAGGTATCCATTCATATTCAATACGGATAGTTTCCTTTGTAAAACCCTCCCCCGAAAGAAGGGACACAAATGGTAACAACATCCACAAAATCAGCCTCAACATTCACCTCAATTAAGCATCTGGCAAAACTACTCTGACCCCATGACTCCTTACACATAGAACTAGTATAGGAATCTAGCATTACAGGTTTACCAATGAAAGAAGCAATCAAACTAATTCCATCTTCTTCAAAAACTTGAATAGGCACATCATGTAATTTTACCCAAACAGGAATACGAGTCAATTCTTCTTTGATCAACCTAGTATCCATCGACCATTTTTTGAGAATGATCGGAGCTTTACGAATCAACCACGGGCCCTCTTCTAACACAGCTTCCAACCCAGCAAGTGACTTGAATTTGAAAAAGAAAAAACCCTTAGAATTCATCATGATCCGTGTCAACCCATGTTTCACCCAGTTGTTTCTAACAAAATAATCCACCACCGGGAAAGCCATTCTCTTTCCAATAAAGTAACCATATAGAGTATGTTCAAGAAGATTACTGACCTTCTGAACCACTTTACAAGGAATAGAGACATTTACACATTCAAAAACATCTTCTGCCACCAAGTGATGGAAACTACCAGTATTAGCGGACTGCTTCTTTTCTTTTGCACTAGTATCATGACTGCAAATAGAAGCAAGCGTATCCATTTTATTAGAAAAATCAGCGGTAATATCCTCAATTGACTGTATACTTGCACCATCCAGAGTCAGACCAGTAGGCATATCATCAACCTTCGACAAGACATTCTTACTCACACTGACACCTTCTTCACTAGATATAGACGCAGACATACTAACAAACTCACCTTTTTGCTGCGAACCAATCCCATCATGCTCCCTTCGAACCACAAAGCCCTCACCAGAAAACAATGGTCCATCACGATCATGCAAACTCATATTAGGGTTTCCATCCATCTGCGACAAACCAACATCCCCATCTAAGAATTGAGAAACCATAGGAGAAGACGTATTAACAAAATCATCTTGCTGCACACCGAATGACGGGTATGAAACCCTAACCGGTTGAGTGTTTGAGGAAACCCTAGACTGCTCAATCCCCTCCTTCGCAAGCAACGAGAATTCATAAGAGCACAACATATTAAATACTTCTTGGGATCGAGCACTAGACACCAAGGAACAGAAGTCATATTCATTCATCTTCAAGCTGCGTATAAAATCATAAACGTCGCTAGCAGTTGCCTGTTGCACCCCAAACACCTTCCTAATCACATCCATGTTACAGGTCTGCATACTGTTGATAGCAGTAGTCTTGCCTCTTTAATCCAATCTCACATAATCAATAGAATCCATCCCGAAGAATGAAACCCTAAGCAGCCGAACAGTAACCAAACCCTAACAAATAATTCCACTTGTCATCTATTGATTGAGTTCTTATTTTTAAAACTTTAAAAAGTTTTTATTTGATCCAATATATATATATATATATATATATATATATATATATATATATATATATATATATATATATATATATATATATATATATATATATATATATATATATATATATATATATATATATATATATATATATATATATATATATATATATATATATATATATATATATATATATATATATATATATATATATATATATATATATATATATATATATATATATATATATATATATATATATACACTAGCTTTTAGACCCGTCCGGTGGACAGGCTAGCTTTAAGCATATATTTTTGATGAAAATTGAAGTTACGTTTATTTGTATTAGAAGTTTAGTATATGTAGTGTTAGTTATGACATTAATATTTTAATTATGTAGCATATAATGAACAAAAATAACGTAGTTTAAGATATTTTATTTATTTAAGAATATTATGAGTTAATTGGATTCTCATACGTTAACGTTATGAATAAGTTTGTTGCATTAAAATTTTTTATAATTTTAATAATATATAAATATTTTATGTATTTTTGAGTTTTATGAGGTAATAAATCTTGTATATGTTAATGTTATGAATAACATTTTTACTTTAATTTTTTTTTTAAATTAATATTATTGTTAAGTTTTTTTTTTGGTTAGAAAAATATCGTAGTTAAATATTTTTAGAAATTATTTTGTTTTGTAATTTTTGTGGTAAAGTGTATTCTAGCAAAAGTAAGCCCAAAAAGCTCATTTCTAGTATTATTATTCTGTCACGTGTATAATCTAGCAACGGTATATAGCCCAGTCCAAAACTTGACAGTCCGAATATCTAAAAATATTTTTATTTTAGTAAGTCGAACTATTGTGAATCAATTGTAATTCCTATTTTCTTTTAGAATCATTTTAGGGAAACATTTTAATGAATTACATATGTCATTTTTATAGAATTTTGTATTTAAGGCATCATTTTTAATTCCTATTTTCTTTTTGAAGCATTTTATGGAAACACATGTGTCATTTTTATAGAATTTTGTATTTAAGGCATTGTTTCACCATCCTTCCTTATATATTTTTATAGAATTTTGTATTTAAGGCATCATTTATAATTACTATTTTCCTTTTAAAGTATTTTATGGAAACCCTTTAATGAATTACATGTGTCATTTTCATATAATTTTATATTTAAGGTATTGTTTCACCATCCTTCCTATATAAGGATTTTTGATTTGATTTGATTTGATTTGATTTGATATATATATATATATATATATATATATATATATATATATATATATATATATATATATATATATATATATATATATATAGAGTTGGGGTAAAATAAAACAATTCTTATAATAGAATAAATAAAAAAGAAGGGATGAATGTGGGAGTGACATGTGACACCTTGTCACAACATTATCACACATCACTTTTCCATATCATACCCTTAATAAAATATATTTCAATTTTTTTTTTTTCAAAATTTTTTTTTTCAAAATTTTATTTTTCAAAAAAAAAAAAAATTTCGAAATTTTTTTTTTTTTCATAATTTTTTTTTCGAAATTTTTTTACCAAATTTTTTTTTTTAAAAATTTTTTCGAAATCGAAAAAAAAATATCGATTTTTTTTTCAAAATTAATTTTTTTAAACTATTATTGAAAAAAAATCTAGAGCATCACGGTTAGATAATTTAGTGCATCACGAATAAGACACTAATTTATTACCTTTATGCACCATATTTATACTCTTGATGCACTGAAATTTGGAGTGTGATGCACTACAACAATTCAATAGAAATTCGGTACATCACAGTTATACGTTTTAGAGCATCATGTTTATAAGTTAATGCATCACGGTTTTAAGTTATTGCATCATTATTACTTCACAAAACTTGTAATTATAGTATAATTCTCATATATATATGATGCAACACATTTAAAACTACGATGTGTCAAATTATAACTATCATGCACAAAAAATACATATGATTACTAATAATATAACATTGATTTTTTTATGTGCATAACTATGATGCAGTAAGTAAAAATTATAATGCACCAAATTTGTAACTAGTGCATCATATTTATAAGTTTTATGCATCACGAATTTGGAGTAATTTATAACCTTAATGCATCAGAATTATAACAATTATACATTATAAGTAAATGCATTATATTTATCCGTTAGAGAATACAAATATATCATTAGTATCACTTTTATTTTTGGTGCTATATAATAATTGTTTATCACAATGTAGTTATAAGTTTTGTGCATCACGAGTGATGAAGTAATTTATAACTTTAATGCATCATAATAATGACATTGATATATTATAAGTAAATACATTATATATATCCGTTGGATAAAAAAAATTCTATCACTAGTCATCACTTGTATTATTAGTGCATTAACGTAATAGTTTACCACATCGTAGTTATAATTTTTGTGCATCATAGATAAAACATTGGTGAATGCACTATAATGTTGTAATTAAAATTGTAATGCATTAATTTATAATTATAATGCACTAAAACATGTAACTGTAATGCAGTAGAAAAATTCTGAAAAAAATATTTTCCGAAATTTTTTTTTCCAAAAAAATTATCCGAAAAAAGTATTTTGAAAAAAAAATTTACGAATTTTTTTTTTTCGAAATTTAACTATGATGCATTAAAACATGTAACTGTGATGCAGTAAAAAAATTTGAAAAAAAAAAGAAAAAAGATTTCTGAAAAAAAAATTTGAAAAAAAAGCTAGAAAAATAAATTTCGAAAAAAAAAAATTTCGAAATTTTAAATTTTTTTTTTTTTTGAAAAAATAATTTAGAAAAAAAATTTAACGAATTTTTTTTTTCGAAAATTATTTTCAAACAAATTCAATTTCTTTTGAAATTAAATGACATGATATGCCAATATGATGTGGAATAATGATTTTAAAGGATGACACATGTCACCTCCACAATTCACCCTATTTATTTTATTATAAGATTTCTTGTAGAATAACTATATATATATATATATATATATATATATATATATATATATATATATATATATATATAATTCTACAAAGGAAGGAGAATTTCAATGGGAGATGCATCTGACTTTGTAAGTGCATCTGAAATGTGTGGTTGTGGTTTCTTCTCATTCTTCTCATTTTACTTAATCTTCTTATTTGATCCTAACTATATATATATATATATATATATATATATATATATATATATATATATATATATATATATATATATATATATATATATATATATATATATATATATAAAATCCTCTCTTTATCAGGATGGGTTCAACCCATATCCTTTCTTGTTCTTCCCTAACTAATTATGTCTATATATGTATGATCGTCATGGTTGTTTGGTCGTTATACGATCCTGAAAACATATAAACAAGACCTGAACAAATATTGCTCGTATTTTGAAACTTTTTTTATTGTTTTAAGTATACAATATTCTTTATCTTTTTATGTGAGCTTTTGGGGTGAGGTCCAATTCAACCATTGATCGTTTAGTTTGGATTTACTTGCAGGGCATCCTCACCCCCTTCCATGGGCAACACGACATAAGGTAGCTATTGATGCCGCGAGAGGCTTAGCTTTTCTTCATGATGCTAAAGATCAAGTTCTATATATTGATTTCAAGGCTTCAAACATCATTCTTGATGCGGTATGATAAATGCCTCATGCTCGAATACATATGTGGTTGAGTAAAAATATTAAGAAAATGAAAGCTAAACACAGGGGGTTTGAAGTGCTAATAATCTGTTTTTTTGCGTTTAGCTAAAGTGATGATAATTGTGATTATCCAAATAATTACGGGTTAAATAATTGCTTTCATATAGAATACTTTTAATTGGACTAATATACTATAGATTAATTTTAATTGTACCAATATACTATTGAATATATTTTAAAAATGCGGTAACCAGTGATTTATAGAATTCTTTTCACAGTAGTTATATGACCTTGGAGAAAAGTTCAATGTAAACTCCTCTTTTACCATAAACTCCATCAACCAATTTCGGCAACCCATTTTTTTACTCTAAAAAAAAATTATTTTTTAAAAAATCAAATATCTCACAAACCGTTATTCATTACGTAAAATAAAACATAGAACCGCGACGAAAATTAAATCATCTATCTATCGAGAGGGACATGTGTATAATTTTGACAAACTTTTTTTTTAATTTTTTTTTCAATCATGTCTGAGAAAATCATATATGATTTGTATCACGAATCATATATGATTTTCAATAATCATATATGATTCGTGATATATCATATATGATTTTCTTAGACGTGATTGAAAAAAATAAAAAAAAAAGTTTGTCGACACATGTGTCCCTCGATAGAAAGATAATTTAATTCTCGTTGCACTTGTGTTTTTTTCGTTTAACGATTTATCGTTTGTGAGATATTTAATTTTGAAAAAAATGGTGAGAAGTAAGTTTTTAAAAAAATATATGGTTGTGATTGGTTTATTAGATTTATGTTATTTTAGGGGTCTACATTGATCTCATCTCCATGCACGCTTATCAAGTAATGGACACACTGTGGTATGCAGCACCTGAATACGTTAATACAGGTCACTTGACGTATACAACTTTGTGGTTGTTTTGCTAGAACTACTTACTGGTCGGCGTGCTGTTGATAAAGAAAGAGTTGGTCTCGAACAAGATTTTGTTGAACGGACAAAACCCTATCTAGGAAACAAACGGCACTTGTTTAAAATTATGGATACTAAATTGGAAGGACAATATCCTCAGGTAGCTGTGTACAATGCTATACTTGCACTAATGTGTTAGTATAGATCCTGAAACCAGACCTCGAATGTCTGATGTTTTAGAAGTCTTGAAGAGCTTCAAACTGCTAAAAATGTGTCAAAAGACCATTGTACGGTGTCTAGTCCGGCTCCTAAGTCGCCAGCTGGACATTGTCAATGTCATTTGACACCCTCGGCTTCTCCTTTTCCTACCACACGGCACCCAGTAAAATAATAAGAAAACATATATATGAATTCACTTCAATTTTAGTTATATGTGTGTATATGATGATCTATGTCTAATGTACCCTTTCTATGGCTGGTGGATTAGGAGTGGTACGAATATCTAATCCCTTCTCATTAGATAATGCAAAAAAATTATTAGTCAATAAATCAATAATTAAACTTTTCTCAACTAACCTAAGCGACAAAATGTTGTAATCAGTTGACTATTCATAATGTGATAGATATATTTCACTCGATCAGCATTGTATTAAACAACTAAAGTTTGCTACAGATAATACAAAGGTGTCACATCTACTCTTGGTTAATTGAACAATGAAAGTACAGCTTCTCGATGAAAGTACAATACACGTCCGTTTTCAAGGTGATCACTATTCTCTTATACACTCAATTATAAAGGCACACATACAAGTATCTTCATACCGTTGACTAGTGAACTTTAAGCCCATTTCGCCATCAAAGACATCCCGCCAGCGCCTAGCAAGACTGCGATGTAAGATTTAACTTGAAGTTTAATGCTTCCTTGAAGCTTCGGGCCCATAAAATCAGCC
Organism: Glebionis coronaria; assembly: GCA_025667525.1. Classification (NCBI taxonomy): domain Eukaryota; kingdom Viridiplantae; phylum Streptophyta; class Magnoliopsida; order Asterales; family Asteraceae; genus Glebionis; species Glebionis coronaria. The sequence goes on along the minus strand of CM046880.1, from coordinate 377,961,435 downwards.
GCAAGAAGATCAACTAATGCCATATATATAAGTAGCCCGGCTGAAGAAGCATTAAGTAATCCTACTGTGATTAAAGCGGTTGGGCTATTCTCCTTGTATACCTTTGACAACCCGATACCAAGTGCAATCCCGAATGGAGTTGTTGTTGAGAAGAAAAAGACCATTAATGTTTTCTTAATCGTCTTGAATTCGGCCTGTTATATGTTTATTTGGTTAGATATATCTTACATTGATATTTTTTTGTAAGTTTATGTAAAATGATGTTTAAGTACCTGAAGAATGCAACCACCAAGACCCATGCCCTCAAACATTTGATGGAAACAAAGAGCTGCGATTAATGGTTTAATTGTGCATACATCATTTGAGGCTCCAACCCCAAGTCCGATCACTATCGAGTGAACAACTATTCCAAGTTCTAGCACCTGAAATCCAATTGTTCTAATTACATTTTCTACATTTAATATTTAAAGCTTCTACTTATAAGAATAGCTTTGCTAATTCGGGCCAGCATAAGAAAGCTAGAAAATTATGGCTGAGAAGACAACTTCGAAGACAAACTTTGATAATTTTTGGAAACTACACTACAAATTAAATGATTTGCTAAAGAAGCTAATTACAAAAATAACAAAATTTTTAAAAAATGTAGGATACAAAATTTTTTGCTACTAATGAAATCACTTTAACCGAATGAAAAACATGATTTAATCAACTAATACTTTCGTTTTATCTTAGTAACTATGCTAATATATTCACACATGAATATTATTACACATGTATATTGTTTCAATTTGGATATCTAAATTTTTTGGACCTAATTATCCCTTTGTATATATAAAATTTCGGATATTGATATTAAATTATCTGAAAATCTGAATAGTTTAGATTATCCGAAGATTTAGGTTCGGATATCTACGTACACTAAGTCTACTACGGAGTATTTTTTTTATACAAAAATATAGATAGTTTGTTTTACAAATTAACAAGTTAAATTGACTGCAAAAAGTTTGCTTGTTCTGTTAAGCTTTCCGTAATGAAAGTGTTTATAATTGAAACTAACCATGGCTACAACACGATAGCGAAGAAGTTGTTGTCCTATTGCACCCTTTTGAACGTGATGGTGTCCATGGAAGTGCATGCCACCACCACTTGTGACCGCAAGCTCCTGATCTCCAGCTACTGCCCCATCACCACCTTCAGCCGACACTGCATTGTTCTTCTTGGTATACATGCTTGTAGCTATCGAGTCCACCATAAGTGTGAAAATTGCTGATAACATAGCAACGAAACCCGTAAAAGGAAATTTGTGCCACGGGTTATCAGCCAAACAACTAGACCTCAACATGTCAAAAGAATCTGGCAAAACATGCATAAATCCAGTAGCCAAAATGATGCCTGAAGCAAAGGCTTTCACGATAACAAAAAGGTTACGGTCTGGACTAAGGGCAGGGATGGAACGAGTGATCAACGGTAGACATACCCCGATGATGCTTGTGATGAGAATAGTCCCAATGCCAATGATCTTTAAGGTTAAAGCCTTGGATTTGTTGTTACAAGCGTTATCTGTTTCATCTTCACATTGTGACACGGCTTTGGTGCATAGAAACACCATAAAGATTAAGAAAATTGAGACCATTTTTGTATTTAAGGCCATGGTTAGTCAAAGAATAAGTATATTGAGAACTGTTTGGATAGTTTGAGTGAATTGAAGCTCATGAAGCTGCTGTTATATAAAAGCTTGTGACATCATGTCTTTGTATATAATATGCATGAAGTACAGCAACTTGAAATGCTTTTGGTCCCACTTCCAAGTGCATTTTCCATGGCACTCTTTAAGTATACTCCAGGAGTTTATAATTGCTACGGATGAATACAAAGGATTTATGACTGATGTCATATGTGAAAAGTCAAAAATCCGATTCACACAATCCCACTTGTTTGGGATCTAATATATTTTATCAAGACTTACAAAAACCTAATGCCAAGGAGAACCATCATAGATTGGGATGTAGAATATATGATGAGGTCCAAGTAAAAATGGCAGAAGTTATCTCTGAGTTATTTTGCAAAACGAAGAAGTGTATCAAGCCAACTCTTCTTGTTCATGTGCCATTTTTGTTTATCCATGTGTGATGTGTCCGATCCCCTGTGCTCGATGTCCACGTTGTGACTGCCTAACAAAACATATTGCATATGCATCTTTCAGATTTCCCGATTCTTTAAAGAGCCGAATCACCAATATGATATATGGTTGTGAACACTCAGGGACGGAACATAATAGGGACCGGGAGCAGTTCCCCCCCCCCCCCCCCCAAAAAGAATTTTCAGCAACAAGTATGTTTTTTAAGTAGCGTTAAGCATTATTATTGCAAATGTTTATAGAAAACGTAAATTGGCCCCCTAAAATAAATACGTTCTAATCTTGCTCCTCCAATAATACTTGTCAAGTTCCGCATATGTGAAAACTTACTTTGTAGATTACTCTAAATATAAGATGTTTCTTACTACTAGACAAATGAATATTATATACTTTAGCTTTTCAAAATAGGTTACCTAAAACACACATATGTTTTTATATGACAATCCAGATTAATGCTACTGGTTGTTTAGATATGTTAAGCAATATGTATGCAACACAACTCTTTCGAGTAAGATTTTAAAGGGGCATGTAAAAGTTTTTTATTTCTTTTCTTAATCATGGTTTTCGCCAATTCACGAGGTTTGAACGTACAACATACAACTCAAATCAAGTAAAGTTTTCTCTTTTCAAGAGGTTAGCATGACTACGAATTGTTTGCATTTAGCAGTAATAGAACTTGAAACCTCACACTTTCTAGTGTGACGGTCACAAGCCATTTTATAACTAAGCCACCTTGAGTAGTTAATGCATGTAAAAGTTACTAGTACAACATAGTCTCGCGGCTTCACGTACAACTCTGTAAACAATAAACCTAATCACACACAAGAAATGATTAACAGCTCCAAATTATATAAAACTGATCCATACTGCAAAAAAATAATAACATAGAGCTTGAGGATATATAAAATGAAACTTGAACCTAAAAATAAAGCTAAATATTTGATTGGTGGATTTAATAAATCCAGCTAGTAAAGAGAAAGAATATGTACGAAACTTGCCAAAAATGTTTATAGTGTTAGATATTTTGTTAGGTCTATTTATCACCGCTCATATTTTAATTAGCATGCCATCGTTTTGACAAAAGTACAGTCGTTTTCCATGAAAAAGTCAAGACACATAAAATACGGCTGTAGCCTGTAGAATTCTTTCTTTCTTATTTTAGTCTGAAAGGAATCAATTTGGTAGATGTATGTGATAATGTAAAGAATTTGATAAATTTAATTTAGTAAATCAATTTGGTGTGCAGTCAATTATATAGTTATCGTTGACAAAAGGATGGCATGTTCGGAATGGTGTCTGAAAAGATCATCGTGTTTATTCCAGTTCCTAAATCCCCAGCTGGACATCATCAATGTCGTTTGTCACCCTCATCTTCTTCTTTGCCAACTTCATCAGTTAATCAACTTGTTCGTGTGTATATTTTGACGTATTGGCTGTCACCTCTTCTATATTGCATTAGAGTCTTGCTATATATATCGATACATAGATTATAGTAACAACATTTCTCATATAATGTATATGTATAAAGGTCAAAATAGTTATTGATCGATTTTGTAATAAGTATATATACATGTCGAAATTTCTAGGATACATACATATATATTTAAGTCTTTTATCACCGTCAAGCAAACAAAGAAACAAAAATACAGTTTAGGGAAGAAATTTCTAGGATACATACATATATATTTAAGTCTCATATGGAATTTACCAATGTTTTAAAAACCGGTTTCACCCGGTCGGTTCAACCGGTTTGACCGGGAACTGGACTGTTGACCGGGTTAACATGAGCCGGGTTTTCATTAAAACTCGACCTAGATTAAACCGTCGGGTTTTGGTCGACCCGGGATGAACCGTCGGACCGGATCCGGCCGGTTCAACACATTTAAAGGAAAAATAAGAAAGATCTAAGCCGTAACTAGACAAGTTAGATGTGTAGTTGAATCATACCCTCTCTAATCTTGTTAGAGATCCATTGATTGAGTTTTAAGTTCTATACATTGGCATGATACAGATCTAAACTTGTGAGGGAGTGTAAGTAGTGGATCAAATGAGATTCAGTCTGTATGAGTAGTGGGTGAAATGAGTAGTTGATGAAATGAGATTCGGTCTGTAAAGAAGATAAGGAAGATGAGATAAAGATGAGTTAAAGGATCAAAGCAAGAAAATGAGATTCTTTTTAGTGATATACAACAAGCCACGTGTTTGAGTTCCTTGGCATTAAAAACAATGGGTAATAATACAACTGTACTGTAGTTTACGGAGTACAATGCATGTTATTTTTTGAGTCCTATGGTTGGCACACCTCGCCTGACATATGATCCCCTCAACACATTAATTACTTACAACTTACTCACAGTTAAATAGTACTATAGTTCTTTTTTTTATTTCTTAATTTTTTTCTCTCACACACACTGAATCTCAGTTTCTCTCCCACACACTAGCATCCGGCAGCAACCCTCACCACCATGATCAGAAACCAGCATGCCAATTCTATTAATTCAACGAAATAACTTCATCAAACGCCTTATATACAATAGAAAAACGCCTAAACAGAGGATCCTCAGCGGCCCACCAACAACCAGTATATACCATTGAACCGCCGCCGTAGACATCACCAGATCCGCCACCGCCGACATCATTGCTACACCCTTAGTGGTTTATACTATAGTTTTAATGATTAACCCACTAAACCGCGGCCGCCGACATCACCAGATCCGATGACAAACCGGTTAGATCTGACCATTAACAAATAGATCCGGTGGTGGCAGGACCACCACGTTACATGGTAGACTACCGATGTTGGCCGGAAAGCCATCAATCTTAGGGACAGATCTAGTACATAAGGTTAAAATTATCTTTGTAAATATCAACTTCACCTTACATAGATAATCTTTTTCTCATATCTGGATTGGTTTTTCAATATTTTATGATTAATTTTATATGTTTTTTTTTGTTTTTTCACTTGTAAGTTTGTTTTTAAGATAAAGATAGTGATGTATAATGGTGGTTTTGGGCTGTTCTCGGTGATGTTTAGTGGAGGGGTTGAATGAAAAATTGAAAAAGATAACATGTGAATATGAAAGATAATATGTCCTGTTCTGGATTTGTATATTTTTATAATGGTTTGACTAAAAAGCAAGCTCATGACAAAAAGAAGAGGACATAAATAATGATTGGAGGAGTTTTGATCCTGAGTGGGAGGTGTCTATACCCACAAACCCTATTTTTTCTTATCCTAAAACTAGTAGCAGTGAGCTATGCCTATGTATGTCTTTTTCTATTTTTTTTAACAAGTCTTTTTAATCTAGGTTGTAAAATTTTGCTTTTAATATTAAACCGGTTTGACCCGGCGGTTCGACCGGTTGAACAGATGAGTTAACCAGGTCAATTAAAAAATTGGGTTTTAAAACATTGGAATTTACCACCAAGGGAGTCATGAAAATCCATGGTTAAAATATGGGAGGTGATTTTGAACACTTATCATATCAATTGACACATTTAAAATTAGTGTGTCTTAACAAATTTATCCTTATAAAAATAACATGATTAGAAGTGAACTAAGAGTATATGTGTCAAGACACGCTAAATTTGAATGTGCTAATCAATATGAATAGTGTGCAAATTACCTTCCTTAAAACATATTATGACGCACAAACATCCAAACGATTCAAATTTACATTTACATTAAGATGAATATTTATAGTTGTGGAAACCATAACACTGGTTATTAGTCTTCATCTTAAGATTAGAATTTAAGCCCGGACTAACTCTTTCTACGACGAGTCCATGATTTTAGTTTCAGCGAAGACTACCACTCACCGTTTGCAAGAGCCTCAGTCAAAGCCTCTAGCCAGAGCTTCACCATGCTTCATTTAATTAATCTGTTGTTATATCTATACTACTATGTAAATGGTATACATTCACTATTAACTTTGATCTTTATCCCAATTGTTAAGAGTTTAAAAGGTGATGTGACATAAATTTAAAGAAGAAAACATGGAAAGACCTTTTTCGGAAACTAAGAATTCTTATTATGATAAGAATTCAAAATATGATTTATAGGAATAGAGGATTATGTGGCTTTATTTGTAATTATCTTTTGTATATCCCTAATCCTTGCACTATAAAAGGAATCAAAAGGTTTAGGTTTCAATTATCAGTTTCATTCACAATGCAAGCCTAAACTAAATGTGTGTTCTAGGCGTGGGATTACATGTATGCACGTCTAAGGTTGTTTGTTAATGTTAATACAAGCAATCATTGGAAATAGTCATCTTGTTAACACATTATGATGTGTCATGTTCTTATTCTGCTATGTTAATCATATAAACATGATGCAATCCTAGATTAATAGTCTAAATTACCATCGAGTTCAACAATCCAAATGAACTCCACGCCAATCCTAGTATTGAAGCAAATTAGTAACCTATATCTAAAGTATTTATAATAGGGGTCCCATTAAAATTAATAAAAAGGTATAAATTTTGTTAGATAGGTTAGTTGACTTAAACTTAATAATGAGTTTGGGTACATTAAATTTAAGGTTTAAATTAGATTTTTCATTATCAAAACTATGTATTTTGTATAAATATATACGTCAACTCTTGTGTAAATCATTAAATGAATAAAACACATTTAACATTTTACATGGTATCAAATTCTGTTTAAATCCACTGACAAAAGTTTTTATCCTTCAGTCAATCCGGAGGATTCTCGTTATTTTGTTGATTTTTTAATTGGAATTTTGTTTTTTGTTTTCGAATTCATAACCCCAAAACCTAGTCGTAAAAAAGTTATGTTGAGCCACCTTTGATCAATCATATTTGTTTTCTTCATCATTTATTTGTGTTTGTTGTCGGAGATCATTGTCGTTGAATGTAACAACCGCGATTTTTTTATTTATTTAAATTTTAATCAACGGGTTAGAGTTGCATGTCTATTGAATCTTCCGGTTAATTCTAAGCAAAATGGTGTGTATGTATCCAAATTGAATTTTAATGAAGGTTGTTCTTACGAGTCACTTCCACTATGTATATTGTCTATGCGTGTTTTAAAAATTACTACGCACACAAAGTCTATATGCTTTAGTTTTGTATACATTTTTACATTTTATCGGACTCGTGAACTCGGGATTATAGACCGTAACTTAAATTATTACACATACATACTTTATACTGGTGTTTTTCTTTTTCTGAAACCTTTCTAGAAACAATGTCCACTACAAAATTTATGACATTTGCTTACTAAATTAAATGTGAAAAAGTAAGTAATAGAGGGGAGCACTAAAAGTCTATACTTACTCCATATTGAGTAAGGAAAAGTATTTTCTATTAATTTCTACTAAAAAAAATCATCAAAAGTTAATTTTTATCAACTCCTACTCTTAAGAAAAAGAGTAAGTAATAGAGGGGAGCACTAAATGACATTACTTACTCAATATTAAGTAAGCAAAAGTGTAAAACTTTTAATGACTCTTTTTTTAGTAGGGAAAAGAGTAAGCAAATGTTTTTGCTTACTTTTATATGCATTGTGTTTTAGTAAGAAAAAGTTATAGTGACTTAAATGATTATAAATTTTATTAGTAAGAAAAATTTTGAGTAAGTAAATGTCATTTATTTTGTAGTGTCGACATCCCCCTAAAAGCTTAATACTTCCTTTGATTACTATATACCAAACATGATGTTATTGTGGATGATAACGAACACATGAAAAACACAAAAGCCCATGTCTTATGTCTACTATACATATCCCCTTATTCTTATCTTTCTTACTATGGCTGGCATGCAAAAATAAGAACAAGACTCAATATATCCTTTCCAAAATTGATGTTACACAAAAGCGTGGTCGTCTATTGATCATTCAAACCTACCTGACCGTCGAGTTCACGTCAAACAAAACCCCAACTCATTCGTTCAAGTCCTTGGCTTATAACAAACAGTAGAATACACAAAGTAACACAAACTCAAACGCAACCAACCTTGTTCTTTTTGTGGTTTCCACGTCACAAGAACACCACCAAACCCTTGACCGTATCCGCTCTCTTCTTTTTCTTTTCTATTTGATCGACGACCTCAGATGACAGCCATCAGGTTCTTCGTGGGTGATCACAAAGGAGCAAGTAGTCAAGCTTTCTTGTTCTTCTTTCTCCTTAATTAGTCGATGTGTAAAGCAGCTAGAATTCCCATTGGCATTCCTCGGTTAGTGATCGCAAGCGTGTAAAGAATATGGTTTCCAATTGTCTTAGAGCTCCGTTGGTCCGTTACTGGTTTTTAAACATACCCGAGTTCTAGAATTCGAAACATACGCATGTTGTCTCCAACAATTGTGAGTCGTGATTCTTTTTATCTTTAAATAATTATGTACATGCATCCTCTAGTTATGATGCTTGAGAAGGTCTGAGTTTTATGAACGCATGTAACGCAACCTTTTTCTTTCTTTTCCTTGTTTCTTATTTTTTAAACAATGATAAAAAACCAAATCCTTGATAGTTAACTTCACAATGAGTTTGAGACATGTAATTTTACACCATAAAACATGAACGTAAATATTTCTTTTTGGCCTTACTGGTCATCAAATGGGACAGAGAACAAGAGTTGTGTTCGTTGAGTTGTGATGGTGTTTCTTTGTTCCTTTGAATCTTGTAAATCGTCACTGTAGGATTGGGACCCAAACTGTCATTTTTGGATCTAAATATAAGACATCATGGTGAGCTATGGTTCGAGACTTGTAGCTCGTAACATAGCCACTAGTGTCAAGTTTGAGATGCAAAAAGAATTACTCAAAAAGGCTAAGTATTGAGCGTCGGGTGAGCCTTTGAAAACAGTTGCAAACGGCCACTTTTGTCCCTCGAAACGATCTTGCTCCAAGACGACCAAATGATTAAAGTTGTAGACTGTCGTGCCGTCTACATGAGCATACTTTGGTTCGACCCGAAAGTCCCTATTGAGACCCGTAGAAACGGCTGAAACTGGCCCGTTAAACTCTTTTCATTTAAAATGGTTGCACGACCCTCACTTCACGTATGATTTTGACCCATAAAACGACCTCGGTTTATAATACTTAAAATATGTAGTGACAGTGACGGACCCAAGACGATATCTAAGGTGGTTCCTATAACATGATAAATCAACGGGTTAAAAAGTCAACAGGTCTAAGGTGGTTCTTATGAGATGGTACCGGTATTAAAAAAATCGTGTTTTCCCTTTTTTTTTTAAAAAAATTCGATTTGATACCGATCTCGGATTTTTTTCACCTTATTTCATACTCTCGGTACCGTATCGAACGAGATTCGGGTATAAATAATCAGTACAATTTCGATTCAGTTTCGAAATTTGGATCAAAATGCTCATTCTAGCACCACATTAATCAAAACAAAAAAACTTCATAGAAAACCGTGTTGGGTAATACGTAAAACAATTATACGTTAATATATTATGTGTAATATATTAATTAGTGATAAGCTATAACAAACGCTAATTAATTAGTTAGTTAACGAGATTTACAAACGATAATTAAATGTTAATTAGAAGGACTTGTATGTAAATCCTAATTAAGATAGAATTGGAATTGTATTTTGTTTGTAAGGTGACTAACCGACATTATACATAGTATATATTGAATGACTTTTGTCATTGGCAACATATTATATTAATTCCTACCAACTATAAACAAAAAGCGATTGATAAGATTCTCTGGTTTTTGTTGTGCGGTCAACCTACAAGGTGGTTGGTTTCGTGTCCTGCTTGTTTTGACAAATCAAGCATTAGCTTTATCATTACTCGGTACTAGTATACATAATTGTTTGCTATAATGTATTGTGTGCGTATTCTTAGAGAGATCATACTTTGATCTTTATTGGTGGATCGATAAAGGTGTTTAATCCATCGCTAAAAGGTACCCGTTTCTTTATCGTTTATGTTAATTACTTGTCTATATGTGATCTTATATTCCGCTGCGTACTCGTGATTATTAATGTGTTAATATGACAAAAAGGTTGTTTATAAATTCCAACAGTGGTATCAGAGCCGTTCGTATAGCTTTTAATTACATTAAAAATAACGAAAGAGATAAAATTGTGTAAAGTTATTATGATGGCGTTTGAATTATTTTATTTGATGATTAGTTTTTCATAAACCCTAATTAGGGTTAATAAAATTAATTAGACAAACACTAAGTTGTATGCAATTATTGTTGATAAATATGTTGTTAATTGTTAATTAGTCGTTATTTATCACGTTGTTAATTGTTAAATTTATGGTTCGATCCATGGGAATCATGCAAATTTACCATGGACCATGTGTTCTTAATTAATCGATTTAATTGAAGTCAAGATAAATATGGTATGATGAAATATGTGATTAATTGTTAATTGGGTATATGTTTTAGGTTAATGTTTATTTGTTTTGCTTTCGATTATAATTGTTATATATCAAGGTTCAAGCAAAGGGTTTTTCTAAAAATAAAGATAAACCAGACTAAAACTATATGAAATTTGATTTATTATAATCTTGTTCTTGCACGATCATATGTGGAAACAAATGAGTCGGCCTTACATGGTTTTAAATCTAACTCACGCCGTGATTAGCAAGAATCAAGTTTATAATTTTTTTTCTATTTTAAAGTTGTAAAATTTTATTAATGACGTAATTTGAAAAAGTACTATCTAGTCGCAAGGCTAAGGTTCGGGAAGACTCATCAAGACATAGGTCTTGTAGATACCATTGCCTTATAATACCTGACTACTTGTAGTCTCCTTATCTTGCATACTCTTTAGGAAGCCGTGAATGATCTAGGGTTTTAATGATTTTAATCATTTTTTTAACTTTTCCCGTGATAAAATTAAGCTTCTTTAAATATAATGCATGTTGAATCGTCAATTTTTATGATATCACTATTTACAAAATTGAATTGTGAGTTAAATAAGTGATCTTTATAATTAACGAATTGAGTAAATTTTATAAATTATCATGATACAAAGATGTTGCATGCTTCTTTGTACATGTTTTTGAATTGTCAAAATTTATACCCTTTGATAAGTTTATTTGCCATCCAACGTGTAAAAGCACTTGCACTCACTCTTTCACCATACGTGAGACTGTGGTGATTTTGTAACCCAAGGTGATATAATACACTCGATTGTGAGACGTCGGTGCTATATAATCACGGTTTTTGGTTGGACGACTTAAGCAAGTTAAGATAGGTGGGAACTTAACTCGTAGCAGTAGATGGGATAAACATGCTCGTTTTTCACTTTTGAATTGTCACAAGTGATGTATATAAAGTTGAGTCTCATAACTCTAGAAGTTGTATTGGATGCAATTATTGAACGTCAATTACCCCTTGAATATCATCATCACTAGCAGATCAACTGATGCGGTGGTGGTATGTCTTGGTGGATTCTAGCTTTTAGAAATTAATTGTTTATTTGTAGACATGGGTATTTAATTTTCTATAAAGGAAGTATTATCGAAAATACTAAATTATTGAACTTTGTTTATTTGTAGATGGCAACGAACAATGCCCAAACCAAACAAAACAGTTCGGCTTTCAGGTCGATGCTTGAGAAGCAACAACTTACTGGTCATAACTTCGATGAGTGGTTACGCGCGCTCAAACTAGTTGTGTGTGTGGAGAAACTACAGGATGTGTATGACAATCCTTTGCCTGACCATCCTGGTGCTACTGCTACTAATGAACAGTTAGTAGAATGTAATGCTCTTTATGATCGTCATAATGAAGTTACTTGTTTAATGCTTGGAACTATGTCTCCATCTCTTTATCAGTAATTTGAACACAAAAGTCCTAAGGACATGATAACTGAGCTCCAAAAGATGTATGGAAAGCCTCCTGGTGTCGAACTACATGCGTTAGTACACACTTTCCATTCATGCAAGCATGAAGAGGGTCAATCCGTTGGCAATTATGTTCTATTGATGAAAAGCTATTTAGATCATTTGGCAACTCTCAACTATGTTCTTCCAGAAGCTGTCTTTGTCAGCTTGATTCTCAATTCACTTTCAAGTGATTTTGAGGGCTTTGTGTAAAATTACAATATGCAAAGCACGGGGAAGACAATTAGTGAAGTTCATCCTTTGCTTATTGAATTTGAGAAAGGAGTTAAGAAGAACAAGAAGTCAAATGTTGCATCTTCTTCTACACCACAAGTGATGGCGATCCAAGGTGGTAGGATCCAAAAGTACAAATCGCAAGGAGGTAAGGCTAAAGATAAAGGTAAGGATAAGGGTCCTAAAAATTCTTATCCTCCTAAACCTAAAAAGCCTCAACCTTATAAGAAAGAGCATCCGACAAAAGATTCCACATGTCACCACTGCAAAGAGGTTGGACATTTAATTGTCCTGTTTATCTAGCTGAGTTGATGAAAAAGAAGAAGCAAGTTGGATCGTCCACTTCTTCAGGTATTTATACTATTGAGTTATTTGCTTGTTCTAAAAATTCCTGGGTGTATGACACTGGTTGTGGTACTAACATTTGTAACCTAAAACAGGGACTTAGAGGAGCAAAGAAGCTGAAGCAAGGTGTTGTCTACTTGTATGTTAGAAACGGCGTACGTGCTGAAGTAGAAGCTATTGGAAGTTTTGACTTAGTTTTACCTTTGTTTTGGATGATTGTCATTATGCACCTACTATAACTAGAGGTGTTGTTTCAGTTTCTTGTTTGCATGATAAAGGATTTATTGATAAATTTACGGATTCTGGTATGACCGTTTCTTTTAATGATATGATTTATTTTAATTGTATCCGTGTTAATGGTATTTATGAAATTGATATGCATGATCCTACTTTGCAAATTGTGAATTCAATGTATTCGATTAGCAATAAGAAATCTAAATCAAGTTTAGATTCGACTTATCTTTGGCATTTTCGACTTGCTCATATAAGCAAGAAGCGAATTGAAAAGTTGCAACATGATGGACTTTTAAACTCAACGGATAATGAACCGTTTGATCAATGCGTTTATTGTATATCGGGAAAGATGACAAGGAAATCTTTTTCGCATAAAACAGAAAGGTTAAAGATCTATTTAGATTAATCCATACCGATGTATGTGGTCCACTTAGACATGTGTCAAAGCAAGGTTCTACATACTTCATTACCTTTACAGATGATTATAGTCGTTATGGTTATGTTTATTTGCTTAAACATAAACATGAAGTCTTTGAAACATTCAAGATATTCAAGAATGAAGTAGAAAATCAACTCGGGAAGACTATTAAAGCCATTCGATCAGATCGTAGCGGTGAATATATTAGTCAAGAATTTAAAGATTATCTAAAGGCTAGTGGAATTGTCCACAGCTGACTCCTACTTACACACCACAACACAATGGTGTTTCTGAGAGGAGAAATCTAACTTTGCTAAACATGGTTCGATCAATGATGAGTCTTTCTACTTTGCCAATATCCTTCTGGGATTATGCTCTGGAGACTGCTGTACGCATTCTCAATATGGTTCCAACCAAGAAGGTTGACAAGACTCCATATGAACTATGGCATGGAAAAGTTCCTAACTTGTCTTACTTAAAGGTCTGGGGTTGTGAGGCACATGTGAAACGTCACACGCCTGACAAACTTCAATCAAGATCGGTTAAGTGTGTCTTCATAGGTTACCCTAAGGAAACTATGGCTTACTATTTCTACTACCCACCTGAAAACAAAATAGTTGTTGAGAGGTATGCAGATTTCTTTGAAAAGAATCTCATAGTTCAAAAAGAGAGTGGGAGGATTGTAGAACTAGAGGATGAAGATATTTTACCTTCTGAAACTACTAGCGAACATCCAATTGAGGAAGAAAGTCTTGCACCTGATGTAACTCAAGAAGAGGATGTTGTCCCCATTCGTAAATAAAAAAGAACAATCAAAGCACCTGAACGACTATGTATAAATGTAGAAGTTGAGGAACATAGTTTAGGGGATCTTAATGAGCCCACTAACTATAGAGATGCAATATTGGATTCTGAATCTGATAAGTGGATTGTTGCTATGAATGCGGAAATGCAATCTATGTATGATAATTAAGTATGTAGACTTGTAGATTTACCACCCAACGCGAAGGTCGTGAAGGGTAAGCGGATTTACAAGAAGAAGACGGACATGGATTGCATTGTACACACCTATAAAGCTCGATTTGTAGCAAAAGGGTTTACACAAACTTATGGTGATGACTATGAGGAAACCTTTTCTCTTGTTGCAGATTTGAGAGCTATCAGGATTCTCATAGCTATAGCAGCGTACTATGACTATGAGATATGGCAAATGGATGTAAAAACCACGTTCTTGAATGGTTACTTAGAAGAAGAAATCTATATGGAACAACTTGAAGGTTTTGTTGATCCTAAGCACCCCAGAAAAGTATGTAGGCTTCAAAGATCCATTTATGGACTTAAGCAAGCATCAAGAAGCTGGAATAAAAGATTTGATGAAGAAATCAAAAAGTTTGGTTTTGATCAAAATCTAGATGAGCCATGTGTATATCAAAAAGCTAGTGGGAGTAATGTTGTTTTCCTAATCTTATATGTTGATGACATAATCATTATGGGAAATCATCTTCCGAGTTTACAAGAGATAACTACCTATCTTGGGAAGTGTTTTTCTATGAAAGATTTAGGGGAAGCGGCATTTATTCTTGATATCAAAATCTATAGAGATAGATCGAAGCGTTTAATTGGACTAAGTCAAAATGCATATATTGGTAAGATCTTGAAGAAGTATAGAATGGATAATTCTAAGCGTGGTCTCATTCCTATGCAAGTGCACACTAACTTAAATAAAACACAAGGTGCTACTACATCTGAAGAGATGAAGTGTATGCAAAATGTTCCTTATGCTTTGGTTGTAGGTTCTATTATGTATGCTGTGAGATGCACAAGACCTGATGTTGCGTTCGCGCAAAATATTACAAGCCGATTTCAGCAAAATCCAGGTGAAAGTCACTGGACTACTGTGAAAAATATTCTTAAGTATTTAAGACATACTAAGGATACGTTTTTGGTTTATGGTGGAAATCCTGAAGCTACTGAGCTGCAAGTTAATTTTTATTGTGATGCTGGATTTGAAACCAATAGAGATGACACTAAATCTCAAACTGTGTATCTTTGAGTTTTGAATGGAGGCGCGGTAGTATGGAAGAGCTCCAAACAAAGTACTACTGCACAATCTGCCACAAAGGCTGAATATATTGCTGCTTCTGAAGTTGCAAAGGAAGCTGTTTGGATGAGGAAGTTTATTGTAGAACTTGGTGTAGTTCCTACCAATGAAGAACCTATAAAGATGTATTGTGACAATTCAAGTGCAATCATCATAGCTAACGAACCGGGAGTTCAGAGAGGCGCTAGACACTATCAAAGGAGATATCACTATGTTCGAGAATGTATCGAATCGGGTGAAATTGATCTAGTTAAAGTTCATACAGATAATAATCTAGCGACCCTTTTACGAAGGCTTTACCTGGTAAAAAGCTTACTCAACATGCTAGGAGCATGGGACTTCGTCCTGCTAGTAGTTTCATGTAATCTGTTTTAGTATTTGGATAAAGGACATTGTTAAACAATATTTATTTTATGAATTGAAGTATTGGATATATTCGTTTTATTTACTATTTATTGGTCCTATGTTTGCATGTTTAAATTCTTGAATAATATGTTACTCTAAATTGTCTGTGTCGATTAATTATATGGGAATATAATTACATTAAGACATATATGAGAGATGGTAATATTCGTAGAATATGCAAGAACGGTTCACCAACTCATACAATATCCAAAAGTTGTATATTGGACATCTCCTACTAACAAGTCAATCACTTTATGGATCGGCGTTTTTAAGTGAAACTTGTAAATGATTTACATTACTAAATCCTTTGACTTGAGATGCAAGCAGGTCTTATATATGTGGATGATACTTTTTGCTATAGTTCTAACGCTATCCGGAATAAGGTAGTAATAAAGAATATAATCATTTGTATCTTGAAACATGTAAGAGGCACGTGTAGTCAAGATAGAATTTGTTCATTCAACTAGGATTGAAGAATAATGCTACTGGGGCCCTCGTTAGTTAATTAGATGATTGTATGGTCATACCCAATGGTAATCTAGATTTGTCTCGATTAGATTGGTAATCTATATTAATTATGTAATGCGAGAAACAGAATAGTTAAAATGGAATGACATTGATCCATATCCATTATTAACATGACATTTGAGAAACAAAGGGATTGTAAATGTTTAAGTCATTTATTTGTATTTTATGGAAAACTACACTCGAGAGTTTCTGGGAGCATTGGCGTGTTGCTAGACACTAACCAATGTTATTATTTTATTATCACATGTCCAAGTGGGAGCTATTGGATTATGTACACGTAATAATAATATGTCCGGTAGTCGACTCGAGTCTAAGGAGATGCACGCGTTAATACGTAAAACAATTATACGTTAATATATTATGTGTAATATATTAATTAGTGATAAGCTATAACAAACGTTAATTAATTAGTTAGTTAACGAGATTTACAAACCGTAATTAAATGTTAATTAGAAGGACTTGTATGTAAATCCTAATTAAGATAGAATTGGAATTGTATTTAGTTTGTTAGGTGACTAACCGACATTATACATAGTATATATTGAATGACTTTTGTCATTGACAATATAATATATTAATTCCTACGAACTATAAACAAAAAGCGATTGATAAGATTCTCTGGTTTTTGTTGTGCGATCAACCTACAAGGTGGTTGGTTTCGTGTCTTGCTTGTTTTGACAAATCAAGCATTAGCTTTATCACTACTCGGTACTAGCATACATAACTGTTTGCTATAACGTATTGTATGTGTATTCTTAGAGAGATTATACTTTGATCTTTATTGGTGGTTCGATAAAGGTGTTTAATCCATCGCTAAAAGGTACGCGTTTCTTTATCGTTTATGTTAATTACTTGTCTATACGTGATCTTATATTCCGCTGCATACTCGTGATTATTAATGTGTTAATATGACAAAAAGGTTGTTTATAAATTCCAACATTTGAGACATGTAATTTTACACCATAAAACATGAACGTAAATATTTCTTTTTGGCCTTACTGGTCATCAAATGGGACAAGAACAAGAGTTGTGTTCGTTGAGTTGTGATGGTGTTTTCTTTGTTCCTTTGAATCTTGTAAATCGTCACTGTAGGATTGGGACCCAAACTGTTATTTTTGGATCTAA
Organism: Glebionis coronaria; assembly: GCA_025667525.1. NCBI lineage: Eukaryota > Viridiplantae > Streptophyta > Magnoliopsida > Asterales > Asteraceae > Glebionis > Glebionis coronaria. The sequence goes on along the minus strand of CM046880.1, from coordinate 377,944,078 downwards.
ATATAAGACATCATGGTGAGCTATGGTTCGAGACTTGTAGCTCGTAACATAGCCACTAGTGTCAAGTTTGAGATGCAAAAAGAATTACTCAAAAAGGCTAAGTATTGAGCTTCGGGTGAGCCTTTGAAAACAGTTGCAAACCGCCACTTTTCGACCCACTTTTGTCCCTCGAAATGATCTTGCTCCTAGACGACCAAATGATTAAAGTTGTAGACTGTCATGCCGTCTACATGAGCATACTTTGGTTCGACCCGAAAGTCCATATTGAGACCCGTAGAAACGGCTGAAATTGGCCCGTTAAACTCTTTTCATTTAAAATGGTTGCACGACACTCACTTCACGTATGATTTTGACCCATAAAACGACCTCGGTTTATAATACTTAAAATATGTAGTGACAGTGGCGGACCCAAGACGATATCTAAGGTGGTTCCTATAACATGATAAATCAACGGGTTAAAAAGTCAACAGGTCTAAGGTGGTTCTTATGAGATGGTACCGGTATTAAAAAATCGTGTTTTCCCTTTTTTTTAAAAAATCGATTTGATACCGATCTCGGATTTTTTTTCACCTTATTTCATACTCTCGGTACCGTATCGTACGAGATTCGGGTATAAACAATCAGTAAAATTTCGATTCAGTTTCAAAATTCGGATCAAAATGCTCATTCTAGCACCACACTAATCAAAACAAAAAAAACTTCATAGAAAACCGTGTTGGGTGTCCAACAATCCACCAATAATATACAAATTTGGCTCTTTTAACGTGTTACATAATTGATTTTGTTTTTCCTGTTTATGTTCTTTTAACATTTTGACATTGACATGTATATGTTTAACTAACATTTTCTGCTTCTTATTAGTATACTCTTTTAATATATCCATATTTCTTTTTTCATTCTTGGTTAAACATATATGAAGTACTACATATTAAGTATGTACCCACCAATATTTTGACTTTGATAGAAATGAGAACAAATGATTATCTATAGATTACACTGTAGATGCTTTGGCCAAATAAATAATTTTTAAAACAAAATCAGAATACTAGTACTTTTTAATATCCAAGGAGTTGACCAAGACATTTACTATTTGTCTTCTTCACTTCTTTCCCTCTTCTTCACTAGCTCCACCTATAACTATCCCTAATCTCTGGCAAATTAGTTTCTTCGTTTCTCTATCTTTTTTTTCTGAAATTTAAATCTAAGGTGGTTCCTCATATATTTCTAAGATGGTTCCTAAAAAAGTTCTATATCATTTACAAATGAATTTCTTTTCCAAGATGGTTCCCGGGCACCACCTAGTATACACCTAGGTCCGCCCCTATGTAGTGATAGATGACCCAATCAGCTATCTAACGATACTTTTAGTTTACACCGCAAGGCACTAACGAACCCATAATCCTTCTCTAAAATTTGACCATACCACATGTTTCGAAACTGTTTCCTAGAAACCAGTACGCCTATTCTTTCAAACTTGTATTTCAACATGTGTTTCATGTATCCAGACATGAAACATGTCTCAAATTAATTGAAAATTAATATAATTATTCATTTTATTTGTTTAATATATTTTTAATTATAAAAATATAAAATATATTTAGGATATTTGACACATTAAGCGACCTTGCCAAATAAACTATCCCGACAATGAAACGCTCAACATTGCCAAATATATTCCGATTAAATGGCAACATTGTTATTAGACGTTAAACATTCACAAGTGTTAATATCATTGATTTTTTTAAAAATCCAAACACATATTAGGGGACTAAATGCTATGTTTTTGTTATCGTTTTGCATGCATAGTGATACAGTCCTTATTTAATTTAGGTCACGAATTGTTTTGAGCTGTCACTTTCTCGTTATCCAGGTGTTGGTTTATTATCGTGCTTTTACTTTGAGGTGAGTTTCATAGCCTCGCTTTTTACATGTTTTAATATACTTTTGAGGTGAGAACATTGCTTTTGTTTTACGGATGAACATAAATGCTAAAAACTTGATATGTTTATCTACTGAAGGTCTAAGTCCTCGATATCCTTAGTTGTTCTTATCCCACTATCATGAACCGTTAATTACTTGTGTGTAAGCACGCATGTTATGGATAGATCTATTGGGGTTCACAACCCTATCTAATGATGACTGTTTGGTGAAATTAGATACACTTACATTTAAATCCTTACGGATGCTCCAGGATAGGCATTTGCAATAGGCTCAAAATATATATGATTGGTTTGGTTAACGCTTCATTGTAAGCTTAGACGTAGGTGTAAGCGTATGCTTTTGTGATTATATCCTTGTTTGGTTATATGTCGGTTGCTTGATTAAAAACGTATGGCTCATCACAGTTGTTAATACTTAAACTTATGAACTCATCAACCTTTGTGTTGACACTTTTGCAATACTTTTCTCATGTATCAAGACGGAGGAATGACTTGGTTGTGCCATGGGAGATAATAAATACGTGACTATCAATTGGTGTTTTAGACTTTAACTTGTGTTACCGAAACTATGATTTAGTTTATGTTGATGCACTAAAATGCTTCCAAACTATGTTTTCCAATTATGATCCTTTGAATGAATTAAAATGACTTATTTAATAGTTGTTATTTATTATTATGTGTTATGATCGTCATGAAGTCAGGCCCTAGTGTATTCGCGTACTCCGATAATTTGGGGGTGTGACATATTGGTATTAGAGACATGGTTATGGAGAACTAACTTACTTTTATAAAATGTATTTTTTTGTGTCAAAAGGGAAATTTAAAAAAAAACACTAGACTAAAACCGTTTCTCTATCTCCATGAGCCATATCACTCCACATCTTCGATATAAGTTAGTTGTGACTGGAATTATCCCATGTGTTTTGCCATGCTATTTTAAAAACTTTATTGCAACGTGTCATCATTATTATGCATTTTCTCTTTGTTTAGAACATATACATATACGATATCCTTGTATCGATATGCAAAAACCGATTTGATTTCGAAGTGTTCGTAAAGCATTTAGCATCCTTTCTTGGATTGCTATGCTACTCAAATGGTTTGGGTTACTTATTTGAACTAGATGGTTTCTGCTACGTTTATTTTGGATTAGAACATACACACAGTTTTGCTATTGAGTATTTGTTGAAACAGTCCGCTAGATTGCTATTAGCTATCAGAGCATTTGTGTGTTTTCATAGTATTCCGTGTCGAAACATTTTGGGCTGAAGTAATCGCCCCATTTTCTGGGATTAAAGGTTTGTGGCTATTAAAATATATTGTATGTACCATTGGTGTGGTATTGTTAAGGTTAATTAGTAGTAATACCTAAATCAAGCAGTGATATTATAAAAGTTTAGATGAGAAACCATTTATTGGGTCCGGTAAATTGATACTCCGCACAAATTTTATAATAGACTCTGTTGAGGAAACGAAAGCTACATTAATTAACGAGTTATGATTTTTGATTGAATACGAGAGTTATCTTGACGTGTCACTATTTCTCTCACTTTGAGCACGAGTGAGGAACGACGTCGTCGTCTCTATATATATACTCCTATACGACGATAAAAACTATATATAAAGTATTACTCCTATAATACTCCAAAAGTACTATAACACAAGGGACGCACATAAACTAGTATTACAAAAATATGAAAACTAACCGCAGATACACCGAAACGTACGCCAAATGTTCACCAAAGAGGAATTTCATCTAAGATGAATGCGCACAGAAAAATCTAAATTTACAAATCCATTGGTTGTGACTATGTTATTATAAATATATTATATACCTATGAATTACAATACAGATATAAACAACCGAGATTGTGCCAATTTCTAAAATCAAAGGGATTATCGTTGCCACGAAATTTAAGAACTCCAGATGTGAAATGTGGTCATATTTTGATGTTCTAAATACAATATTTTGGCTATGAAAGGTCTATCTAGTAATTACAAGTAAAACGAAAGATAAGAACAAATTAAAGGGAGACATCTGCGATATGATAAAATGAAAAATCAGAGAAATTCTTGTGATATAATTAAGTGATTTGATTAAGGAATTATTTGTTGCAGGACTCGAAAATTTTATGATGAATAAAATTATTGAAAGTACATGAACTAGCAACCGCAAGTTATGGGAAGATCAAATAATGAGCACAAAGAACTAATAAAAGCAACGCTATAGCCATGATTGACTAAACTTCAAAGACATATTTGCTCATCTGAGATACAAGTAGTGGACGCTTAGCAAGGGAAGTAACAAAGAACAAACATTGGAGGAAACCTAATATGATGAAAGGTTAAACATTATTCTAAGGATAATTATCTTTATCCATCTATGATGTATGACTATTAAGTGAAAGTACATACATAAGGACGTGGAAGGTCATGTTAGAAGATCCAACGTTCCACGATTATCTATGATTTCTTTTAAGGACTACTTGGACATTTAATTAGACCTATAGAGGAATTGTACATGAACTTATTCTAAATAATAAAAAATTTACAAAACATCATACTACGATTTCTCGTTTAACGAACCTATGAACAACATACCTTATCTCTGCCCACCTAACGTCCGTTGTCTTTCAGTGGGAACGGGTGAATATTAAAAATTCATCTCATTCCATTTGTCATAGTACCATACGAATCTAGCAAGGAAATTACCCCCACCCGGAGTGTAATCACGATTGATTCGGATGACGAGCAAGATTCACCAGTTATGCTACCAAATCTCACAATGGGACAACCTTAAACAATTCAGAATATCCCCTTTGTTACAATACCTTTTTCAACTCCCATACCTTTATAGTTACCCGGAACATCTAGAAAAAAACCCGTTCATCTTCACCACCACCAAACCCTAACACTACTACTTATTCAAATAATAGGACTACTCCAGAAATGACTGAACTTGATACAGAAGTTGTGTAGCCCGACTGAACTTCAATGGAAGCTTGGAATCAGAATTTGGGTAAATATATAAGTGTGTGGGATGAGTTGAACAATGGAGAGTGAAACGGCTATTTATAGGGACAAATTTCCTTGGAGACCAAGGGGAGGGGAATGTATAGGAGTTCAAGACCTAGAGTATGACTAAGGACGACTACTATATGAGTCTTATAAGCTAGAACTAGAGGTAATTGTATGGAAGGTTGTTTTAAGGTCACGACTTGGTATCAAGTACAAGGTTGCACATGTAGCTTACAAGCAGCTTACAAGGTGTCTATGGAGGTTATAGGGTGTGTGTTTGAGCTTCTAAGAAGGTTTAGTAAGTTAGTTTAGGAGTTAATCAAGTTTGGAAAAGGATTAGGCCTTGAAAACCTAGACGGATTAGGGTTTTAAGTTTGATTAAGGTTTGGTCTTTGTAATTTATGTTTTTGTAAGTGTTTAAAGATATATTAGGGTGTAATTAGCTATTATAAATTGTGTTTAAGGTGTTTGTGAACTTTGTATAAAAGATTGTACATGTTTTAAGTGGTTTTGGAGGGAAAATAACTAATTTGGATATTTGTGCTTAAATGACTTGTACTTTATGCTTAAAATGGTTGTATTGTGATTTATGATGATAATATATCCTAAATATTGTGCTATGTTGACTTGTACACTTGGTTTTGATGGTTGTATAATGGTTATAGGTGAAATGGAGAGAAAAGGGTGACTTTGAATATTATGCATCAAAGGATTATACATTGTGTTTAATGGAGTTGTACTATACTTGTGAAGAGAAATATATTCAAACATATGCTATTGCATCTTTTACTTATGCTTAGGAAGCTTGTACATATGTTATATATATTGATATTTCATGAAATTAAGATTCTAAGGTGTTATTTTATCTAATAAGTTCATTTCATAAATAAATATGGTAAATGACATGTTATAGAAATAACATAGGCTAAAAAGTCGAGTTTAGATCAAGCCTTGACATATAATAATGTTTACTTGATCATAATATTGATAGAGTTGGCAATAGTGGTTGCGCGTGCCCGTTTACATTCCTATGTAAGACACATTACATAATTGATACATGAAACAAAGCAACAATTTTTCCATGAAAAATGGTTTATTAATATAATAATAATATATATTGTGAAAAATATTGGATTGTTATACACAAAAAGAAACCACATCAATATTCGAGACCCGACTCAATTAAAAAAACATTTTACATTTTTATATTAATTGCTTACTTGATATCAAGATTTTGAGTTTTTTTTATATTTAACCTAATATGTTTATATGTCGTATTAAATCTGTTACGACACTTAAAACACTCGGTTTGACCTATTTTATCTTGTTGACAGTTTATTATGGTATTTTTAGTCAGGTTTTACCAAAACTTGTGATCACTATTTCTCCCTCAATTTAAATCCGTACGAAACGTTCTACCTATCCATGGACAAGTACTCGACCATACCCTTCAAAATGTAGATCTTCCGTTTACTCAAAACCACAATTTGGACTCTAAAACTCCATTACAAAATCTGGACAGCAAGCAAATATAAGAATTTTCAGAAAACGTACATTTTTCGTCACGACAAACAAATGACCTTATCTCCTTCGTTTTAAGTCCGATTTTATCAAATAATATATATATATATATATATATATATATATATATATATATATATATATATATATATATATATATATATATATATATATATATATATATATATATATATATATATATATATATATATATATATATATATATATATATATATATATATATATATATATATATATATATATATATATATATATATATATATATACTAGCCTTTATACCCGCACGGTGGACAGGCTAGCTTTAAGTATATATATTTTTAATAAAAATTGAATTTATGTGTGTTTGTATTAGAAGTTTAGTATATATAGTGTTAGTTATGACATTGATATTTTAATATTGTAGCATAGAATAGACAAAAATAACGTAGTTTAAGATATTTTATTTATTTAAGAATATTAAAGTTAACTGAATTTGCATACGTTAACGGTATGAATAAGTTTGGTACATAAATTTTTTTTAGAATTTTAATAATATTATATAAATATTTTATGTATTTTTGAATTTTATGAGGTAATAAATTTTGTATATGTTAATGTTATGAATAACGTTTTTACATTAATTTTTTTTTGAAATTAATATTATTGTTGTGCATTTTTACAGAATTTTGTATTTAAGGCATTGTTTCACCATCCTTCCTTATATATTTTTATAGAATTTTGTATTTAAGGCATCATTTGTAATTCCTATATACATATAGAATTTTGTATTTGAGGCATCATTTGTAATTCCTATTTTATTTTTGAAGCATTTTATGGAATCATTTTTATAGAATTTTGTATTTAAGGCATTGTTTCACCATCATTCCTTATATATTTTTATATAATTTTGTATTTGAGGCATCATTTGTATTTTCTATATATATTTTTATAGAATTTTGTATTTAAGGCATCATTTGTAATTCCTATTTTATTTTTGAAGCATTTTATGGAATTATTTTTATAAAATTTTGTATTTAATGCATTATTTCACCATCATTCCTTATATATTTTTATAGAATTTTGTATTTAAGACATCATTTGTAATTCCTATTTTATTTTTGAAGCATTTTATGGAATCATTTTTATATAATTTTGTATTTAAGGCATTGTTTCACCATCATTCCTTGTATATTTGTATAGAATTTGCTATTTAAGGAACCATTTGTAATTCCTATATATATTGTTATTGAGTTTTGTATTTAAGGCATCACTTGTAATTCCTATTTTATTTTTGAAGCATTTTATGGAATCATTTTTTATAGAATTTTGTATTTAAGGCATTGTTTCACCATCCTTCCCTATATATTTTTATAGAATTTTGTATTTAAGGCATCATTTGTAATTCCTATATATATTTTTATAGAATTTTATATTTAAAGCATCATTTGTAATTCCTATTTTATTTTTGAAGCATTTTATGGAATCATTTTTATAGAATTTTGTATTTAAGATATTGTTTCACCATCCTTCCTTATATATTTTTTATAGAATTTTGTATCTAAGGCATCATTTGTAATTCATATATATATTTTTATAGAATTTTGTATTTAAGGCATCATTTGTAATTCTTATTTTATTTTTGAAGCATTTTATGAAATTATTTTTATAAAATTTTGTATTTAAGACATTGTTTCACCATCCTTCCTTATATATTTTTATAGAATTTTGTAATTAAGACATCATTTGTAATTCATATATATATTTTGATAAAATTTTGTATTTAAGGTATCATTTGTAATTCCTATTTTATTTTTGAAGCATTTTATGGAATCATTTTTATACAATTTTGTATTTAAGACATTGTTTCACCATCTTTCTTTATATATTTTTATAGAATTTTGTATTTAAGGCATCATTTGTTATTCCTATATATATTTTTATAGATTTTTGTATTTAAGGCATCATGTGTAATTCCTATTTTATTTTTGAAGCATTTTATGGAATCATTTTTATAGAATTTTGTATTTAAGGCATTGTTTCACCATCCTTCCTTATATATTTTTATAGAAATTTTGTATTTAAAGCATCATTTGTAATTCCTATTTTCTTTTTGAAGCATTTATAGAAACCCTTTAATGAATTACATGTGTCATTTTTATAGAATTTTGTATTTAAAGAATTGTTTCACTATCCTTCCTATATAAGGGTTTTGATTTGATATATATATATATATATATATATATATATATATATATATATATATATATATATATATTAGGATCTAATAAGAAGATTAACAAAAATGAGAAGGATGAGAAGAAACCACAACCACTCATTTCAGATGCACCTACAAAATCTCTTGCATCTCCCCTTAAAATTCTCACTCTTATTTAAAATATATGGTCCAGAGTTCTTCTTATTCTTCTTATTTTTATTTCTCTTCTTACTGGATCTCGACTCTATAAATATATATATATATATATATATATATATATATATATATATATATATATATATATATATATATATATATATATATATATATATATATATATATATATATATATATATATATATATATATATATATATATATATATATATACATATACATATATATATATATATATATATATATATATATATATATATATATATATATATATATATATATATATATATATATATAGAGTTAGGATCAAATAAGAAGATTAAGTAAAATAAGAAGAATGAGAAGAATCCACAACCACACATTTCAGATGCACATACAAAGTCAGATGCATCTTCCCTTAAAATTCTCCTCCCTTTGTGGAATTTGTGGTCAGAATTTCTTCTTATTCTTCTCATTTTAATTTTTCTTCTTACTAGATCCCTACTCTATATATATATATATATATATATATATATATATATATATATATATATATATATATATATATATATATATATATATATATATATATATATATATATATATATATATATATATATATATATATATATATATATATATATATATATATATATATATATATATATATATATATATATATATATATATATACGAACATGGAAACTTATATTTTCATAATATTGAATAAAACTAGTTTTAAAACCCATTTTTACTCTATCTTTAACCCACGGATTAATTTTGCACAACAAGCTTTATTTCCACAAAAAAACCCACAAATCACATCCATATCGCACCACAACTTCTCTAATGTCACTATATCATCTCATGTCATAAATTCAATCAACAACATATTATTTTTTCCACACGCATAAAATAGGATAAACTCAATCAACCAATAACAATCACTCATTTTTTTAAAAACCTACTTCCCATCATTTAAAAAAAATTAAATACACATACGATAAATCGTCAAACGAAAAAAAATACACCATTGCAACGAGAATTAAATCATCTTTTTATAGAAGTACATATATATACTTCCGACGAACTTTTTATTTTTTTATTTTTTCTTTATGTCACGTTTGATAAAACCATATATGATTCGTATCTACGAATCATAAATGATTTTTCGAAATCATATAATTATATATGATTCGTGATACGAATCATATAATTATATACGAATCTTATAATTATATATGATTCGTGATACGAATCATATATGATTTCTGAAAATAATATATGATTCGTGATACGAATCATATATGATTTTTCAGACGTGATTGAAAAAAAAAATAAGTTCATCGAAAGTATATACATGTGCCCCTCGATAGATAGATGATTTAATTCTCGTCGTGATGAAATGTTTCATTTTACGTAACGAATTAACGATTTATAAGATATTTAATTACTCTATAGAGCAAACATATTTGTAAGATATTTAATTGTATACTCTATATGTTTTCATTTCTCTATTGCACGTTTAATTTGAGATATGACACTTCCTTTCATTGTAGCTTTAGATTTCTAAATTTTAAGGGGTGTTTGTTTCAGCTTATATAGACGGCTTATGATTGATTTGGGCTTATTTTTATAAGCTCACTTTTTGTAGATTATTTTTAAAGTTTTCAGTTTCCATAAGTTTATTATGTCATAAAGAACTTATATAAGCTGAAAATTTTCAAAATAAGCCACAAAAAGTGAGCTTACGAAACACAAGCCCGAAATTAAATAAGCCATAAGCCAGCTATATAAGCCGAAACAAACACTCCTTAATTGTCTTGCTACAAGAAGTGACTTTATCACCATCAACATAACCTATTTTCAGTTTGTGATTTGGCACTACAAACTTGTAAGTTGACAATATATTTGCGCTATACACAAGAAGTTTTTGTGTACGTTGACCCATTGTTTGTGATTTTTTTTGCCTATTATAAGAAAGTGGATTTGTCGCCCGTTATTAGTTACTCTTTTCATTTTGTAGATTGTATTTGCACGCTAAATATCGTAGATGATTCATCTCTGACTGTTGGAATCTATGTAAACATCTTTCAACCACAGTTTGAAAAGCGCCTACATGTCAACTCAGCCGGTGATATTATTGTTGGGAATAAACTGTAGCCAGTACACTTGGACGCTGACAAGAAGAAAACAAGCGTTGATAAGAAGAAAACAAGCGTTGACAGATCAAGCGTTGACAGGAAGAAGTCAAGCGTTGATAGGATGAAGTCAAGCACTGATAAAAGATTTAGTCTACGCGTATTATGTTTCTAGTTTGTTTCTAGTAAAGATATGATCAAATGTATTTTTTATATTTATCTTTACCTATAATAGCTGATACGTAGACTCTTGTACAAGGCTTTTTAGTCTATAAAAGAAGACCTTTAGGTTTTGTTTCAATATATGTTTTCATTTGTTTAAACACTTTCATTGTAAGCAAGTTTGTTCTAATCAATCAAAGTGAAAGTTTGTTTTACATTGTTTGTGTGTTCTTGTTTGAGTATTAATTCCGCATAATACTTAAATTGTTTTATACACAACAAAGTTTCTCTACGTGTTAAACTTGATTCAATCTCGTTTACACAAGCTAAATCGATCTAAGTTTGGGATCAACAAGTGGTATCAGAGCTTGTTGAGAAACTTTGATCTAAAGAACACAAAACCCTAATTTTCACAAAACCCTAAAAACATCATGTCTACCCCAGAAGTAAACTCCTCCTCCTCCTCAACCCACAACATCAAAATTCTCATGCTAGACCCAGACAATTTTGAGCTGTGGAAGTTTAACTTTGAGCAATATCGACAAATCCATGACTACACCCTATGGGAAATTATTGAATATGGAAACACATTCAATAAGGCTCAAAAGATTGCAGCTGCCATCTTACAAAGAACAAATGTTCAAGGTTCTACTGAAGAGGATCGAAGAGAAAAACCTGAAAATGGTAGAGCTATCTCAACTAAGGATATATCAAAGAGAAGGGTTGACATGAAAACCCTAAGCATTTTGAAACTCTCTTTGGGGCAAGAAAATCAGCACAAATACAAAAGCTATGAGTCTGTAAAAGATCTTTGGGCAGCTCTTGAAGTTGCTTATGGTGGTAATGTTGATAATGTGCAAGAGAAAAAGAAGCAACTCTTGAATGAGTATGTTGTTTTTAAGGCTCAACCTAATGAGAAGCTAAGTAGTGTGAGAAGCAGACTTCTTGACATTACAAGCAAGCTGTCCTTCATGGAAACAGTGCTTGGTGATGTTGATATTATCGCCACTTTTCTTAAAAGCCTTGGTGATGCATGGAAGATTGAAGCAAGGTCTATAATTGCTAATAACACTCACAAAAGTTCTACTTTTGATGATGTTTACAATAAACTGAGGCTGATAGAGAATGAAACTCTTTTGGATCACGGAAGCAAGTCTACCAATGGAAACATGGCCTTCTTCTCGCATAGTGAAGGTCAATTTGATCAAACGGAGTCATACATGCACCCCGTTACTGGATCAACTTGTGTCAACGCTGGAGCAAAACCTGTCGACGCCTCACATTCAGACGCTGACACATACAAATTTGACTCATCAAGAGTTAAGCCTGTTGGCATTGATCTAGATACTGTGTGTGTATACATTGCTTCATTGCCAAATGGTTCAGTGATTACATATGAGGACCTTGAGCAAATTAGTGATGAGCATTTGGAGCAGATGGACATAAAGTGGAATATGGCTCTTGCAAGTATAAGAGCAAACAGATGGAATAGAAGATTCAAGAAGAAGATGACTTTTAATGCTAAGGACACTGCTGGATTTGATAAATCCAAGGTTGAGTGTTATAATTGTCATTATATGGGACACTTTATGAGAGAATGCAGATCTCCAAAAAGATCTGATGCTGGAAAACCCTCAAGCCAAATCATTAAGGCTCAAGATCCCAAAGCCATGGCTGCAATGCAAGAAATTGATGGTGTTGGATGGGATTGGTACTATTTGGCTAAGGATGAGGAAGAGAATAAAGCTTTGGTTGCTGAAATGGAAGAAGAAGAGCATGTTCACTATGCTCTCATGGCACACTCCTCATCTTCATCTGACAATGAGGTATATGATGATGCTTTTTGTAGTAAGGGTTGTCGTCTAAACACTGAAAGACTTAACAAAGAAGTTTTAAAATTGTCAACAGATGTGGGTAATGAAAGATGCAAGTTGTCTAACTATCAACTTGCTCTTACTCAAACTGAAAAGACTGTAGCTGAGTATAAGAAAATGGAGCTTGACCTAAAAGATCAAATAAATATCTTAAAACATGATTTGAATGCTAGTATTGATATTAGAAACATCATGGAAAGGGTCAATGCTGAATTACAGGCTAAGTTAGATGAGGCTATAAAAAATAAGGATAATATAGACCTTAAAATTCAGAGATTTGATAAAGCCTCACAAACCCTAGAAAATGTGTTAGTGAACAAAGGGATTCTAGGGATATGACTGAGATTGGGATGAAAGAGTATGCTGGTGTACCATCACCTGCTGTGGACTTCTATGGTGTCCAAAGAAAGGACTTATCTTGGACTGGTTTACCAGAACTCCAAGAAGATGAATTTATTCCTCCACCAAGAGTTCTTACCCCAGTAGAAGAATATAGATAGAAGTTGACTGATTTGAACCAATGGAAGAAAGCCAACCCTACCTTGTTTGTTAAGGGTGGCATGCTTAGTGATGACCCAAATGAGTCTACACCTATCAAAGTAACAAACCCAATCACTGGCAAGACTGTTGACCTTGGCTCAAACGTTGTTAGAAAACCTAGTATTAAATATGCAGAAATGTATAGAAAAACTAGGTCACCAAAAAGCCAAATTAGTGATAATGGAACAGGTTTCTTTTCTTCTAGACCTAGAGTTATGTCTAGAAAAGCCTGTTATACTTGTGGTAGTTTTTCACATTCAGCCTATAAGTGTGTCAACGCTTCAAAGGTCAACGCTGACAAAAATTCAAACACTACCAAACCCAAAACTTTTGTTCAGCAAAGTCCACAAGTTGTTAGACAACCCTATTCTTTACTAAAGGGTCTAATACTTATGGACAAGGACCTTTTCAGAAGAACAATACATGGTCTAATAGACAATGGGTTCCTGTAGCAAACCCTAGGTTCAACGCTGATAAGGGTGATTTCAGCGTTGACAAGACAAAATCAAACGCTGACAGAAATGTTGCCAGACCAAATAATGGTAAATATTTGCAACCAAATGGAAAGGGGTCTAAAGCTTCTTCTAGCGTGACATGGAGACCTAAGCAAGATCAAAACCCTAATTCAGATGGGATTTCTATGACCTGTAACAGATTTAATAATATTTCAAAGGTCATAACAAAACCAATTGGGGTTAACTGGGTGTTTAATCCAAAAAGGGATGAACAATAGGTTGTTATGAGGACTCAGTCTGTTCTTGTTGAACAACCAAATGAATCCAAGTCTGCTTAGGCTTGGGTTCTCAATAATTTGTTTTCTTTATGTGCAGGGCATTCAAAAGCAGGTTAATGATTATGGCTATTGGGATAGTGGATGCTCTAGGCACATGACTGGGAAGGAAGATTATCTCACAAACTTCACTCCCATTAAGGATGGTGACAAAGTTTACTTTTGAGGCGGATATGGAACTATCACAGGCAAAGGAACTCTTCTCACCAACAATTTACGTTTTGAAAACGTGTTTCTGGTAAAAGAACTTGACTATAATCTGTTTAGTGTATCACAAGTTTGTGATAACAAAAATAAGGTTTTTTCACTGATACTGAATGCTTGGTGTTGAGCAAGGATTTTAAAATACCAGATGAGAAATTCATTGAATATAGGACACCTAGGCATAAGGACATGTATAATGTGAATCTTAATGGAATTAGGATGAATAATAACTTGTCATGTCTATATGCTAAGGCTTCAGTTGATGAGAGTAATCTTTGGCACAGGAGATTAGGGCACATTAATTTTAAAAATATAAATAGACTTGTGAGACATGGTTTGGTTGATGGTTTGCCTGAAAAGGCTTTCCACAATGACCACTCTTGTGTTGCATGCCTTAAAGGCAAACAACACAATGTCTCATTTAAGTCTAAACAGGTGCACTCTAGTTCTAAACCACTTTACTTGCTGCATATGGACCTGTTTGGTCCAACTAGTATAGAAAGCTTGAATGGTAAATCTTACTGTTTTGTTATCACTGATGATTTTTCTAGGTTTACTTGGACTTTTTTTTTAGCTTTGAAAAGTGACACTGCTGATACTTTAATTAACTTTATTACCCAAATAGAAAAGAAGTCTAGTAATAAGGTTAAGATGCTTAGAAGTGATAATGGTAGTGAGTTTAGAAATAAGCTGTTGGATGATTTTTGTGCCAAGAAAGGTATTACTAGACAGTTTAGTGTAGCCAGAACCCCACAACAAAATGGGGTTGCTAAGAGAAAGAATAGAACCCTCATAGAAGCAGCCAGGACTATGTTGGCTGATGCTCACTTTCCCATTGCTTTTTGGGCTGAGGCTGTGAATACAGCTTATTATGTTCAGAATAGAGCATTAGTCAACAAGATTCATAACAAAACACCTTATGAGTTACTTTGGGGAAGTAAACCTAATATTGGTTTTCTTAAACCTTTTGGTTGTCATGTAGTTGTGTTGGATACTAGTGATGCCTTAGGTAAATTTAGTGCTAAAGGTGATGAAGGCTACTTCATGGGTTATTCAGTGCAGAGTAGAGGATATAGGGTTTACATTAAGAAGGAAAAACGTATACTTGAAAAAGTACATGTTAGGTTTTTAGAAAGTAAACCTAGTGATCCTGAAAGTGGTTCAAATTGTTTATTTGACTTGGAACCTCTATCTAGGACTTTGAATTATATGCCTGTTACTAATCCAAACATTGTGAAGGTAACTTTAAATGTTGTGGAAGAACCAGTTGTTGATGTTTCAGGTACACAGATTAATGAAGAGGTTGGTTCACAAGCTGACAAATCATCACCCATACTTGAGTATGTCACTATTCCCATATGGACAGATGCATTTGCTGCTGCTGCTGCTGGAAAGGAAAATGGTGGTCCCCAAGTATCACCATTTGACAACATGCATGATCTTTCAGGCGCTGACAAAGGAAAATCTGGCGCTGACAATACAACTTCAGACGTTGATGGCTCAAACGTTGACAGCCATGATCCATGTAGAAAAGCTAAATCGGATCCGGTGGTCTAATGTGGTGGTAAGTGGTGGTAGAAGCCATTGTTGGCTTAGAGAGAGAGAAAGAGAGGTTGAGAGTAAAAGTTTGTGTGTTCCTCAATGAACAAAATACAATCAACACCCCTCCTTGGAAGCTAAGGAGGGGTATATATAGTCACGCACCTTACAAAGAGCCTAGTCTATTCTAAATGTGCGTGACTATGATAACTAACGGGAATTCTTAAATGTCGTCACATAAAGTGAGTTTCCAACAATCTTCCCCCATGGGACGACGTGTAGAATTCCTTACAATATTCTACCTATCAAGTACAAAATAATTAAGAACAAGAGCTTCCATGAAGCATCCAATGCTGATGAAGTCTTCTGAGGCCTTCGTCTTCAAAACGACTCATCTTTAAAGTGACTTGTAGTAGAAATACTGTAACGGCACGAGCTAAGTAACCCATACACTTCTGGTTAAGGAGAAGCTTCTGAATTAGCTTCCCCCTAATTCATGCCACGTAAACTTGATGTAGAAGCATTTTAAATAGCTTCCCCCAAGTAGATCAACAACTTTTCATCTCACGCTTGAATAATTCTTTTGAATTTTTCTTCCCCCTGAGAATTCAAGTTATGCAAACCAGAAAGAATCAAGACACTTCTTCCCCCACATAGTTGAAGAAGGTAAATCAATCCCAATTATGAAGCTCAAATACTGAAGTGGACACTTTTATCCCATTCATGAAGTTGACATCGTAACACCAGAGTCAATTAAGTCCCGGAAATGCACACGTCTTCTTCCGGAGATGCACCAGAGTCAATTAAGTCCCGGGAATGCATATAGGATAATGATGATGTTTAATTGCAACAATCAAACAATTAAACCTCGAATCAGTAGTGTACCGTTTGGAGATTGATTGATAACGACACGAGTTAAAACACTGATTTTCTCTGCGGCTATGACAAATGTCATCCCGGAATATCTTCAAATCAAAAGAAGGTATGAAGTTCATCACGTGTACTCGTTGTGCGTTCAATGTGTCTTCTTCTTCCCTCTTGATGGTTTCGAAAGACGGAACCATCAATAAATTGTACGCACGTGACCCTGAAATCTCGTGAGAATAATAAATAAGCAGAATTATATATTTTGTGAGAATCAGCTGTTGATCGAAAATCTCTTCTCATAAACTCTCCATGGCCACCTTTACCATACCACATGAAAGCAATTTGAAGTGACCACTGAAAGAATGAACCGGATACATCAAACGTGAAGCTGAATAAAAATCCTTCGATCTTGTGACTTAAGCTTGCACTATTGTTGAATGAAGAACGGTGGAGAAATCTCTAAGTACTCAATGCATCACTGAAGAAGTCTATAAGCACAACACCTCTTGAAATTATCCACGTCGACTACGCGCGTGACACTGAGTACAACAATGTAACCCCTTTAAGTGATAGTTATCCGAGTCATCGACCATCCACCCCGAACCCGGAAACCAGATAACCAAGTCTTCATTCTAGGATTAAGCACGAGCAAGTTATCTAGTAAAAGATAAAATAAATACACGCCTTCGAAAAATCCGTCTTCAACGTCACGTAATTAATACCCGATCAAACAAAATCTGAAGCCACTAAAAAATCGCCCATTCTTTCTTGGTCTCGTCTCAAATAAATTCTCGTCACAATTGTCACTTCAATTTGTCACGTCACATTTCTCGTCACCCAATCGGTGTCAAGAAAAAATTAAAGAACCCCAAATGCGACAAAAAACTACAAATTCAAAAAAGGAATTTGCTTGTTTGAGCATCTATTATCCTTAACAATTTCTCGACACTTGTTCACTTTGTCTCGACCCGATAAAGACCAAAGTAAAATTTAATACACACAATTTAAACAAAAATTACAAATTTGTGAAAAATTTGTGTGTATTTAAAAACCAATTCATACGGCCCAAACTTTGATTCACATATGGTTTATTTCAATCCGTGTGAACACATGGCCCAAGTCGCAAGTCTGGCCCAAAGT
Source organism: Glebionis coronaria (assembly GCA_025667525.1). Lineage (NCBI taxonomy): Eukaryota > Viridiplantae > Streptophyta > Magnoliopsida > Asterales > Asteraceae > Glebionis > Glebionis coronaria. The sequence continues at coordinate 377,925,972 of CM046880.1, read as the reverse complement.
GATATGATAACTAAAAAAAATTGAAGCCCAAGTGTTTAACAACCCGGTCCATCAATTTGAGTTAAGTAACCGACACTACCCTAAATGCACTCACAGTTTCACATAGAGTATACCGCCCCCCATTTTCACTCCCACCAAACTCCATCTTCATCTTCTCCCAACCTTGTTTACACCGCCCCACCATTTCTCTCACCTAACTTCATCTCCTCCATCTCAAATATACACCACAACTAATCTCCCATCACTTTTCTTGAAACCGGTTAGATCATCCAAACATCTATAAACAACATACAAATCATCACGCCTCAATTAACCACGATTAATACACCTCTGACCCACGAAGATCATTAATTCTTACTATTCATCTACTAAGCACGAATGATTACTGGTCTTCAAGATCTTGTAAAGGGATCTCAAGTAGGTGTTTATTGTTTAATTCGATTTAGTTTTTAAAACGAAATATTGAGTTGATTGAAACAAACTTGTTATCAATCTTTCATTAATTTAGAATATGAAATGATGTCCGAATATAAACTGAGATATGTGATGATGAGATCGTGTTAGATCTAAAAAGATCATGACATGCATGTTGTTATTTTTGTTTGTGTGAATCGAGTCTATTCTCGAATCGAGAGAAACAAGAACTAAACTTTCTAGTTTAAGTTCTTTTCATTCAGATTCGTATAGAAACACAGATCGATGCGGATATATTTCGAACTTACAAGATCTTTAAAAAAAATCTTTCAAAGTGTTACGAATATGAGATTGGTTATATATGTTGTGAGTCGAGTCTAGAATTGATGGGATTAGGAGACGAAGGGCTTAGTTAGATTTGGTGTTGAGGAGATAAAAGGTTGGATGGGATTGGATTAAGTGTAGAGTCGACTCGGTGAGTTGACTGAGTCAACTCGGTAATTACCGAGTTGACTCGGATAAGATGGGTGTGGTTCACAGATTTGGTCACAAAAGTTGGTTCACAAGTTTTTAACCAAAACAGGCCAATTGGAATGTAAATTTAATCCAATCTGAATGTTTTATTTTTGAGTCAAATTAAGTCCAAGTGAATCCCATCGGAAAGTCGTCGGAATAAAGCATATACCCCCATCGGAATGACCAATCCGAAAGTCCAATCTGAATGTGCCATAGGAAACCCAATCTGAAAAGGCAATATGAAACCCAATCTGAAAGTGTAATCTGAATACCCAATCTGAAAGTACAATCGGAAAAGGCAATCTGAAAACCCAATCTGAAAGTCAATCTGAATAACCAATCTGAAAACCCAATCTGAAAAGGGTTTTGAATGACCCTAAAAAGATGGAACAGCAGACATGTCCTTTTCTAACTGCATAAACCCAGAAAAACCCAGAAAGATAAGACTTTTGACCATGAAGATTATGATAACCGTGACACAAAAAATATGATAAGACCCGAAAACTTGTTACTGTTTGGACAAATGGACTGAATAAAATGACGTGACCCAAAAAAATTTTGTGACAATGGACAGAAACAATATAAACGAGACACAAGAATTAATTTAGACCACCAAATCGACTAAATAAACTCGATCCAAGGATAGAACCGAGGCTCTGATGCCAAATGTAGAAAAGCTAAATCGGATCCGGTGGTCTAATGTGGTGGTAAGTGGTGGTAGAAGCCATTGTTGGCTTAGAGAGAGAGAAAGAGAGGTTGAGAGTAAAAGTTTGTGTGTTCCTCAATGAACAAAATACAATCAACACCCCTCCTTGGAAGCTAAGGAGGGGTATATATAGTCACGCACCTTACAAAGAGCCTAGTCTATTCTAAATGTGCGTGACTATGATAACTAACGGGAATTCTTAAATGTCGTCACATAAAGTGAGTTTCCAACAATCCAGGCGTTGACAACTCTCTTGACCATATTTTCTCTTCCAATTTTGAACAAGGTGAACCTTCAAACAGAAATGGAGAGGTTCATTCAGATATTGAGGGAAGAGAGTCTGAAGAAGATATTGGTAACATGGAAGATGAGATTGAAGTCAACACACTTTTTGAGGGAGGAGTGCTTACTTCTACAATAAAAAATCACCCCTCTTCTCTAATTATTGGTGATGTGATGTATCCTGTTCAAACTAGAAGATCTCATCAGAATCTTGGAAGATTTATTGTCAATATTCACAAGAAGGTTGATACCCCTCTTGTTCAAGCATGTTTGTTTGCCTGTTTTCTGTCACAACAGGAACCCAAAAAGATTTTTGATGCTCTCAAAGAACCAAGTTGGGTGGAAGCAATGCAGGATGAGCTTCACCAATTTGCTATCCAGGATGTTTGGGAGTTGGTTGATTGTCCCAGACATGTCAGACCTATTGGGACAAGATGGGTTCTTAGAAATAAAAAGGATGAAAGAGGCATTGTGGTCAGAAACAAGGCACGTTTAGTGGCTCAAGATATACACAAGAGGAAGGGATAGACTATGAGGAGGTCTTTGCACCAGTTGCAAGGATTGAGGCTATAAGGATATTTCTAGCCTATGCTTCCTGCATGGGCTTTACTGTCTATCAAATGGATGTGAAGAGTGCTTTTCTTTATGGCACAATTGTAGAGGAGGTTTATGTAATGCAGCCTCCTGATTTTGAAGATTCAGAGCATCCAGACAAGGTATATAGAGTCAAGAAAGCTATGTATGGACTTCATCAAGCCCTAAGAGCATAGTATGGCACATTGTCCACCTATCTGGTGGAAAATGGATTCAAAAGGGGCACCATAGACCAGACCTTATTTACAAAGAAGACTGGTAAGGATTTCTTACTTGTCCAGGTTTATGTGGATGATATCATCTTTGGCTCTTCAAGTCCAAAGATGAGTGAAGACTTTTCCAAGCTTATGACAGACAAGTTCAAGATGAGTGCAATGGGGGATATGAACTTCTTTCTAGGGTTACAAGTTCAGCAGAAAGAGGATGGTATCTTCATCTCTCAAGATAAATATGTTGCAGAAATTTTGAAGAAGTTTTGCTTTTCTCCACATGAGAAAATGGCTAGCACTCCTATGGATAGAGAACACCCTTGGGGAAAAGTTGGAGATGGAAAAGATGTGGATGTTAGGCACTATAGATCAATGATTGGTTCATTGATATATCTCACAGCTTCAAGACCTGACATTATGTTTGCTGTGTGTGCATGTGCACGTCATCAAGTGACTCCCAAAGAGTTTCATCTTCATGCTGTCAAGAGGATCTTTAGATACCTTAGATGTTATCCAGACCTGGGACTATGGTATCCAAAAGATTCACCATTGGAGCTTATTGCATATTCATACAGTGATTATTGTGGTGAAAAATTTGGTAGAAAATCCACAACTGGTGGATGTCAGTTTCTTGGGACTAGATTGATATCTTGGCAATGCAAGAAACAAACAGTGGTGGCCAATTCTACAACTGAAGCAAAGTATGTTGCAGCAGCTGCTTTTTGTGGACAAGTCTTATGGATTCAGAACCAACTGTTGGATTATGGGTATAATTTTATGCATACTAAGATTTTTGTAAACAATAACAGCACCTTATGCATTATTAAAAATCTTGTCCATCACTCTAAAACAAAACACATAGAAATTAGACATCATTTTATAAGAGATTGTTTTGAAAAGGGTTTAATACAACCAGATAGGGTTGACACAGAAGAGAATGTGTTTGATTTATTGACTAAACCTTTTGATACTGGGAGGCTTCAATACTTGGTAACAAGTATTGGAATGATCAATCTCACTTAATATGTGTTTTGGGGTCTTAGTGTAAAAGTATGTACATGATATGCATTGTTATTGGTCTTTTTGTGAAGTTAGATTTTCCACTTTATTTTTCTAACGCTGACAAAGGTTATCTTAACGCTGATAAGTGTTATCGTGACGTTGTCAGCAACATGTTAGTTTTGTGGTTTTTGATCTAAGTGTGCAGGCGTTGTTAGCATTGTACCATTGGATACAGAGTTTCTTATGGATCCTTGGAGAATCATTGGAGCATGTTTCAATTTATGGATGATGGTTGGAATGTTCATATTCCTATCTTGACATAAATTTTTATTTACATGCATATTATTTGGCAACTTATGTATCACAGTTTAAGGGGAGGTTTAGGAACCTTTAGGACTTTTTGGGTATTCTTATAATACTCTTATCACAATTCTAGATTGTGTCCATTGGTGAGTATGAGTTAGTTTTCTATCTCATGAGGCACTGTAGCATGCCAAGTTGATACACTATGCATGCTGCCAAGACCTTTTTGGCCTAGAATTGGATGTGGTTTGTTGGGAGACTTGGGTATGATTTATATTGGGTTTACCTGGGAGTTACAAGGGATTTTATGAGATAACTTAACTGTTAAGAATTTTGGTTAGCAAGGGACACTAGAAGACTGTTATGTCTATCTTGCATAAGCAAGTGTGCATAATTGGACAGTGCTTGTCGCCCTATAATAATTTGCAGTTTATAGGTTATCTTCACTAGGATAAATTACTTTGTTAAGGTCTTTTTTCATTTTTACTACTTTTATTTTTGGACGTTGACAGATATATTTCCAAGCGTTGTTGTGACTAATTCAGACGTTGACATGGCTTTTGCAAACGTTGACAAGAATATAGCCGTTGGGCGTTGATGGGTTATTTTTTACCGTTGACACTCATTGGGTCCTACCCAGTTGTTATTTTTGACGAACATTGGGCCGTAATTTTTGGAGTAGATAACTTTTAATTAATGCACAAGATAACTTATTTTCTTTTCAATATTTTCATCATTATATTTTGAAAATACGTGCCTCATTTTTGACCAATCACATGTGTCTATCACTCCTATATATTTGGCTCCTACTTTTTAAACAGGGTACTCTCATATTATTGTCTAATAATTTTCTCCTATAATTCATCTTTTACAATCTTTCATAAACAGCTTTCTACATCTATGGCGCCTAAGTTTAAACCAAGTGACTTGGTATTGGGATTCAGAAGTCAGCACAATATGATTGCTTATTTGGAGGCTGATGATGCTTTGTTTCCACAATACACTCAGATAGTGGCATATTTGAATGCATCTCCACTTAGGTATGCAGTTTCTCATGCTTCTCTCATCCCTGTCACTCATATTAAACAGTTTTGGAACACTGTTAGTTCATCAACGCTTAATAATGTGACTACATTAACAGCTATTGTTCATGGGCGTACTTGGGTGGTTACTGAAGCCTTGGTTCGCCAGGCTTTGCATCTTAATGATGCAGATGGTATAACCACTATGCCCATTAATGAGATAGAACAAGGACTTCAAGCTTTATGGTATCCTTTCCTTGAAGAGGGTATTTAAATAAATATCATAAACATGAATTCCCCCCAGCTTGGAAGTACTTAATACATGTCATCCTTCAATGTTTGAGTCCCAAGTGTACTACACATAATGAAATTAACAAATCAATTGCTAGTGCAATTGTGTGCATTACCAATGGGCAAAAATATAATTTTTCTAAACTGATTTTTGATGGCATGTGTAAAAACAAGGGTAATAAGATGACTTTGGCTTATCCCAGATTTTTGCAAATGATTTTTGATGACCAAGGGTATTGCACAAGGGATCATGATGATTTTTATGAGGTCCATATGCAAAAGAAAGCTATTTTTCAGTAAGATGAACTCACCCCCTCACAGAGACTTACCCCTAACCCAAGCTATGCTTGCTGTTATTGCAGCAGCACAACCTCAACCTGGCCCACAACCACAACTTGACCCAATCCCAGACCCCTTACCTTCACCTCAACATATGGAACTTGACCAAGAATTCTTCAACGCTGACACGTTAAATGTTGGCGTTGACACTACTAATCCAAACGTTGACACCTTTCCCTCACAGACCCAAACACCCCTTAACCTTCAAACTGCCACCCAATCCATATCATCTTCTACACCACATGAATATAGGTTGTTAAAACGCCAAAGGACTACTGAAGTGTTCTCCTTTAGTGGTCCTAGCCATGTTGTAGAGAGAACCACCACCACAAGTGTGGTTGGTGATATGGATAAGGCTAGGACTATTAGTGCTAGCTTAGATGCAGGCCAAGCCAGTCCTAACATCTTTAAGACCTCATCCATGCCCCATGACTCTACTTTGGGAGGTCAAATACCCATTTTAGAGGAGGGCAGATTGGAACCATACACAATGTTGGAATTGACGGCTGTCTGCATTAGCTTGCAAAAGCAAAATGCAGACCTTGTACAAATAGTCAGTACACAAGGCCTTAAACTCAAGCAATTGAGGGAGAGGATTGTTCTTTTAGAGGATGCTAACAATAGGCGTGGAATGGAGGATTCTTCCAAAGGGGGGGATGAGCAGATACATGTGAGTGACAAAGGCTCACATGATGGAGAATCTTTGGGTGTTGCTGAAGCCCTTACTGAATTGAAGAAGCAACCAGGTTTTGATACATCTTTGGTTACTCCTACAAACTTGAACTTGTCCTTTACATCAATGATGGAGCAGTTCACAAGAGGCGCTGAGACGAGTAAGGTGAGCGTTGACAAGCAGATTTTGGACGCTGACACACCAAGCGCTGACAAGAGTAATTTGGGCGCTGACACTCAAGATTTGAACGTTGACAGACCTGCAGATATGGTTGATGTATTCCATTCATCAACTATCATCAAGGAAGTGTCGTTACAGGTACCATTATCATCTTTACCCATCATTGATCCATTAGATAAGGGTAAAGGAATCATGGTAGAGACAGTAGTTCCAAAGGATGCAGCACAAGTAGAGTTTGATTCAAAGTTGGCTGCATAACTTGTGGAACAAGAAATGAAGAAGGTTGGTGAATCACTATTTGTTGTTACTTCTGAGGAACAAGAAGGAAGGGATGAAGGAAGCTCAGATTTAAGTGTGATGATAATTGAACAACCAGAAAGACTTGAATATGGTGATGAGTTGGCAAGGGAGAAACTTAGAGAGTTAAAGTTGCAGGTAGATTATGATATGCCAGAAGTTGCTCAGATGTACCATGCTTGGGAGAGTAAGATTATGGAGAATCCAGATTTGACAATTTCAGACCAAATTTGGGGTTTGGAGATTCTTCTAAGAGTTTAAAGAGATTGCAAGGTAATTCTGAAGCATAAGGCTAGCAATGTTTTCTCACTGCTGAAGAGAGATAGAAGGGAGCTTTATTACATGTTGCTCAGATGTCATCAAATAGGATGGACCTTTCAGAAATTGCAGGGATTATCCTTTGAAGATTTGGAGTATAAGGCTTATCCCATTTGGGCAACAGTGCAAGAAATGAACACTCTCAGACTTCTTTCAGATGAAAGGAAAGAAGAACTTTCAGAAGAGATGGAGATTCAAAAGGGAATGATTGTTCCAAGGCCTTTGAAGAAGGGAGTTCCACTTGAGTTCCCTAAATATATGGATAAATTGAATCCCAGTGAATCTGTTATAAGAAGGAGCATTAAGCTCTCACCTATGGAAGCTTCAGATATGGTACAAGTGTTACCTCTTGGTCAACATTCAAAAGGATGTGTGCACCAGAAAAAGAAGATCCCGTTTGGAAGAATCTTGAGGATGATATCAGTGGACTTCAATGGCGTTTGTATTCAGCTGCTGGTGTGTATTATTTGAGTTCTACATAGTTTGCTGAGTATCTACTTGTAGATGCTGAGTATCCCATGTCCAAAGAAGTTTTAGAAAAGATGAAGACAACACAGCTGGAGATTGACTATTCAAGTGACGTGGCCAAAGATTTGATTAGGCATGTTTATTACCAATATGATAAGATTTGTAAGATTCCTCCTAGTTCTTAATTTTTATTCAGAAACTTGATTGCTAGAGTAGATATCAAGTTTAGGAGAGGATTGTTGGGAATAAAATGTAGCCAGTACACTTGGACGCTGACAAGAAGAAAACAAGCATTGATAAGAAGAAAACAAGCGTTGACAGATTAACGTTGACAGGAAGAAGTCAAGCGTTGATAGGATAAAGTCAAGCACTAATAGAAGATTTAGTCTACGCGTATTATGTTTCTAGTTTGTTTCTAGTAAAGATATGATCAAATGTATTTTCTATATTTATCTTTACCTATAATAGCTGATACGTAGACTCTTGTACAAGGCTTTTTAGTCTATAAAAGAAGACCTTTAGGTTTTGTTTCAATATAAGTTTTCATTCGTTTAAACACTTTCATTGTAAGCAAGTTTGTTCTAATCAATCAAAGTGAAAGTTTGTTTTACATTGTTTGTGTGTTCTTGTTTGAGTATTAATTCCGCATAATACTTAAATTGTTTTATACACAACAAAGTTTCTCTACGTGTTAAACTTGATTCTATCTCGTTCACACAAGCTAAATCGATCTAAGTTTGGGATCAAAAATTATCGTGCTATCGGGTCTTGTGGTATGTATCCTACGTACTATACGGCTTATCATTATTCTTACCAACTTTGTTTTTCTCTACTTTGCTTCTTGTTTTCGCATCCATCCTAATTTTTATCTTCCTAGTTTAAGGCTTTGCATGTAGAATTGCTATGTTTACTTGTAACCTCGGAATACGTGAATGAAAGGCAAGTTTGACATGTTAATCTTATATAAAACGCTAGTTTATAAATGCTTGCTTGTCCTTCCATCAAATAAAGTTTAGTCCCACTCCATTTTGTTATAAAATTTTGCTTTATAGATAGCTATTCGTAGGTCTGGATCTGCATGTCTTAACTTTTATTTTGTAATACAATTATGTAATGAAAATATTATGTAGCTGTTAAAATGTTGAACTATTCTGCTAACCCAATTAAACCTTAGGGACTTATTGTATGTTCTTTTTATCTTTCAGTTATGCTTTGGACTTGCAGTGATAGAAGCTATGGATGCTAGGGGCTATTTTTGTCAACATTTGATTCTGCTGTTGGACTCAAGCCCATATATCAGCCCACCAGCCTAACGGCTAGAAAAGGCCCAACACCTTGTGTTATCTAGAGGAGCATCTCATGTTTCTTGTTATAAACGCTCATTCATAAGTGTGTTTTTCACACACACATACTCTCTATGGTCTTGATCTTTTAAACCCTAGTTTTCTTTTTTAGTTTATTGTTTAATTATAAAATTATTATCATGCAGATAATAGGGCTACACGTGATTAGCACTGCTAGTCTTATCGTTTTATTTAGTTATTCAGTTTTGTTGATCAAATCTCATTTAATCTATTGAAAAGGTGTTTGAGTTTTCTTGATTCATGTTTTTCTACATGGTATCAAAGACTGGTTACTAAAAATTAATGAAATTTTTTCTAGGGTTTGATAAAAATTGGGGGGTTTTGTTTATACACACTTTTTTGGTTAGATATGCTATTGAGATGGTTGGATCTATTAATATTACTTCTTGATCTTCTGTTTTAGTATTTTCATTTTTTTGAGAAAAAATTAAGGTTTCGGAGATCTGTTACTTATTGTCATTTTTTATATTGGTTCTTGTTACTGGCTCTCTTGTCCTTTGATTAAAGTGTTTTTCCCTAATTTTCCTTGAGAAAAAAAATTAGGGTTTCGCTTTTTTTTTGGAGGATTGGCTGATTGGTGGTGGTTACTGTGGTGAATTGATTGATTCGGTCTTAGATCTGTTCGATTGGGTCATTTTCCCTATTTTTTTCCGAGAAGAAAAATTAGGGTTGTGTCTAGGAGTTTCTGTTACTTCCTAGACTAAGTGAATCTAGAAGTAACAGTTCAATTGTGCTTATTGTGTGCACTATAACGCCTCTCTTCCCTCTTTTTGAATGTTAATTGTTTTGTTTGTGATTATTTGCTCTTATCTATTTTTTGTTCTTGGGTTGGTAGTATTTACTTTCTATACCCATTTATCTGGATGCTCATTCTCTACCTTGCCCTTGACCTGCCACCTTGAGTGGTTTGGAAGCCTGGGAACTTAGTTGGTAGTATTGTGAGTTCTTTTTTGACCTTTGTGACCTTTCACCATGTCTGACCATGAAGAGTCTCTACATGGTGATGATGATACTCAAAGTGTGACTGATCCAGTCACACTTATTAGTAAGCTTGACCTAAGTGACCCTTTGCATTTGCACCCTAATGATATTGTTGTGTTGACTGTTATCACTGTTAAATTAAAAGGAACTAAAAATTACCAGGTTTCGGATAATGCTAGTTACTTGCTTTGGAAGGGAAAAACAAAATTGGGTTTATTGATGCATCTTGTAGAAGGTCCAAAAATGATGAGATTTTGGGTAAACAGTGGGATAGAGTGAATGTTGTTGTTCTTGGGTGGATTTTAAATTCCATTTCTAAGGAATTATTCCTTGGTCAAATTTTTTCTAAAAAAACCTAAACATGTTTAGACTGAACTTAAAGAAACTTATCACAAAGTTGATGGGTCTGTGATTTTCAATCTTCATCATAAGATCAGCACTCTTAAGCAGAATGGGTCTAATTTGTCTTATTACTATCATAAATTAAATGCTTATTAGAAACAAAATGATGCCATGATTGAATTATTCCTAAACATAAACATTTATGAGGAATTATTCCTTGGTCAAATTTTTTCTAAAAAAGCTAAACATGTTTGGACTGAACTTAAAGAAACTTATCACAAAATTGATGGGTCTGTGATTTTCAATCTTCATCATAAGATCAACACTCTTAAGCAGAATGGGTCTAATTTGTCTTATTACTATCATAAATTGAATGATTATTAGAAACAGTATGATGTTATGATTGAATTGCCTAATTGTTTGTGTACTAGTGCTAGTGATTTTAAGAAACACAATCAATTGTTGAAACTTATGCCATTTTTTATGGGTCTTGATGATTCTTATATGAGTATTAGGAGTTCTATTCTCTCTAGGGAGACCTTGCTAGATGTCAAGGGTGCTTATGCTATTATCTCTAGTGAGGAATCTCATAGAGTTGCTTCTGGCGCTCTTACTGGATCCTCCTAAAGGACTCAGACATCTGCTTTTCTTTCTAATAGGCTTGCTAGAAACAATGTTCAAAGAACGCAGAATACTAACAATAGTAATTTTAGACCTAATTATGCTAACAATGGCAACTTTAGACCTAGCTCTAGCACCACTAGATTTAGACCTAATACTCCAAACAGTAATGTCTTTAGACCTTATGGTAATTCTAATGCTGAAGTTGTTTGTGAAAACTGTGATTATAATGGTCATACTATTGATAGATGCTTTAAAATGATTGGGTACCCTAATGACTTCGGGAAGAAAAAGGGGGGGGGGGGGGCAGAATTTTAAAGGGATAAGTGTGTCCAACAACTCTTTTGGGACATCTTCTTCTTCTAGCTTTGCTCTCTATCTTATAAAGGATAACAAAGGTACTACTAATTATTCTGGAAAAGGGGTTCATTATAATATGGAAAGCATTTACTTTAACAATAGCAAGGTTTTTAATGCTATTTTGAGAATTTTTTTTGTTCCAACACCAACATCAAATCAAAACTTGGGTATAATGGGAAGGTTGTTGATTCTGGGGCAAATCAGCATATGACCAATAATGATACTGATTTGGATAATGTGTTTGATATTTTCCACCTTAATATTAGAGTGGCTCATCCTAATGGGACTAAAGCCATCATATCTAAAATTGGCAACCTTAAACTTTCAACTGGTTTAGTTTTGTTTGATGTTCTTGTTATACCTGATTATTGTGTTACCTTGATATATGTTCATAAACCTGCTAAGGATAATAAAATTTTTGTTGTTTTTTATGATAATAAATGTTTTTTTGTGAATCAGAATTTGAATCTCAAAAATGTGTTAAGAACTGGTAGGCAATGTGGTGGTATTTACTATTTAGATATAGAAGGTACTAAATATGTGAATCATTCTCTAATGTGCTTACTTCCTCTCTGTCTAAACATGATTGACATGTTAGATTAGGTCACCCAGTTGACCCTGCTCTGAATGCTCTTAAAAATCATTTGAACAATACTAATTTTGATCAAACAGAATTTTGTGAAATATGTCAAAGAGCTAAACAAACTAGAGAACCATTTCCTTTAAGTTATCATAAAACAAAATTACTTGGTGACATTGTGCATTTAGATTTGTGGGGTCCTTATAGGGTGACCAGTCACACTGGTCATAGATATTTTCTAACTATTGTGGATGATTTCACAAGAGCTGTTTGGGTGTATTTAATTAAAAGCAAAAATGAAGTTGGTTCTTCAATTGAGATTTTTTACAATCTTTTAAAAAATCAATTCAAAAGGAATGTTAAAATTTTTAGGAGTGACAATGGAACTGAGTTTGTAAATCTTAACTTCCAAATTTGTTGTCATAAAAAGGGAATTACCAGACCTCTTGTCCTTATACACCACAACAAAATGGGTTTGTTGAAAGGAAACATAGGCATCTACTTAATGTCACTAGATGCTTTACGTTTCAGGGGGGAATGCCTTTGAGATTTTGGACTGAATGCATTCTAACTGCTACTTATCTTGTCAACATATTACCTTTTTCTCTGCTAAATGGTAGATCTCCTGATGAGATGATTTACAATTCATCCCTTAATCTCTCTCATATTAGGACTTTTAGGTGTCTTTGCTTTGCCACTATTTTAAATAGTCATGATAAACTCAAGAGTAGGTCTGAAAAATGTGTTATGATGGGTTTTTCCAATTCTCAAAAGGGATAAACTTTATAGTCTTGACAGACATCATTTTTTTGTTTCTAGAGATGTTAAAGTTTTTGAATTTATATTTCCTTTTAAAGATGTTGCTTTGAATAAGAAGAATAATAACCAAAACATTGATGTTTTTCAAAGTGATAAAGTTTTGACCTTTTTATGACTTGGATAACCTTGCGCTTCCTGATGATGATGAGAGAGTAGTAAAAGATCATAATGGTGGCCCTGAGTCACCAAGTGCTAGCAGCCCATCCTTTAGTCTAGGTGACAATGGAAACATTATTTTAAACAATGATACCATTGATGCCAGGTTAAATGGGATTGAGGTTGTCACACTTGATGATAATCAAATATCTAAGGGAACTTTAGATTTTAATCCAACTCTTCCCTTCCATGGATAGAACATGGAAGAAAACTTGGGTGATACTTCTAATACTAATGCTTAGGGGGACCATGTCCTGAGAAGGTCTTCTAGACCTTATGTTTTTCCTAAAAACTATAATGACTTTTTTGTTAACTCAAAAGTTAAATATGGGATTGAAAAAATTGTTGGGTATTCTAAACTCAAAGGGGATGTTTTATGTTTTGTCACTGAATTGAATAAAAATAGTGAACCTAGGAATTTTTTTAAAGCATCTCAAAGCCCACATTGGGTGGATGCTATGAACTTGGAATTTGCTGCTTTACTTGAGAATGACACTTGGGACTTAGTTGAGTTACCTGCTGGTGGGACTGCTTTGAATTCTAAGTGGGTTTATAAACTTAAGTTTAAATCCAGTGGTGAAATAGAAAGGTATAAAGCTAGACTTGTTGCTATAGATTATGGTCAAAAGGAAGGGATTAATTATGAAGAAACTTGTTTCCTGTTGTTAAAATGGTTACTGTTAGATGCTTAATTAATTTAGTTGTTAACCACTCTTGGCCTATTTACCAACGTGATATCAACAATGCCTTTTTATATGGTGAGTTGGATGAAACTGTCTTCATGAAACCTCCTCAGGGTTTCTATACTAGAAATAAAAATCTAGTTTGCAGGTTGAAAAAGTCCATTTATGGACTTAAACAATCTCCAAGACAGTGGAATTATAAACTTACTTTTGTGCTTGTGGAAAATGGTTTTGTTCAAAGAAAATCTGACTACTCTCTTTACACTAAGTCTAATGATAAACTATTTATTGTTGTCCTTGTTTATATGGATGATATCATTGTTATTGGTAATAATCAAAAGGAAATTGAGAATTTTAAAAAAAATTTGAAAGGAAAATTCCAAATCAAGGATTTGGGAAACCTATAATATTTTTTTGGGAATTAAGGTTATTATACTAATTCTAGAGTTTGCTTGAATCAAAGAAAATATGTGTTGGATCTCTTGTCTGAATATGGTATGCTTGCCTGCAAACCATCTAAGACTCCTCTTATGTCTAAGCTATATATTTCCAATAAGGCTTATGAGATTGACCCATTACTTGATATATTGTTGACTACCAGAAACTTATGGGCAAACTTATTTACTTGACCAATACTAGGCCTGATATTTCATATGTTGTGCATTGTTTAAGTCAGTCTATGCATTCTCCTTTGAGGTCTCACCTTAAAATTGCTTTTAGAATTTTGAGATACTTGAAGGGATCTCCAGGCCCTGGTATTCATGTAGCCAAAAATTCTTGTATGTCTCTCAAAGCTTTTTCTGATGCAGATTGGACTAAGTGTATTGTCACAAGGAGGTCTATGATTGGTTAATGTGTCTTTGTGAATCATAATTTAGTGTCTTGGAAAAGTAAGGGAGCAACATACTCTCTCTAAATCCTCTACTGAAGCAAAGTATATGGCTCTTGCTTCTGTCACTAGTGAAGTCATTTGGATCCTAAAAATCTTGGGTGATTTGAAATGCCATAATCTTTTTCTTGTGGATCTATATTGTTATAGTAATTATGCTATTAAGATAGCAGCCAACCCTGTTTTTTATGAAAGGACTAAACACCTTGAATTTGATCTTCATTTTGTAAGAGAAAAAATCTAAAATGGTGTGGTTAAGACTGTTAAAGTGGACTCTGCAAATCAAATTGCAGATGTCCTAACTAAAGGGTTGGACATTAGTTTGCACCAAAAGTTTGTCAAAAAACTTGGCATGATAAACGTGTATGGGTTATCAGATTATGGGGGATGTTAAAATGTTGACCTAGTCTGCTAACCCAATTAAACCTTCGGGACTTATTGTGTGTTCTTTGTATCTTTCAGTTATGATTTAGACTTGCAGTGATAGAAGCTATGGATGCCAGGGGTTATTTTTGTCAACATTTGATTCTGCTGTTGGACTCAAGCCCATATATCAGCCCACCAGCCTAACGGCTAGAAAAGGCCCAACACCTTGTGTTATCTAGAGGAGCGTCTCATGTTTCTTGTTATAATCGCTAATTCATATGTGTGTTTTTCACACACACATACTCTCTCTGTTCTTGATTTTTGAAACCCTAGTTTTCTTTTCAGTTTATTGTTTAATTGTAAAACTATTATCATGTAGATAATAGGGTTACACGTGATTAGCACTGGTAGTCTTATCGTTTTATTTAGTTATTCAATTTTGTTGATGAAATCTCATTTAATCTCCTAAAAGGATATTTGAGTTCTCTTGATTCATTTTTTTCTACAGTAGCATCTTAGTTGAAGAAACACCAAAAGCAACGGTGGTATTGTATTCTTTTACGCTTATACATTTTTTGAATTCACATTCAGGTTTTAGTTTCTTGACCTTTTTTGAAGCACTTTATACCTTTATGCCTTTTTTGAATACACATTCAGGTTTTACAAACGTTCTATTACACTTGATACCTTTTTTGAATTCAAGTAATGCCATGTTATTGTATTCTTTTGATCTTGTAATTGTTTTCAATCGATGATGATAAAAATCTTACTGACATGATTTTTGAACGTGCAATGTTTACAAAAACCAATCAAGCGACCGTAAGGATTGTGAAGCCCGGGCATGCCTAGTTTTTTAATCCCTATTGTATTTCTTTGAATTGTGATAATCATACTTACATTTCACACTTGATAAAGTTCGTTTCTTGTTTGTGTTATAAAAACACTTGAGTCTATATCGAGACATGGTTGAAATAATAAATATATTTAGATCTCGATTTTTTGGTTATTAAATATTACTATGTGCTAATTATAATAGAATCTATATAGTATTTTTATATTATTTTTTATAGCAAGCCATAGTAACACCTATAGTGACAGATAATTGTGAGAAAGAGTTTCAACTTGTTGTGACACTATTAAGTGTCAAAAACGGGTGTCAGTATATACTTTTATCAGCAAGACTTTAACTCACATTCTTTATAAACGTAGGTGAAAAAAAAAAGTTTTTGATGATACTTTTTTGGAATTTTTTGACATTTTTCGTGTGTCATTAAAACACCTTTTTCTTGTATTGGGAGTTTCTCCTAAACTAACCTAGAAAAAATTATCCCTCTACTTAGAGCACTGGGAGTAATCGCGCCGTGGGGTGCCAAACCCACGGCGTGTGCAGCGTGATGACTCCCCTGAGCCACAAAAGCCACGGCGTTGTGCCCCGGCGCGAGTGAACTCACGGGGCGTGAGTTAGTTTTTTTTTAAAAAAAATATTTTTTTTTTTGAAAATTTTTTAAATACAACGGCTAGTAGCCGTTTTTTTTTTGAAAAGAAAAGTTTTTTTTTTTTGTTTTAAATGCCTAACGGCTAGTTTCCATTTAAAAAAAATAAAAATTTTTAAATTAAATGCCAAACGGCTAGTTTTTAAAAAAGTAAAAAAAAAAATATTTTTTTTTCAATTTTAATCTCTATATATACTACATTTCCTATATCATTTTTTACACACACACACAAATCATTCTCTCCTTTATCATTCTCTCATTCACAAACACAATTTGAAGACGCGGAGGAAGTAACTCGTCTCAATTTGAAGACGCGGTTACCTATGACCTTCGTCTCCGTCGTGAAACCTCGCAAAAAGCGTATGCGGCTTCGCAACGCAAAGACGACACGATTGCCAAAATGGAGGAGTTGAAATTTCTCAACTATGACACCTCCAACATGGATCCCGAAACGGCCGCGTTTATAAACTTTAAAAAAGAAGAAATCAAGGCTCGTCTACGCGCAAAAATGCCGAATACCAATCAATACCGCGACGTTGAAGATTCCGAAGTCTCCTCCAACTAGTAGTTTTTTTTGTAATTTTTTCGTTTTTTTTTTTATTCGAAGTTGTATTTTTCTATTTTTTTAGGATTGTAATATTTATTTTTATTTATGAAATGAATTAATTTAATTTGAAAATGTGAGAAATAAAAAAAAAGTGGGACCCACAAAGGGGAGTCACTTGAAGTGATGACTCCCCTGATTTTTCCAAGTGAGTGAGTGAGTGGGTTTTGCTGACGTGGCACCTCAAAACACCCTCATTTATACTGGTCACTGGACTTTGTGTTTTGTGTATGTAACAAGTTTATTAACTGAAACAATGACTTCTCTCATATTTATATTCTAAGATGTTAACGTTTGGTTTTCCCTTTGTTCAAAAACATCTAGTTGTCCCAAAAATTTCTAGATGTAACTCATGCAAGGAAATCCAAAATTTACATGTGTATGAAGAACACGTGATTTTAAGAAACAAAACATTCGTGTAACCTGGTCCCTATGTTGCTCTCTCTTTTCTCACCTTTTGTTTACGTACAAGTCCATTTAATTGGCTGTAAAGTTATACATAACGCAAGTAATCTCAGAAAAATAACTCAGTCTGGAAAAAAGTCATCATTAGGATTTAGGTGCAATAACATATGACTTATGATGTTTATACACGACAGTTCCTGAGAATGCACGTTATTTTACAGTCACAAAAACTAACACTTGCACGCCACACGCAATGCATTATTCCATATGCCATTAACTTGATCATTTGATGCACCTAAAGTATGGTGCATGGTCGATTATAAAATACAAACTATCATTGTTGCTCATTGTATCATCTAAAATATGTCATTGTATCGGAATCTTGCTAGCGTTATCATCCCATTGTGGCTACTCGTACTGGTGCATTATGCAGCTACTGATGTATATTTCACGATTTTGCTGATTTTATTTTATTTCGTCATATAAAGGCTCGTATAATTAGTTTTGTGGTGCTTTTGTTTTGCTGTTTTAGTGGGTGAATCATGGAAGAGATATAACAAATGGGAGGTACGCAAGGGACCAATTTATGATCAACCCTTCGACGGTTCACAAACTCAAGTTAAGGTGGAAATTCTTCACGGGAGCCGACACAACAGCGACACCGGCTGTGGCAGATGGAGTGGTGTACTTCCCGGCATGGAATGGTTTTTTGTATGCAGTGAATGCTTTCACTGGTGATCTGATATGGAAGCAAAATCTTACTCAACTAACTGGCTTAACTGGAACTGGAGCTACTGTTAATGTAACTGTCGCAAGAGCCACTCCAGTTGTTGCACGTGATCTTTTGATTGTAGGAATATATGGACCTGCTGTTTGTATCGCTGTCAGTCGTCTCACTGGTCAGCTCGTTTGGTCAACTACGATTGATCCTCGTCCTCTAGCACTTATCACAGCATCCGGAACCGTTTATTCCAGGTCAGTTGACTAAAACAGTCGGTAAAAGTTCAGCTAAATATGCTTAAGCTTAATCATCCCAATCCGTCGCTAATTCTCCATCAGTATGAGACTAGTAGTAATGTGAATTTTACAAGTTTATTGCTGTTTTTCTTGTTAATATTTTTTTAGGGGATTTTACGTGGGAGTTTCATCATTGGAAGAAACACTACCCGCTGGTAAGTGTTGTACGTTTCGTGGAAGCATTGTGATGCTCGACACTAGAACGGGAGCGATCCAGTGGCAGACATACACGGTTCCTGATAATGGCGGTCGGATTAACGGTTATTCAGGTGGCGCCGTATGGGGAAGCAGCCCAGCCATCGATGTTTCTAGAAAAATCGTTTATGTGGCAACCGGAAACCTTTACACGGCTCCACCCGAAGTGATAGCATGTCAGGAGAAGCAAAACAATCAAACCACGAAGCCCGACAAACCCGACCAATGTACTGGGCCAGATGTTATGTTTAATTCCGTAATTGCTTTGGATTCTAATTCGGGAAAGGTGATTTGGAGTCGACAACTAGGAGGTTACGACATTTTCTATTTTGCATGTTTGGTTCCTAATAATCCTGATTGTCCTCCTGGGCCGAACGTTGACGCTGACTTTGGGGAAGCGCCAATGTTGGTCACGATTAATTCAAACAGAACAAAACGTGATATAGTTGTAACTGTACAAAAGAGTGGCTTTGTCTGGGCTCTTGATCGCGACAATGGTGACATTGTCTGGTTCAAAGTAAGTACGAATATAAGGCAACTACTTAAGCGAAAAAGTACCCTATCACTAAAATTTATCTTAACACAGAATATCTATTTTTGAGCACTGATACATGCTTTTGGATTTGTATTTGTTGTAGCTTGCGGGACCAGGAAGTGAGGAGGGAGGAGGGATATGGGGCGCAGCTACAGACGGAAAGAGGATATACACCAACATAGCCAATGGTGATCACTTGCCATTCACACTGGCACCATCTAACCAAACCACGACTGCGGGTGCATGGGTGGCTTTGGATGCAAACACGGGCCAAATCCTATGGACCACGGCTGACCCAAGCAATGATACAAGCAATAATACACCTGAAGGACCGGTGTCGCTAACTAGGGGTGTCATGTTTGCAGGATCAGTGTCTAGAAATGGTCCATTATATGCATTAGACGCTAGAACAGGGAGCGTATTGTGGTCCTATGAGACCGGGGCCACTATATATGGTGGAGCATCAGCAAGTTATGGATGCATATATGTTGGTCATGGATATACTGTCGGGCTAGCTAAGTTTCATACTTGGACACCTGGCAGTTATGTCTTCGCCTTTTGCATTTTCTGAGACTAGTTAAACTGCGTGTAATGAAATGATCATAATCTTTTATGCAGTATTCAAGTTATACTCATATTAATAATATCTGTGTGTTGGTGCAAGATTTTAGTCGGCTAATCGCACTTCTTAGATTTTCCTAAGGCGGAAATATGAACACCACCATTAGACTGTTAACTTACCATTGCACCCTCGTACGCACAAAATGATAACCTGTGTACGAACTGGTAATTACCTACACAACAGAACTTCCATTTGCATTTCACCATGTTTTACAGAATACTGTAGATTTTAAAATCATGTGCAAGTAAAATCGATGTGCGTCTAAAGAAACAACCTGTCGCTGCCAAACATTAAATAATATAAAAGGGAAAAAAACCTGGTTTTGATTTAGTTAATAGTCACTGTGAACAATCTGGGAGGGTTTTAGTTACATTCCATCTAATTAACCATAGTTTCTACTCTTTTCCTTGCTTAACATCTCTTTAACATCATATCCGTGGACCTCCATCGAGTAATTTGGAGGTTCGGTGATGAAGCAAGAAATCACATCTCTGAGTGTAATGATACCGATGACATCATTACTATCACCAACAACATATATCCTATGAACAGAATTTGAAGACAGAGTGCTTATCACGTCGCCCAGAGTTGACCCAAGTTTGCATGTTATTGGTGACACAACCTTCATGTTCTCTTCTGATGTTGCAGCAATCGTCTTCAAGAAATCTTTAACAGTCAGCTTCCTGAAACCAAAGAATTAAAATATATAGTTACACAGTGACTGAAAAAATCACCCTTGTAGGTGTGGCTCATGGGTCTTCTAAAAAAGTGGTGTTGATAAAATAACGGGCAGGGCAGGTTGCATAATGGGTCAAAATGGGTGGTTTTATTGACCGTGTAAAAAAAGAGGCGGGTTGGACAAATCCCCGCAAACACCATGTTATATATTTAAAAAAATTTGTTATTATGACTTAAATTCTCGGTTATTCCAATGATTTTATAGATTTACCTTTGACATTGAACGCACTTTGAATGAATTTCGACCCGTGTGACCCATTTCACAAGTTTACGCTTAAACTAATATTTTAAACACCACCTTTACACACCATGGGCAAAACTCGACCCGGATTGCCCGTTACCGTAAACTGGTCAAAACCGCCATTTAAGAAAAATAGTGGCGTAATTGTGACAGTTTGTAGAGGGTTTATTGTATGCATAGACAAAATTACCTGAAGTTGGTGAAAAGCTTCTGTTTGAGTAACAGAAATCTTATATCTTTTATGCTCACATTACCCACAATCTTCTTTGAAGGGCCTTCAACAACTGGGAGACCTCCAATTTGGTTATCTTTCATTTTCTTAAATGCCTCAAGAATCAGTTCATCACTTTGACTGCTAATAACCTGATCATAACAAGAAAATATGGGACATACAAACTCAAGGGTTTAGAAATTAAACAAAAAAAGTAGCGTCAAAACTTATACAACCACAACTCTGACCTTATCTTTAGAAACAAATGGAAGTCCTAACTCAGTTATAGGACGAACAGCAATTGCATCAAACCAGTCTCTTCCTTTGCATTGTTCAAGACCCTGAACAACTGCAGATTGAGTTATAAAGTTTTTAATCAATGGGTTCCCAGGTTCTATGACAGGCACATTCCTCAGTCTATACTTGGAAAGTAGAAGTAGGACGCTCAACATAGAACTATCTGTCGAGACTGGAATATAAGGTGCCCAGCGGTAACTTTTCACAATGGACTTCACCTAAAATAAACAACGACACTGTTTTTAGTGAAATGGTAGCACAACCTAGCAGCCGTTTGAAGATGATCTTACCTGGGTAGACTTAAAAGGCTCTTCTTGAAGAATAATTTTGTAGAAATCCTCCCCCAATTCGTCCGCTGCAGTGGGAGCGTCTTTTCCCATTCCTTTTTCAGCAGCGACACCTCCAGCAACAGCTGCACCAACTGCAGCCACAGTTAGTCCAGCTGCTGCTACCGGACCTGTGGCACCTAAAGCTACAGCTCCAAGAGTGCTTGCAGCACCAGCACCTATTCCTGCGGCGGTTGCTGATGTGGCAGTTATGGCTGCAGCTGCTAGATCTGCAGTTTCCAACACCCACAAAACTATGGTAGAGTAATCAAGAATTCCCAGGTACCTTTCTTTCCAGTCCATACTGTCATCAGCTTCCGGATTAGTTACTGGTGCTGATACTATGTTGGATTCTGAAAGAATCTTGACCGCATCGGAAATTGTTGTATCAGCTAGGATTTCGATTACTACAATAAGAACAAGTTTCAGTTTCGTTACTGTAAAATATGTTTTAGAGTATTGCTTTTTATGTAAAAGTCATTCTTAAGAGTAAAAAATCGAGATTATTGCCATTAAGACTTGAATTAAAGATTTTCAACATTGCATCAAGCAACACTTCTTTTCATAAGAATTATTTTTTCTAGCACGAGAAAGGGTTCAGTGCCGGCTGATGGGTTATGCAACCTCTGCGACACACATGGCCCATCATTTATAAGGGTCTCCAATGAGATAGCCGTGAAAGGGGTGCCAGTTTTAATGGAAAGGGGACCTTTCACTCAAGTTTGACATGTTTCCTCTGTCGCCAAACATGCCGGTATTCAACTTATTAAAGTCTTATGTGCTCATCTTTTGATTTGAGGATCAATGAGTGAATATAATATACACTAATAAACTATAACAATGTACTAATACATTGAAAACATTCATATCAACATTAAAACTGATTTAGAGGATTAGAGGGATACACTAAATTTAGACAAACAGAATAACATACAGATACGATGCATTTACGAAGAACACTTTCTGAGATTACGAAAAGTAGATTTTTTATCAGCTGATACAAATGAATTGCATTACTCCACTTCATAAGTACTAAAACATGTTTTCTCTTGCTCAGCCAAGGAGCACAAATAACAGATAGGATCAATTACTGCTAACCCCTACCCACCCATATGGAATTTCACATATAGTCTAAACGAAATAACAAAACATTAACGTGAACGCATGAGTAGCATCATTAGATATACCTTTGCCTCTAGGAACTTGAGGGAAAGACGAAACAGGAATTCGTGTAAAAGCAGCAGTTAATTTCTCCTGCAAAGAAGGAGACAATTTCTTCCTGCTTTGAACCATCTCAAAATATGCATCATATTCTGTCATTTTTTCTGATGATGAATGTTCACACACCCCTTTTTCTTTTGTTTTCTCATTTGCCATTTAATCCTTCTTGCAACAAAAAGTTTGTGCAAAGTATTATCCTACCACAATCATGCACACCACAATAATAAGTAACATATATTAATGGTTAGGTTTTTTATTATTCCAAATAAGATGACGGTATTAAAACATGATCAACATGAAAATTTTATTCTATATAATTACATTTACAAACATACTATATAGTTTTATATCAATATTTTGCTAAAAAACAAAAAATAAGGTAGAATTGTTACCTGGTATTGTTTTCTTGGTGAAGATGTTTATTATTATTGTATTTGGATCTTGAAACAAATGATGAAAAAAATGAGAGAATGTTGGTGATGAAAGTTTGTTGGTGATCTGTTTTTGTTCATAAGCCACGTGTGATTTCTGTATGAAGTGGCGGGGTTTCCTGATTGAAAGGTGACCAGAAGAATTGGTAAAAATGAAATGCTTCAAATCTGTCCCCCTATAGTTATCTGAATTTTCAGTTACATGACTCATTTTTATCACACTTTCAAGTGGGTTTAGAGAAAAGGTGTCACGCGAAGCATCCCCTTCACTTGTGCCACCTCAGCGCCACATTATCTTAACTAACTGATAAAAGGTTTTTGCTAGGTATAAAAAATTTGTTCGTCTTGATTTAATTCGAATTGATTGCCAGTTAAAAGTGTGACTCAGTTGTTTTTGTTAAGAAAAGGGGCAGTTGGTTATCTATTTCTAATTAAAAGGTAAATGTGCAAAGTAATAAAAATAAACTAAAAACAAATAACTAATAATAAAGGAACAAAACAAATAATAAAAAGCAAATTAAAGCAAAACAGTTAATAAAAATAAAACTAAGCGAAGAAATTAACTTTCGACTGAAAAAAGTTATGAATAAAAGTTATGAATAAAAGTTATGAAAAAAGTTATGAAAAAAAGTTATGAAAAAAGTTATGAAAAAAGTTATTAAAAAAAAGTTATGAAAAAAGTTATGAAAAAAAGTTATGAAAAAAGTTATGAAAAAAGTTATGAAAAAAAGTTATGAAAAAAGTTATGAAAAAAATGGAGTTTTTCGGAATAACTAAGTTTTTCTGAGAAATGGAGTTTTCGGAATAATGAAGATTTTCAGAGAAATGGAGTTTTTCGAAATAACTAAGTTTTTCCGAGAAATGAACAATTTCAGAGAAATGACAAATTTTCGGAACTATTTTCGGAAAAAGAGGCTATTTAAGATAAACTAACTATTTCAGAATATGGGAAAATTTCAGAGAAACTAATTCAGAAAAAGGGGCAATTTTCGGAATGTGAAAACCCTTTTCCGAAGAAGTTAAAGTCAGATAAACAGTTAACAGATATGATCTAAATAATCCAAGATTAAGCACAATCAATTATGCAATTAACCAAAACTTTAACCAAATAAATTTTAAGAAAAACTAAATAAGCCACAAATTAAAAACTATAAAAACACTAAATAATCAAAACATTTAAAATCAACTAATAATCAAATCTATAAATCTATCAAACCAACTTAATAAAAAATAAGCCAAACACTAGTAAATCAACACAAAAAGCTCAAAACATCCACCACATCAAAACTATAAGATCAATCACATGAATAAATCAATCACTTAATCAAATAGATGAAATCAATTACATGATTAATTAAATCACCAAAAGATTAAGAAAAGTAGAATAAGAATTAAATGAAAAACTTGATTAAATTGAAGATTTAAGATTCAAAGTTACAAGATTAAGATGAAGATTAAGAAAACTTGAAGAGAAAGCTAGAGAGAGAAATAAACACACTAATTACCTACTAAAAATTAACTCTCCACTAATGACTATTTTCTAACTATATATAGGGGAGGTGGTAAGCTTGTTTTTTCTCTTTTCTTCTCGTCTCGACTTGATTTAAATTCTTTGTCTTTCTCGAAGTCGTCTCGGGATTTGTCGATATAAATTGAACTCGTCTTATAATTTTCTTCTTTAATTAGACTGGTTATTCGACTTCATTAAACTTCCGTCTTTAGACTTTTTCTTTGATAAATCTTCAGAATAGGCCTTGAACTTCCGTTATCCTTGCACTTTTGACCTTTTGACTTCGTCTTTTGTCTTTTTCTTCGATAAAAGCCCGTGATAGCCCGTGTTTTCTTCTTTTTTCATATTTTTATCCTGAAACACAATAAAAACACAAACCACGCATAATTCTGACATTTACGACATAAAATACACGTTTTGGTTTTGTTATTATTAGAAATAAGTGGTAAAAGGATAAGTGTTTTCACACTTATTAAATCCCCTACACTTGACCATTGCAATGCACTCATGCAATGCATTAATTTCAAAGCACGGTTTACATTTTTCATCATAAATAACCCACCTTGGCCTTTATTAAAATACCAAACATTAATGAAACTAAAAAGATAGAAATATATACAAAACAAGTAAAGAAATCAAAGACTTACATTGGGGTTTTGGTGGTCATGAATATTTATCATCCTCAAGTTTCACGTTTCCCACACCAAGCTTATAAACGAGATCATTTTTATTATAAATTAGCAAACTAACACAAACTCATGTGGCCCAATTATTCACTTAGACTCCCTTATTCCTAGGTGTATATCTTATATTTTATGATTGTCTTGAATGATCACGAGGATGCATTGTTTGACTTATTTCGATAGTTTATTCAGGCCGAAAATAAAGTGGGACGATTTAATCAATAGTTAGCTAAAGGACAAAATCTTTTAAAACTGCTTCTCGGGACCTCTTAAAGTTTATATCTTGGCATAACTCGCTTCACGGTTTGAGACCTTTCTCGGACCGATATTTGGCAGCGACTTCATACTTCGAATCTTGAGAGACGTTCATGAAATTATGGTCTTCTCTTCATATTAGGAATTTCTTCACTTGAACTTTTTGAGAGATTCTTTATATTTGGACCACGAATTCTTCATTTTTCGCCAATCTTTATTTTGGACTTTGATATACAACGATCCGCCTCCTTTTAGGACTTGGATCTATTTATGCTCATACCTTGTTAGGGCCTTTTTGGATAGACTTCTCCATGATCTTTAGGGGAGTATTTGCTTTTCGTCATGTGTCTCGATCCTTCATATTGATTTTTGATGAATGATTCTTCACATCACTTTTGGATCTTTAGCAACAAAATGTAGCCCTCATGCCTTGTTAGGGCCTTTTCGGACTCGCCAATCTTCGCATCCCGCTTCAATAAGTTATGCCTTGGCTATGAACTCTAATTA
This sequence comes from Glebionis coronaria, assembly GCA_025667525.1. Lineage (NCBI taxonomy): Eukaryota > Viridiplantae > Streptophyta > Magnoliopsida > Asterales > Asteraceae > Glebionis > Glebionis coronaria. The sequence continues at coordinate 377,899,906 of CM046880.1, read as the reverse complement.
ATACCGAGCAACTTTTCAACAATCTTAGGCTAGAAGCTAAGTAACTTTTCAAATCGTATAACCTTATTTATTGCAATTAAACTTATTAGCAAGCGATGGGAGAAAAAGCTTATAATCAACTCACATAAATTCATGAAAGAATACCAAACTTATAATTGACTCTATCATCTCTCGTTCTCCACAATTTAAAATCTCAAGGAATGAGACTCGTGGATGCTTAGCTAATTAAATCAAAGTTTTAGGTTTTCAAGTCATCTATAGGATCTTGCAACTTCTTAGACTCTTTCAAGTTTAGAATTCGCATTTTAAAGTTCCCTTGATAAACGACTTTCTAGGATCAATTATAGGAACTTGCGAAAAGTTCTTGTTCTTAACCCGTGAGAGTTAAGACTTTCGCGTTTTAAAGTTCCCTATATAAAAGCCTAGCAAAACTTGACTTAAACACGTTAAAGATACTAGCTAGAGTAAACTTAGATAAGTAAACTCGGGTTAAGTCAAAAAATTCACAACGTTGAAAAACGAAAACCACTTTATTAAAAATTTATTCTATCAAAGAAAGTAAATAACAATAACAAAGAAAAATACTACTAAACTACTAGGCCAAAATAGATTAAAAATTTTGAAAAATGTCGAAAAATCAAATTTTCCGGTTAAAATGAGGACAAATTAATGGAAAAGTCCACTTACTTCGATAGAAGTCCCCCTACACTTGATATAAACATTGTCCTCAATGTTTAAGCATGTGGGAGTAAACTCCCCTACACTTAGGACATTGTGTACTTTGTTTAAATCTTGCTAAGGGAAGGACAACTATAGTGATTTCAATGAGAACATATAAGATATGAAATATTGAATCATGACATTTTAGGATAGAACTAGGAAGACGGGTACACGGGATCACGGTCGTCAAATGTCATCAAAAGTGTTCTTTGAAGCTTTTAATCCTTGCACATCAAAAGAAACAAGACAACAAACACATACGGGGCTCCCCCTACACTTATTATGAAAATGGTAAAGGATAGATCAACGGGTTGCCTCCCGAGAAGCACTTGTTTTTGTTAACCGAGTCACAAGCCTGACTCGACCCAGAACTAATTAAAAGGAAACGTGGTGAGGGATGGAATCATCTAATGAGAGATGTCCTCACCAAAGTACAGCTTCGCACGCTGGCCATTCACTTTAAAATTCGGCCAATTTGGTTGAGAAAGTTCAATGGTGCTGTAAGGGAAGACTTTGGCGACAGTGAATGGACCAGACCAACGGCTCTTCAGCTTGCCCGAGAAGATCTTCAACTGAGAGTTAAAGAGTAAAACTTGATCACCAACGTGGAACTTTCGGTTCTTAATCCTTGCATCATGAATGATCTTGGTTTTCTCCTTGTAGATCAATGAGTTCTCATAAGCTTCATTCCTCAATTCATTTAGCTCGTTGAGTTGAATCTTCCGAAGATCACCGGCTTTGTTGATGTCAAAATTGGCCCACTTCAAGGCCCAGTACGCCTTATGTTCCAGCTCAATAGGGAGGTGGCATGCCTTCCCGTACACAACACGATATAGAGTGCAACCAATGGGTGTCTTATATTCGGTACGGAAAGCCCAACGAGGCACGATGCTCTCCCATAGTTCGCATTAATATTCTCTTCAATCCACGGTTAGATATCTCAGCTTGACCATTTATTTGAGGATGATAAGCGGTGGAAAGACGGTGATTGACACCGTACTTAGCCATGACTCGAGCAAATTGATCATTGCAAAAATGAGTCCCGCTGTCACTGATAATAGCACGAGGAACACCGAATCGAGCAAAAAGCTGCTTCAAAAAGTTCAAAACCACCCTCGCATCGTTCGTAGGGAGAGCCTTAGCTTCAACCCATTTAGATACGTAGTCAACGGCTACGAGGATGTACTTGTTCCCTTTAGATGATGGAAATGGCCCCATAAAGTCGATGCCCCATACATCAAAGATTTCACATTCTTGTATGAAATTTTGAGGCATCTCATCTTTATGTGTGATCTTTCCTTGGCGTTGGCAAGCATCACAATTTTTAACCATTTTGTGAGCGTCACGATAAATGGTGGGCCAATAGAATCCCGAGTCAAACACTTTCTTCGCGGTGTAGTTGGGACCAAAGTGACCACCGGTGGGTCCTTTATGGCAAGCTTCGAGAATGTCTAAAGCTGTGGGTCCATCAACACACCAACGAATAATCAGATCAGCACATTGTTTAAAGAGATAAGGGTCATCCCAAAAGTAAGTCTTAACATCTTTAAAGAACTTCTTCTTTTGTTGGGATGTTAACCCTTCGATGAGAATACCACCCGCTAAGTAGTTTGCAATGTCCGCAAACCACGGGGTGTCATCAAGATTAGAGTTGATAGACATTAAGGACTCAAGGGAAAAGAGTCATTGATCTCCTGATTCGGATGATCCCCTTGATAAGGATCCTCAAGTCTACTTAGATGATCCGTGACTAGGTTTTCGGCTCCCTTCTTGTCACAAATTTTAATTTTAAATTCTTAAAGGAGTAAAACCCAACGAAGAAGTCTTGGCTTAGAATCTTGCTTTGTTAACAAGTACTTCAACGCGGAATGGTCGGTATAGACAATGGTGATGGAAAAAACAAGATAGGGGCGGAATTTTTCAAAAGCATACACTACAGCTAAAAGCTCTTTTTCGGTAGTGGTATAATGCAATTGAGCCCCCATCATTGTCTTACTAGCATAATGGATTGGTTGGAAGTGTTTGTTCACTCTTTGGCCCAAAACCGCTCCAATAGCAAAATCGCTAGCATCACACATCAATTCAAAAGGTAGCTCCCAATTAGGGGTAACTAAGACCGGTGCCTTAGTTAGATTGTCCTTAAGAATATTGAAGGATTCAAGACACTCTTTAGAAAAGATAAAGGGAGTATCTTTTCCAAGAGGTGGGTCATCGGGCGAGCGATTTTAGAAAAATCTTGAATGAATCGACGATAGAAGCCCGCATGACCAAGGAAACTTCTCACACCCTTCACGGTTGAAGGTGGAGGTAATTTTGCTATGACATCAACTTTAGCACGGTCCACTTCAAGACTGGCTTTTGAGATTTTATGTCCAAGCACAATGCCTTCTTTTACCATGAAATGGCATTTTTCCCAATTTAGAACAAGGCGAGTGTCTTCACACCGCTTAAGCATGCGTTCCAAATTGGCAAGGCACGTAGAGAAAGAATCACCATAGACCGAGAAATCATCCATGAAGACTTCCATAGTTTCTTCAACCATGTCATGGAAGATAGCCATCATACACCTTTGGAAAGTCCCAGGAGCATTGCATAAGCCGAAAGGCATTCGTTTGTAAGCAAATGTTCCATAAGGACAAGTGAATGTGGTTTTCTCTTGGTCTTTAGGATCGATGGGAATTTGAAAATACCCGGAGAAACCGTCTAAGAAGCAATAATAATCATTACCCGCTAGACGCTCGAGCATTTGATCCATGAAAGGAAGACGAAAATGATCCTTTCTCGTAGCATCATTGAGTTTACGATAGTCTATACAAACTCTCCACCCTGTAACGAGACGAGTAGGAATCAACTCGTTGTTTTCATTGGGTACAACGGTGATTCCGCCTTTCTTAGGCACACAATGGACCGGACTAACCCATGGTGAATCCGAGATAGGGTAGATCATTCCCGCATCAAGAAGTTTGATAACCTCTTTTTTGATAACGTCATGGATCTTGGGATTCACCCTTCTTTGGTTTTGAATAGTGGGTTCAAAGTCGTCTTCCATGAGAATTTTATGTGTGAAAAAGTGAGGATCAATTCCACGAATATCAGAGTTTTTCCAAGCAATCGCTTTCTTATGATTCTTCAGCACGTTGATAAGTCGAGATTTTTCGTCTTCTTTCAAATCCTTTGCGATGATGAGGGGTAACTTCTTATTGTCTTCAAGGAACACGTATTCGAGATGAGACGGTAAATCCTTAAGCTCTAAATCCGGAGGATTTTCGATGGAAGACGTAGTCAAATTCGGATCATTGATAGAGATTTCCTTAGGAGATGATGGAGAAATATGGTCCTCATTGAGAAGTTTCTCAATGGTACGAATGTCTTCATCCCAATTGGAGAGAGAATCGTCATATTGTAAGTCCACATCTCCCAAAGTTGCTTCAAATTCTTTCAAAAGGAAATCACTTTCTCCAAATGGAGTTAGTGATGGAGCAATAGAGGCAACGGTCTCAACAATGGGTAGAGAAGAAGAACCACTTTTACAAGCGTCTTTGAAATGCTCTTCATAAGCCTCATCAAGAACGTCAATGAAATTAACGCTCTCGTTTTCAGAAGGCTGCTTAGAAAGTTTACCCATGTTGAAGACGATTTTATCGTCACCAACTCTCATGATTAATTCGCCCGCGGCTACATCAATGAGAGTGCGACCGGTCCTCAAGAATGGACGTCCAACGATTAATGGAACACGGGGATCCATCTCGTAGTCAATGACAACAAAATCCGCCGGAAAGGTGAATTTGTGGACACCGACGAAGACATCTTCGGCTATCCCCACTGGATAAGCAACCGTACGGTTAGCTAATTCCAATGTCATTCGTGTGGGGACTAGCTCGGGTAGAGATAATTGTTTCCAAACACTTAATGGCATTAAGTTTATACTAGCACCTAGATCGGCTAGGGCCATACAATTCTCTACCCCTGGGAAGTTGCAAGGAATAAGAAAGCGACACGGATCACCAAGTTTGGTTGGTAATTTCCTTAAGAGCACTGCAGAGCAATTCTGATTAAGTTGGGTCTGAGCGATATCAAGAAGCTTTTCTTTGTCACTAAGAAGATCTTTAAACATTTTAGCATATTTCGGCATGTGAGCGAGAGCCTCAGCAAAGGAGATGTTGAAATTCAGTTGTTTAAACATTTTAAGAAAGTTAGAAACCTGAATATCATCCTTGTTCTTCAACTTCTCTTTCCTCAACCTTGAGGGATAAGGTATATTGGGTTGAGATGAAGGCTTTGGAATAGAATTCTCACTCACATCCTTGGGTGGTGGAGGAAGTGGTGAAATAGAAGGTGGAGGAATTGGAGAAGGGGACTCGTTTTCCTTTGTCACAATCATCGGTGTAGGTGTAGGAAGCTCGGGTTCCTTTAAACCTTTTCCACTTCGAGTGGTGATTGCTTTCATCTCCCCTCTTGGATTAGCAACGGTGTTACTCGGAAGAGAACCCGAACCAGAGGCTTGATTACTTTGGAAGAAACTAGCCATCATATCCCTTAAGTCATTCGTTTGACTGCTCAAAGAGTTTCGCATATCGGCTCGAAGATCATTCCCTTGTTTCGCCATATCTCCTTTCAAGTTGATGATTTGCCGCTGAAGATTCTGTACTATAGCGTCATTAGTCCTCATGTAAGTGTCAACCTCGTGATTAAATGCGGTGGGTTGGGTGGGAGGAAGAGCATGGTAGGCAGGTGGTTGATAAGCGGGTGGTTGGTGAACTTGATTGTTTCCTTGAGGTGGATATGGGTTTCTTTGGGTTTGACATTGATTTGGAGCTCGAGGTTGGTTTTGATTGTTGTGATTGAGGTTGTTTGGGTTTTGTAGGGGAAAACCGGGTGGTGAAAGGAAATTGTTTGAACAATAACTGAGCAAATTGCGGTCACCTTGAGGACGTGCTTGATAGCCTCCCGTAGAAAAGTTACCGTTGGCGGCATACACATTTTCCGGATTGTCAAGAGTCGAAGGACAATCGGGGTATGAATGAGATCTCGCGCATATTTCACATGACTGACTCAAAGCATTAACTTGCGCATTGATGGTTTTGGTATTGTTAGCGGTTTGTAGAGCAAGTGTTTCAACAATCGAAGTAAGCTTATCAATTCTCTTGTCGGCGTCACTAGTATTAGCACTCGCCACATTAGTCCGAACACTCTTAGTTTGCTCTCTAGACTTATTCTCAATAATATCCCATGCGGCATTAGAAGACTTAACCAAAATGTTACCCCCCGAGGCACTATTTAGTGAATCTTGGTCATTCATGCTTAAACCATTGTAAAAAGTATTAATTTGATGTACTTTTGTGAAACCATGTTGTGGTAGTACGTGAGGGTGGGAAAAAGTAGTTGATGAATTTAGTCTCTAAATCCGACCACGTAAGAATACTTTGTGGCAGTTCCTTATCAAGCGAATGTCGGGCTTGTCCCTCTAAGGAGAAAGGAAAAAGTTGCAAGCGAATCACCTCTTGTGAAACCCCATTATACTTAACCGTATTAGTGAGTTGAAGAAACCTTTTTATATGGTCATGAGGATCATCAAGTGTACGCCCCAAGAATGATTGAGCAGAGACCATTTGAATGAAACCGGATTTGAGTTCAAAGTTGTTGGCTCCAATCTCGAGTATGACAATAGCATCGGTGTTGCCCTCTACTTGCGATTGCAAAAGCTCGATCATTGGTCGATTGTCCATGGTGACAATAGGTGGAGTTTCGACTTCGGCTTGAATTGCTTTCTTCTTACGAGCACGTGTACGCATACACACCTACAAAAAGAAAAGAAAGATAGACAAGAAATATTTTTGGTTTTTATTGTTTTTCTATTTTTTGGATTTTTGAAAAATTTTAATTTTTATGGATTTTTGAAAATTTTTAAGCAAGAAAAATAACGTTAAAAAATGAACGGATCCCAAAATCCAACGCGTCTCTCACTAAAAACCGTTAATCTTAACGAAAAGAGCCGGCAGCGGCGCCATTTGATACAAGGTTTTTGCCAGGTATAAAAAAATTTGTTCGTCTCGATTCAGTTCGAATTGATTGCCAGTTGAAACTGCGACTCAGTTGTTTTCGGTTAAGAAAAAGGGCAGTTTGGTTATCTATTTCTAATTAAAAGGTAAATGTGCAAAGTAATAAAAATAAACTAAAAACAAATAACTAATAATAAAGGAACAAAACAAATATTAAAAAGTAAATTAAAGCAAAACAGTTAATAAAAATAAAACTAAACGAAGAAATTAACTTTCGACTGAAAAAGTTATGAAAAAAGTTATGATAAAAAGTTATGAAAAAAGTTATGAAAAAAGTTATGAAAAAAGTTATAAAAAAAGTTATGAAAAAAAAAGTTATGAAAAAGGTTATGAAAAAAAGTTATGAAAAAAGTTATGAAAAAAAATTATGAAAAAATGGAGTTTTTCGGAATAACTAAGTTTTTCCGAGAAATGGAGTTTTTTGGAATAATGAAGATTTTCAGTGAAATGGAGTTTTCCGGAATAACTAAGTTTTTCCGAGAAATGAACAATTTCAGAGAAATGACAAATTTTCGGAACTATTTTCGGAAAAAGAGGCCATTTCAGATAAACTAACTATTTCGGAATATGGGAAAATTTCAGAGAAACTAATTCAGAAAAAGGGGCAATTTTCGGAATGTGAAAACCCTTTTCCGAAGAAGTTAAAGTCAGATAAACAGTTAACAGATAGGATCTAAATAAGCCAAGATTAAGCACAATCAATTAAGCAATTAACCAAAACTTTAACCAAATAAATTTTAAGAAAAACTAAATAAGCCACAAATTAAAAATTATAAAAACACTAAATAATCAAAACATTTAAAATCAACTAATAATCAAATCTATAAATCTATCAAACCAACTTAATCAAAAATAATCCAAACACTTGTAAATCAACACAAAAAGCTCAAAACATCCACCACACCAAAACTATAAGATCAATCACATGAATAAATCAATCACATAATCAAATAGATGAAATCAATTACATGATTAATTAAATCACCAAAAGATTAAGAAAGGTAGAATAAGAATTAAATGCAAAACTTGATTAAATTGAAGATTTAAGATTCAAAGTTACAAGATTAAGATGAAGATTAAGAAAACTTGATGAGAAAGCTAGAGCGAGAAATAAACACACTAATTACCTACTAAAAATTAAAAAACTAAAAATTAACTCTCCACTAATGACTATTTTCTAACTATATATAGGGGAGGTGGTAAGCTTGTTTCTTCTCTTTTCTTCTCGTCTCGACTTGATTTAAATTCTTTGTCTTTCTTGAAGTTGTCTCGGGATTTGTCAATATAAATTGAACTCGTCTTATAATTTTCTTCTTTAATTAGACTGGTTCTTCGACTTCATTAAACTTCCGTATTTAGACTTTTTCTTCGATAAATCTTCAGAATAGGCCTTGAACTTCCGTTATTCTTGCACTTTTGACCTTTTGACTTCGTCTATTGTCTTTTTCTTCGATAAAAGCCCGTGATAGCCCGTGTTTTCTTTCTTTTTCATATTTTTATCCTGAAACACAATAAAAACACAAACCACGCATAATTCTGACTTTTACGACATAAAATACACGTTTTGGTCTTGTTATTATTGGAAATAAGTGGTAAAAAGATAAGTGTTTTCACACTTATTACTAACCAAAACAAAAAAAAACAACTAAACACCCCCTCACTCACAACTAGTCTCTCTACTCTTCACTTGGGTCCCACACACAACTAAACACCCCGTCACTCACAATTACTGTGGGGCCCATTTTTTTCTCTTTTTCCTCTCGTTGAAGACTGGCGAAGGGGGAGCGGCGAGGAGGGGGTGGGGGGGGGGGGGCGGTGTCACGGCGAGCACCGGCGAGGGCACCACGTCGGACCGACGAGCACCCTCCGCCGTGACACCTTTTGCTCTTAGTTTTGATCAATGTTTTGAAACCTTTTTTCCAAATCGATTCGGTCAAGTCATCGGATTTGAGTCAACCCAGATTAATTCGGTTCTCTATATAAAAATTATTATTTTTATATTATAACTTATATTAAAAAGGAAAAAACTGTTCCAATCAACAATGCATTTTGTCTCTCATATGACACTGTCCCAATCTACAGTTGCTTTGCCACAAGTAAAATAGGCAGTCTTACCCACAAAACAATGGGTTCTCTTAAAAAATGTTGTTTTAAAATAAACTGCTCACTCACAAAAAATTATGCATAAAAAATGCCCTTTCGCAAGTACCTACAGTCGTTGATTTGTAGCTATTATTTTTGGATCTTAGCCATTCATCTAACCAGGTGGATCTAGACCGTCTATTGACGTGACTTTTGGGGGTTCAACTTTTCATTGGAATCGTTGATTGGGAATGATTGGTGGTTGTTGGATTTATTTATCCACAGCCGTTGATGATATGGGTAAAAATTGACGCGTGGATCTCTGCCTATACATGCATATATATTGGAAGATGTGAGACCCCCAGAATCAGGAAATGAAACAACTAGGCAGCAAGCGGGTTCCACGTCATGGTACGAGAAAAAATGAAATACTATTCACACAAAGTTGACGTAATAAAAACATATACATTACATCATAAAAGATCAGAGTTTTTAAGGTCCCAGAGTTTTATAAACGGAAAAATATATTATTTAATCATGGTTTTGTAACATATAGTTACTAAAAATACAGAATAACTTCTGACAGCTTTTACCAAAACCAAACTTTAAAAGTAACACAGAAATCTCCAAGCTGCGATAATATCCTGCGGGCTCCCATCCAAGAAAAGCTAAGTATTAATACCTGCGATTAAACATGTAAAATTGTCAACATGAAGTTGAGTGATATTCATAGGTTTAGCAATAAAGGTGTAGAACACAAGCATTCATTTGTAAAACAAGTAATGGGAGGATGACTATGTACATTATCCATAGCCATGATGTATATTATTGCTATTTAGCTCATGACACCGAAGCTTAACAAAAGGTAAGTTCACCTAGTGAGTATTCAGCCTAAATACTCAAGTATAAACAAATGTAATGCGTCAAAGTAATACGAGACGGTGGATCCATCCACAACATTCGCGCTTGCAAACTGTGAATTATTAACGGTTCATGATATTGAGGGAAACTTAGTGGCTATAGAAACCAAAAGCAATAATATGTTGTATTCATCTGGCAGCATACAGTCCAGGATATCATACTGTTTAGGATAGCATACATTTTAAAAGATTATGTTCCAACATGAAAATCTCACCCCGTGTTTTAGAAACATTTTATAAATAGTAAAAGGGGCTATGAACTCACCTGATATAGTTATTACATGTAAATCAAGAAACAAAAGTCCGATAGTCGACACATGACTTTACAAGATAACAATTACTCGTTGATTGAGAATGAAACGCCCAACGACCGACATATGACCGAACGAGACCTAATCATGACGAGACGCGTCTTAGGCTTGAGATGAGTAATAAGTCATAGATATATGTAAATAGTTCACTTTAGTAAGTTTGGACATTGTATAAGTTTTATAAAACTTTTCATAAGACTTTTGATAACAATTTCATGTATTATCCCATTATGACCATTTAAACCCATTAAAGCCCATTAGTGGCCCATCACAAGTTCTTATGACTTTAGTCCATTTCAATCTCAGTATTGACCTCCAAAATTATTATAAATTTCAGTTCCAATAATGTCCCAAAATCCATTATAAGTGTATGTTGGGCTTTTGTGGCCCAAATCCAACTTATATGAATTACGGTTCTAAAAACACTTCAAGGCGACATTAACTTTATATTTTTCGATGGTCAAGACTCAAATTTTCTAAAAATCAGTTTATAAATGACTCTCGGCTCGCCGATAAGTGGTTCCTACAACCTCGGTTTTTATAAAAAAAAAGAGCAAGTTTGACGTTATATCAATACGGCTCAATTTTTCAATTTCCCGACATGTCCGGCTAATTAGTCCGTCTTTCCTAAATCGTTAGTCGTCTAAATGAGTCCTTTACATATAAATTACCATAACCTTATTTAATCTACTATTCCATAAGTTCATTTGACCTTAACGATCATTTATCATAGCCCAATTACCCATTTTCTCATTAGAAACGTTGGCTGTTTTAGGCAGCCGACGTTGTTTCCACCGTTTCGGTCGCCATTTTCAAACCGTAAATAATTGGTAAACTATCTGATTATAGCATATCCTAAATAAGTTTATCTAAATCTCATAGTTTTGACTTTTTCAAAGGTTATGCGTTTTTATAAGAGTTTTCAGTCAATTTATAAAGCATGTTCAGATTCGGCACTTTTTATCGTTTCGGCCATATCTACATCATCGGGTATCGTCACGAGACGAGCAACCTGGCCAAATCACCACAAAACACAGGGATAACTTCCTAGATTTTTATCTAAGTTTCAAACTTTATTGTTTTCCTCATAAACACGTTTATGCCACTGATCAAACTATCACATCCTCAAATCATCATAAGGGCTTGTTCTAACATCATTTTATGTCATAAAATTTACTAATACAATGTCCAAACTCAATCACATATTACATAATACATATTTTTAAATGATCAAACAATAATTAATTATATGGAAAATAATTTTCTAACAAACAAAAATAATATAAAAGAATGACCTCACAAGAGAATGATGCAATCACAACAATAGTGATCCAGTAACTAGTGACTTAATATTTCTCTCATAATCCTTGTAGTCATATTTTGAGATAGCAAATATGTTTCTTTCCTCACATCAGAATCAAGAGAGTAAGAAGGATAGATTATTTTATTGTTGTTGCTAAAAATGAAATGGAAATAATAGATGTGGTTATAGGCTTCAAAGTATTGCAAAATCATCACACACGTGTCCTTATGACACATTTAGAACGGCCACATCATGTATGTGGTGGTGTGATTATTTTATTAAATTAACTTTTGTTCTATTATTTATAAAAGCGTGTATTATCGAAACCCGATATTTTAAAAGTTACGTGATTTGAAAGATACACGTAAAATACGAAAAATAAACGGTCAATATAAAATAGAAATGTTGAAATTCGGAGAACATTTATATTTAGATATATGAATAAAGGCTTATTATTTAATAAACATTAATGCGTCATATAAACGAATGACACTTAAAGGTTTAACGTAATTTATGAATAATGCTCATAAAATAATAAATTAAATGACGACAATAGAAAATATTTCTATGTCATAATGAAAATTTACACGGTCGATGACGGACATAGACTTTGCCGATAATTAATAAATGACACGTACCCAATACTTAAAGCATTAACCTCGCCGGTTAGCCAAGAACTCAATATTATTCGCAAAATGATCATGACAAATAAAAGTCGATGAATAAATATTGGTCAGAATATTAAAAAAAAGATTAGAGCTCGGTCTAAATGTTGATATTAAATTTCGGGTTATTACATTGAATAAATATGAAAAAATAAAAATAAAAATAAATTTTTTTATCCGAATTATCAATGATCAGAAAAATAATTAAAATATAATTTAATTAAAATTATCGAGATCTCATAATTTACGTATGAAAAGTAAAGAGCAACAAGTAAAACATTACAAAATCGAGAAGTACGAATAAAATAATAATTTAATTACCGAGAAAAATACGAATTCTCACCGTCGTTCCTCCTAAAGGAACTCTGGTCCCTCAGAGTTTAACTGGAGACGGAAAAGGACAGGAACAAATAAGTATACTTTCTTTGAATTGGTCTTAAATTACGATAGGGTAATTAGAGATAGGATAAACATAATAAATGCTAAAATATACAAGAAAACAGATTAAGATTAATGATCGACGAGGAATTATGAATCGCGTTAACCGTAAAACACAATAATTCACTTTACTAAGAAAAAGGAGGGTTTTAACTATGTAATATAAAGATTAATACAAAAATGTATATTTAATGCGTAAACAATCGGCAAGTCTTTTTCTTGATCAAGATATTGTTCAAAATAGAAGTAAACTAGGTTCAAGTTTTATTTTGGTCGTCGTGAGAAACCATGGGATGATTGTATGAAATTATTGTTAAAACTTGAGTTTATGGTTACGATTAGAGAAATCTATTTTCCAAATTATTTTTAAAATCCTTAATAGGAATGAAGTTTAAGACGATAATTTCATTAAACTAGAATTAAAATATGATGAAAAATCAAAATAGTTCAAAAGGTAAAGCATTATGTCATTTTTAACATAACTTAAATTTTTACAAAGAAAATTTATAGATCTGACACACATAATGACGAATATACGATATCACTACTCACGTACAGTCATAAATCGTTATTCTCGTCCGGAGACATTTCGAAGGTATACCAAAATTTACTCAAATAAAGTTGGTCGAGGAGAATGTATAAAAACACTAGAACTTCCAAGTACGATACCAATAGTCAGTATCTAGACGAGCGGTAAATAGAATTGTATCATGAGAGAAAATTAGGTAACAAGTAGAGCAACGCTCCTTGAGTAGAAAAGTAGATTATACTCGCAGGCGCGTAATTGGTTCAAGAAAAGATAAAGAAACACATGCATATGTCTTGAACTTTTACTACTTGCATAACAGATAAAAGTTTTCAAAGTTTCATTTCACCTTATTATAGTGTATTGTTACCCCCCCCCCCCCTTTTTAAAGGTGACTACTATTCAGCCTCGCATGGCTCCTTCAAAATTACGCATAGGTGATCAGGCCATGCATAATTTAGGGCTAGCAATGCGATGCTTAGTTTCGTCAAGCTAGTGTTACATTTCTTATATTTGTATATATATAAACAACATGCCATTCATAAAACAGAATTTAATACGGTTTATGAAACTTTTCGCAAATAAGTAATTTGCTTGATATTTAAATTAACAACTTTAATGTTACATGATTTTTCTTATAAGACCAAGGTAAAATAATTTGTGAAAATACATCGTAAAACGATGTCAGTTAACTTTATAGGGTATTTGCAAGTATTTTATAAAGCCTAGTAGTAAAAATTGGTAAAATTATTAGTAAAAACAATAACAATTTCATATATATGGTGACATGATGATATCTAATAAAATAGCGAGTGGGTTACACGGGGGTAGTAAAGAGTAATTAATTAGAAAATCAATGAAATGCTTACATGATGATAGAGTTTCAAAAGGTTTAGTCGGCAATCGTCATGAGACGTGTTAAAAATGATGACAAAAGATGTGAAAATAAGAAGTTTAAGTCTCGATCCAAATCCTTGGAACCATAGAGGAAAATAAAGATAGAATATAATGAAAAATAAGTGACGTATAGAATAAAGGATAAACCAATCCATATGCATGCACATCAAAAATTATTTGACATAAGTATGCTTTTATGAAGTAGAATATCAGTTTTAACACTAGTTCATTCGCGGTAGACGTAAAACGACATTCCAGACAACTTTCATGTTTCGATCGACAATTATATCATACCAGAAAATGACAGTGTTACCCCCTATAGTTCTACATCATTACCAAGTTCTCATATATGCATAAAATTAACTCTTAAATTAAAAAAAAGTCATATGAGCGTAACTGGCTCGTTTTTAAGAGTTACAAGGTCGAATTTTATGTCCAAACGACCGTCTCGACAAGTAGAAACATACTTTTATGTCTAAAGTTTATAAAAATATTTTCTCGACGTCGTTAAATTACATGTAACTTTTCTGCAGAAAGTATATTTTTCGACACACCTTGAAATTTAATCAAACTTCATAACGACCCGGAATTTATGTAGATACATGACTTGTAGATCTCATGAAAATGAAAAATAGATGATATAATTAAGCATATAAAGAAAAACATAGTATAAAAATTGTTGAAGAATACCAACAATAATCTAAGGAACCAAAAACGGCGCATGACATCCGTGTCTTAGATTTCAAGATGCAACGTAGGAAGGTGTTGATCCCAAACTTAGATCGATTAGCTTTGTGTATACGAGATTAGATCAAGTAATACACGTAGAGAAACCTTTGTATATGCTTTATGAATCTAAGTGTTATGCGGAATTTAACACTTAAACAAGAACACACAAGATGTAAACAAACTTTCACTTTGATTATGAATGTCGAACTTGCTTACAATGAAAGATGTTTATGAATGAAAACTTATATGAAACTTAATTTTAAACATTAACCTAAAGGTCTTCTTTTATAGACATAAGAAGCCTTGTACAATAATCTATGTATCAACTATTCCAGGTAAAGATAAATATAGAAAATACATTGTCGTTTCTATCCTTACTAGAAGTATTCTAGAATATACTAAACGTGTAGATTATATCTTCCATCAGTGCTTGTCTTCAATGTGTCAACGCTTGACTTTAACTTGTCAACGCTTGAGCTGTCAGCGCTTGTATTGTTCTTGTCAACGCTTGTTTTGTTCTTGTCAGCGCTCAAGTGATCTGGCCTTAATTTATTCCCAACAATCCTCCCCTAAACTTGATATCCACTCTTATGATCAAGTTTCTGAATAAGCATTAAGGACTAGGAGGAATCTTACAAACCTTCTCATATTGGTAATGAATAAATCTGATCAAATATTTTGCCACGTCACTTGAATAATCTATCTCCAGCTGAGTGTCCTTCATCTTTTCCAAAATAGCCTTGGATATGAAATACTGAGCATCCACAAGTAGATACTCAGCAAACTTTGTAGAACTCAAATGGTATACACCAGCAGCTGAATATAACCTCCATTGAAGACCACTGAGGTCATCTTCAAGATCCTTCCATATTGCAGGATCCTCATCATTTGGTCCACACATTCTTTTGAATGTGGTCCAAAGTTTTATTCCATTAGCTGAAGTTGGTGCTTCAGCCTCATACTTGGTCTCCAGCAACCTCCAAAGGTCCACCAAGTCTTCTCTATCACAACTTGCAAACAAAGATATGAGAGTGGTAAAAGTGTGTACCTCCTTGCCAAATCTGCCAATATTCCAGAATCCACATTCATCTTCTTCATAGCTCACAATTGGATTCCTGGAATCTAATGGTAACACTTGCACCATATCTGAAGCTTCTAATGGGGAGATCTTGAGGCTCTTTCTTATAACTGCTTCACTTGGATATAGTGGATCCATATCTTTTGGAAACTCAAATGAAATTCCCTTCTTCACTGGCCTGGGAATCATCATAGCTTTCTTGATTTCCATTTCTTCTGCAAGTTGCTCCTTTCTTTCATCTGAAAGAAGCCTGAAAGTGTTTGCTTCTTGCACTCTCACCCAAATGGGATAAGCCCTGTTTTCCAACTCATCAAATGTCAAAGCCTTCAACTTCTGATGTGTCCATCCAACTCCATGACATCTGAGCAACATAAAGTAGAGCTCCCTTCTATCCCTCTTTAACTCTGAGAGAATATTGCTTGCCTTGTGTTTCAAAATTACCTTACAATCCTTCTGAACTCTAAGAAGAAGCTCCAAACCCCATATTTGATCTGAAATGGTCAAGTCTGGATTATCCATGCATCTTTCTTCCCAAGCATTGTACATTTGAACCACCTCTGGCATGTCAAAGTCAACCTGCAATTTCAATTCTCTCAGCTTCTCTTTGGCCAACTCATCTCCATACTCAAGCCTTTCAGGTTCTATAATCATTACACTTGAGCCTGAACTAGCTCCATCACTTTCTTCTCCTGAAGTCACAACAAATGGTGACTTTTCCTTTTTATCTTGTTCCATGATTTGTGCAGCTAACCTTCTATCAAACTCAACTTGAGCTGCATCCTTTGGAACACTCTCTTCTACCAAAATACCCTTTCCCTTATCTGATGGTGCAATGGTTGGTAAGGTAGATGGTAATACCTGAGTAGAAACCTCCTTGATGATAGATGATGACTGGGATACATCACCTTCATGTGCAGGTCTGTCAACACCCAAATTTATCCTATCAGCGCCCAAAATACTTCTATCAGCGTCCAAATTTGCCTTGTCAACGCTCAAATATTTTCCCTCAGCTCCTTGTGTAACCTCTCTCAACATAGCTGTAAATGATAAATTTAAATTGGTGGGAGAGACTAAGGACGTATCAAAACCTGGTTGTTTCTTCAAAGATGTAAGGGCTTCAGCAACATCCATTGATTGACCATCTTGGCTGCCCTTATCACTTAGATTTATTTGATCTTCCTCCCCTTTGGAAGATTCCTCCATACCCCTCCTAGCATGATCACCTTCTAAAACAACAATCCTCTCCCTCAATTGCTTGAGTTCAAGGCCTTGTGAGCTGACAATTTGTACTAAGTCTGCATTTTGCTTTTGCAAGCTAATGCAGACTGCCGTCAATTCCAAAAGAGTCATTGTTTCCAGTCTGCCCTCTTCTGAAATGGGGATTTGACCTCCCAAGTCAGATTCATTGGGCATGGATGAGGACTTAATTATGGTGGGACTGCCTTGGCCAGCATCTAAGCCAGAACCAATAGTCTCAGCCTCATCCAGGTCACCAGCCACACTTGTGGTGGTGGTTCTCTCTGCTACATGGCTAGGACCACCAGAGGAGAACACTCCAGTAGTCCTTTGGCGTTTTATCAACCTATATTCAGGGGGTGTGGAAGATGGTGTGGAAGAATGAGTAGATGTGGGTTGGTTAAGGGGTGTTTTGGAGTGTGAAGGTTGTGTGTCAGCGTTGGAAATAGGCACATCAACGCCAACATTTGATGTGTCAGCGTCAAAGGGTTCCTGGTCAAGTTGCATGTGTTCAGGTGAAGGTAAAGGTTCAGGAATGGGTTCAAGTTGTGGTTGAGGGTCATTTTGAGGTTGGGGGTCTGGTTGGGGTTGTGCTGCTGCAATAACAGCAAGCATGGCTTGGGTTAAAGGTAAGTCTCTATGGGGTGGTGAATTCATCTTCATAAAAATAGCTTTCTTTTGCTCAGGGATCTTATAAAAATCATTGTGATCCCTTGAGCAGTAACCTTGATCATCAAAAACCATTTGCAGAAAATGGGGATAAGCTAAAGTCATTTTTGTCCCCTTGTTTTTACACATCCCCTCAAAAATCATTTTAGAATAGTTATATTTTTGCCCTGTTGCAATGCACACAATAGCACTAGCAATGGATCTATTGATCTCATTGTGTGCAGTACATTTGGGACTCAAACATTGAAGGAGGACGTGCATGAGGTACTTCCAGGCTGGGGGAAATTCCTGCTTATGATACTTGTTTAGAGTACCTTCATCAGGAAAAGGATATCCCAAAGCCCTAAGCCCTTGTTCTATTTCGTTTATGGGAAGGGTGGCTATACCATCAGCATCATCAAGATGCAAGGCTTGGCGTACCAAAGCCTCAGTAACCACCCAAGACCTCCCATGAACAATAGAAGTCAATGTGCTCACTCCATTAACTGTTGAGGAACTAACAATGTTCCAAAACTGCTTAATGTGTGTGACTGGAATGAGTGGTGCATGAGAAAGAGCATACCTTAATGGGAATGCGTTCAAATACGCCACCATTTGTGTGTATTAGGGAAACAGAGCATCATCAGCTTCAAGATAAGCAATCATGTTGTGTTGTGATCTGAACCCCAATGCCAATTTTGCTGAGTTAAACTTTGGTGCCATTGATGAAAGCTGTTAATTTTAAGTGTAGAAGATGAAGTTGATAAGAGAAAAATTGTTAGACAAGAATTATAGATACCCTGTTTAAGATAGGAGCCAAATTTATAGGAGAGAAAGAATGCATGTGATTGGCCCAAAAATAGGCAAAGATTTTCAAAAATCAATCATGAAAATATTGAAAAAGTTATAAGTTATCTCATGCATTAAATGAAAGTAACAACTCCTAAAATTACGGCTTGAAAATATGTCAAAAAGTAACAACTGGGTAGGTCCCATTGAGTGTCAACGGTAAAAAATAACCTATCAACGCCCAACGGCTATAATCTTGTCAACGTTCGCCTAAAGCCATGTCAGCGTCCAATTTGGTCACAACAACGCTTGGAAAATTCTTGTCAGCGTCCAAAAATAAAAATATTTTAAAAAGTGAAAAATGACCTTAACAAGTAATTTATCCTAGAGAAAATAACCAAAAGCTGATAATTATTATAGGGCGGCAAGCACTGTCCAGTTATGCACACTTGCATAAGCAAGATAGACATAACAGTCCTCTAGTGTCCCTTGCTAACCAAAACTCTTAACAACCAAGTTACCTTATAAAATCCTTGTTACTTGATAAGTGTGAAAACACTCATCAATTATGATCCATAAACCACTCAAAACACAGTCAAATACCTTATTTTAACTGTTAAATATCAGAATTATGCGTGTATTTGCGTTTCATGTGTTTTCAGGTAAAAAGATACATTTTTGAGCAAAGATGCGTTTTAAGGGATTTATTTGAAGAAAAGACGAAGAAAAGGAAGAAAGATGCTTAAAGGACTTTATTTGCCAATATTATCAAAGATCGAGGACTCAAGTTGTAACTTTTGACAAAATGAAGGATGAAAAGAAAGAACTTAAAAGCCTTATAACCATTTTGAAAAGAAATGAGAAGATTAAGGACCAAATAGAAAATGGTGAAAAGTTTACTTAAACATGGTCAATTGACCAAGTCTGGTCAAACAAACACACAGACACGTCTTCTCCTTCGTTTCAAGAGAGAGAAAGAAAGACGGTTAACTTATCTCTTTTCTCCTTCACCTCCTCAAACCTGCAATCACCAATCACGAGAGATCCAGGAAGATTCAAGTGAAGACATAAACAGCAAAAATATTCCCCTCTTTCTTCTCTACATGAAGGTACCCTTTAATTAGATCAAGAATGAAGGATAAAGAAACCCCCAATTCAGTTGAAGATGAAGAACGACGAGTAACCTCGTATTTTACACGTGGCATCCAACCATTGGATAGACCACGTCACTTCTACCATCTTGGCGGCTATAAATAAGAGATGAAGAGCTCATTTTTCAGCGGTTAGCTAGGTGTAGTTTTTCACACAGATAGATTAGAGTTAGGAGTAGATTAGATAAGATTTCTTTGCATGTTTTTAATCATTTTCAGTTTTCTGTTAATCAGTTACAAAGTTTGTTTGATTCAGTTGTAACCGAATGCTTCTATCACCATTAATGAATTCAAGCTTTCTTTTCTTATTCTATATTTTCTATTTCTGATTACGATTAGCAACGATTCTTACTCCATGAATGGATTCTTAAGTTTTCATCTAAGCTTTCTAATCTTCTTTTCTTTTCTGTAATGTTCCGATTAAAAAGCAAACTTTCTTTATTAAATCTGTTCAATTTGTTAGTATAGAGAGATTGATTTGAGTTTTGTTAAGAGTTCTGTTAGTATTGAGAGTTAGTAGAAAGTAGTTAGATTGTTATAATGTTTACTGTTCACGGAGTAATTAGGCTGTAGAACAGTGATTTCTGAGTTTGTGTTAAAAAGTTTTGATATAACAAGTTGTTGAGTTACTGTTCACTAGATTGTGAAGTCTAATAGTAGTCCTTTCCATAAGCTTCTGTAGGGGTCAGTTAAATGGATAGCTGTATATCACTTTAGTTAGATTTTGATGCTCTACTGTTTCAGTTTGAATTCATTAGATTGCTGAATTAGTTTGGAGTTGTAATTGTTGTGATAATCAGATTTGTAGTTAATAATAAAGAGCGATAGTCGAAATCAGTTAGATGAATCAAGCTGTGCAGCAATAGATCGATATCGGTCATATTTTAGAGTTTATGCAGGTTAGGAATCGAAAGATCTTGTCAAGTTTTTCTTTGCTTTATTTCAGATTTTGCAGGTTAACGGATTTGCAGGTTTTGGATTCAGTTTGGTGGTGTTTTGTTTTAAACCGGCTCAGCGCCGCGTTTCTCGTCTCAAAGGTCTAAACTTCGGATGAGATGGTTAAGCACGTTACGTTTTCAGAATATTAGTGTAATTCAGTTAGGAGATTTATTTTAGAGTTACTTGTGATGCTAGTTGTCGTAACTGATTTGCTTGTTAAATGTTAATTGCTCTTAGATTCAGAGTCCTTGCTTTTGTTTCCTTGTTGTCTTTGCTGGTGAAATTGATGACTGGTGTTTGGCAGTTTTTAATTCAGTTAGGAATAGATTAATAATTAGTACTAGTTTCATTTTCAATTAGTTTATTAAAAGTTCAGTTTTAATCCTTTACCTTTATACTTGCTATTACAATCACAGTCCACAATAGTTAGTGATAGGATTCGTTAGACCACTGTTAAAATGTTAGTTGCACTCTAAGTCCATTTCGTTAGATTTTGTTAACTAGTTACTGGATTTGTTAAGTTTTTTTTGGGCCAGCTTAGTTGTTGGGCTTTTCTTTATTTGATCTAGTAAAAGAGTTTAATGTGTACAGACTTTTAGTTTTAATTTTTACTTTGAATTTTCATTTTCATAAAATCTATATTTTAGATAATACAAATTTGTAATTTTTAGAATTAATAAAAAAATAGATTTAGTTTAATGTTTTTACATTTTAAATTTGTAGTATAAATTTGTAATTTGTATTTTCATATTTTGTGCTTTAAATGTTTTACGTAATTGCAACGTGTTTTTTTTAGCGTAGTATGTATACGTAGTTAAAAGTGTATTTTTACCTTTTTGAATGCTTTGTGCAAATTAGAAATAGATACCAAACAAGTTTGTACAACCAAAAACAATCAAGTTGAGCTTAAAATTGTTAGATCAATTCGAATCGAGCTGAGAAGACAACTACACTAAAAAACGAAATATTAAATGGCGCCGCTGCCGGTTCTTTTCGTGAAGATTAACGATTTCGAGTGAGACGATTGGATTTTGGGATCCGTTCACTTTGTGAACGTTATTTTTACGTATTATAAATCAAAAAGTTTAAAAAAAATCAAAAAGATAAAAATACAAAAAAATAAAAAATCACAAAGGCAATTCTTTTCCTAAAGAATTGAACCAAAAAAATAAAAAATCCAAAAAGTAATCTTTTTCCTAAAAGATTACAACAAAAAAAATATATATTATTCGTTTTTATCGGTTTTTACGTAGATATAGTATTTTTCGTTAAAAATCAAATAAATACAAAAATATTTTTGATATATTATTATATGTAAATAAGTATACATATACGAACAACCAACATACCTATCTTCCATAAGTATTGCCGAGGCAATACACCGTGTTGAGGGGCGTTCCGGTCCTTGACACGCGTATCGATCCAATTTAATTAAGCAAGAATAGATAAATACTTCCAATTGGCAATAATTCGAAGAATACAAACTACTAAAGTGAATAGATAGGCGACGTGCTATAAAATGCCGTCTAAGGGTTAATAGGTACTTAAGTGCTTCGCGCCACCTAACCCCCCGTTCACTAGTGCGTATTCTAAGAAGGAAGGCTTAATTGGAAGTCTTGCACCCAAGTAGTAATTATATATATATACTTTCTTGTGGATATTTCATATCGAACCTCGAAGAGGATAATCCTTTTCTCTTCAAAGTCGACCGAGGGCTACTCCCTCATTCCTCGTGTTTACTTACACGTGTACTCGCACGCGTGTAAACATACCACCTTTGGTGTATCACTTCCTTCCCCGAGGAAGCTTTTAAACGTCATTATACTTGTATATACATTCGGCCACCTTGTTACACATGGATACTCGTTCCATGTTGGAGATTTTGCAACAACAATCCGCCACCGCTAATTATCCGTCTTGTTCGACTTGTGGTGGTCCACACGATACGTATTTATGTGATCAAAATGATGGTTATTATGGGGAGGGATATGCTTACAATGGAACCGAGAACCTTAATTTTCAACCTAACACTCGAATGGACTACACTTGTAATGACTATATGGGATATTCCGGTTTTTCATCACAACCTCCACCATCATTTCATGATCAAACCTTTAATGTGCCATACCAAAACCAAGGATTTTCCAATTATGAAGGTTTTCAAAACAATGATAATTTTCAAGGCTATAATCAAGAAACCTTTCATAATCAAGGATTTTCAAACAATGAAGGCTTTCAAAATGATGAGAATTTTCCATGCCATAATCAAGACACCTTTCAACATCAAGGATTTTCATATTTGACCACTTTGCCACACTTGGTTAATCGTCCTATGTTGGAGATATTCCAAGACGAGCAATATCGAGCTATGTATGGGCCTTGTGCGACTTGTGGAGCATCACATAATGAAAAAAATTGTGATCTATACGCGAGTAATTATGATCAAGGGTTTGATGAGGATTTTCAAAATCAAGAATTTTTAAATCAAGACGATTTTCAAAATGAAGAAAATTTTCAAAGTCCTAATAAAAACACCGTTAACAATCAAGGCATTTATCATTTCTTGAGTAAAGACGCTTTTAATATGGTAATGCAAGCACTTGAGTCAATGCAAGAGGCAACTGATCCGAAAATCTTAGGCTTGAGCACATACATCTTGCAACACATGAGACCGAACGATGCTTTACCTGATGATGAGCCTTCTTTGAGAGTAGATGTTGAGGATGATACACTTAGTGATGTTCTTATTATAGACCCTTCCATCTCTCCACCGACTATATTTGAGCCATACACACCTTCATCACCTTTACCTCACGAGGAACCCACCGACTCTTTAACCATGGGGGACGAGCCTCTTAGCACTAATACAAACACCGATTTGGATGAATTAACCTTTTCTAGTGTTGAGAACCTTATCCCAATCCAAAGAGAGCTTGATAGGGTTTCCAATGAACTATGTGATGAGCTTTGTGTTGATACCTCTTCTCCTCATGATCATATTGAGATTTCATCCCATATTGACCTTCATGCTACTACTAGTGATTTTGGTGATTTCGATCTTGATGAATTGTTTAAAGAAAGGGATAATGAGATTGAGGAAGAGTTTGTGAAAGACTTGACACACATGGAGGATGATGATTGTGATTCTAGTGACGCGTCTTATGCTATATCATCTAATGATTTGTCTTGTCAAGATAACATTCCTAATTTGGATGAAGAGTTTGCTCCTATAGGGAATATGGATCCTTCTCCTCTACCACCATATGATTCTTGTGATGAACCCTTTGATGATCCTTATGATAGTGATGAGTCTTTTACATCTGATGATGAATCCATGTCCTCTATGACTCCTTCACCTATTCCTCTAAGTGATTTTGTGATGAAATCGAATCCTCTTTTTGAAACATCATTTGATAACCCACTTTTCCATCATGATGAAGAAACCAATGAGGATTTTAGTGATGATGAACCTTCTCTTTGTGATACACCAATATATGATGATTATAGTGATAATGAGTTTTCCACTTGTGAATCTCCATTTTTTGATGATCACACTTCCTTGAGTTTTAAGGAGTCACCAATCTTTGACAAACCAATCTATGATTCCTATAGTGATGAGGAGGCGTCTATCATTGATGAGAATGAGGAGATTCTAAAGACTGAAAGATTGCTTAGTGAAGATGAGTTGATAGATAAACAAATTGAAGATTATCTTAAGAGAGATGATATTGTGGTTGATACATCTTCTTCTAATTGGGAAGAGGATATTCGTCTTATTGAGAACATGCTTTTTGGGACCCTAGAGCCTACACCTTCTCCACAAGACACTATTAATCTTGATCCTACTTATTCTATGCCTTCTATGGAAGATTACCCACCTTTTGATGATGATGAGCTCAATATGGACATAATTGTTATGAATGTTTTGATACCTACACCTTCATATTCTCATGATGCTTTGCTCATTAAGGGGGAATCTTATATGGTTGATATGAGCTCATCTTCTTATTTTCCCATGAAGGAAAAAGTTTTTGATCCTGGGATACGTATGTTTGGGAAAAATTGGTTTTCATCTACTCCACTTAAGAGTGTACCTTCGATTGATATGCGCTTCTTGTATGAGCTTACTTTGGTGATGCTACCTATTTTGGAGTTGTTCACTTGTCGAGATGGAAACTTTGTATTTGATCCTGGAGTGTTTCCTATTTGAGAGATTTCGTATGATGGACAAACTTGAGACACGTTGGACCGTTCCATTTATCGAGGCGGATTTGGTAAATCTTTTAGTAAATGGCAACGTGCTAAGTTTGAGTGTATCATGTGAGATGTGCTTCAAAGTGGATATTCTTTATTCTCCATGATGGTTTCCCCAAGGACAACTTAATTCGGGGCCGAGTCGAGCTAGCGACTTAGGGTTAAAAAAAAACTCAAGCATTGAATAACTAGGTTAGAAAACGTAGAGTAGATTTTCAATAGGTTAGGTTTAATTAAAAGGATGTTATAGTAGAGTTGAAGTGGAGGGGTGCCTTTCTTCGTCTTTTGGTGTTTGTTTCTAGGGTTGCTCTCTCACATTTCATGCTTGGAGCTTATGGAGGAGGCCCGTGTATCTGGTTCACTTCGATTAGTTTTTGCTATCGTGATATTAAACACATGTGCTTAAAATGAATACCCTTTAGTTGTCTCTTCCTTAACTTGGGTTAAGCAAGGTTATCAATGTCATAAGTGTAGGGGAGTTTACTCCATGCTCTTAAACATTGAGGACAATGTTTATCTTAAGTGTAGGGGAGACTTCTATCGAAGTGACCTTACCTAGACCATTGCCTTAACTTCATGATAATTGGGAAAATTAATTTTTTCGAACATTTTTCAAATTTTTGATCTACTTTGGCTAACAAAAATATGCATTCATAATTTTTGCATCATTCATTTTTCATTTGCATAACACATTTGCATTGTATATATTTCTTCTTTTATTTTTCATCAAAAAAAAAAAAATATATAAAAAGGAAAAAAAAATATAATAAAACATGGTTTTAACAAAGTTTAGACTTCTTTGACATATTAGGCCCGCCATGGATATTTTGACTCAACCCGAGTTTGCTTATTTTAGCACTCTCTAGCTAGTATCCTTAACCATGTAGTCCTTCATTGGTCTATTAGGCTAAGCTTCCACCAATTTCATTCTTTGAAATTTTAAATTTGTGGAGAATGGGAAATGATAGAGTTGAAGCAAGTGTAAAAGGGCTAGATAGACTTCATGGCAATTACTTGTGGCTTAACTCTTCTCTTCTTGACCTCTATTTTCTTCGCATGTATATAATTGTTAATAAATAATCAAGTACGGTTTTAATTGGTTCGTAATCTCTTATGCATTTTTGGCTAATCATTCATGGTTGATATGAGTACGTCTTAAGATTCTAAGTTAGCACGTTTTATGTGTACTAGACTTATGTCATGCTCCATATTTAGCGGGTGTTTTTCCTTTTCTTCTTTTCAAATTTCTTGGTGAGGAATAAAGAAAAATAAGAGCGGCTTATGAAAAAAAATGAGTGGCTAGAAAAAGAAGAAAAAGAAAAGAAAAAAAAATAAAATAATGCAAGACTCCCAAGAGGGGCAGTGTGGTGTTAATTATAGTGACTATTGAGTTCCAATATTACCTTGACGGGTTGCGGGGATTCAATAGATTGCTCCAATCCAATATTACCTTGACGGGTTGCGGGGTTGAAGATCCAAAATCTCAAAAAGATGCGGATGTAAATTATTGCGTGAGTTTTATTTTTCTTTTCTTAGCGAGTGTGTAGTTACTTATGAAAGCATGACATGAGGATTTTACACATAAGGCGAATGACTTATTACTCTTAATACGGACTTATATTAATTGTGAGCGGTTTTTCAAGTAATGGATGAGAAGATTACTTAGGATTAAAACCGTGCTTCCTTATTTTGGATTTTACACTTCTTATATTTCACGCTTGAATAATGACAAATTTGCCCACAAGCAATTTGCTCAATTAATAACCGGTTCCACATTTAATTGTCATGAATAAGTTGATGCACTTTTTACTTGTGAATGCAATGATCCCATTTACTAGCTTGGTTTGGGGAAAGTGAAACTTGAGGGTGATAAATGTTCATGGTACCTAAGCCCTAATCCAAGTCATTGAATTCTTTATGAGTTATTTCCATCAAAACCTTTTCAAGAAAAACCAAAAAGATATAGATAGAATTGTATTTTGATTCATTGCATTGTTAAAAGTCAAAATCATGCATCATATAGTGTAGAGTAGTGTAGATGCATTCCATAATGGCCAAGGTGGGTTAATTATGAGAAAAGTGTAACTTTAGAGCTTTAAAATGCTGCATTGCATGAGGACATGGCAATGGTCAAGTGGAGGGGAGTTGATAAGTGTGAAAACACTCATCAATTATGATCCATAAACCACTCAAAACACAGTCAAATACCTTATTTTAACTGTTAAATATCAGAATTATGCGTGTATTTGCGTTTCATGTGTTTTCAGGTAAAAAGATACATTTTTGAGCAAAGATGCGTTTTAAGGGATTTATTTGAAGAAAAGACGAAGAAAAGGAAGAAAGATGCTTAAAGGACTTTATTTGCCAATATTATCAAAGATCGAGGACTCAAGTTGTAACTTTTGACAAAATGAAGGATGAAAAGAAAGAACTTAAAAGCCTTATAACCATTTTGAAAAGAAATGAGAAGATTAAGGACCAAATAGAAAATGGTGAAAAGTTTACTTAAACATGGTCAATTGACCAAGTCTGGTCAAACAAACACACAGACACGTCTTCTCCTTCGTTTCAAGAGAGAGAAAGAAAGACGGTTAACTTATCTCTTTTCTCCTTCACCTCCTCAAACCTGCAATCACCAATCACGAGAGATCCAGGAAGATTCAAGTGAAGACATAAACAGCAAAAATATTCCCCTCTTTCTTCTCTACATGAAGGTACCCTTTAATTAGATCAAGAATGAAGGATAAAGAAACCCCCAATTCAGTTGAAGATGAAGAACGACGAGTAACCTCGTATTTTACACGTGGCATCCAACCATTGGATAGACCACGTCACTTCTACCATCTTGGCGGCTATAAATAAGAGATGAAGAGCTCATTTTTCAGCGGTTAGCTAGGTGTAGTTTTTCACACAGATAGATTAGAGTTAGGAGTAGATTAGATAAGATTTCTTTGCATGTTTTTAATCATTTTCAGTTTTCTGTTAATCAGTTACAAAGTTTGTTTGATTCAGTTGTAACCGAATGCTTCTATCACCATTAATGAATTCAAGCTTTCTTTTCTTATTCTATATTTTCTATTTCTGATTACGATTAGCAACGATTCTTACTCCATGAATGGATTCTTAAGTTTTCATCTAAGCTTTCTAATCTTCTTTTCTTTTCTGTAATGTTCCGATTAAAAAGCAAACTTTCTTTATTAAATCTGTTCAATTTGTTAGTATAGAGATATTGATTTGAGTTTTGTTAAGAGTTCTGTTAGTATTGAGAGTTAGTAGAAAGTAGTTAGATTGTTATAATGTTTACTGTTCACGGAGTAATTAGGCTGTAGAACAGTGATTTCTGAGTTTGTGTTAAAAAGTTTTGATATAACAAGTTGTTGAGTTACTGTTCACTAGATTGTGAAGTCTAATAGTAGTCCTTTCCATAAGCTTCTGTAGGGGTCAGTTAAATGGATAGCTGTATATCACTTTAGTTAGATTTTGATGCTCTACTGTTTCAGTTTGAATTCATTAGATTGCTGAATTAGTTTGGAGTTGTAATTGTTGTGATAATCAGATTTGTAGTTAATAATAAAGAGCGATAGTCGAAATCAGTTAGATGAATCAAGCTGTGCAGCAATAGATCGATATCGGTCATATTTTAGAGTTTATGCAGGTTAGGAATCGAAAGATCTTGTCAAGTTTTTCTTTGCTTTATTTCAGATTTTGCAGGTTAACGGATTTGCAGGTTTTGGATTCAGTTTGGTGGTGTTTTGTTTTAAACCGGCTCAGCGCCGCGTTTCTCGTCTCAAAGGTCTAAACTTCGGATGAGATGGTTAAGCACGTTACGTTTTCAGAATATTAGTGTAATTCAGTTAGGAGATTTATTTTAGAGTTACTTGTGATGCTAGTTGTCGTAACTGATTTGCTTGTTAAATGTTAATTGCTCTTAGATTCAGAGTCCTTGCTTTTGTTTCCTTGTTGTCTTTGCTGGTGAAATTGATGACTGGTGTTTGGCAGTTTTTAATTCAGTTAGGAATAGATTAATAATTAGTACTAGTTTCATTTTCAATTAGTTTATTAAAAGTTCAGTTTTAATCCTTTACCTTTATACTTGCTATTACAATCACAGTCCACAATAGTTAGTGATAGGATTCGTTAGACCACTGTTAAAATGTTAGTTGCACTCTAAGTCCATTTCGTTAGATTTTGTTAACTAGTTACTGGATTTGTTAAGTTTTTTTTGGGCCAGCTTAGTTGTTGGGCTTTTCTTTATTTGATCTAGTAAAAGAGTTTAATGTGTACAGACTTTTAGTTTTAATTTTTACTTTGAATTTTCATTTTCATAAAATCTATATTTTAGATAATACAAATTTGTAATTTTTAGAATTAATAAAAAAATAGATTTAGTTTAATGTTTTTACATTTTAAATTTGTAGTATAAATTTGTAATTTGTATTTTCATATTTTGTGCTTTAAATGTTTTACGTAATTGCAACGTGTTTTTTTTTAGCGTAGTATGTATACGTAGTTAAAAGTGTATTTTTACCTTTTTGAATGCTTTGTGCAAATTAGAAATAGATACCAAACAAGTTTGTACAACCAAAAACAATCAAGTTGAGCTTAAAATTGTTAGATCAATTCGAATCGAGCTGAGAAGACAACTACACTAAAAAACGAAATATTATACTCCCAGGTAAATCCCATATCAAAATCATTCCCAAGTCTCCCAACAGACCACAACCAATTCTAGGCCAAAAATGTCTTGGCAGCATGCAAAGTTGATATACTATGCATGCTACAGTGCCTCATGATTTAGTAAAACTAACTCATACTCACCTGTGGACACAATCTAGAATTATGATAAGAGTATCATATGGATACCCAAACATCCTAAAGGTTCCTAAAACCTCCCCTTAAACTATGATACAAAAAGTTTGCTAAAATCATGTATGAACATAAAAAATTTATGTCAAGATAGGAACGAAACATTCCAACCATCATCCATAAATAAAAACTTGTCCAAATGCTTCTCCATTGATCCATAAGCAACTCTGTATCCAATGGTATACTGCTAACACCATCTGCACATTTAGATTGAAAACCATAAAACTAACATTGTTGCTGATAACGCCCCGATAACACATGACAGTGTTGAGGGAAGCTTTGTCAGCGTTAGACAATTATATTGCTGACAACGTTGCAAAAACACTTATCAGCGTGCAAGCAACCTTTGTCAGCGTTAGAAAAATATAGTGGAAAATCTAAATCATCAATAAGACCAACAATAATAATGCATCATCCTGTACATACTTTTACAAAAAGAATCCAAAACACATATTATGTGAGATTAACCATTCCAATACTTGTTACCAAGTATTGAAATCTCCCAGCATCAAAAGGCTTAGTTAATAAATCTGACACATTTTCCTCAGTGTCAACCCTATCTGGTTGTATTAAACCTTTCTCAAAGCAATCTCTTATAAAATGGTGTCTAATTTCTATGTGTTTAGTTTTAGAATGATGTACAGGATTTTTAATGATGCATAAAGTACTATTATTGTCAACAAATATCTTAGTATGCATGAAATTATACCCATAGTCCAACAGCTGGTTCTGAATCCACAACACTTGACCACAACATGCAGCTGCAGCCACATACTCTGCTTCAGTTGTAGAATTAGCCACCACTGTTTGTTTCTTGCATTGCCAAGATATTAACCTGCTCCCAAGAAACTGACATCCACCAGTTGTGGATTTCCTATCAAATTTATCACCTCCATAATCACTATCTGAATATGCAATCAGTTCCAATGGTGAATCCTTTGGGTACCACAAACCAAGACTAGGATAGCATCTTAGGTACCTAAAGATCCTCTTCACAGCATAAAGGTGACATTCTTTGGGAGTCACTTGATGGCGTGCACAAGCACACACAGCAAACATGATATCAGGTCTGGAGGCAGTAAGATACATCAAGGATCCAATCATGGATCTATAGTGCCTGACATCAACATCTTTCCCATCTCCAATCTTTCCCCAAGGGTGTTCTCTATCCATAGGAGTAGTAGCCCTCTTTTCATGTGGAGAAAAGCCAAACTTCTTCAAGATCTCAGCAACATATTTGTCCTGGGATATGAAGATACCATCCTCTTTCTGCTGAACTTGTAAACCTAGAAAGAAGTTCATCTCCCCCCTAGCACTCATCTTGAATTTGTCTGTCATAAGCTTGGAGAAATCCTCACTCATCTTTGGATCAGTAGACCCAAAAATGATATCATCAACATAGACCTGCACAAGCAACACATCCTTGCCTTTCTTCTTTGTAAACAGTGTCTGATCTATGGTGCCCCTCTTAAATCCATTGTCCACCAAATAGGTAGACAAAGTACCATACCATGCTCTAGGGGCTTGATGAAGGCCATACATAGCCTTTTTGACTCTATACACTTTATCTGGATGTTCTGGATCCTCAAAACCAGGAGGTTGCATTACATAAACTTCCTCAACAATGGTGCCATACAGAAAGGCACTCTTGACATCCATTTGATAGACTGTGAAGCCCATGCATGAGGCATAGGCTAGAAAAATCCTAATAGCTTCAATCCTTGCAATGGTGCAAAGACCTCCTCATAGTCTATCCCCTCCTCTTGTGTGTAACCTTGAGCCACTAATCTTGCCTTGTTTCTGACCACAATACCTCTTTCATCTCTTTTGTTCCTGAGAACCCATCTTGTCCCTATAGGTCTGACATATCTAGGACAATCAACCAGCTCCCAAACATCCTGAATAGGAAATTGGTGAAGCTCATCCTGCATTGCTTCCACCCAACTTGGTTCTTTGAGAGCATCAAATATTTTCTTGGGTTCTTCTTGTGACAGAAAACATGCAAATAAACATGCTTGCACAAGAGGGGTATCAACCTTCTTGTGTATATTGGCAATAAACCCACCAAGACCTTGATGAGATCTTCTAGTCTGAACTGGAGTCATAATATCACCAATGATCTGGGATGGGGGGTAATTTTTCATTGTGGAAGAGAGAACTCCTCCTTCAAACAGTCTGGTGTCCTCAACCTCATGCTCCAAATTGCCAATATCTTCTTCATCAGACTCTCTTATATCAACATAGTGATGACCTTCTTCATGAGAATTGGAAGGTTCACCTTGTTCAAAAGTGGAAGAGAAAAGATGTGCAAAGGTGTTGTCAACATCTGAACCTTGTTTGTCAGCGCCTGGGCTAACAACGCTTGAACTGTTGTTGTCAACGTCTGAGCCATCAACGTCTGAATTGGTCTTGTCAGCGCTAGATTTTCCTTTGTCAGCGCCTGAAGGACCATGCATGTTTGTAACTGGTGGTACTTGGAGACCACCATTATCTTGTCCAGCAGCAGCAGCAGCAGCAAAAGCATCTGTCCAAATGGGAATTGTGACATATTCTAATGTAGGAGATTCCTTTTCTGCTTGTGATCCAACCTTCTCATGAACCTGTGTACCTGAAACATTAACAACTTGTTCCTCCACAACATTTGAAGTTACCTTCACAATGTCTGGATTAGTGACATGCATATAATTTAAAGTTCTAGATAAGGGTTTCAAATCAAACAACCAATTAGGACCACTTTCAGGATCACTAGGTTTATTCTCTAAGAACCTAACATGTACTCTCTCAACTATGCGTTTGTCCTCTTTAAGATAAACCCTATAACCCTTGCTCTGGACTGAATACCCCATGAAATAGCCCTCATCACCTTTTGCACTAAATTTCCCTAAGGCATCACTAGTATCCAATACTACTACATGACAACCAAAAGGTCTGAGAAAACCAATATTAGGTTTTCTCCCCAAAGTAACTCATAAGGTGTTTTGTTCTGAATTTTGTTAACCAATGCTCTATTTTGCACGTAGCATGCTGTATTAACAGCCTCAGCCCAAAAGGCTATAGGAAAGTGAGCATCAGCCAACATTGTTCTGGCTGCTTCAATTAGGGTTCTATTTTTCCTCTCAGCAACCCCATTTTGTTGTGGGGTTCTAGCAATGCTAAATTGCCTAGTAATTCCTTTCCTGGCACAGAAATCATCTAGATTCTTGTTCCTAAATTCTCCACCATTATCACTCCTAAGCATTTTAACCTCATTGCCAGACCTTTTCTTAATCTAAGTGATAAAATCAATAAGAACATCAGCTGTGTCACTCTTCATAGCTAGAAAGAATGTCCAAGTAAATCTAGAGAAGTCATCTGTGACAACAAAGCAATACGACTTACCATTCAAACTTTCTATATTAGTTGGACCAAAGAGGTCCATGTGAAGCATATGAAGAGGTCTGGAACTAGTATGCACATGTTTGGACTTGAATGAGACCTTGTGCTGCTTGCCTTTAAGACATGCAACACAAGAGTGGTCATTGTGGAAGGCCTTCTCAGGCAAACCATCAACTAAACCAAGCCTCACAAGTCTATTTATATTTTTAAAATTTATGTGCCCTAGTCTCCTGTGCCACAAATTACTCTCATCTACTGAGGCCTTAGCATAAAAACAAGACATATTGGTATTCATTTTAATCCCATTTAAATTCACATTATATATGTCCTTATGCCTAGGTGTTCTATACTCAATATATTTCTCATCAGGGATCTTAAAATCCTTGCTTAACACCAAACACTCAGTATCAGTAAAAAGAACTTTATTTTTGTTATCACACACTTGTGATACACTAAACAGATTATAATCAACTTCTTTTACCAGGAAGACGTTCTCAAAACGCAGATTATTGGTGAGAAGGGTTCCTTTGCCTGTGATTGTTCCATATCCACCTCCAAAGTATACCTTATCACCATCTTTAATAGGGGTGAAATTCGTCAGATAGTCTTCCTTCCCTGTCATGTGCCTTGAGCATCCACTATCCCAATATCCATAATCATTGATCTGTCTTTGAATGCCCTGCACGTAAAGAAAACAAATTAGTTTTCTTTGGGAACCCAAGTCTTAAAAGACTTGGATTCATCTGGTTGTTCAATAAGAATAGACTTAGTTCTCATAACAACCCCATTCTCATCCTTTTTAGGATGAAATACCCAGTTAACCCCAATAGGTTTTGTAATGACCTTTGAAATGTAATTAAATCTATTGCAAGTCATTAAAATCCTATTATCATTAGGGTTTTGATCTTTCTTGGGTCTCCATGTTAAGCTTGAAGAAGCTTTAGACCCCTTACCTTGTGGCTGCAAATATTTAGGTCTGGTCACGTTTCTGTCAGCGTTAGAATTTGTCCTGTCAACGCTGAAGTTACCCTTGTCAGCGTTGAACCTAGGGTTTGCTACAGAAACCCATTGCCTATTTGACCAGGTGTTTGTCTTTTGAAAAGGTCTTTGTCCATGAGTGTTAGACCTTCTAGAAAAGAATGGGGCAGGTCTAATCACTTGTGGACTTTGCTGCACACAAGGTTTGGGTCTGACAACGTTTGACTTTCTAACAACGTTGACTTTCTTCTTGTCAGCGCTGAAATTGTTCCTGTCAGCGCTGCCTTTTGGAGCGTTGACACACTTGTATGCCAAATGTGAAAAGCTACCACAAGTGTAACAGGCTTTCTTAGACACAACCTTAGGTCTAGAAGAGAAGAAGCCTGTTCCATGATTGCTCACTTGGCTCTTGGGTGACCTATTATTCCTATACATCTCTGCATATTTAATGGTAGGTCTTCTAACAGTGTTTGAGCCTATGTCAACAGCTTTACCAGTGATTGGGTGAGTAACCTTAATGGGTGGTGATTCATTGGGACTTTCACATAGCAAACCTCCCTTAACAAATAAAGTAGGGTTAGCTTTCTTCCACTCATTTAGGTCAGTCAATTTTTGTTGATACTCTTCCACTGGAGTGACAACTCTTGGTGGAGGAATGAATTCCTCTTCTTGGCATTCTGGTATACCAGTCCAAGACAAGTCCTTTCTAAGGACACCATAGAAGTCACCAGCTGGTGGTGGAACCAAAGAGTAATCATTCATCCCAATCCCAGTCACATCCTTAGGATCCCTTTGTTTAGCTACACAGTCTCTTAGGGTTTGGGTGGCTCTATCAAATCTTTGAATTTTGAGGTCAACATTATCTTTATTCTTAATAGCCTCATCTAACTTAGCCTGTAATTCACTATTAACCTTTTTCATGATGTTTCTAACATCCATACTACCCTCTAGCTCATGTTTTAAGATATTGATCTTATCTTTTAAGTTAAATTCCTTTTTCTTATATTCAGAAACGGTTTTCTCAGTTTCAGTAAGAGCTAGTTGGTAATTAGACAATTTACACCTTTCAGTACTCATATCATCTTTTAGTTTTAACACCTCTTTGTTAAGTCTTTCAGTGTTTAACCTACAACCTTTGCTACAAAAAGCATCATCATATACCTCATTATCAGATGAAGAGGAGGAGTGTGCCATGAGAGCATATTCAACATGCTCTTCTTCTTCAATATCAGCAACCAATGCCTTATCCTCTTCAACATCTTGAGCCAGATAGCTCCAATCCCATCCTGTACCATCAATTCCTTGAACTGCAACCATAGCTTTGGAATCCTGAGCTTTAACAACCTGACTTGAGGGTTTACCAGCATCAGATCTTCTAGGAGATCTGCATTCCCTCATGAAGTGCCCCATACGATGACAGTTGTAGCTTTCAACTTTAGATTTATCAAATCCAGCTGTGTCTTTAGCATTGAAGGTCATATTCTTTTTAAACCTTCTGTTCCACCTATTTGCTCTTATACTAGCAAGAGCCATGTTCCACTTGATGTCCATCTCTTCCAAGTGCTCATCACTTATCTGCTCAAGGTCCTCATATGTAATCACTGAACCATTGGGCAAAGAAGCAATGTAAGCACAAACATTATCCAAATCCAAACCAGTAGGTTAACTCTTGGGGAGTCATTCTTGAATGTGTCAGCGTCTGAAAAGGAGACATTGACAGGACTTGTTCCAGCGCTGACATATGATGATCCAGTAACTGGATGCATATAAGAGTCCTTCTTATTGAATTGACCTTCACTATGAGAAAAGAAGGCCATGTTGCTGGTGGTAGATTTGTTTCCATGCTCTGAAAGAGTTTCATCTTCCAACAGTCTTAGTTTGTTGTAGATGTCATCAAACGAGGAGCTCTTGTAAGTATTGTTGGCAAGAATAGATCTTGCCTCAATCTTCCATGCCTCACCAAGACTTTTAAGAAAGGTAGCATTGGTGTCAACATCACCAACTTGTGTCCCCATGAAGGACAACTTGCTTGTGATGTCAAGCAATCTGCTTCTCACACTACTCAGTTTCTCATTGGGTTGAGCTTTGAAGACAGCATAATCATGCAGAAGTTGCTTTTTCTTTTCTTCCTTAGTGTCTGCATTGCCACCATATGCAACTTCAAGAGCTTCCCAAAGATCCTTAGCAGATTCATAGCCTCTATATTTATGCTGGTTTTCTTGTCCCAAGGAAACTTTCAGAATATTTAGGGCTTTCATGTCAACCCTTTTCTTTGCAATATCATCAGCAGCTACAGCTCTACCATCTCCAGGTTTTTCTTTCTTATCCTCTTCAGGGCATCCTTCAACAGCTGTTCTTTGACTAATGGCATCAAGAATCTTTTGATCTTTATTGAATGTGTTTCCATATTCAATAATCTCCCAGAGTGTGTAGTCATAGATCCCTAGATATTGTTCAAAGTTGAACTTCCATAAGTCAAAGTTGGTTGCATCAAGCATGGGAATCTTGATGTTTGGTAAGGGTGAGGAGGAGGAGGTTATTGCTTCAGACATGATGTTGTTAGGGTTTCTGAGAAAATTAGGGTTTTGGTGTTTTTAGGGTTCTGGTGTTCTTCAAAGATCAAAAGTTCCTCAACAAGCTCTGATACCACTTGTTGATCCCAAACTTAGATCGATTAGCTTTGTGTATACGAGATTAGATCAAGTAATACACGTAGAGAAACCTTTGTATATGCTTTATGAATCTAAGTGTTATGCGGAATTTAACACTTAAACAAGAACACACAAGATGTAAACAAACTTTCACTTTGATTATGAATGTCGAACTTGCTTACAATGAAAGATGTTTATGAACGAAAACTTATATGAAACTTAATTTTAAACATTAACCAAAAGGCCTTCTTTTATAGACATAAGAAGCCTTGTACAATAATCTACGTATCAACTATTCTAGGTAAAGATAAATATAGAAAATACATTGTCGTTTCTATCCTTACTAGAAGTATTCTAGAATATACTAAACGTGTAGATTATATCTTCCATCAGTGCTTGTCTTCAATGTGTCAACGCTTGACTTTAACTTGTCAACGCTTGAGCTGTCAGCGCTTGTATTGTTCTTGTCAACGCTTGTTTTGTTCTTGTCAGCGCTCAAGTGATCTGGCCTTAAATTATTCCCAACAGAAGGTCTCTTGGCGGCGTGATTTTCTAAAAACATAAAACATACCAAAAAAGAAATGGAACATTAACGAGTTGCACTCCCGGGACGAGGAGGGTTATTGAAAGGGGAGGATACAAGTTTATAGGAGCAAAATCGTATTCCAAACAATCGCCACACAATAGAAGATGAATTACAAGGTGACGACGATGTTTATAAAATACAAACGAACGTTGTGATTCGAAGTCGAAACGTAGAATGAAATAATATTTAATCGATATACGAATGCCGTGTAAAATGGTGACGTAAAGGTCAATCAAGGTTACGAAAACCCACGATATTATTCAACACATATTCAACGAATTCTTCGAGATGTGTGACTCACACGATGTCCTTTAGCCTTTTTCAGAGACACATTGAACTAGACAATGGACAATAGACTAGACATTCAATTACGAATGGTCGGAAAACAATTTGAATATCTAAATAGATATATTTAAGAGGTTTAACAATGAAAGTAACATGCACGGTAGTAGAATGAAAATAAGAAGTTTCATTGAAAGCAACACTTACTTAATCCCAAACAATGGTATCGCGAGAATACACACAACATGTAACAGTGAGTCAAGAAAAAAAAATAGGTGGTTCAAAACGAACGAGTATATGAGGTCAGTCGTATCACGCATAAACAAGATAGCAATAGTACTCAGTAAAGTGAGTATGAAAAATCGGCAGCATACTCGCTCTGATACAAGTATGTAACGTCATAACAAATTAAAAACATGGTAACAAGATCAAGTTTACATGAACAAGAATTCAAGAAATACAGTAAGGGCAGATGTAATCACAATAATATCCAAAGATAATTCCATAAGCACAAAGGCTTTGAAAAGAGATAGTAATTATCGTCATTAGGGTAATGTAATCAATAGATGAAATACTACAACGATAATTAAAAGTAAATAACAAGGATTAGAGAGTTACCCGCGCAGATATCAAATAGCAATGGCAGATTCTGTGTTTGACACTTCGAAACATGAAATATTTGAACATTCGGTTATAAACTAAGTTTTGAAAACGACTCAGTTTCCTATAACCATCGCTCTGATGTCAATCTGTGAGACCCCCAGAATCAGGAAATGAAACAACTAGGCAGCAAGGGGGTTCCACGTCATGGTATGAGAAACAATGAAATACTATTCACACAAAGTTAACGTAATAAAAACATATACATTACATCATAAAAGATCAGAGTTTTTAAACAAAGGTCCCATAGTTTTACAAGCGGAAAAATATATTATTTAATCATGGTTTTGTAAAATATATTTACTAAAAATACAGAATAACTTTTGACAGCTTTTACCAAAACCAAACTTTAAAAGTAACACATAAATCTCCAAGATGCGATAATATCCTGCTGGCTCCCATCCAAGCAAAGCTAAGTATTACTACCTGAGATTAAACATGTAAAATCGTCAACACCAAGTTGAGTGATATTCATAGGTTTAGCAATAAAGGTGTGGAACACAAGAATTCATTTGTAAAACAAGTAATGCGGGGATGACTATGTACATTATCGATAGTCGTGATGTATATTATTGCTACTTAGCTCATGACACCGAAGCTTAACAAAAGGTAAGTTCCCCTAGTGAGTATTCAGCCTAAATACTCAAGTATAAACAAATGTAATGCGTCAAAGTAATACGAGACGGGGATTGTCAATCCCGATGGATCCATATACAACATTCGCGCTTGCAAACTGTGAATTATTAACGGTTCATGATATTGAGGGGAAACTTAGTGGCTATAGAAACTAAAAGCAATAATATGTTGTATTCATCTGGCAGCATACAGTTCAGGATAGCATACAGTTTAGGATAGCATACATTTTAAAAGATTGTGTTCCAACATGAAAATCTCACCCCGTGTATTAGAAACATTTTATAAATAGTAAAAGGGGCTATGTAACACCCCATTTTGATAATGGAATGTCACGCGTAATTATGGCGTGTTAATAAGTGTGTAAACACTTATCCTTTTGCCACTAAAATCAAGGAAAAACAAGACCTAATCATGTGTTTTATATCATAAAAGTCGGAATTACGCGTGGTTTTGTGTTTGTGTTTAAATAGGTACAAATGACCAAAAGAAGAGAAAACACGGGATTTTATGGTCAAATGTTGAAGAAAAGTCCAAAAAGAGACGAAGACAAAGTCAAAGATCAAAAGTGTGCCGAAGATCACGAAACCCGACAAAATCGATACGTTTTTAAGAAATACAAGAAAGCCAAAATCGAGCTCGATTTCAGCGGATTAAATCTTTTTGAAGTTATTCGAGCATTGTGGGTTCCACATTGGATAAATGGGCTCGAAAGCCCATTTAAGGATTTAAACTATCCACTATTTGATAAATAAGCCCAAAATCTATTGGCCCAAATTCATATACTCAGTTAAAAACTCATTTCTTGGGCCAAGCCCAATCTACACAGCAAATGTAAAGGGACGGTTAAACAAGTTTGGGCCAAAAGCCCATTTGGGGAAATTGAAATATACAGATGGAAATTGTAGCAAATAGTCAAAAGTTTATTATCTGTCTTCAGTTTTCACTCCTCACACCCACGTGTAACACACACTTTCCCTATCTCACTAAATAAATAAACAAAAACAGTTTACCCTCTCCCTCACACGTTTACTTTACCCCAAAATAAATCACCCCAACTCACATAATATAATAAATACTTTTTGTCCCACTTACCCATTTCGATAATAACAAAGTTATTTTACTGCTTATCTCCTTCCCTCTCCAAAACTCACACAGCCATTTTTTTTTTACTTTTACACAAACCCTAAAAATCCTACACCAAAATTGCACTATTAATTTTAGGGCTTTTACCCTCATATGTTAATTCACACAAACACAATTAAATCCCCCCAATTTTCGCAGCAAAACACCCACAATATGTTCCTCAATTAATCCGACGTGGCCTAAGATCTTTCTTTTGATTGGAGGATATAAATCACTCCTCAAATCCTCCAATCACACCATTCACACGCTGGCAATCCAAGTCACAATTGAATTTCAGCCGCTAGATCAAGAGAGAGAAGAAAAGTGATGGATTATGCGGCCAAGATTGGATGCTCAAGATTAAAGACCTTGGTCACCAAGGAAAGGGTTTGAGGGTTTGCATATAAAAACCCCTCACATCTTGTAATTTGAGATAGCTTTCCTTTATTTTTCAGTTTGTTTAATTAATTAGGAGTAGATTTAATTAGATTTAATTTTTGCAAAATTAGAATAGGTTTATTGTAATTTCTTAATTTCAGTATTGTACTCTTTTTATATAATTAATGAAAAATTGTTTTTAATTTTGTTGCATTTAAATTCCGGTCAAGTTTCTTTTAAATCTGCTTTAATCTCTTTTTTACAGTTACTGTTCGTTTTATCATTATTAAATATATATATATATATATATATATATATATATATATATATATATATATATATATATATATATATATATATATATATATATATATATATATATATATATATATATATATATATATATATATATATATATATATATATATAAAGAATTTGTTCGTTTGGGATGATGTTCGAGAGACGAAGGAGGTGATTCAATGGTGGTGACAGTTCGTTCGATTCACAAGGTGGCTCAGCGCTTCACCTTCGGCTCAAAGGATTCTCCAAAAAAAGGTGTTAATCTCATTTTATTTTTATTGCTTATGCTTATGTTTAGATTTTGTTGAATGTTTATTGTTTAAGTTTATGTTGCTGTGTTGATTTTTTTTAGTTTAATTGATAAGTCTAGGTGGTTAGATCTCTTTTATTTCTTTATTGCATCTGCTAGTTTTAAGTTTGAATTTGTTTGGATTTCGAATAGTTTATATCTGCTCATCTGATTATTGTTCGGTTTAGTTTATTAATTGATTTAGATATTTAGTCTGCTTATTGTGCTAAGTTATACAACTGTCTTTTAATTTTCTGCTTATGTGTTTGTTAAGCTTATGCTTTATTTTCAAGTCTTTATAATCTGCTTTTGGTTAATTTTGCTTAAGTCGTTACTGCTTAGAATTTCAGTTTAGTATTGTCTTTTTAGTTTTGTAGGTTTGCTATTTCCTTTGTTTCAGCTTGTTAATTGATTACTTGCTTTTCTGATTTATTTTATATGCTTATTTGCTTTCGTCAGCTTAAATGGATTTGCTTATCCATTTGTTAGTTTGACTAGCTTATTTAGATTATTTCGTTAGATCTGCTTATATGTTTAGATAGCTTATTCATTCTGCTTATCAGCCCCTTTGTTGCTTAATCTTTTCGTTTGCTTATCTCATGGTTTGCTTAATCTGATTATTGCTTATTTGGTAACTTTTCGTACTGTTAGTGCATTATCTCAGACCCATTTGGTCTGAGGTTTGTTACTGCATTATCTCAGACCCACTCGACCTCTCGTCTGGCTACCAAACACCCTAACCAGTAGTCTAGAACCCCTTTTTATGTTTGTTTTCATAGTTGTTAATTAATATAGGAGTATTAATAGTTGGCAGTTTTACATTAAATTAGTTTAAATCAATTTAAAGTTTATTTATTTTATTTAAAAAGTTTATTTAAATTTTCCTTTAATCTGATTTTTATAAAATACTATAAAAAGACAAAAAAAATATTTTTACTTAAAATTAGTTTTATAATTTTTAAATTAGTTTTAAATTTACTTTTATTTACAATAGTTTTCAAAATAGTTTTATTTTAAGTTTTTAAATTTAATTTTAAAATTTAGTTTTCATAAAATTAAGTTTTGTTTTATTTAAAATAATTTTTATTAGTTTAATTTTTACGTAGTTTTATATTTTCAAAAAGTTTAAATTAGTTTACTTTGTTTTAAAATAGTTTTTATAAAATTTCATTTAAAAGTTCTTTTTAGTTTCAAATTAATTAGATTTAAATTAGATTTATTTCAAAATAATTTTTATCAAAATT
This sequence comes from Glebionis coronaria, assembly GCA_025667525.1. Lineage (NCBI taxonomy): Eukaryota > Viridiplantae > Streptophyta > Magnoliopsida > Asterales > Asteraceae > Glebionis > Glebionis coronaria. Next base: position 377,857,794 of record CM046880.1, on the reverse strand, counting down.
AGTTTAAAATAGTTTTTTTTTTAGTTTTTAAATTGTTTAGTTGATTAATTAATTAGTAGTTTTAAATTAGTTTAAAGATACCAAAGTTTTATTTTACCAAAAACAAAGCTTAGTCGAAACGTTTAACCGGATATCAATTCGAGTCGAATCGAGGAACGATAAAAGTAATATAAAAGGGTATGCAAAATCTCTTTATCAAATGGCGCCGCTGCCGCTTCGCTCGTACGATTGACGATTTTTCGTGAAGACGTTTAGATTTTGGGATCCGTTCTTTTTGAACATTACGTTTCTTGCAAAAAAATCTAAAACATAAAAAAATCAAAAACATAAAAATACAAAAAAAATTAAAAATCACAAAAAGCAAATTCTTTCCTAAGATTTGCACCAAAAAGATTAAAAAATCCAAAAGTAATACTTTTCCTAAAGTATTACACCAAAAATATTCTTCTTTATCCTCTATTGTGTTTAATTCTTTTCTCTACCCCTCTTATTTATAATTCTTCATGGATTCATCTTGCGTACGGTGTGGGAGACCATGGCATGGTTTTCAAACATGTCAATGGTGTACTTGTGAGCGGTGCGGTTTTGATATCGACAATACACAATTTGGATTTTGTCCATTTTGCAATTCAACAAATTCGTACTTCTCCTCTTACAATACTTTCTCACCCCCTCCCGTCTATGACAATCCCTATCCGCAACATGCACCGGGTTTTTCTCAATACCCGTGTTGCAATTATTGTGGGGGCCCTCACGATACTTCTTATTGTCAACCGATGAATTATGAGCCACATCCGTGCTATAATTCCGGTTTTCAAAATTTTGAACCCCCACATCCCACCCTCGATCATCAATCCTCTCAGAGAATTCAACAAATCAATGCTTTGAATGACGAAAGAAAAGCCCTTCTTTTGAAACTTCATGACGACTTAATTCGACTGACCGAGACATTGGAGGAGCAACAACGACAACGACAAGAGCAAGTATCTAATCTTAGTGGTTATACTCCGCCTCTTGTCCGTTCTTTTTTCTATGATGATGACGAGGATAATATTTAGGATCTCAATCCATCATGTGAGACTACCACTCATATTCTCGATTCCTCCACGGAGACCGATGCCTCTCTCATCATGGGGGATGAGGGTCTTATCACTATTCCTTGTGACGAGACTCTTATTCTAATCCAAAGTGAGCCTACGGTTGCTTCCGATAGTGACGATGAGTGTGAATCTCTTTCTAGTGATGATTCATTACCTCCCACCGACATCTTGGGAGACGATTCTTTGGCTTTCTCTAATCCCCTTTTTGATCTCGATGATGATTTTACTTCTAGTGATGACGAGTCACTATCCGATGAAGACGTTCAGAAGGAAAATTTCAAGATTTATTCGAACCCTTTGTTTGATTTTGATGACGCCTACATCTCTAGTGAGATGAATCCTCTCTTTGAAGAGGGGATTGAGGACATTGATAGCTCCGACTCTCTTGCTATTTATGAGCATTCGTTGTTAGCCATGCCACCTCCCATCATAGAGGAGGAGGAGAGATTTGACCCTACCTTCCGTTTGATTCGGTCTGGTGAGGTGACGCGGGTGGTAGATATGTCTTCTGATATTTCTCATATTATGTTGCCACCCCGTCCTACCGCGTGCACACCCAAGCAGGTGATGTATCGCTTTTACTCTCCTCATTTCATACTAGGAAATGAGGATGAGTGTTTTGACCCGGGAGGTGAAAATGAACATTCTATGATTGATACCTTTACGGCTTTGCCGAATAGTGACCATCCTATGTCTTTAGGGGATGACAATTTGTCTCCTTTACCCATCCCACCTCTCGTGGATCAAGACTTCACTTACTTTTCTTATGTCGAGAGGACTTTTCTACCTTTCATGACTTATCCTCCTGCCTCTCATTTATTATGTTCCTCCGGGACCGAGGATAAGATTTTTGATCCCGGTATTATATTAGAGGCTTCCCCATGGACCATTTAATTCTGGGTCGAGTCAGGCTCGTGACTCGGTTAACAAAAACAAGCGCTTCTTGGGAGGCAACCCGATTATCTATCTTTTATCTATTTTCACCAATAAGTGTAGGGGGAGCCGTGTAGGTTGTTTGTTTTGTGTGTTGTGATGTTGTGTACAGGGACATGTGCTTAATGATCCACTTTTGGTACTTTTGACGAGACCCGTGTTCCCGTGTTTCCCGTGTACCCGGTTCCTTCGATAAGTTTTTGCTATTGTGATTTAATCTTGTTCATAAATAAAACGAATAATTGTAATCACTTTAGTTGTCCTTTCCTTAGCTCGATTTTAAACAACGTACTCAATGTCCTAAGTGTAGGGGAGTTTATTCTCCCACGTGCTTAACATTGAGGACAATGTTTATATTAACTGTAGGGGGGATTTCTATCGAAATTTTAGTGGGCTTTTCCATGAATTTGACCCTATTTTAACCGGAAAATTTAAAAAATTTTCAACGTTTTTCAAATTTTTGATCTATTTTGGCCTTGTAGCATTTTTCTTTTCTTTTGTCATCGCATCTTATTAATAATTTTCCGTTTTCAAGAATAAAGTAAAATAAATAAATAAATGTATAAAATGGTTTTAACAAGTTTAGATGTCTTTGATATATTAGGCCCGTCGTGAATATTTTGACTCAACCCGAGTTTACTCATCCAAGTTTACTCTAGCTAGTATCCTTAACCATATGGACCTTAATTGGTTTATTAGGCTAAGCATCCACGAGTCTCATTCCTTAGATTTTAAATTGTGGAGAACGAGAGATGATAGAGTTAATTATAAGTTTGGTATTCTTTCGTTAACTTATGTGAGTTAGTTATGATCTTTTTCTCCCATCGCTTGTTAATAAATATATTTGCAATAAATAAGGTTGTACGATTTGAAAAGTTACTTAGCTTCTAGCACAAGATCGTTTAAAAGTTGCTCGGTATTAATTAGAGTTCATAGCCAAGGCATAACTTATTGAAGCGGGACGCGAATATTGGCTTATCCAAAAAGGCCCTAACAAGGCATGAGGATGCCCGAGTCCAAAAAGGCCCTAACAAGGCATTAGGATTCACTTTTTTTGCTAAAGATCCAAAGATGACGTGAAGATCATTAATCCAAATCATTATGATGGATCAAGACACACGACGAGAAGCAATTACTCCCCTAAAGATCATGGAGAAGTCTATCCAAAAAGACCCTAAAAAGGTATGAGGATAAATAGATCCAAGTCCGAAAAGGAGGCGGATCGTTGTATATCAAAATCCTAAATAAAGAAGAGGATAAATGAAGAAGTCGCGGTCAACGTTTGAAGCATCTCTCACTCCTAATGAAGATGTATACCAAAATGAAGAGAAGACCATAATTTCAAGATCGTCTCTCAAGATTTGAAGTTTGAAGTACAAGCCAAATATCGGCCCGAGAAAGGTCTCAAATCGTGAAACGAGTTATGCCAAGATATGAACTTTATGTGGTTTCGAGAACCCGTTTTAAAAGATTTTGTCCTTTAGATAACTATTGATTAAATCGTCCCATTTTATTTTCGGCCTTAATAAATTATCGAAATAAGTCAAAAATGCATCCTCGTGATCATTCAAGACAAAAATAAAATACAAGAGATACACCGTAGGAATAAGGGGGTCTAAGTGATTAATTAAACCACATGAGTAAGTGTTAGTTGTGCTAACTTGTAGTTTCAATGATCTCGTTTTTAAGCTTGGTATGGGGAACGTGAAACTTGAGGGTGATTAATATTCATGACACCAAAGCCCTAATTCAAGTCTTAGATTTCTTTACGAGTTTCTTCCATCAAATAATTTCCTAGTTAATAAGTCCTTAATAACTTTTGTCTCCTTTTAAGTTTTTATCTTTTCATCATAGTAGTAATAATAAAGGCCTAGATGGATTAATCATGAGAAAAATGTAACTATATGCTTTGAAATAATGCATTGCATGGGGTCATTGCAATGGTCAAGTGTAGGGGACTTAATAAGTGTGTAAACACGTATCCTTTTGCCACTAAAATCAAGGAAAAACAAGACCTAATCATGTGTTTTATATCATAAAAGTCGGAATTACGCGTGGTTTTGTGTTTTTGTGCTTAAATAGGTACAAATGATCAAAAGAAGAGAAAACACAGGATTTCATGGTCAAATGTTGAAGAAAAGTCCAAAAAGAGACGAAGACAAAGTCAAAGATCAAAAGTGTGCCGAAGATCACGAAACCCGACAAAATCGATACGTTTTTAAGAAATAAACAAGAAAGCCAAAATCGAGCTCGATTTCAGCGGATTAAATCTTTTTGAAGTTATTCGAGCATTGTGGGTTCCACATTGGATAAATGGGCTCGAAAGCCCATTTAAGGATTTAAACTATCCACTATTTGATAAATAAGCCCAAAACCTATTGGCCCAAATTCATATACTCAGTTAAAAACTCATTTCTTGGGCCAAGCCCAATCTACACAACAAATGTAAAGGGACGGTTAAACAAGTTTGGGCCAAAAGCCCAATTGGGGAAATTGAAATATACAGATGGAAATTGTAGAAAATAGTCAAAAGTTTATTATCTGTCTTCAGTTTTCACTCCTCACACCCACGTGTAACACACACTTTCCCTATCTCACTAAATAAATAAACAAAAACAGTTTACCCTCTCCCTCACACGTTTACTTTACCCCAAAATAAATCACCCCAACTCACACAATATAATAAATACTTTTTGTCCCACTTACCCATTTCGATAATAACAAAGTTATTTTACTGCTTATCTCCTTCCCTCTCCAAAACTCACACAGCCATTTTTTATACTTTTACACAAACCCTAAAAATCCTACACCAAAATTGCACTATTAATTTTAGGGCTTTTACCCTCATATGTTAATTCACACAAACACAATTAAATCCCCCCAATTTTCGCAGCAAAACACCCACAATATGGTCCTCAATTAATCCGACGTGGCCTAAGATCTTTCTTTTGATTGGAGGATATAAATCACTCCTCAAATCCTCCAATCACACCATTCACACGCTGGCAATCCAAGTCACAATTGAATTTCAGCCGCTAGATCAAGAGAGAGAAGAAAGTGATGGATTATGCGGCCAAGATTGGATGCTCAAGATTAAAGACCTTGATCACCAAGGAAAGGGTTTGAGGGTTTGCCTATAAAACCCCCCCACATCTTGTAATTTGAGATAGCTTTCCTTTATTTTTCAGTTTGCTTAATTAATTAGGAGTAGATTTAATTTTTGCAAAATTAGAATAGGTTTATTGTAATTTCTTAATTTCAGTATTGTACTCTTTTTATATAATTAATGAAAAATTGTTTTTAATTTCATTGCATTTAAATTCCGGTCAAGTTTGTTTTAAATCTGCTTTAATCTCTTTTTTACAGTTACTGCTCGTTTTATCATTATTAATATATATATATATATATATATATATATATATATATATATATATATATATATATATATATATATATATATATATATATATATATATATATATATATATATATATATATATATATATATATATATATATATATATATATATATATATATATATATATATATATATATATATATATATATATATATATATATATATATATATATATATATATATATATATATATATATATATATATATATATATATATATATATATATATATATATATATATATATATATATATATATATATATATATATATATATATATATATATATATATATATATATATATATATATATATATATATATATATACATATATATATATATATATATATATATATATATATATATATATATATAGAGGAGGGTTATTGTAAGAGAATTTTTAAAGTTATTAAGATGAGAACCAATCTACACTGTTAGATCTATTATGTTGTATTTAATGAAAATAATATTAAATGAGTGACATTATGATCATTAAATATACTTCAAAGATATTTTAATGCATTATTCATTTCATCATTAGTTCAATATCTAAAAATAACAGATACGTCGAGATACGTCGTGATACAATATCTCGAAAATAACTGATGCGTCGCGATACAATCTCAAAAATAACTGATGCATCGTGGTACAATATCTCGAAAATAAATGATGCGTCGTGGTACAACATCTCGAAAATAACTGATGCGACGTGGTATTATAATTCGAAAATAACAGATGCGACGTTGTACAATATCTTGAAAATAACTGATGCGATGTGGTACAATAACTTGAAAATAAAATAGCATTTATGTTTAGTCAAAATAAGAAAAATGAAAAATACATATAATACATTTATTGTTATATATTTAATTTTCATTTCTTGTATTAATTACACTACATTTAATTATCATGCTTTAATTCTATTGGTTATTCAATGGTTCTTATTTTTAAAACTTTAAGTTAGTTCTCATTTGATCCTAATTCTATATATATATATATATATATATATATATATATATATATATATATATATATATATATATATATATATATATATATATATATATATATATATATATATATATATATATATATATATATATATATATATATATATATATATATATATATATATATATATATATATATATATATATATATATAAAGAATCTGTTCGTTTGGGATGATGTTCGAGAGACGAAGGAGGTGATTCAATGGTGGTGACAGTTCGTTCGATTCACAAGGTGGCTCAGCGCCTCACCTTCGGCTCAAAGGATTCTCCAAAAAAGGTGTTAATCTCATTTTATTTTTATTGCTTATGCTTATGTTTAGATTTTGCTGAATGTTTATTGTTTAAGTTTATGTTGTTGTGTTGATTTTTTTTTAGTTTAATTGATAAGTCTAGGTGGTTAGATCTCTTTTATTTCTTTATTGCATCTGCTAGTTTTAAGTTTGAATTTGTTTGGATTTCGAATAGTTTATATCTGCTCATCTGATTATTGTTCGGTTTAGTTTATTAATTGATTTAGATATTTAGTCTGCTTATTGTGCTAAGTTATACAACTGTCTTTTAATTTTCTGCTTATGTGTTTGTTAAGCTTATGCTTTATTTTCAAGTCTTTATAATCTGCTTTTGGTTAATTTTGCTTAAGTTGTTATTGCTTAGAATTTCAGTTTAGTATTGTCTTTTTAGTTTTGTAGATTTGCTATTTCCTTTGTTTCAGCTTGTTAATTGATTACTTGCTTTTCTGATTTATTTTATATGCTTATTTGCTTTCGTCAGCTTAAATGGATTTGCTTATCCATTTGTTAGTTTGACTAGCTTATTTAGATTATTTCGTTAGATCTGCTTATATGATTAGATAGCTTATTCATTCTGCTTATCAGCCCCTTTGTTGCTTAATCTTTTCGTTTGCTTATCTCATGGTTTGCTTAATCTGATTATTGCTTATTTGGTAACTTTTCGTACTGTTACTGCATTATCTCAGACCCATTTGGTCTGAGGTTTGTTAATTCCATAAATAAAAGTCCAAAAAAATAATTAAATAGCTAAAATAAGGGCTCTGCTGGGGATCGACCACCCGACCTCTCGTCTGGCTACCAAACACCCTAACCAGTAGTCTAGAACCCCTTTTTATGTTTGTTTTCATAGTTGTTAATTAATATAGGAGTATTAATAGTTGGCAGTTTTACATTAAATTAGTTTAAATCAATTTAAAGTTTATTTATTTTATTTAAAAAGTTTATTTAAATTTTCCTTTAATCTGATTTTTATAAAATACTATAAAAAGACAAAAAAAATATTTTTACTTAAAATTAGTTTTATAATTTTTAAATTAGTTTTAAATTTACTTTTACTTACAATAGTTTTCAAAATAGTTTTATTTTAAGTTTTTAAATTTAATTTTAAAATTTAGTTTTCATAAAATTAAGTTTTGTTTTATCTAAAATAATTTTTATTTGTTTAAGTTTTACATAGTTTTATATTTTCAAAAAGTTTAAATTAGTTTACTTTGTTTTAAAATAGTTTTTATAAAATTTCATTTAAAAGTTCTTTTTAGTTTCAAATTAATCAGATTTAAATTAGATTTATTTCAAAATAGTTTTTATCAAAATTAGTTTAAAATAGTTTTTTTTTAGTTTTTAAATTGTTTAGTTGATTAATTAATTAGTAGTTTTAAATTAGTTTAAAGATACCAAAGTTTTATTTTACCAAAAACAAAGCTTAGTCGAAACGTTTAACCGGATATCAATTCGAGTCGAATCGAGGAACGATAAAAGTAATATAAAAGGGTATGCAAAATCTCTTTATCACGTGTCATCAAAGCATACAAGGAAAAATGTCTAAACATTACATGACCATAAAAGGAGAATACCGGAATCAAACATCGGTAGTCCAAAAGTAAAGCTCATCACACACACAAACATAAGTACTGTAAAGGAAAGGACTAAACAATGTCCATAGCAAGAGTATCAAAGTAAAGATAATGCATAAAGTAAAGAAATGCTAGAAAGCTTCTAGTCCATATGCACGTACGCTTAAAGTCTACGAGCGTCCCTGAGTACCTGCCGTTTTGGGAACATAGAAAATGAAAACGGCTGAGCAATACGCTCAGTGCACGGATGTGCAATAAAGCATGAATAGGATAAGCATATAACATATAACAGCGGAAGAAACTAAATCCCGAATAACCTGGTTAAGTCTTGGTAAAACTGGTTTTATAGTTTGAAAAGCCTTATGTTTATCTTATAAAAATTGTTTAGCATATTCTACCATTAGCCAATATAGGTCATGAAAATGCACCATGCATGAATACTTGGAGGGGTGACCTCATCATGCAAATTAGAGGGGCTGCCTCTAATTTAATATACTGGTTTTGGGTAGGAGGGATCAGCTCCTTGTGAAGGATGCAAGGCACACACCACATTCACACTGAGTAATCTGCTGAAAAACATGTAACTAGGATGCACCCATACGCCCCACATGATAAATATAATAATATGGCCAAAAGCTGAAGGGACACCACGAGCAATCACTCCGCCGTGGTGCAGTCATAACACCAGTGCCTCTAGTGTTATGGTTATGGTACCTCCATAACTAGGTGAAACTGGTCATGCATGTATATGGCTATAGGTATTCTAAATTAAACATAAGCAAATCAAACATATAAACTTATACTACGGGAAAACAGTTGGCTGCATACGAGGAATCCTAATAAGGAAAGAATGTCCATACTGAAAGGAAGAGAATCCGTACCTTATGTCCAGTGAACGAAGAAGACGAACTGAGGAGAGTCCTACTTCGGTATCACTAATGCTACATAAATACATACATGAATAAGTATCTGATTACTAAATATGTAACTGGTTTTATGTCATGTCTTAGCTTATTTTATACGTTTATGCCATGTTTTACTATTTTAAGCCTTAAACTGTGTTTATCTTATATTCTGTCTATTCTGATTTAGTATTTCTTGTATTCCATGAATTATTATACTTACTGTGTAATAATAAGTAACTTTCTAAAAAATTAGCAGGTTTCCTAAAATAGAAAGTTTCCAAAAAAAGAAAGTTTCCAAAAATAGAAAGTTTTCAAAAATAGAAAGTTTCCAAAAATAGAAAGTTTCCAAAAACAGAATTACTGCTTAAAATAGATAAGTTTCTAAAAATAGAAAGTTTCCATAAATAGATTAGCTGCCTTAATTAAATAAGTTTCTAAAAATAAAAAGTTTCCATAAATAGATTAGCTGTCTGAATTAATAAGTTTCTAAAAATAGAAAGTTTCTATAATTAGATATAAGCTGGCTAAATAAACTATAGTTTATTAATTAGTACATGTAATTTAAATAAACTATAGGTTAAAAGTATTTAATTAAATATATCATGTTTTTAATTAAATAAAGTTAAATACTTAGGTTAAAACATGTATCATTATTTATTAATAATATAACCTAAGTCATGTAAATTAATTAATTATAACCATGGTTTTTAATAATTAATTAATTATAAGGTTTAGAAAATATAAATACTTAGGTTAATAATTTCATGATCTAATAATCAAATACAACCTAAGTCATGTTTATTAAATTAATCATGTCATATAATTATTAATATAATTTTAACATATGATTATTAAAACATAACCTTAACATAAACCACGAACCGGATCGTGACTAGAAACTATGAACCGGACTCGAAATCAACTCAATACCCCGAACCACCTCGGGGTTTCTCCCTTGTTGCTGCTGCCGTGGGACCCACACTACCAAACCGGGACCATATGGTCTTGGTGGTGGTCTATTAGCCAAACCGAGACCCCCTTGGGGTTCGGTTTAGGCGTCGGCCAAACAAACACCCCTAAAAACATCCGTTTTGATTTACCCCATAACCAATTACATGTTTGATTTATGTTTTTAATTAGGTTTTTAAAAACATCATGATCTTATTTAATTTATTAAATCAAAAAAAAGAAAAAGGATTAAAAAGATATACCGAATGCGTGGATCTAACGAGGATGAACACACACGAACACACGTATAAGATTCAAGATAAAAAACAAACGAACACCCCCTTTCTTGTTGTTGTATGCGGCGGCCAAGGAGAGGAAGAAAGAGAAGGAGAAAAATCTTTTTAGGTTTTTGATTAAGTTTACTGTAAAGTGAAAAATGAAAACAAGATTTTACCTTTACCCCTTCTTAGTAAAATTTTAGATGGGCTTGGCCCATCTCTTGATGTAGCCGCGGTTAAGGGGGCCCCACATGGGGTACCCGTACCGTTTTCCGTGTCTAGTTATTTAAGTGTTCACTCGTGTTTAGTCGTGTTCGTGTTTTATGTGTTCTCGTTAAATATTCACCGTGACTTAATATATTTATTCGTGTTCGTAATAAATATATATACGTAATTAATATTAGCTCGTGATTTAATTACGTTCATGATTTCATGATCGCATGTTCGTGATTAATTATTATTAAATAATTATTGTGTGTTCGTACGTAATAAATACTTATCGTGTTCTAACACGTACGTAATACGTAAAATTCTAACACGTGAACGTAATCATACTATAAACGGAAAGTTTTAATCTAGTACGGACGATCTTAAGGGCACTATTCATGGTAAAAGCATGCGGGTTTTACAGGCTATGAACTCACCTGATATAGTTATTACACGTAGATCAAGAAACAAACGTCTGATAGCCGACACATGACTTTACAAGATAACAATTACTCGTTGATCGAGAATGAAACGCCCAATGACCGACATATGACCGAACGAGACCTAATCATGATGAGACGCGTCTTAGGCTTGAGATGAGTAATAAGTCATAGAATATGTAAATAGTTCACTTTAGTAAGTTTGGATATTGTATAAGTTTTATAAAACTTTTCATAAGACTTTTGATAACAATTTCATGTATTATCCCGTTATGGCCCTTAAGCCATTAAAGCCCATTAGTGGCCCATTAAAGTTCTTATGACTTTAGTCCATTTCAATCTCAGTATTGACCTCCAAAATTATTATAAATTTCAGTTCCAATAATGTCCCAAAATCCATTATAAGTGTATGTTGGGCTTTTGTGTCCCAAATCCAACTTATATGCATTATGGTTCTAAAAGCGCTTCAAAGCGACATTAACTTAATATTTTTCGATGGTCAAGACTCAAATTTTCTAAACATCAGTTTATAAATGACTCTCGGCTCGCCGATAAGTGGTTCCTACAACCTCGGTTTTTATAAAAAAAGAGCAAGTTTGACGTTATATCAATACGGTTCAATTTTTCAATTTCTCGACATGTCCCGCTAATTAGTCCGTCTCTCCTAAATCGTGAGTCGTCTAAATGAGTCCTTTATATATAAATTACCATAACCTTATTTAATATATTGTCCATAAGTTCATTTGACCTTAACGATCATTTATCATAACCTAATTACCCATTTTCACATTAGAAACGTTGGTTGTTTTAGGCAGCCGACGTCGTTTCCACCGTTTTGGCCGCAATTTTCAAACCGTAAATAATTGGTAAACTAACCGATTATAGCATATCTTAAATAATTTTATCTAAATCTATTAGTTTTGACTTTTTCAAAGGTTCTGAGTTTTTATAAGAGTTTTCATTCAGTTTATAAAGCATGTTCAGATTCAGCACTTTTTATCTTTTAGGCCATATCTAATTCATCGGGTATCGTCACGAGACGAGCGACCCGGCCAAATCACCACAAAACACAGGGCTAACTTCCTAGATTTTTATCTAAGGTTCAAACTTTATTGTTTTCCACATAAACACGTTTATGCCACTGATCAAACTATCACATCCTCAAATCATCATAAGGGCTTGTTCTAACATCATTTTATGTCATAAATTTACTAATACAATGTCCAAACTCAATCACATATTACATAATACATATTTTTCAATGATCAAACAATAATTAATTATATGGAAAATAAATTTCTAACAACCAAAAACAATATAAAAGAATGACCTCACAAGAGAATGATGCAATCACAACAATAGTGATCCAGTAACTAGTGATTTAATCTTTCTCTCATAATCCTTGTAGTCATATTTTGAGATAGCAAATATGTTTCTTTCCTCATGTTAGAATCAAGAGAGTAAGAAGGATACATTATTTTATCGTTGTTGCTAAAAATGAAATGGAAATAATAGATGTGGTTATAGGCTTCAAAGTATTGCAAAATCATCACACATGTGTCCTTATGACACATTTAGAACGGCCACATCATGTATGTGGTGGTGTGATTTATTTTATTAAATTAACTTTTGTTCTATTATTTATAAAAGCAGGTATTATCGAAACCCGATATTTTAAAAGTTACGTGATTTGAAAGATACACGTAAAACACGAAAAAAAACGGTCAATATAAAATAGAAATGTCGACATTCGGAGAAAACTTATATTTAGATATATAAATAAAGGCTTATTATTTAATAAACGTTAAAGCGTCATATAAACGAATGACACTTAAAGGTTTAACGTAATTTATGAATAATGCTCATAAAATAATAAATTAAAACGACGACAATAGAAAATATTTCTATGTCATAATGAAAATGTACACGGTCGATGACGGACATAGACTTTGCCGATAATTAATAAATGACACGTACTCAATACGTTAAAGCCTTAACTCGTCGGTTAGCCGAGAACTCAATATTATTCGTAAAATGATCATGAAAAATAAAAGTCGATGAATAAATATTGGTCCGAATATTAAAAATAAGATTAGAGCTCGGTCTAAATGTTGATATTAAATTTCAGGTTATTACATTGAATAAATATGGAAAAATAAAAATAAATATAAAATTTTTATATCTGAATTATCAATGATCAGAAAAATAATTAAATATAATTTAATTAAAATTATCGAGATCTCATAATTTACGTATGAAAAGTAAAGAGGAACAAGTAAAACATTATAAAATCGAGAAGTACGAATAAAATAATAATTTAATTACAGGGAAAAATACGAATTCTCACAGAAGACCGCCAATAAATTTGATCTATAATCCCTAATTGTTTTTTCAACTGCTACAATAAGTTTTCACCTCTTTTATGATCCTCTATCATCTTTGATTGACAGTACGGTTTGCCAATTTAAGTGTTGTTACCCTTTAAAGTAATCCTATTGTCTACCTTACATCGTTGCCATGATTAGTTGTTTGTTGTTTGTTAGTCGTACTAGACTGTAACAGGTTTATTTGTTGACATTATTTAGTTGCCTTACATGTGTTAGACATGTTTAGATGCACCATTTGATCTGTTTTTTTTTGTAATTTTTTTCCTTCTACTTTTTCTGCATTGTTCATATGTGGTTTTGCTATGCCTTGGTTGATGGAATTCGTGTCTTCCTTAATGTGCGTTATTAGTATTGTTGGATCACCCATATTTGTTTAGGTATCCTTGCAACGTGTTTCACGGTTTCACCCTTTGTTGGTCGTTGTATGTCTTACGAGAACTTGGTCTACCAAGGGTTCCGTGTTAGTTAACGTAAGCTTTTGCATGCCGACAGCCATTGAGTTTCCTTAGTTTGCGTGACTCATTGGCCCGCTTGAATAGACACCACATACCCATTTCTTTCTCACCCTCTTGCGCCACGCGGTTTCCATACACATATATGTCATCTTGGATTGTCCCATTTACTTTTCATTCTTATGGGACATGTGCATTGCTGCTAAAGACGCTTTACGCCTGCTGCTGTTACCTCTGCTATCGCGAATGGAAAGTTCTTCAAACAATCCACCTCCCGGTGTTAGTTTATGCTTCGTTTGCAACTCTTTTGAGACTGCACCTATTTTGTCAGTCTTAAGAAACCCGCGAACGAATGTGCCGCGCACACACCCCTTGATCCGAGGTAGGCTGTATAAGAGAAAGCCCATTGTATTCTGTTGGTTTCCATAATACTACCTTCTTATCAAATGTTCTCCCAATTGATTTTCCTAGGTTTGTCGAAGGAATCCTTCGGTACCCATCCATTTCACTTTGTTGATCAAACGAGGGTCTGCCCCGACATCCTTGGAACCTACACGTCCTCGAATGCGGGTCCAGTGCTCCCTTGTAAGTCTTTTTGCATTTGCATTAGATGTACTTGGTTAAGATCTTACATTCGTTATTCTGATTTCCAGCAACAGACACGCAACGGCCGTCGGCCCATGCATTACCATCAAAATAAGACACCCCACCACATGTCGAGCCACATCGACCTATCCGCAGTTGGTCACGTACATGCCGACAACTTCAACTTCCTTACGATCGTCGGCGCAGGCCTGTTTTGACATCTGGTAGTATTGCCATCTTTTGTATAAGAAAGGGGTAGTTATTATACTATATTATGTATAATAACGGTTGTACAGTTTATGTCTTAACTACAACAATTACGCTTCCCGAATTTCATCAGCAGCCAGTAACACAGTTACCCAAAAAGCCCGCCCTTCTCCGTAGCGAAGCGCGGGCACAAATCCTAGTTTTTGATAATTAACAAAAGTTATATATAAACACCATAAAAACTCCCGTTATTAAAGATATAAATTGTTTACCAATCACTATAATATACAAAAATAAAATTTCGTCGTAATTACGTAAAATTTAAAAAGAAACAAAGAAAATCGAAACCCGGCCAGGTCTCGAGAATCGGGTTGACCCGGGTCACCTCAAATCCGGCGGGTCGAGCCGGGTTTCGAAAATGTGAAACCCGGGTCAATATGACCCGTTTTTTGAGCCGAAACCGGGTCGACCCGGGTTTGAAAACATTGGTTTTGATGGAAGCTCAAGTATTGAAAAACGGGCTAATATGTTTTTGAAAACTTAAGATCATGTGAAAAAGAAAGCTTTCTTAAAACTGCCATAACTTGAGCATCGTAAGTTCGTTTTCAACCCGGGACTTGTCAAAATGATCGGAAAAACAAGAGGAACGCCGCTGTAATCACCTTTTAGCTGGTTAAGGATTTTTCGAGGCCCAAAAAGCCAATTTACTATGATTTTTGTGTTATTTTCATTTTCTGTTAGACTTTGTTTTTGGGTTATAGTCCAACTCATTGGTGTTTTATGGTTTTTCTTTGTTTCTTATTTTTATTTAAACAATCCATTGTAACCCTAGCAAGATAGTTATCAATTTAATAAAAGTTAAATCATTTGTCGTTGTTTATCAAGTTTTTTCCCTAATAATCGGTAATCAGTAGAATCAACGATTGTTGGAAGAATTGTTTCCATTATTCATTAGAATCAACAGATCTAATTATTATCTTTGTTTTTAGTCTACATCAGTTGGTATCAAAGCCGAAGTTCCTGATTAAGATGCCTCCAAGGAAAACTAGGAATATTCCGGACGTGAATGAACAAGAATTTGAGGAGCGTATGATAGACAGAATGGAGGAGCGACTCGATCAATTCGTTGCTCAATTGACTGACCAGATGAACAATATGAGGCCACACAATGGCCGTCACGACAAAGAAGATGAAGATCTAGAAGAAAATCCGTTTGGTGGTGGTTCGTCTGCTGATGAACAATTAGTAGTGCGACAAATGAGAAATTGAAGGGGGGATAATGATAGACATTGGGAGACTGGAATGAGGGTTAATATTCCTAGGTTTAATGGGGATACTTTGAATCTGGAGGTGTTCATTGATTGGCTTGTTGTTGTTGAAGAATAAGAATTTGAATTCAAAGAATTTCTAAAAAAACCAAAGGGTTTCATGGATCGATACTAAGCTACGTGGTAGGGCATCCGCGTGGAGGAAACAATTGAAACTAACGAGGGATGGATTTGGGAAGCCAAGGACCACGAGGCAAAAGATGAAGAAGGTTACGCGGGATAATTTTATTCCTCATAACTACCAGCGGTTGATGTACTAGAGGTTATAGAATCTAAAACATGGGCCCAAGTCTGTTGAATATTATACAACCGAATTTTACCAACCAATTGCAAGCAATGACATTTAAGAGACAGAAGATCAGTTTTTCTCTTGATACATTAGTGGTTTGAGAGTCCAATCATGGATTCTATTAACATGTTTGATCGATTGACACTTTTTGATGCATATCAACGTGCATTAACTTTTGAGAAGCAGAACCGAAGAGTGGAAAATTCGTCTTCTCCTGCAATAACAACCGCTTCTGGTTCGTGTAACGCGACATCTTGTTTTAATCCTAGTCAGACTAAGGCAGTTGGTGGCAATACTTGAGCAATTCCTAGATCAACTAGTAGTAGCGGGTTGAAGTTCTATAACTATGGTGAACCGGGTCACCGATAGTCCAAATGTAAGAAAGTTGCGAAGAGACAGTTATTTATTGAACCTGAGGAAGATGATGATGTGGCTTATGAGGATTATGAAGGAGCTACAGTTTATGATGAAGAGCACGAGTATGAGGAAGAGTATGTGACTAGAAATGTGAGGGTGAATTTGGTGGTAAGGCGCTCTTGCTTAACACCTAAAGTTGATGGTGATGATTTGTCAAACACAACATTTTTCAATCAACTAGTACGATTGTGGGTAAGGTTTTCACCTTTGTATGCTTCGGGTAGATGTGATAATGTGATAGCTGAAGAAGCAGTCCTGAAATTATGATTGAAACTGAAAATCGTCCTAAACCTTAAAGTCACAATGGCTTAAAAGGGTGAGGGATAACAGTTTACAAGCGTGTCCAAGTTTCATTTCTGTAGGGACAACTTATAAGGATAATATTTGGTGTGATGCGATACCCATGGATGCTTGTCACTTGTTGTTGGGTAGACCTTGGGAGTATGATCATGATGTAACTCACAATGGGAGAACTAATACTTATAGTTTCCGGTTTGGGGGTGTGAATATTACTTTGATGCCAAATAAACCCAGAGAAGTAGTTAATAAACCTACTGGTACTTTACTAACCTTTCGTAGATTGAATACAAGCTGGAGGTGGGAGACGATGTTTTTGTGCTAATAGGGAAAGAGGATTAGTGAAATTCTTGAAGCCATGGTCCCTTTACTAGAGGAATTTTTTGATGTTTTCCCTGAAGAATTACCTAATGGTTTGCCACCAATGAATGATATAAAACATCATATTGTTCAGAGCCTGGGTCACAATTGCCTAACAGGCCACATTACAAGATGAGCCCGGAGAGCATGAGGAGTTACGTTGGCAGGTTGAGGGGTTGGTCTCTAAGCATCACGTTCGTGAAAGCATGAGCCCGTGTGTTGTTCCTGTCCTATTGACACCAAAGAATGATGGTACTTGGCATATGTGTGTCGATAGTCAAGTCATCAACAAGATCATTGTAAGGTACAGGAGTCCGCTTGATAAGATTAGTGGTGCTACTATTTTTACGAAATTGGATTTGAAGAGTGGGTATTACCATATTCGTCTTAGGCCTTGTGATGAGTGGAAGACCGCTTTAAAGACTCGTGAATGGTTGTATGAGTGGTTGGTAATGCCTTTTGGTTTATCAAACGCACCAAGTACATTTATGCGTGTGATGAATCAACTGCTCAGGCCTTTTATCGGCAAGTGTGTGGTTTGTTTACTTTGATGACATTCTTATTCATGGTGCTTCTTATAATGAGCATGTCACTCATTTCAGGCAGGTCTTGACCTTTCTTATGAAGGATAGTTTTTATATAGTCACGAAGAAGTGTGTGTTCATGGCCGCTAAAGTTTTGTTTTGGGGTATGTTGTTTCTAGTGATGGCATACAGGTTGATGAGTCTAAGGTAGCAGCTGTTCAGGAGTGGCCAACTCCAACTACCATTAATGAAGTTCGAAGTTTCCATGGTCTTGTTTCTTTCTATAGGTGGTTTTTCCTTAATTTTAGTTCCATTATGGCCCCTATGACAGATTGTATGAAGGGAAAGTCATTTGTGTGGACGGAGGAAGCATAGTTAGCTTTTCAGGTTGTCAAGAAAAATCTTACTGCAACGCCAATCCTGGTACCCGACCCGAGTATATTCGGGTCGGGTTACTAGGGTTGAAATTCTGACTCGGGTCAATCGGGTCAACCCGACTAACCCGAATTCAAAGTCAGGTCGGGTATCAGGTAAAATAATTTTGGCTAACTCGGGTTCGGGTCAGCTCGATTGACCCGAATAAGATTTCATTTTTATTTTTCTTATTTTTTTAATAAATTTTATATAATTTCTAATTAAAAAAAAGTAAAAAAAAAGTTTTTTTTATTATTTTACCTATATTCGGGTTGACCCAAACCCGAACTGATCTGACCCGACTAGACCCGACCCGAACCCGCCTAACCCAAGTTGAAATCGGGTCGGGTTTGGGTAAATCGATTTCCTTTTGTGTTTTAAAGCGGGTCTTAAAATCAAAAGTTAATTTATTATGCTTCTCATAATCAAATGGTTTGAGATCTTTAGAGCGTATTTTTAACCGACTTTTTTTCGTAAGTAATATTGTCTCCTCATCATCATGAACATAAGGTGCATCTACCATTTTACCAACTTGGGTTGTATCATAAAGACTTGGAATTTTATACTGAGCTTCTTTAGCATAACCCGGATTAGGAGGTAAATCCTGTAGACATTTAAGTTCTAGTTCCTTAAATGATGAAGTTAATAAATGAACCATTTTTATAGAAGAATATTGTTGTAAAAGTTGTTGATCTCTCATTTTTAGAAGTTTGGAAGCCGTAATTTCCGATTCAATCTTTTTAGACTCGAGAGTTTCGAAATCCGTTTTAAGTTTTTTGAAATTATTGACAATCGACTCTTTTTCTTTTACTTCATTAGAGACATTAGCTCTTATGTTTCTATTTCTTTTAAATGAGCCATCCTTTCAAAAAGAAATTGGTCAAACTCTAAATAAGTTATTTCCTCAGCTTGAGGAACCATTTCAAAAGTTTTAACCTTTTCTTTATACAAAGCAAGCTTAGAGGATCGGGTGGTATTCATATATATGGTATGTCAGACAACAATATTCATATCATCAATAATATGTTGAGGCACCATTACCAAATCTTGTTGAGCATAAGATACCATACCCGTCGTAGCAGTTGGTTGAGGTTCACTCAAATGTATAGGATTGGATAACCCAGCATTTGAGTTACTATTTATCAAATGTTGTTCGAGGTTTTTATTGTCATGTCCAACATGATTTCGGCTATCATGAACGATATAGGTTGTGGTTGGTACCTCACTAACGACATCAGAACCATAGTGAGAGATATTAGCAACAAGAGCAACTTGGGCTGAGTGAAGCTCATCACAATCTGAATCATATGCATCAAGATCATCAGCTTGATATGTTGCATCTGAATTAGAGACCGTTTGAATGCCTTCATTTTCTGCTTCCCCTGGGTCAGCAAGAAATGCTAATTCCTTTGAATCCAAAATCTTTCCCTTGGCTTGAGCATCAACTAACAACATATTCTCTTGAAACCATGATGCATCCTTCTCCTTTTGGCTGAGTACATTGTCTCGCCATGTGACCTTGTCCTCGGCAATTATAGCACATTACAACTTTCTGAGGACCATTAAAACTTTCACTAGCTTGAGCATGGACGGTTCTTTTACTTGGTCCAAACGAGTTTTTCCTTCCTTGAATGGATTATACTATTACTTGACCGTCTTGAATAGTAGCTTGTTGGCGAGGATTTGAAGATGTGCGGAGCTGATTGTTCGTTGGTGGAAATCCTCTAGTTGCAACAAGTTTTCACAAGTAGGCCGTGAGATGGTTCAAAACATCAATGGTATTATCACTTAGTTTGAAGACCGATACTTGAATCTCTAGAAGTTCATTGGAGTAAAAAGATTGTGCTTGTGGTAATTCTATTGGAAAATATCCTTGCCGAGGAGTATAACCTATTGTGGGAGAAGTGATAGCTTGAGATGAAGATGCTTGAGAAGTTAGTTGTTGAGTATAAGGCTGTGGTTGCACAATTTGTTGTTGATATGATTGTTATGGCATCAATGGTGGTTGATATGATGGTTGCAGTGGTTACTGATACGTATGTTGTGGTTGCTGGTGATAGAAGGTTGTTGATAGGTGTATGCCAAGTGTTGTTGAGGAGTCATTTGGTAGGAAGCAATCATGGCAAATGGATCATAAACTTGAGATTTTGACAACCGGATATCTTGCACGTGGTGTTCGTGTTGTTGAAGATAAGCTTGAAGTTGACCACACTGGTTTGATGCAAATCCTTAACCAACTTTACATCCATCACAAACTTGCTCCATTCAGGAGGAAGAGTATTCAGATACTTGGTGTTGTGCTGAAACTACGGTATCGTCATGGCAAAAATATTAAGCTCATTCATCAATAACGTGAATCTCAAGTAGTAGTCATGAAGAGACTCCCTTGCAACATAAGAAAACTTATCAAACGAGTCATGTAACTTACACTCTCGTTCTTGTTGTGTTACCGAGGTGCCTTGCATCAATATGTGAATTCTCTCCCATAACTCTTTAGCAACTTTATGATGACTCACGATTTTCTACACATCCAATGGAAGACCTTGGAGGATGATATTTGTAGCTTAAATGTCGCATTTAGCTTGAATCTTAGCCTCGGTGGTCAAATCGATCATTGTGCAAGGACAGATAACGGCACCCTCTGTGATGGTACCATAATCTAATGGTCCAGATTTGACCGATTCCAAAATTTTATGACCATTTTCGCGATTCATCATGTAAAGTTCCATTCTAGATGTCCATGATCCATACATTTCTTTCACCAACATTGGTGGACGGGATTATCCGTACCCGACAAGATAGACTTATCCGTGAGAGACATGAACTCCGTGGCGATAATTAAGATTTACAAAATGTGATCGAAAAATGAGAGAAAGTAAATGTGTTTGTCGTCGAAAGAACAATACGGGATTTTACGATTCGTGGAAAAACCGAAAATAAATTCACGGGATTTTACAAACCAACGAAAAAACCATAAAAATTCTTGAATCCTTGTTTGGTGATGAAAATTTGGTGATTGAAGTCTTCTAAGATAACCTTGAGCAAAAACGAAACAAACCGAGAAAATTTCTAGAATTTCAAAATTTTGAAAATTTCAAAAAAATTTCTAAGTGTCTTCAATCTGGTAGTTTATGATCACGGTAGTACTAGTTTTTGATCTCGGTAGTTTTGAAAGATATAGCAACTCAGTGGTTTTTATACTTTCGCTATCTCTGTATTTTTGTATAGCCTCAACTCGGTAGTTTTTAGTAGCTTCAACTCGGTAATTTTCTATAGCCTAAACTCGGTAATTTTGAGCTTTCGCTATCTCGGTAATCCCTAATAATTCGCCATCCGGTATTTTTGCTAAACTGCCAACTCGGTACTTCTGAGAAATACTTATCTCGGCACTTTTTACTAAAGCACTATCTCGGCAGTTTATTAAGGTTGTCCATCTCAGTACATAGACTCGGTATTTAGGGTTTATGTTATCTCGATAGTTTTTGAAAAAATCTGAGAAAACCCTAAATTTTCTAATCTTCTAAAAGGCAACGATTTCAATGCTTTCCGACGAAACGACTTGTACTTCCAAGGTTAAAGCATCAGTAAGAATGTAACACACGACTTACCAAACAAGAAATATAGATGATGAAGAACAAGATTAAAACTAAGAATGGAATATTAGATTAGATGAAGAAGAAAGAGAAAGATACATGGAGTGTGTTCCTAGTGAGAGAAACTAAGGAGAGTTTCTCTCTCTAACAACAAGAAGAATGGAAAATACAATGGGAGACACCTACACAAATGAGGTTGGATTAGCCTTTTATACTAAGGCTTACAAGTTTAGGAGGCCTTCCTCATTTGTGTGTTCGGGACTAAATCCCGTTACGTACATAACTATAACATAGAACTCTCGACACCATTACGTATCATTTTCCACGAGCTTTGCAACGGTATATTATAGGATCATCACTTCAAATACTTCTAACAATCTCCCCCTAAGGGGTGGTCAATAATACATGACTTCACTTCTTTGACCATCACTTTAAATACTTCTAACAATCTCCCCCTAATTGGTGATCATGTAATATGTGACTTCACTTCTTTGATGTTGCAGAATTTGAAGCTCGTTGTCTTGAGAGTTCCTTTACAGCTCCTTTCATGGCTTGTGATCTTGGATCTTTGATCTTTGCCTTGACTTGATCTTTAAACTTTGCCAACTTGTGTTCTTGTGTCTTTTCCCACATACTCACAGTTTGTGTTGTCTTGAAAGCTTGTTAACAATCTCCCTTGATAATCAGAGTAGCAGAAGTCTTTGTCTTTAGATGTTCTTGAGCTTTCTTCTTTTACATGAGCATGTGGTCTTGAATTACGACTCTTGAGGTTACGCCACCGTTTGCATTCCTCCGGTTTCCCGTTATACAGTACGAATATTGTACCCGTGATTAGGTAAGTTCAAAGAACTTCCTTGACAGGGTTTCCGGCTGTGGTAGCCGTTCTTAATACTTGAATATATCGAAAGATACATCATAGTAAGGAGTGAATCATGCAGTTCCATTTTGTTGATTAAGTCTTCAATTCATTTCCTGGAACAAGTTTGAATCAATAAAGAATCAAACCATTGTTGCTTTCCAGTTGACACAAGTTTGATTCATATAGAATCTCACAAGTTACCTACTCAGTGCTGTTTAATGATGACACCGGAAGGATTTCCATTCGTCACTGTAAATACTAAGAAGTATTACTCTGAATGTTCTGGCAAGATCATGACAATATTGCGTCGAGACCTGTAACGAGTTTGAATCAAGAGAGAATCAAACCACTGTTGCTTTCCAGTTAAGATAGGTTCAATTCAAGTGAATCTTACATATGACCTACCATAGTGCTGTTTGATGTTAACACTGGAAGTATTTACATTCATCAATGTGAATACTATAGAGTACCACTCTAAATATTCTGCCAATATCACAAGGATAGAGCATAGGACTCTGTAAATTATCTCTTGTGTTCTAATGATGAACAACAATTCATATATGGAATAAGTGTCCTAATAAGATTTTTGATGAATCTCGTTGGCTCTAGACTCTATAAGTGCACGTTTATTTGGTGATCGGAGGCTGGAGCAGATTGCCACCTTTTCAATATCTACTGTCTCAGAGTGAGAAAGTCGATAGAAATGAGTTGAACTCCGTGACAATAAAACAAACTTCTTTTGAGAGAAGCTTGAGTAGGCTAGGAAGGGTTGTGCATTGCATCATTGGGTCCATGATGCTTTGTCTTCAATACCAAAAACCATCTAAGTGATTCTGATAGTAGATGTGTTGACCCGGTTTCTGCCTAAGTTGTATGGAGGGCTATTTCTTTTCACCCTTTATCCTTACATTTTTCTTTCATTCTTCAACCCCTTCCATGCTTACCAATACGTCATAACTAGCACCTTGCTGTGATTATTCCAGTGCTAGCTTAAGTACTTGGTCGGCATTTTTCCCGTACACTCTACTACTCCATCTTTCCTAAGGACTTCTAAGTTCTAATGGATTGTCCCTGGGAAGATCCCTACGGTTCTGGTTGGATCATAGGACGAATACCTAACCACCTTTTGACACCAATACCATTGTGAATTAATGTGTTGAAGGGTATAGATATCGTAACCAGAAAAACCAATTGAAAATGCAATTAAGGTGTTAATGAAAACGATGTTCACACCTTGATAGTTTTCTTAATCACCAAAAACGCTCCCCCTACATATGTGCATCATAAAAAGAAAAATATTTGCACAGATCTGGACGAGAAAGCACTTATATCAAAGATCGTATCCAAAGATGAAACATTTTGATCACATTTTATCACTATTCTCCCCCTCAAAAATTGCATGTGTTTGTGAAATTTTTGATAAACTAGTGGGAAAACATGGAGAGAATAATGTTTCATGAAAATTTTGGAACAATATGTTATGAGATTTTTATACTCCCCTCGAAAAAGGATTCTGATTAACATAGGGAAGCATATGAGCACACAATTTTAAAAGAATTTGAATAAGACATTTGAAAATATCTTGAAAAATTATGCTCAAAATCAAGAAAACTTAATTTCCCGTTGTGGAGGAAGAATGTACATAAATGAACATTTTCCTTTTGTTCGTGAGCTTAAAACTTTGAATGTTTACAATAAGCCCATGACCGAGAAAAATTAATTTCCCGTTGTTGAGGATATGTCATAGACTTTCCTTTCTTTGGGGACCGGGTTATAGTCTGACATGTGACTATAAGCCATTATGTTGAGCTCAAAACTTTGAATGTTTTGTGACAAGCTCAACCAGATATAGATTGCTCTACCCGTTATTAGGATACGTTATCTTTAAAGATACACTCTCCTTTGTTTGAAGTTCGAGTTACAGTCTGACATTTAACTGTAAGTCGTTTTCATGAGTTTAAAAACATGGAATGTTTTTATTGAAAGCTCATGACCGAGAAAATTTTATTTTCTCGTTGTTAAGGATAAGTTATCATGCGTGATCAACTTTCCTTTCTTTGAGTCACGAGTCACAATATGAAGTAATTGTAAATCATCGGAAGAAAAAGGAAATGACATGTTTTGAAAACATTTGAACTTTCATTCGAGCTTTATTTACACACCCGTGTCGTTATTGAGCAACATTTCTAGGCACGCCCATATCATCAAAACTGAAAGACATGTCGAGAAGAATATTTTTGGTAATTTTAAAAGATTTTATTTCATTTTTTATTTTGTTTTTATAGGTTTTATATTTTTGTATTTTTATTTTTTCAATTTTTTCGAAAATAATCCAAAATAGACCTTTGTACAGCAGAAGAAGGTGATGTCGAATGTACATAATTGGAACCCTTTGAAGAGATGGATTCAGATTCCAATGAAGAACCTACAATGACAGAAGAAGAGTTTGCACAAATACTAGTGTTAGGAGTAACAAATTCATTTTCTACATTCAGAACACTCGCATTAGTACTAGAGCAGGTTTCATCAGTTATCTCGATGGAAATCCACTTAATACCAACTTCCTTGAAGATCCTAACCGTTGGTTTCCACTGAAGACTAGAGCGAGGAGTAGTGTTCTCTTGAACAGCGAAAGACTTCTTTGGAGAGAAACTAGATCCTGCATTGATCCGCCTTGAAGATTTCTTGTCATTTCTGTTCTGTGTGACGGGTTTGAATCTCCTTGTTGTCTTATGGGATTCTGCATTCTTTCTCTGTGAGGAGGCACGAGAGTTTACCTCATAGAGGTATTGCAGAATGCAATGAGCATGGTTTCTAATTTCTATAGTGAATGCACTTTTTGCACGTGGGGCATACATGGAGTTTGGGATTCTCAAAAGTCCTTGGGTACCTAGGATTTGCTGTCCGTTCAGGCACCTTGTTCGATACACGACTACTCATTAGTGGTTGCCAATTCCTAGGTTTCTGGTAAGGGATCCTAGGTTTTGGTTGACTACCGTTAGGAGTGTGTTGAACTCTAGAAGTTGGGTGTTTACTAGGTGGTGAATACACAGGGTTTACTTTCAGAGTGTTCCCTATTTTCTTACCATCCCCTAGGTTGTTGGTTTGAACAACGTCATTTGAACATTTAGATTCCTTTGTGGGTGTAAGAATTACACGCTTGGGAGTACTCTTACGAGTAGTGAAAGGTGCATTCACATGGTTGTGTTTAGCAAAATTGGATTTTCGGAATGGAGGACCATAGGGTGATATCGCTGGTTTTGGAACATTGGGTTGCACATCGGTAATAGGAGGTAACCTAGAAACATTAGAAGGCGGTTTTCCTAAGATAGATGGCTTTGGTAGTTTGTACGCATTGGGTTGTCTAACAACAGATTTGACAACATTAGGTTCCACAGTTTTTCCACCCATCTTTCCAACAAGTTTCTTCAACTTAGCAATCGCGATGGCCTTTTCTTGCATCTGTGCTTTCAAATCAGTAATTTCCAAACTCTTCTCATTCAATTCGCGAAATGATTCAGAGGGGTTTACTTGCAAGTTGCCATCATTTGGAAATTTTCCAACTTTGTTTTGCACCGCAAGTTCAAGAGAGTGACAATGTTTTTAAGGAAATCACATCGGTGTTGAAGAATCATAAGCTCTTTTTGAGTAACATTAGTTGATTGCTCAATTTCACTACGTTCCCCCTCCTAACTGAGCTTGCAACAGTTCGATTGTTTGTTGCATGTCATTGGAAGCTTTATCAAATAAGAGTTTGTCATCCTTACATTCATCACACTTTTTGACATATTTATTCTAAAGATCGGTGAATACGTTATCCTTTGTAATGACATAAGACTCTATTTTCTATTTCGTACGATCAAGCTCATTTTGGAGGGTTTCATTGTCTGACACAGAGATGTTTACCGCAACGGGGTTACTATCAACACAATCACCACTGTCACTTGCTTTCGAGAGACGTTCAAGAGCACTTTCCAAAACTTTAATTCTATCAAGAGATGCGTCAGCCTCCTTCGCCAAAGATTTAAAGTCTTCAACAAAGTTGGCTAGTTTTTTCAGAAAAGTGTTTTCAAGATTGCTCATCCTAGCATCAACTTGATTAATAACGGATTTATATCGTTGTGAAGAATTTTCTGAACTTCAGTGTGAACGGGTGAAGTAAATTTTCCTCCAGTAATTTTGGAATAAACAACACGTTTGAGAATGACAAATTTATCTTTGAGCTCGTTTAGATACCTTCGTGCAACACTCGTTTTAGGAGGATCATCCGTTATTTCCTCACTCGGTAGCAAAAGCATTTCAGTACTCGTTTTAGAGCGAACAAAAACTGTTGGAGGATTAATTTTTGGATAATAAACGGGTGTGACTTCTTTATCAAGCTTTTTCATTCTTAAACGAGTCTCTACCGCAAGTTCAGTAGTTTCCTTAGAATCATGCACACTAGGAGGATCATGTGTATCAACCAACACATTACCATTATATAGACTTTGTTGGGTGGTCTGAGCATGCTTAAGATATTCGGGATTGGGAGGAAGAGGACAACCTAAAGCCAATTTGTAACGGGTGTAATTTATCTCATTCACTTTAGGTGCGAGCATATTTATCGTCTGCATAGATTGGCCACGTTTTACCAAAAGGTTGTCTAATTCCCTAATCCTATCCTAAGCATTGCAAAAATCCTCAAGAAGCCCATCTTCTCGAATTTTGAAATCATGTTTCAGCTTTTTTCGTTCTTCTTTTAGATCCGAAATAATAGATTTTTCAGTTGAAAGCTGTTTATTAAGAGAGTTGATTTCATCATTCAATTCGCTTATCTTTTTAGCGCTACTTAGATGTAAGGCATTTAATTTCTTAGTGGTGCATTTTTCTTGATAAACCGATGTAGCATGAGCTTGTTCGAGTTCCTTAATTTTAGCATGATGAATCTCAAACTTTTCTCCCTTTCCTTATAACCCGCAAGCTCAGTGGTCAATTTGGCATTAGTTTCTCTAAACTTATTATTAACCACATTCGCATGAGCAACATCCTTGGCAAGCTTATCAAATAATGATTTATAATGCGCATGCGACTCGTCAGGAAGGGTTGTAGGTTGGGCGACTTGATCTCCACTAAGGTCTACACTGGGCGCATTAGAAATAATAGTACTATTATTCGTTTGATCCCCGTGTGTCTCAGTGGAGGGCTCAAGTGACTCAGTATACGCTTCCTCCTGATCAGACATATTATATAACTCATTATCATTGAGACATGGGTGTACCTCAGAGGAACCGTCTGAATCATACACAGGAGCTCTGTCTGCCCGAATTACCGATGTTGATGATTGCTGCAAATTAGCCATCAAGATGGAGTCGGTAGTCACCTCTTCTTCCTCATCATATTCTGTTGCAGATGCCACGAGATCAAACTCTTCAGCTAAAAGTGGAATTCCTGCTTCTTCCTTTTGTGCTATAAGAAGCTGAGACTGGAGATGGGCAACATTCCTCTTCTTTCTTGCATTGCTATCACGATGGTCAATACCCGCAGCATCATTATCTTCTTGATACGTCATTGTAGAAGTCGTGAGTAAAACAGGATCTCAATTCGTAGAAAGCGAGTGTTGGAGTCTCAACAAAATCAAACCTTGCCGAAATTTTCCAGTCCGACAAAAATACCTTAGTCCGATATAAAATAAACCAAAAAATATTTGTAATCGCCAAATTATGAAATCAAGCTAGAAATAGCCTAAAACTAGTATGGAAAAAATTTGAATTTATTTGACGGAAAAATTTTAACTCTTTTTTTTTTCTTTTTTTCTTGGTAAACGATATTCCGAAACTAGTCTAGATACTGGCTAAGTCTAAAAATACTTCGATCAAAATGTGGATCGGAATGTTGGATCGGAATGTGGATCGGAATGTTGGATCGCAATACCGATCGGAATCCGGATCGAAATATGAAAAATATGTTGGATCGCAATACCGATCGGAATCCGGATAGAAATATGAAATATGTTCGATCGCAATACCGATCGGAATCCGGATCGGAATATGAAACCCTATCGTAATACCGATCGGAATCCGGATCGGAATATGAAACCCTATCGCAATACCGATCGGAATCCGGATCGGAATGTCACAAAGATGTGGGATCGCAATACCTATCGGAATATGAAGCCCTATCGCAATACCGATCGGAATCCACGTCGCAATCCAAAACCCTAAGCTATTCCGATGGAAGCCAACGCAATACGAGATACAATTCCGAAAACTATGATGGAAAAAAAAGAGATTTTGCTAAGAAAGAATCGCGATTTTAACCAATCCAACGCACTCAAATCTCTACTACACCTATGTAGAAGATATAAGAACAATTGAAATAACAAAAACACGAAAAAAATTTGGATCTTGGGATATATTTTATCTAAAGCTCACGAATTTCAAGAAAACAAGGACAACACCAAAAACTATCCACGAATCCCTTGGCGAATGATATCACTTGTAAGAATGTAACACACGACTTACCAAACAAGAAATATAGATGACGAAGAACAAGATTAAAACTAAGAATGAAATATTAGATTAGATGAAGAAGAAAGAGAAAGATACAAGGAGTGTGTTCCTAGTGAGAGAAACTAAGGAGAGTTTCACTCTCTAACAACAAGAAGAATGGAAAATACAATGGGAGACACCCACACAAATGAGGTTGGATTGGCCTTTTATACTAAGGCTTACAAGTTTAGGAGGCCTTCCTCATTTGTGTGTTCGGGACTAAATCCCGTTACATACATAACAATAACACAGAACTCTCGACACCATTACGTAGCATTTTCCACGAGCTTCGCAACAGTATATTATATGACCATCACTTTAAATACTTCTAACAACATCATAGGGACCATAAAAATGCAAACTTTTTCAAATTTAAGGCCGAAAAAATCAATCAAGAATTATACTTTATTTAAACCATTTTCACCAAAAATCAATCCAAACAAGAAATTATTTTGTGTTTTTATCCAAAAGAATTAAACCAAATCAATACTAACAATGTAGTAAAGGGATTAGATGAAGATTAAGGCAATAACAACACAAATTTTTTTTGGAACGCGGGTTTTAAAGATTAAAATCACACGAATCAAGTAAAAAACAAACACAAGAACAAAGCTCTCATCCCGTGTCTCTTGATACCATTTGTTAGATTTATGTAAATCTATATTTCTAGAGCGAGAAATTAGAGAGAGAAAGGGTTACACACACACTTGTAGAGAGAGAAAATAGAGAGAAAACACCATAAACTATGTGTAAAAGTGTGAACAACCAACCCTCTCCAACTAAGGAGAGGGTGTATATACCCAAGCCCATAAGATGGACTTGGGCTTACCTATGGGTCGTCGGCCTTAGTTTTGTGGACTAGGCTTGGCCTTGTTTGCTTAATTTAACAATAGACTATGAGCTATCACTAATATATTGTTGGAGTGACTGGTCCTTCCTAAATACGTAAAAACGTATTTCCAACAGTTTTTATAAATTACAATATCAACCACCCTTGATTGCTAGGTCTTGACACAAGATTACTTGAATAACCAAGAGGCAAAAATTTATTTTGGTTTTGGTAGGTAGTCGACTGCTACAAGAAGAGAGAGAGAGAGAGAGAGAGAGAGAGAGAGAGAGAGAGAGAGAGAGAGAGAGAGAGAGAGAGAGAGAGAGAAATTTTATATCTTATAAAAAGTGAAGAAAACCCTTTTGTATTTATAGCACAAAGGTTAAGGCTAAATATGGTAAAGATGTGATCTTATCAAATCTTATAAAATTTAGTTTGGTTCTCGCTTCCTTGCTCCCTAAGTCGAACAGCAATAAGGTGATATTCCCCGTTTGTTTGACTATTTGACATTCTAGAGTAATTTGTATAGTAATTATATTAATTAACTTAAAGTATTAAGTCTTTTAGTTAATCATTGTTAAACTTTTTTGCTTATTAACTAACAATCGTTAAGTATTCTTAAATGCTAAATTAAGTATACATAATATATATAGCCATATTTCATTATCTATCTTAATAAAGAATGGTTCTAATGATCATGGGAGGACTGTCCATGAGACTAGTCCTAATGATGATGATGCTACTGATATGGATGATAAAACTGCTAGGAAGAGTGTTAGTATTGAAGAAAATCCATGGAATGAGAGCAGCATCAATGGAGCTAGTGTTGGTCCGCCAGAGATTAATATCGCAGTGTAAATCTTATTACTTGTAGTAGAAATCTTGACAATCTTAGTCAGTAGTATCATCTCTAATGTTTTGGACGATAGTGATACTTTTGGGAGTCCTTCAAGCGATTGAGATGATACAGAAGTTGATTTAAGAAATATGTCTGATTCTTACACATTGACTAAAACACTCGGCACAAGACTCAACAAAGATCACTCACTTGAGATTATTATTGGAGATGTTTAGTCACTTATTCAGACAAGGTAAATGACCAGGATCAAGACTACAAATCAGCAAGGATTCATCAGTGACTTATATAAACAAAAGAAGAATAGATATGTGAATACTTGTTTATTTGTGTGTTTCTTATCACATGAAGAACCCAAGAGTATTAGGAAGGCACTTGAAGATTCATCTTGGATAGAAGCCATGCAAGAAGAGCTCTTATAGTTTATGTTTCAAGATGTTTGGGAGCTGTGTGACTTACCTACATGTATGAGAGTTATTTGCACCAGATGGGGTTTCAGGAACAAATCAGATGAAAGGGGTATAGTGGTCAGAAACAATGCTAGATTGGTTGCACATAGTTTCATTCAAAAAGAAGGTTGGATTATGATGAATTCTTTGCCCCTATTGCAAGGATTGAGGCAATTAGGCTATTTTTTGCTTATGCTTCATATGTAGGGTTTATATTATACTAGATGAATGTGAAGAGTGTTTTTCTCTATGATACCATTGTAAAAGAAGTGTGTGTGTCCCACCCCCTGGTTTTGAAGATCTTAATCATCCAGACAAGGTTTATAGGGTGAAAAAGGAACTCTATGGTCTCCATCAAGCCCCAAAAGCATGGTATGAAACCCTTGATAAGTATTTGATGGATAATGGTTTTAAGAGGGGTAAGATTAATAAAAATACTTTTATCAAGAGGCGGATACATAATATCATGTTGGTTCGGGTGTATGTAGATGATATCATTTTTGGCTCTACCAAACTAGAGATGTGTGCAGCCTTTGAGAAACTTATGAAGGATAGGTTTCATATAAGTTCCATGGGTGAACTTACCTTCTTCCTTGGATTGCAAGTGAAACAGAAGAAGGAAGGGATTTTTATCAGTCAAGGCAAGTATGTGACTGAGATTGTGAAGAAGTTTAAGATGACTAATTTCAAGCATGTTAACACTCCTATTAATACTGATAATACCTTGCCCAAAGATGAAGATGGTAAAGTATATGATGAGCATCTTTACAGGTCTATGATTGGGTCCTTGAACATATGTAAACTAGAAAGCAACGATGGTTGGATTCTTAATTGAATTCAAACTTGTTATAGGCCTCGACACAACATCCTTGTGTTCTTTTTAAAACATTCAGAGTGACACTCTTAACTATTCACAATGACGAATGGAAATCCTTCCAATGTCAACATCAAACAACACTATGGTAGGTGACTTGCAAGATTCTTAATGAATCGATCTTATGTTAAACTAGAAAGCAACGATGGTATGATTCTATTGAATCAAAATTGTTCCAGGAATCTTAATTGACAGATTCAATATATATATATATATATATATATATATATATATATATATATATATATATATATATATATATATATATATATATATATATATATATATATATATATATATATATATATATATATATATATATATATATATATATATATATATATATATACAGGCGAATAACTTTATCTAAATGATTCACTCTTACTGCGTTGTGTGCTTTGAGACGATCGGGTAACGAGAATAGTCTAGTACAACCACGAAACCCTATAAAGGAGACTATTACTTCATTCTACCTGTCACATGTATGGTATCTAATACCTTATAACGGTTTTCATTGACCGGGGGTAAAACGATACAGGATAAGGACGAATGGCAAAGCCATATTCGTCCACGTCTATTTTTTGTTGGTAACTGTTATGCATGTTATCAAGAAGGTGGCATCGCGATGTACTAACTGAATTCGTCTACACATGCTCATACCAAAGATTAAAGACTTCAAAGAAATCAAGAAAGCTAAAGATAAAGACTTCTGCTGCATTCAGATATAAAGACATCTTCCGCAAGGTTACGATGTTTAATGAAGTTTATAAAGGAATGTTGTTAGAAGCTTTCAAGATATTCTAAGAAGTATGAGCATGTTAGAAAAGAAGATTCAAGGCACAAAGTGTTGCAAGTCAAAGGACATGAAGATAACAATATTAACTACACATGATGTTCAAAGCTCGAGAAATTACTACAAGTACAAGTTAGCAAGTTCAAAGACTTTAAGACTAATAGTTGAAGATCCTTAGCCTTGTTGGCTTAGGGATTATTTATGTAAATCTGGAGTAACATCCCTTAAGGGGACATTTTAAAAAACATGAAAAACATGTATCTAACAAAAAACGTATCGACCACTCCTAGACATTTATACACAATAGCTCGAAGTCGTTTAAGTAGTGTAAATTGTATTTTAATAACGGGCCGAGCCAAATAGCCCATTATATGGTCACGGTTACCATCCTTTGTAAGGCTATATACACCTCTTCCTACTTGATAAGAAGTGGTTGGTTGGTTCATTATTCACACACACATATAATGTGTTTCTCTCACTAGCCTTTTATTTATCGCCCTCTTTCCCTTTCTACATTATTTGATCTTATTATCTATTATGGTGTGATGATTATTTTGGCTTTCATATAAACCTTAATTTCTATAAACATGGGAAAGTATTACAACAACGTGAGCATGTTTTCACCCGATTATTGGTACCAACTCATCATCCAAAGACTGGCCTTAGATCCTAAAATGGGTGCACAACCTATCGCTTAAAGCTAGTTCCTCTAATATTCCAACAAACTGCTCAATAAAAAATAGCTCACATTAAATAAGGTTAACATATTTAAATTTGTAAACTGATATCCTCTCCCTAGGTGGGTTTGTAAAGTCATCATTGTGGTGGATCTGCAGCTTCAATAGTTTTCCATAATAATTTAGGTCAAATAACAAAAATAACTTCAAAATTTTGAAATTTAACATAACTGCTTTTCACACATAGGGTATGTTTAGAAATATTAGCAGAGCTGGAGCAGATCACTGGAGTTGGTTGTTGAAGCATGTTACTGGATCAAGGGATAGAGCTTTTTTTAACGCTAGTTCAAGATGCATTTCATTTAGTAGCATATTTTAGCTTATTTTTCACCATGCTACTACAAGCTATGCCAACAAAATGAGACTTATTTTTTA